>BSBM01000147.1:1525000-2725000 GCA_027924585.1 Larix kaempferi
AATTGATTTGGTCCTAAGTTTCCTCGCCTCTTGTCTTGCTTGGAATAGCTAATTCAAGCTGCCCACTAGAGGCCTTGTCTCGTCCTGCTCGTGGCCAAACCCTGCGTTGACGACCTCGTTGGTTTTCAAACCCTGCTAGACCCTTGCTAAACTATTGTGTTCATCACGACCCCACCACCGGTTGGAAGGAGCGATTGGAGCTCGGAAGTCATAGGATATTCAACGTGCTCAATCGGAGAGAAAGTGACAGGACAGCCAGGCCAATTAATGGTATGCCCTAAATTTTATATATTGAATGGTATTTTTATCCTGGGTAATTCATATCCATAGCGAAAGAAAAGAGGTTGAAAAGTCTGTGCATGAGTTGTGAATTGCATACATTAGAATTTTTTTATCTTTTTCATTTATTCATTTATTCAATTGGGAATTTGGAGTGCCATGTGCCCTTGCCTCTAGATTGGCAGGTGATGACAGGCCCAAGACTAAGGCATGTCCAGACCTGAGGATCTATCTTAGTGTGCCAAGTTATCCAAACACTCTGCAGGATTCTATTAGTCGACCAATCCTGCACCATCAAACTTCCTCCTAGGCACACATCGACCGTCCATTCTTTGTCATGCTTTCTCTATGAAAAACCCTATGGATAGCTACCAAAACTCGTCGGGTTCCTGTTCCTGAATATCTAGAAATGTATTCACTCCTAACACTCAATTTTTGAAATGGTTAATTATGCTTTGTAACTTGACCTCTTTTATTGATATTTTTTAGTTTGAATTTCTCTTCATATACTCACAATGTTTTATTAATCTATTTGCAAAAATGGACCAATAAAGAAGAGTCATTTTTTACATCAATGATCCATTAGTAACACACAACATGATTAGTTTCTAAAAAAGGATGCAATAGTTACCTTTTATAAAGTTTGCACTTTTTGTAGACCAAATAATTTCTCCATATGGAATGTTCATGTTATTGGATCATAGATATTTCAAACTTACTCATATCAATATTATGATTTAAGTAGTTCCTTTATCTAAGTTGAACCCACAATGATATGGACCCGGACCTTAGAGTGATGAATGATTAGGTGTCTAGGACTGGAAAATATTATTTTCCTTATCCTCTTTTTGACAAGGTAAATTTAGAGTAAGGAGGCATATTAATTATTTTTTAAAACTTTCCATGATTCCTTTGAGATTCTCTTTCATATTACATTGGAGACCATTTTTTATATCATCTTTGAAAGTCTAGAATTTTGTTTTAGTTACCATTTTTAGAATTTTAATCTTATTTACCATTATAGAATCCAAACTCTTTATTACCTCTTCCTACTTGAAAATCTAAAATTCACCTCTTCATTCTATTCTTTTGTTGAGGATGAGCTTTTAGGAACAATTTTAGGATTTTATTTTACTTATTAAATTTAGAAATGATGGTCATAGGACTTTGTACTAAGGTCTTATGGTTAACAGAGTGTTAGGATGTATAAATATTTTATCCACCATCTGGTTTCCAAAATTAGTACTTGAATAGTCTTTCATAGCTCTAACTAAGATAAATGGACCATGTCCTTAGTTGTACTATCCAAATCCAAAGTACTTGAGAGTGATCTCCAAAAGTGTTGAACTTGTTGCACTATAGATACAAACTATTAAAATGATACCTAAGTATTGTATCAAGTATACCTCTAGATATTTTGATATACTCTAGGGTACATGGAAGATAAAACCTTATATATATCCTTTCTAATTCAGTACTACTCTTGGTGTACTAGCAAAGGAATCCAAGGGCATCCAAATATGATTACCCCACATGTATTTTTTGTGTGCATACTTCTTAGTTGGATTTATACTTGATAAATGAAAAAATATAAATGTTTAAGTATGTTGGTACATCTCTCTATACTAATCAATATAATTGTTGCAAAAAAAAAAGAATAAATTTGGGTCTCCTCAAAAGCCTAGTAAATACCTAATTTTGGGGATTACTCTACTAGCTATATTTACAATTACTACAAATATAGCAATTTCAATCCTCTATTGATGAAATATATACAAGATGTTATATGAAATGCTATCTTTATCCCACTAACACCATTCAATTTTGACCATCCAAGAAAATATGATGGTAGAATTATAAGAAACCATTGGTCCCACCCCCCCCAAAAAAATCCTTTTCAAGAGATAAAACTTCTACAACTACCATGGTGCCAATATTTCCTTCACATGTTTGAAATGTAGGATAAAAACACCTTGGTTTGTATTATTTTATAATTATACCAATGACACTATATTTTGGGCTAGAAATATTTATATATGACTATTTTACTAAATCTATATGTTTACATGTAGTTTGAGGACTAAATGAAAACCCTAACTTGCACAACCAATAACATGAAAATTTATTGAATCATATTCTAATATTTTTATTGAAAATATTTTTCTATATCCTATGTACATCCTAACAATGCTACTCAATTATATTATATTAAATATATTTAGATAAAAAACTAGGGGTAATATGAATTGTTTGAATTAACACTACACTGCTTGGTTTCTTCCATGTTCTTTCTCTGCTCTCAAATTAGGGACTCATTCGATACGGCTCCACCATAGTAAGGATTCATCACCCGCATATGTCTCAAATGTAACTCTGCTGAGCTGGTCACTATCAGGCATTGGAATTACGCTCCCTCCCGCCATAACCACATTCTCACCTTTCTACTCTCATGCCATAGCTTCCAAAGGCCACACCATTTGCATAAGAGGTGGAGAAGGTTGTAGAGGTCACGGCGAAGGTCGAGGAATTCACATAGGAGGTCAAGGAGGTCACAGTGGAGGTCGAATAGGTTGAGGAAGTCATTGAGGAGGTGAAGGAGGTCGTCGATGAGGTCACAGTGGAGGTCGAATAGGTTGAGGAGGTCATAGAGTAAGTGAAGGAGGTTTTCGAGGAGGTCAAGAAGCCACAGAGGACGCAATGCCTCCCAAAGAGGTCATTAACCATTTTATTTACCTTTTTAGTTATTGAATTCATGAATGATTTACTGATTTGATTGATTTATTGCGTTGCCAAGTATTTAACCTAGATCAAGGAAATCTCCCAAGCTTCCCTCTCCCACAATGTGCAAATGAACAACCAAAACCACAATCAACCCTGGTTTTGAAATCAAAAGAATTTTTTTTCACATTGACCATCCACACCAATTAACCCCAATAAACCCTGGTTGGATGCCCCAAGCACCTTCCAGTCACATGGGTTCAATAAATTCCAACCACCCATGTGATGCGATTTGGACTTGGATTTGTAGTTGAATAGGATAATTTTGCATTTAACTTCAAAATTGAAAACGAAGTTGCAGGGTTGAGATTTCAGTGAGTAGGCAATGTTCATTGTAGACTTGTTGTAGGTATGGTGATAGACATCTTGGTTTGGAGTAAGGTGAAGTGTTGGTTACAAGTCTATTTACACTAATCCCTCACATTAAACCCTTCCAAAATGGTATATTTACCACACGGGGGGTTCGCTCAGTGAACTTGTCACATAGCACGATCGTTCGCATGATATTAAAGAATACCCCTGTTTTCACTAAATATTGGAAAATGCATCCTAAAATTGTATTTTTGAACCCCCCTCCCAATATGTCTTTCTAATTAAGAAAACCCCTAGTTTCACCAGATATTGTAGGTATCCAATTTTATCAACCCATTTTTAACACCCCCTTTATATCATATTACCAAGTTGTAACAAATAGGAGCCCTAACACATCTTAGTATAAGCAAACAAGATGCTAAATAAAATAATAGTATAATGCTAATAATGATCCCACTAGGATTCCAAGGGCGACTGATCAATTTGTAGCATTGGATAGCAGAACACCCAAAGAAATAGTACTTGGGAAGGAAAAATGCATAAAACGCAACCTAGTCAAGAGATCAACATAACAAAGAATGTAAAAGACTGATAGTCCAATTGTTAGTGCAATTCTTAGAAAATATGAGAATTGAAAATGTTTCGCACCACAATCTGCCAATCTACCAATTTTATATCATGTAAATACGAATATAGCCACAGAGAACTCATGTTTTCTATAAGCTTAATAAATTAAACTCCATAAAAATGCAAAATTGAAACCCTTTTGTGGAGGGACACCCCCACCTTCCTATCAAAACAAACATCATTGATGTAACATACCCTTTTAGCTGGAAAATATTTTGTGTTAACAAACATTATTATAACTTTTATTGTAAAGTTTTATGTTGGACAGGTGTCCAAGGATGATTGTAAATTTGCACAATATATTATTATTAAATAAATAAAATAGGAGACACACACCTAAGAGGACTGTTGAAAGATTGATTACTGATCCACTAGGTGGAATGGAATCTGGGGTAGAAGGCAATGGACAAGTGGCAGCATCATGATGCAACTAACTAGCTGTTGGTATGGGACAACTCCCTTGAAATGTGGTCATAGTGCCCTAAAAGATGGGATTGGAGCTTGAGGCTCATTTATTCTAAACTGACCACTAAAGACCTAGGCAGTCTATATAATAGCCATCAAATTTTGAAATGAGGTTCATCACTTTTCCTGACGAGGAAATTTACCTTGGGGTTCTGCTGTGTTGCACCCAAGAGATTTGATGAGGGGATATGCTATGTTGTTGATCATGTTATGAGTCTGCTAAACTCTGTTTGAGTCCAGGAGGTTGATGTTGAGTGCAGAAGGCATTTTATTACAGGAGGTTGATGCTGAGTGCAGAAGGCATTTTATTACAGGAGGTTGATGCTGAGTGCAGAAGGCATTTTTGGGTGCCTTGCTTCTACGCAGATTCCATCTACTTAGTGGCTCAGTAATCAGGCTTGAGGGTTCACTAGAAGCCAGCAGTTCTGCTGCTTATTCTAGAATAGGTTGGGAGGAACAGGCCTCCTTGGGTGTTTGTCAGCCCTATCTTCATCTACAGGTTCTATTTTCTTATATGTTTCATACATGTTAAAGTTCTGTTACATATTAACTTGTACTGTTTTATTTTACAAATTTATTTCAGTATCCTGAGTGAATTAATAATTCTGTAGAAAATTGATTTGATTGAATAAAAAAATCTCTGTATTTTTCCCCATGCAAGAAGGATTAGCATCGTACTCTAGTACAAAGATAGATTAAAAGAGAGTGAATTTGATAGGCAAATTTGCCAAGATTGATGAAAAGATTACAACTCTGTTTATTTTTCTTAAAGTTTTCCTACTGTTAGTAAGTTAGATGATTTAGTATAATTGGAAGTTCAGACTTCTGTAAATTCCCTTACAGTGCTATTTATGATCTTCAAATAACAAAATTTCAGTCGTGATAATTTCAGTGAAACATATTTAGCTAAGAAAATCTTTGTTGTTTCATGTTTTATCAAACCAATTTCATAACAATGTTGTACAGATCTAACCCTTTATTTTTCAAACTGGAAATTTAGAATTTCTTGCCTTCTATATATTTCACTTTCAACCCCGTTGAAAATTGACTGGTTCCACTGCAAAATTGTTGCTAAAACAAACACATTTTTGTTTTATTTATTACTGCAATTTTTCCTATCATATTGTACAAAAACCCTAGACTTTATTTTTTTTATCATTTCATAAAACCCTTGTATCAACATAACAAATAAATGTTATTTCATCTACAGTATTTAAAGACTATTGCATAGTGATCATTCTGGTCGAAAGGCCAACGGCAATACCCTTTCCATAAAACAATTCAAGTTATCTAAGTTTCCCTTTCATTTCGGTCACCTACGTTTCAACAAAGGAAAACGAACCAAAAACGACGATTTCAAGTTAACACCTATACTATCTCTTTTACCATTCTTACACACACATCTTAAACTCGTATCATAAGAGTTCATAAGTTAAAATTCATTACAAACGAAACGATAACAGAGAAGGTTCCACATTTATTTTATACACAGACTTTAACCTGGGTCGAAACCCCATCAAAAACGAAACATAAACATTGTTTTGGAAATCGAACAGTAGTATTTTATTGTCAAAGCTCAACTGAGGATCGAAACCCTCGACGGAGTCACATTGCTAGTTCAATATGGAACTAAAAACAAAACAAAAAACCTCAAGACTTTCAAACTTAAACGTTAACCAGGTAGCCAAAGGCACCTTTTTACAGACTCAAAGACTAGACACAAGTCTATTAAAGATCGACGACAGTAAGAAAACGACAATTGATACAACTTCACTATTGTCTGCATCTGCCCGAGGTTCTACAAATGGTTTTCCACCGGGGCTTACCGGTTAATGCTTGATATCTGTCGACAGTTCCTTAAATTTTCCCACGACACTGAAGGTTACCTGCCAAGACTTTTAAAAAAAAAGGGGGGGTTAAAGTTTGTCCAAACGAAACGTATTCGAAGGAAAAAAGAAAAACAAGATACATTGCAACAGGAATTTAGGACTACGAGAGTTTACCTTCGGGGAACGTTGGCGACGCCCTGTCAAAACAACAGTCGTAGCCATGGAGACATCTTTGGCACCGAGTTGAAATAAATTCGAAGTTCATCATTGCCAACGATCGAACCAAATAACTCTCATGAAAATGCACGGTTTGAACACCTCCAACGCTCAATTTGAATAACTATCAGCACACAGAGTAGTAATACCTTTCAACGACGTACCCTGCTACACTTACAACTAGTTTCACACCATTAAAACAAAGGTGGCGAAGCACAGAGACACCAGAGGACAGTTACAGGCTTAACCCTTCATTTCAGCGGCATGTTGGCCTCTCTCCCCGGAGAACCAGGCTCCAAATGAACACAATGCAAAAAACAAGCGATAGTGTAGTCAAACCCTTAGGGTTAGCTCTCATCAACCAGATCGACGGAGGAGATGGTGCCAACACAACAACGCAACAATCAAAGTTGGGGGTACGTTCAACCACTTTATTAATTACACATTCAACCCTACAAACTTGTGGGAGGCCGTGTTGACTAGGGCCAAGCTACAGCTCGGTAGGAGCTTATTGTTTCACCAATGGCTATCACATGGAGCCATTTCCGGACGTGCCAACGCAACAAATCCATAGGAGTTGCAGTCCCGTTTTAATGCAAAAGGATCCCGTATCACCTCGCCGGACAACGCCTGCAAAAACATTTAAGGCAACGTCAGTATCGCATTTATTAATTCCAGCCAACCCTTAAACTTTACATTCCCATATTGTATGCCCAAGTCTATCGCAACATTACATAGTATAGTCACATTAAATTTTATTTTCATTTTATTGTAATGTTTTTACATAATAACATAAATTAGCATACAAATAGAATGTGATATACTTCAAAGTTTCGTAATCAGTTATGTTCACGCCGGGATGTTAAAACATTTCCTAGTTTCTAAGTCATCATTGAGGCCACGTTAAAATTTTATGTGTATTTGCATATCGTAATGTTATAACCCAATGTTTAGCATATTAATATGATCCCGGTTAAATGGTTAAATTATTTCATATATTCTCCAAATCCTTGACACTTACCGCTTAGTAGTTAGGTTATATAAGTGTCGTTCCATTTATATGAGATTTCTATTTTACATGCTCATTATATTACATGATTTGTTTATATGGTAACATATCCATGCCATGGAAATTCAAAAGGTTGATAATACTTTTATATAGTAGATAGGTTACATATTTATAAATAAACAATATGTATTTACATCTAGTAAATAATATAGTGTAAAATGAGTGTTTATCATTTTGTTAAAATTACATTTTCATACTCGGGTAATAATATCCTTTAAGTATGGTATAGTAATTGCACACTTTTGTAAGTAATAGTTTCCATAAATACAACAGTCCCTAACTTGTGCAGGTCGGGAGGACCTTATATTTTCTTATTTCGTTCAAATCACTGTTTTGTAGAGATAGCAGTGTTCTTACATTTTCATTTCTTTTACAAATAAAGGTTAGTAACAAGTAGCTTTATCCTTATTTCATATAGTAGAATATAAATACCTGAGTGTTGGAAAAAAAAACTGGAAGTTTCTTACCGGAATCACCTTCATGCATGGTAGTACACAATCATTTTTATTTATAAAGACGACTAGCTGAAGCACACATAGTTCTTGAATGATTGGAAATATTTTAACCCTTACCTGCAGATCTGCGAAAGAAAGAAAAAGTTCCAATGCTTTAGCTTTCAAGCTAAGTAAACCCAAGGGCACCCGATAGAAACCCCTTCAGAAAACATACAACAAAGTCGTCAGCATTTAGTTAACCAATCCATAATACATGAGGAAGTATTTATCATTTATCTAGGTCAATTTATAATCTGTAGCCCGCCTATGATATTTTATACATTTTTTTTATGTGTAGTACTGTATTCAGTAGTATGTTAAAGTTCAATAATTCCGCAAGTAGTGTTTATAGCATTAAATGCTATTTCTAAAAAGTTTTAAATTTTAGTGATTTTTGGGGTGTTACAATTGATGTCTGAAACCAAATGAACATAGACAAATTCCTTTTACTTTTCAATAACACCGTATGATCATGTGCATATCTTGGATTTGGGTCATTCACAATATCTAATGAATTGCCTCCAGTTCCTCTACATTTATTCTTGCAATCACGGGAATTAACAACATTTAGTTACCTTTTCTTGGGTTATATCTAGTTTTTTTATCTTTAAAGGATAGGGAAAAATCTCCATTGTTAGGTTTCAAGCATGCAATAGTTATAAAGATACACAAATGGTGAAACTTATATGATACCATTTCATGGTAACGATAACACATAGGGTATGTAAATAAGGATTTATATTTTCACCTATGTTCATGTTAATTCCAATACAATATTAAGACAAATGCCTTCCATATAAGAATTGAAATTACAATTATGAACGTGTCGAATATAACTCAACCTAACAAATATTCCTAAGTGGCAATGTGAAAACATTAAAGAAGAATACAAAATGCTGAAAAAAATAATTAGTCAAGAAACATTGATCTAACTTTTCTTGGTTCTAGTGAGCCAAGAAAGATTGGTCTCACTTTTCTTGGTTGTGGTGGAGTAAGGTTTAATTGAATCTCAATGCCCACCTAAACCCCAACCTAAAAAGTGAAGATGTAAATCTTTTACTTGATGCCTACAAAAAATACAATACAATTGTTCAAGTCCGGAACTCCCATTTAACTATATCTCTTAACTTAAAGATGGAAAACAATATAACATCAATTCAAACCAAGCCTAAATAATCTATTAAATGAGGATTGTTGAAGGCCAATAATCCAAAGAGACTTCCATCGATATTATCATTGGTACACTATTATCAAATTTATGCAAACCTTGGGATCACAAGCAATATCAAATAAAAATGGAAGGTCCTTAAGTTTTAGGTGGTTATGAATTGAGCCCGTGATTTGGATGTATGAATCAATCCGATGATTTGGAGGTTATTCCTCAGCACTACCAAATAAAATAACCCCCAATATTTATATTACTATGTCAAATTAAAAACCCCCCTTGACCCCTTAATATGGGGCAATATATTTTTGAGGTTTTTAAGAGTATTCAACCCCCCAATATGAATGGACGTGATATGATATTGCCTCACTAGTGAACCCCTCGTGATTTACCATTGAAGCTTGGCTTCTGAAGCATGATATTTGTAACTAATCTAGCATATCACCAACAACAATTAGAAACCCAAAAGTATTTTCCATGAAAATGAATGAGGAAGGGCTATTCTCGATGGAGAATTTCGCTCAACATAATTTACAATAAAATAATAGTTTCCTCTCCTAGATCCACTATTTTCTCAACAAACACTCCAAATATAGCATAAAACGGTTTATATCCACTTTTCTCTCCAAATAAATCAGTAAAATAGTGCTAGATCATAACCAGCTCCATGAGACAAGTCAATAATAGTAAAAGAGTGGAGTTGGTTATGAAAGAATCCTGAAAAATAGCACAAGAACGGCCACAAGAGGAGTTGTAATAACAAAATCAGTGATATTGTTGTTAGATTTGTGATAGAACTATTTCCCTGTAAAACAATAAGAAAATGTAGAAAGGATGCATGCCATTGAATGATTTGGTTTTAGTCTAGGGTAGTGACTGGTTGATGGTTAGACAAAGGACGGGTTGCAACAGAGGGTATGAGGATGATTTTGGGTACCCCGAGCATGTTATAAAGCTATTGTTTTCTTCATATATCAGTAAATGAGGACAAACCTTAGTTCTCATTCTAATTAGAATGATAAGGATAAAGGTAGTAGTCAACATTATTATTGTATTTCCAATTAGCAGTAAGGAAATTTATGAAGCAAATTGTTGCATAATAAAGTCTGGAACTAAAAGTTGCCCCTTTTTCTCTATGAAGCAATTTTGATATTATTTTTTTTTAACATAAACGGTTGAGATTTTCTTTTATATATAAAAAAGGATAAGAAACCAGAATACATAGTGTATGAGTAGGCCTGCACTCCAACAGCGTTGGGAGGCCACTACTCTACCATCATCTTTGTCCAAAATGCTAACATATAGCCATCTGACAGACATACAGACTTGCATACATATAGCCTCAGTTTCTCTAACAGACTTACAGACTTGCAGACATAAAGCATCAGTACTATGACTACCTAAATGTTATTGACCAGCCCAGTATACTACATTTCGGTTCTAGAAAAGGAAATTACATTCATAGGTATTCATAATCACACAGCATACAAAAAAACTACCAAAAGTTTGAGAAGAGATAGATTCCCAGAATTCACTTCAGAGCTTGTCGTTCCTGCCAAACTTGTTCAACATAAGTTGCTTCAGTTCCATGCTCTTGTTACAGATTTCAGTTGACGTTTTCATCAACCTTTTTTGAAATGCCTCATATCTCCCTGAGTAGAGTCGTATCCCAGATTTCTCCTTTCTCCATGGCCACTGCCAGGGCTTCCAATTTCTCCTTAAGCTCACGAACCTCCAGCTTTGCTACCTGTTCTGATTTAGACATGTGGTACACAATTTTCTTCAATTCCGCTGCCTCAATTCTTAGAACGTGTACCTACATTTCTAAGATTTCCAATCGGTCATCCATGACGCTTATGGAGGCCGCATAACCCTTCTTTTCAAATGTACCATAGCCTTGAGATGGCTCCATGCTCGAACCAAAAGTCACACCATCAATTTCTCCAAACGAGGAATATTTACGCTTCCTGTAAACAACTCCACCACCTTCCTTCACAGTTCCCTAAGCTTGCTCACTGTACTGCAAACCATCCAGATTCCCTGGCCAAGAGGGGAATTTCTTTGGAAAATCGAGAGAAGTACTGCCAAGAATGGGAATGGTACTCATGCGATGAGGAAAACCTGAATTTTCCATTTTTGCACAGTTACTTGGAACTTGGAGCTGCAAACACAAAAGAACCCGGGATGATGTCTCGCATTCACCCAGTTGCTTGATATAGTTGGAGATGCGATGACCTTTTGAAAAGGCAAATTGCATGCACCCCATGTGGACACCATGTGAAGCCTTCGTGCGAGCGTTCTTGCCTCGTAAAACCCAGCTGGGTTTATAACCATAGCCTAAAAGTTTTTGAAGAGCGAAATCTACAAGGGGTTGAGACCTAGACAATTCCCCATGGTTTAGAAGCATAGATAATGTGGGGGTTTGAATATGTCAAGGGATCTAAACTTTGTTTCTAAATGAGAGGTTTCTAACAAGGACACCCCTGTCTAATCTAGCACCCTCATTATAATGATGAATTATGGGCATGAGTGTGGATAGGGACAACATCTTTGGGCACATTGGAAGCCAGTAAATGGACATGATAAATAATAATCAAGAGTAGCATCATGATAGAAATAACCATGTATAGTCAACAAAAATAACACAATGGATTGGTGTGTTGTAACCCATTATCTTATCAACCTAGCCTTAGTCCAAAATATAAGGAATATCTATAGTCATCAAGAAAGGTAAACAATATCTTGAGCGATGATTCTTTTTAAATGATGTTTCTTTCCTTCTTCAAATGATGACTTGAACCAACATATTCAATTTCTCCTCCTACAGTTCAATATGTCAACCTTGCACCATCATCTCATCCTCCGATAGTCAGTTTGCATATCATGTATACCTTGCTACTCTAGTTTTGAAATAGGTCCAGAAAATAAGGATCATAGAATACGGATACTACAACTCTATGTGAAGGTTTGACAACATATAACCAACTATACAGGATATTTTTTTTGCTTTTTTTGCTATCCTTCATTCATCTCTGCACACATGTGCTTAGATTATGTCTGTAATTTCATGCGAAATCTCGGTAGATTTTTATCAATTACTAATATTTGGATTTCAAGATGTCCAATAGACCAATGCTGAAAGCATCTTGGGGACAATAGAATTAAGACCTAGGTGAATCGCTAGGTGAACCACTAGATTAATGAATGACATCCACTAGCTTATGTTTTAAAGAAGTTCCTAAATAGGAAAAGAGAAAAATTGTCGGTGATGTTTTCAATAGTGTTGCCTCAAAATATGACATCATTAATGTTATAATGAGTATTGGTCTTCATCGAATTTGGAAGGATAGATGTCTCTCGAAATTGGGTCTACTTCTGGGAATATAAAATCCTGATGTAACTGGTGGAATAGGAGGTATTGCATTTCATGATTTAAAAGCTATCCATAGCCTTGAACAGCAAAGGAACAACACTAGTTTCAGTCAAACTATATGATTGAATTCATGTTACATTTCAATTATCAGTTGGGATTCGTAGACTTGTGGAATGAAAGCACTACATATGCATGACCATATCATATCTACTCTAAAATCAAAAGACAAATTATACTCAGTATATCCACAAGTGTTGTAACTTAGGTTGTAGCTATGTGCTCAACTTCTTAAAATATGAACATTTCTACAACAATGCTCTGTTTTGGTATATAGAGCATAATTCAATGAATGAAGAGAAATAGAATCAAATGTAGAAATGAAAGCACAAACATAATTAATCTTTCTTGAGGCTAGAGAACTCTTAGATCAATTAATCCTTATAACTGGTAATTGTAATCATGCAAGTCACAAAAAATTATCTTGTGATTAAATATCACTTTGTTGTCACGGAGATTATTATCAAGCATGCCTTAAACTATTTATGGAGATTATTTTTTTTTTAACGAAAACGGTTGAGATTATTTTTGTATTATAAAAAGGTGGTAGAAACCGAATACAAAGTGTAAGAACATGCCTGCATCTCGACATAGGAGAGCTTCCATATCTAGACCATGAATCATTCAATCTAGATAGGAAACCCATTGAATCATCAATCTAGTAAATGAAAATTAAAGGTGACAGGAGGTCAATTTATTTGACAAACTCGTGATTTCCTTGCTGACTTGACAAACTAGTGATTTCCTTTTTCATTCTCTAATAATATGCAAAATTCCCATTATAGTGATGTCACTAGGATGCCAATATCTACAGAAACCTCAGCATTAATATTGAGATGTAGATTCTTCCTTTGCCTCTCAAATTGTCTATTAGATGGGATTATCCATACATGGAATATCTGAAGGATGAGAGGACCATAAACAAATACATTGAAAATAATAGGAGGACAAAACTCTGTCATTTCTAAATTCTGATCATGAACTTCTATCATGATGACACTTATTGACTCAACATGTAGACTAAAAAAATCAATTGATACAACTACGTAGACTCTACACTGAATGCCTGCAATTCCTGAGGTTTTCATCTCTTGGTGACTATGCACAATATCACAATGTCATGCTTATGCTTGCTAAGGTTTAAACATTGTCATGCATTTTACTCATTAGAAGTAGAAGAAAGTTATTGTTGGATTCATTTAATTTGAAAGAGTATTTATAGTTTGAAAGAACTCTCTCCTTACCTTAGATAGCATTCATTGAAAGGAAAGGCTTATTTGATTCATATGCATTTGCATGGTTTGAGTCAGTCATCACACCACGAGTTTCACTTCTATCACCCGACTGAGTAATACAACCATTAAAATTTAACTCGCTAACTCAACAAACTTTAACGTCTCTTGAGGATAAAAAGAATTTGGTAGTTAGTTAAGACACCGGGGATAGGCATCCAAATAATTCCCCCTTGTCATTTTCATTTGAGAAATAGTTGTTGTCCTCTAGGGTACTAAAATCCTCTAGTATTTATTGACATGGTAATCGACCAATTTGTGGACGGGCCTCCCATTTTTTTGGGGGTTAAGCCGCGAGGATTGATTCCGGATGGAATTTGTGGAATGTCACACTCCACTTAGCGCCTAAGGCATATCGATCCATTGTCTTCCTTGTACTCTACCGTGATGGTGATACAGGGGCGATAAGACAGAAGTGCCGAAATCTTTTCCGACATGTCATGAATGAGGTAACTTAGTGACTTTTCTTCTAGGGATCTTTTACCTAGGATCCCTTTCGGTAGAGGGATATCCTTCTATTATTGGTCTCTCATTTCGTATTGTTTGACTTGGATTTCATTACCTTGTGAAGGATATGATTTTTTGAGGTCTCCAGCTCCTAGTTAGGAAGTTTGCTTGCTATTTCACCTTTTTAGAGGGTCTTTTTTTTTTTAGTGCTGCTTGTTGGCATTCTAGCCACTTTTGTTTCAGCTCTCTTACTGTGACATCAGTCCCAGTACAGTTTTTTGAGCTTGCTTTTTTGGCCTGCAAGCCTTGTCATTTCCTAGCTCCCTTTCTGCACGCTCGGTTGCTTTAGGGTTTTTGAGTTCCTACACGGTCAGTTACAAATTATCTAATGATGTGTGATGTCCTCTTCTCCTAGGTCTTCGATATGGTTGAGTTAGATGGTCTTCTCAAGGGACTGAACACCCCTTGATGGAGCCACTAATACTTGACCTTAGGAGTAGTCTAGAGGACCGCATGATCACATCATCCGTGTGGACTTTTCCATTTACTGTGATGATGGACTTTCAAGTTATATGGAACAATGGTACATTTGAGAGAGAGATGATTGGTTGTACCCCAATGTGGTTGATTATCTTATGGTCCTTTCATTTTGTTGATAATATTTTTGTGGTACCTTGCCTTTTACCTTTTGGGTCTTTTACTCATCTTGGATTATCTTTTGATTTGTACCACCTTTTATGTTTTTAGTCTTGTGGGTACTATGGTACTTTGTCCACATTTGAGGTACACCCCCTTTGTCCAAGTTGTTATGAGTCTTTATACCCACTTCGTACCACCCTCCAGACCTTAGTTAGGAAGATTGCTTGCTATCATACCTTTTGGAGGTCCTATTTGAGTTACAAGAGGTAGTTACAAGGAGCTATTACATATAAGAGGTATTTACAAGGAGCTATTGCATATATTTGACATTATTTGACCTTCCATCTCTTTGGCATGTCAAATAATAGGTAGTTACAAGGACCTATTGCAATACATATTTGACCTTATTTGTACCTTCCCCACAATGGTTGATTTACTTTTGGTCCTTACACCCTGTTGTTTATTGGTCTTGTGGTAGCTTGTCCTTTAATTTTGGTACTTTCATTTTTTTGTGGTACCTTGACTCTCACCTTTTGGGTCTTTTACTGATCTTGAGTTATCTTTTGATTTGTACCGCCTTTTATTTTTTGGTCTTGTGGGTATAACTATGGTAGTTTGTCCACATTTGAGGTCGTACACCCCCTTTGTCCCAAGGGTTATGAGTCTAATTTATACCCACTCTTTTCTTCTTTACTTGTACCTTACTGGTTGGTTTTTGTACCCTTTGGTTGGTCCTTGTACCTTACTGGAGGTCGTGAGTCTCTTTGGACTCAATCTATTGGTTGTCAGCTCATATTTATTGTGATTGTACTGATCCTTTTGACTGTCAATGACTTTCTTTGATTCAACGTACCAGAGCCCAGTCATCTCTCTCTCTATGTGGTTTGTACTAATCCTAGAGTTGACTGGCCTCTAAGAGGCACAGTCATTTATGAAAGTAACTCTTCTGAGTATATTAAAGGAAACGTCTACACCCAAGTAATCAAATATGTGTTGGTTATAAGACTTAAGTAATCAAATTGTTGGTAATTAAGGTTCGGATATCCACATCATCTTTTTCAGGATCTTGCATGCAATTAGGGTTTGCATGCAAATTCTAGGGTTTGCATGCATCCCAGTCACCAGGTTGATGCCTCCAGCACCTTAGCCACCTTATTCTAGCACCCAGGAGCTTCTTACATCATTTCTTTAGCCCTCCTAGTCATGAAGGCACCCACTTCTCACCTACTGCCAGAGAAGGGCGCACTTCTTCACCTTCCACTTCAGTTACACTCAGTTAGCTCCGATTCTCCCTGATTTGAGGCTAGTTTCACTCCCGACTGACTGTTTCACTTTGTTGGACCTCCAGATTGACTAGATGACTTGTTCTGACTTCAGTTAGCCTCCCATGCGCCCTCCACTGAGCCCACTTCCCTATATCAGTGCTACACACTTCAGTTACACATGTTACACTCAGTTAGACTCAGATTGACACCTGGATGACTGGTTCTTGTGCATTGATGACCACCACTGATTGATGATGAGGACTCCTAGTTGGAGTCAATCTACTCCATTCAGTGATTTGAATGACCTCCTAAGGCAATTCCAATTGCTCAGTCATTGTTACTGTATTCTATTGTAATCATTCACCCTTACTGGGATATTGAGCACTAATGCATGTTTTGCACAGTTTTACACCATATTTTCTATATTCATCTATTGTGATTGATTTACTTGTTCATTATATCTGCTGTGACTAATTTTACATGGTATCAGAGCCATTGCAGGGACAAGATATCTTTTCTACAGGTGTTTCTACAAGAGGATTTGAGTGAATTTTGCTCAAAAATTACAAAAAGTTTTGGCATGAAAGATCTCAAGGGCATTCGCTCCTGTGCATGCAAAGCTTGAAAATACTTCCAATACCACTCCAGAAGCTTGAGTTTCCACATAAATCCTGGATCTGATACATTGGACCCATTCAACATTGCTTGATCTCCAATCCCAGGTGTGATGCAACTCTAAAAGGGTGGATTGCTCGACCTCATTGTTCTTGGTTTTATTGTGATTTGTAGGTTATTGTCTCCATCAATTGCATTCGCTACCTTGCCCTTGCAAGCCCTTCTACATCAGTGTGCACTCGCTCCTCGCAATGGAATACTCTTCTTCAAAGCCTATCCTCACCCCATTCAATTATTTTGATGGAAAGATGATATGGAGATCATATTACGTTCAAAAGGTTACTACCGAGTCACTCTTGGTCTTGAATTGGAGCCAAACACCTTGTCAGATAGAACCAAACACTACAACAAGCTTGATGAAGCTTATGGTCTTCTTTGTCTCTCCATCTCCAAAGATATTCACTTCCATCTCAGTGGATTGAAGACTCCAAAAGCTATATGGGAGCAACTTGAAACACTA
The DNA here is from genome assembly GCA_027924585.1 of Larix kaempferi. Classification (NCBI taxonomy): domain Eukaryota; kingdom Viridiplantae; phylum Streptophyta; class Pinopsida; order Pinales; family Pinaceae; genus Larix; species Larix kaempferi. The sequence continues at coordinate 1,542,443 of BSBM01000147.1, forward strand.
TTTGGCAAGCAGGACGAGCTTAGGGCTTTTCAATTAGAGAATGAATTGATTGCCCTTAGTCCTGAGAATTTCGAGACCATTAATGAATTCTTCACAAAATTCAAGAACTTGAACATGCAGTTGAAGAAAAGTGGAGTTATCAAAGAGGATAAGCAATTGATCATCTCCATTCTCAGTAAGCTTGGTAAATATTATTCAGTATTTGTCTCTACTTTCAATTCCGGTCGGCTAACTACCCCGAATTGGAAGATGCCTACCTTGAATGCCTTCATTGAGTCCGTAAAAAAAGAGCATGATAAGTTTATTCAAATGGGGTCCATAAGCTCCAAAGATTCATCCCTATATGTTCAAGGACCCAAGATCTCGAATGGTAAAGGAAAGCAAAAGAAGGAGAAGCCCAAATTCGAACCTCACAAGCAAAGAGAGAAAGGCAAACAAACAGATGCACCATCCAGTTCGAAGTTCAAGCAAAAGAGAAAAGAAGGTAACCAAAAATCTAAATGTACTTATTGCAACCGTGGCTTTCATCCCGAAATTTCATGTATGAAGAAGACTATAGATCAAATGGCCCTCCTTTTGGAAAAGAACAGCATAACTCTTCCTGACGGTGCAAGGAAGAAGGATAGGAATGATGATCATGAAAGAGGATAAGCACTCATGGAAACTGTTTCGAAGCCCAATACTCTCTTGATAGATTCGGTTGCATCGAATCATATGGCTGCAAATACTGATTATTTTTCTTCATTCGATCCAAACAGCTCCATCCCCATCCATTTGGGAGATGACTCAAAAATTTCTTCAAAGGGAAAAGGTACGATTCATGTAGATCATGGAAGCTTTCAGAATGTTCTCTATGTGCCTTCTTTGGCTTCAAATCTTCTTTCTGTGTATCAAATGACACACACTGGTGAACCAAAGAAAGTTACATTCATCCCTAATACAGTTGAAATTTCTGATATCAAAAGTGGAAGACTTGTTGCAGTCGGAAAGGCGAACCACACTGCAAAATGCTATGAGTTTTCACACTTTATTCCGCTTGCAAAGCCCACTGCTCTTCACACACATGGTAATGAGGTTAGTAGGATTTGGCATGAAATATTTGGACATCTTAAATATAAGTATTTGCTGCTGTTATCAAACAATTCCATGGTAGATGGTCTTCCACAACTCCGTTCCTCGAAGGGAATATGCACTGGTTGCATTATTAGGAAGCACCCTGAGCACAGATTCAACCGCGACAAAGCTAGCAGAGCTTCTACAGTTTTGGGGTTGATACATTCTGATATCAGTGGTCCACTACCCCATACGTCATTAAATGGTTCAAGGTATGTTTTGACATTTATTGATGATTTTTCCTGCTTTACATGGGTATTCTTTCTCAAAAACAAGTCAGAAGTGCTTGGAAAATTCAAGGATTTTAAGGCTTCTGTTGAGACCGCCACTGAAAGAAAGATCAAAGATCTTAGATCTGATAATGGTGGAGAATATATCAAGGCCGAGTTGCTGCAACTTTGTTCCCAAAGCGGAATTCAGATCCAACATACAGTTCCCTACACACCCCAGCAGAACGGTGTAGTGGAAAGGAAAAATCGATCACTGAAAGAGATGGCTACATGCATGATTGAATCAAAAGGTTTGGCTGAAAATATTTGGGCTGAAGCAATCAATGTTGCTACATACATACAGAACCATGTTCCACATTCATCCATGAAAGGTATGACTCCTTTCGAACCATTCTTTGGTCACAAACCGGATGTGTCAAATTTGAGAGTTTTTGGCTCTACTGCATGGGCTAGAATTCCTTCCAAGAAGAGACGAGCTTTGGATCCACAAAGTATTGAGTGCATACTGATAGGATATGGGGAAGAATCAAAAGCATATAAACTCATGGATATCAGATCTAAAAAGATATTCATAGAGCGCAGTGTGCAATTCAAAGAACCGCTTCAAGAATTGCAACTAGTCGAGGAAGAAACTGTCGTTTCACCGCCTTCACCAGAAGAAGATCCGTGCAACGATAATGAAGGTATGAGTTCTGATATTTCTGATATTTTAGCAGCACATGATGATCATGACATATCAGGTTCGGAATCCGACCATTATGATCCTCCTCAGTTACCAAAGTGGGCCCAAAACACTCTTCAATTTGCTGGTTCGAACCTTGGAAATCCTGCTGATCCGAGACGAACAAGAGCAGACTTTCAAAGAGCAGGTATGGCTCTTTCTATTTCTGATCCATTACTTGCTGATATTTTTTATTTGATGACAGGTTTAGATCCCACAACATACTATTCTTCCCACTGAGATCCGAGATGGCAAAGTGCCATGGATGAAGAGTACAGTTCTCTTCAAAAGAACAATACATGGGAGCTAGTTTCTCTTCCACCTGGAAGAAAATTAGTGAAGTGTAAATGGGTCTACCACACGAAAGTTGATGCTGATGGATCTATCAGCAAATACAAAGCAAGGTTGGTGGCAAAAGGTTTCTCCCAAGTCCAAGGAGTGGACTACACTGAGACCTTTGCACCGGTTGCAAAGATGGATTCCATTCGCCTTGTTTTGGCTATTTCCACATCCAAGCACTGGGAAGTGCACCACATGGATGTGAAGAGTGCATTTCTACATGGAGACCTTGCTGAAGAGGTATATATGCAGAATTTAGAGGGCTACACATCAGATCCATCATTAGTTTTCAAATTGAAGAAATCTTTGTATGGGTTAAAACAGGCCCCAAGAGCTTGGTACGCAAAGATGGACTCTTTCCTTCTTTCTCAGAATTTCCAAAGATGCAAATCTGATCCAAATGTGTATCTTCAACGATTTAAAGGTAATTTTTTGGTTATTTTACTTTATGTTGATGATCTTCTCATTACTGGTAGCACTCTTACTTCAATAAACAAGTTAAAAACTGCCTTAAATCTAGCTTTTGACATGAGCGATTTGGGCTTGCTGAGTCACTTTTTGGGCTTGGAGATAGCTCAAAATTTTGATAGGATCACTATATATTAGCAAAAATATGCTTTCGACGTGTTATTGAAGTTTGATATGGCTGAATGTAAGGTAGCCCCATTACCATTCCTCTCAGGAATCAATTTTGAGGAGGGAGATTCTACACTGCTTGCAGATTCCAGTATGTATCGACAGTTGATTGGTTCACTACTTTATTTGACACACTCAAGGCCTGATATTTCATATGCCGTGAGTTCCGTGTCAAGGTATATGCAGCAGCCCCATGAGCTTCATTGGCGAGCATCCAAGCGGATCTTGCAGTATGTGCAAGGTACGAAACATTTTGGCATACATTATGCTGTAGATTCTGAGCTTGATTTCATTGGTTTTACTGATTCAGATTGGGAAGGTGATAGCATTGATCGAAAGTCCACTTCCGGTTATGTTTTCATGATTGGTCATGGTGCTATTTTTTGGTCCAGCAAAAAGCAGGCAGCCATTGCACTTTCTTCAGCAGAGGCAGAGTATTGAGGGGCAGTCAATGCCTGCATTCAGGTAGTTTGGTTGCAGCGTATTCTTTCCGAGTTTGGTTTTGGTGGCACTACTTCGACTGTCCTATTTTGTGACAATCAAAGTGCTATCAAGAGCTCCACAGATCCAGTTCAACGGCAGAGGACCAAACACATTGAGATTCATATGCATTACATTCGACAGTTGGTGCATGATCGCACCATCATTCTGCAATATTGCCCTACTGATGAGCAAATTACAGACATCTTCACCAAGAGCTTCACTGAGAAGAAGTTCTCTTACCTCCGTTCACTATTGGGGGTGAGTTCCATCATGGTGGAGACAGATTGATCCATTATTATGCTTTAGCTTGAGGGGGGGCTTTCTTCCCACTGGGTTTTCCCTCTTTCCTCACTTAGTTTATTTTCAGCATTTTTTGGATTATTGTATTGGGGTGACCTTTGGTCTTAGTTACCAGGGCCCCACATTATTTTTTTTGCACATCATAGTCTAGCTTGAGGGGGGTGTTCGGATATCCACATCATCTTTTTCAAGATCTTGCATGCAATTAGGGTTTGCATGCAAATTCTAGGGTTTGCATGCACTTTGCATGCATCCCAGTCACCAGGTTGATGCCTCCAGCACCTTAGCCACCTTATTCTAGCACCCAGGAGCTTCTTACATCAGTTCTTTAGCCCTCCTAGTCATGAAGGTTCCCACTTCTCACCTACTGCCAAAGAAGGGTGCACTTCTTTACCTACCACTGCAATTCCACTTCAGTTACACTCAGTTAGCTCCGATTCTCCCTGATTTGAGGCTAGTTTCACTCCCGACTGACTGTTTCACTCCGTTGGACCTCCAGATTGACTAGATGACTTGTTTTGACTTTAGTTAGCCTCCCATGCGCCCTCCACTGAGCCCACTTCCCTATATCAGTGCTACACACTTCAGTTACACATGTTACACTCAGTTAGACTCAGATTGACACCTGGATGACTGGTTATTGTGCATTGATGACCACCATTGATTGATGATGAGGACTCCTAGTTGGAGTCAAGCTACTCCATTCAGTGATTTGAATGACCTCCTAAGGCAATTCCAATTGATCAGTCATTGTTACTGTATTCTATTGTAATCATTCACCCTTACTGGGATATTGAGCACTGATGCATGTTTTGCACAGTTTTACACCATATTTTCTATATTCATCTGTTGTGATTGATTTACTTGTTCATTAGATCTGCTGTGACTAATTTTACAATTAAATATGTGGTAAATAATTTGAATTAATTAGTTAAGACTTGTCCTGTCAGATAAAATTGTTGGTAATCAAATTATATTTGTTGGTAAATCATTTTAAGAGTGGTGGAACTCCTTGATTGAACTTATGAGGAAAATTATATTGGAGAATAAGTGTCCTGACTACGGGACAACAATAAATATGTATTCAACAACATATGAGATTGTTAGGATATTTAGACACTTAGGAGTTAGTTAAGATCAACTTATGTAATATATCCGTTAGGGGTAGTGTGTTTCTTTAGTATGCATTAGTATGCATTTGTAAATACTTAATCCGACGGTCACGATATGTTCCCGACATAGAGTGATCCGACGGCTCAACTTCTCTTAGATCAAACCTAACCTTGATCCGTGGCTTAAAACCCGATTGGTCCATGATCTCTATTTAAAGAGCATGGAGGGTCATTGTTTAGTTGATCGATTATGAGAAGCTCATTTGTAACTTTCTTTCTTTGCATAATAAATTGTCCCGTAAAAGCTATTTGGCCAGGGCCGTGGAGTGTTTCCCTCAAGAGGGTTTAAACCACGTCAAAACATCGGTGTGTTGATCTGAGATCTGTTTGTGTGAAGTGGTTGCTCTTGGTGTTTGGTCCTTTGATAGTACCTTGTGTACCCGAACATGGTATCAGAGCTTTTATGAAGTGCCGCTTCCGGTTATGATCTAGATCTTGAACTCCTGTTGCCGAAACTCGAAAGGGTTTCTAGTTCTGGTATTTCTGTGCATTTCTGGGCTATGGGAGGTGTTCCATTGCGTCCAGAACGTCGTTTCCATTGGAAAATAATTTTCGTTTGATCGAAAACGGTTCCCGGTTGCTCCAGAAACGCGTATTTCATCATATTTGAAGGTATAATGTTACAATGATGCATTTTTTCTTATTTTCTGTTTTTAAAAGAAAAAAATCTCATATTTTATCATTTTTTATTGTTAGATTTTTTTGGGTTCGGATTGTTGCTTTCCCGTCTGCGTATGCTCTTTGCCATGCACCTTGAGCGATCTCGGCAAATCAGAAACAGAAAGGGAAAGGGTTTTTCTTGGCTGCGTATGCTCTTTGCCATGCACCTTGCGCGATCTCAGCAAATCAGAAACAGAGAGAAAACGTAGACTTTCCGGGAAAGCTAACGAGATCTAACTCCACAAGTGTGGAAGAGTTTTTTTTTGTTTCGATTTGTGGTGTGTTTTGCAGGAAAAAGGGCAAGCACGCAAATCGAGAAGAAGAGTTTAAAAAAAAAAAAACCTTCCTCATTCCCATATTTTACATACCTTTTAATCTAGCTCACTTGGTTCAAAGTTGCTTTATTCCTTAATAGGTCTTGAGTTCAAGTCTTAGGAAGTTACTTTTAAAAGAAAAAGTGCATGCAATTTCTATTTTCAAGTTACTTTATTGTAAAAGTGCATCTCACTTAAATAATAAAAAATAAAAATAAAGTGAGTCACTTAAGTTTTTTTTATTGTTGCACTATTTAAAAGTAATATCATTGTAAAAGTGAAATCACTTATTTTACAAAAGTGGTTCACTTAAAGCAAATTTATTGTAAAAGTGATTGTCAAAAGGTTCATCTTGGGAAGAGGGGGTTCTTTTTTTTGCAATACATTCTCTAGCTGCCACGTCACTATTGGGGACATCTTCAACAGTTTCTTTGTTCAAGCATAACTTCATCATACAGAGTCCGTTTTCAGTGCCATTTTTTTTTAAACCACCTATTTTTTCGATCTCTTCACATCCAGACTATTCATTTCTACTTTTACAGCCATTAATTTACAAATATGGCCACCCCTTGTGATATTCTACTTAACAGTTCCAACTATTTCTCATGAAAATCTCGTATGGAGGATGTTCTACGAAGTAGGGGACTTTTCAGAATTACAACAGGGAAAGAAAAAGAACCCACTGATGATGATAAGAAAATAAAATGGGCAAATAGATGTGATGAAGCTCGTGGATTGATTGTGATGTCAATCTCTACTGATTTGCGATTCCACATATCTGGAATTGATGAACCTAATGCTGCTTGGGACAAGTTGGAATCTGTGTTTGGTAAACACAATGAAATTCGAGGTCACCAACTCGAAAATGAGTTGATTTTTTTTAAATCCAAGTGACTTTTCATGCATTCAAGATTATTTATCTAAGTACAAAACTATTAAACTCTTATATGCAGAATGTAAGATTGAGAGGGAAGACAAATAGTGCATTTATCATCTTCTTTCCAAACTTGGACCTGCATATTCTGTTTTTGTATCTACATTTTACTCCATGAAAGCATCCTTGAATGTAGATACCTATCAAGAGCCTAGTCTTGAATCCTTTTGTGATTATTTGATTAGAGAACAAGATAAACTCATTCATCTTGGAATAATCAACAATGCAGATACATCTGGGAAAGCCTTATTGTCCCAACAGAAAGAAAAGTCCAAGCCTCCCAAGAAACAAAATTTTCGCAATAATAAGTCAAACAAGGGTCCCAAACCCTCTCAGTCAGCTCCTTCTTTAAAAAATGACAAAGGATCCAAGCCAAAAGGCAAGAAGACTGAGCGTCATTGCAACTATTGCGGGAAAGATAATCATGATGAATCTAAGTGTTTTAAGAAGATGGCAACCTTGGAAGCAGCAATGAAGAAGCACCACATCAGCCTAGATTCATCTTTAGAATCTACCTCTCATGGACATGCACTTTGTGCTTCTGGTTATTCTTATAATGCATCTTTTTCTTCTACTTCAAATGAATGGCTCATTGATTCTGGAGCATCTTATCATATGGCTAAGGATCAAGCCATCTTTTCTACTATGCATGAATGTAACACCAAACAAATATTTGTTGGTGATGATACATCTCTAAGTGTTGTAGGAGCTGGAACAGTTCCAGTAGATAATGGTCATTTTAGTGATGTACTATGTGTTCCAAGAATTTCCTGCAATTTGTTATCAGTCTATCAGATCACTCATTCTGGTGAAGGTAAAACTGTGACCTTTACACCTCACCAAGTTGTAATCAAGGATTTTAAAGATCCTCAACAGGTCCTAGCTACCAGAATTGTTGATGATATTACCAGGTTGTACAAGTTTAACAACTTTGGGTCATCACCTTTCCCTTCAGTTTTTGTCGCTCATAGTGATAACTTGAGCAAACTTTGGCATGAGCGATTTGGTCACTTAAATTATCGCTCATTGCAACAAGTATGTAAAGAAAATATAGTGATAGGTCTTCCGATGGTATCTTGCAAGGATGGTGTTTGCTCCGGTTGTGTACTCGGAAAACATCATCGAGACAGTTTTGACAAACGTGCCTCTTGGCACGCCTCGGTTCCCTTGGAGCTTGTGCATAGTGACTTGTGTGGTCCTCTTCCATCTGCTTCCTTTTCTGGTTTCAAATATTTCTTAACTTGCATTGATGATTACACCAGACGCACTTGGGTTTATTTCCTAAAACTTAAAAGCGAAGTATTTAACATGTTCTTGGCCTATAAGACCCTTGTGGAAAAACAATCTGGTCGTCAAATTATTAAGTTAAGATCTGACAATGGAGGATAATATGTTAACAATAAGTTCACTACTTTCTGCACTGAACAAGGCATCCAACAACAGCACACTGTTCCATATACACCACAACAAAATAGTGTAGCTGAGCGGAAGAATCGCACTTTAAAAGAAATGGCTAATTGTATGATCCAATCTAAGGGACTAAGTCTTCAATTTTGGGCTGAAGCCATTAATTGTGCAAATTACATAGTAAATCGCACCCCCACTAAAGCATTACAAGGTATAACACCGGAAGAAGCATGGAGTAAAACTAAACCTGATGTAAGTCACTTCCGTGTGTTTGGTAGTGAAGCATGGGCTCACATTTCGGATGACAAACGGAAAGCATTGCAGCCTAAAAGTGAAAAGTGCATATTTCTTGGATATTCTGAAGATGTAAAAGGTTATAGACTTGTTCAACCACATTCTCATGATATAATCATTAGAAGATATGTTAAATTTGATGAAAATTTCTTGGCCTGCGAGCCTAACTCGGCGATTGTGCCATCTTTGGCCTGCGAGCCTGATTCGGCGTTTGTGCCTTCTTCTTCTTCTTCTTCCAACTTCCTTGACAGGTTTCCAAATCCAGTTTCTGATGATGACAGTGAGGATGAAAATCCACCTCTGCCTGCTCATGTTCTTCCAGTTGCACCAGCACAAGTGCTTCCTCAATGGGTCCGTTCAACATGTGAAGCAGCTGGTGATCTTGCCGGTGATCCTCGAGATCAACGTCGAACACGTTCTCAGTTTCAGCGAGCCTCTTCTCTTTTGGCTCAAGTTTTCGAGAATCATGATCTAGAAACTTTTGCAGAAGCTTCAGGGAATCCAGATTGGGATGCAACCATGGATGCAGAATATCGTTCCTTAATGGCGAACGATACTTGGGATCTTGTACCTCTTCCAAAAGGAAGAAAACTTGTCAGATTTAAATGGGTCTACAGAACTAAGTATGCATCAAATGGAAGTGTTGAAAGACTTAAGGCAAGGTTAGTTGCCAAAGGTTTTTCCCAAGTTGAAGGGATTGACTACAATGAAACCTTTTCTCCCGTCGCAAAAATGAACTCCATCCGCCTTGTTCTTTCCCTTGTAGCCTTACACAACTGGGAAGTCCATCAAATGGATGTCAAGTCTTCCTTCTTACATGGTGATTTACAAGAGAAAATTTACATGGAACAACCTCCTGGCTATGTTCAGAATAACTCTATCCTTGTATGCCGCCTTAAGAAATCCTTATATGGCCTTAAGCAAGCTCCTAGAGCTTGGTATGCCAAAATGGATAACTTTCTCCTTGACACTGATTTTTCTAGATGGCATTCTGACCCCACTGTCTATACCAAGAAAGTAGGAAACCATCTCATCATACTTGTTCTATATGTTGATGACCTTATTCTTACTGGTAGTGACCCTAAGCTTATAACCCATGTGAAATCCAGTCTTAAACAAAATTTTGAAATGTCAGACTTAGGCTATTTGCATTATTTTCTTTGTCTCCAAGTCCTGTAAACCAAAGAAGGAATCTTTCTTTTTCAGTCTAAGTATGCTTGTGACCTTCTTCGTCGCTTTCACATGGAAGATTGTACACCAGACCCTTCTCCCTTCCAGTCTGGAGTCAAACTTTCTGCCACTTGTACTTCACCTGAATTCGATGCCACCTTGTATCGTCAGCTTGTTGGTAGTCTCTTATACTTGACTCATTCCCGTCCTGACCTTTCCTTTTTCGTTGGTCGTGTTGCCCGTTATATGCAGACACCTCATGAAAGTCACTGGAAAGCAGCTAAAAGAATACTTCGATATATTCGAGGTACAGTTTAGTTTGGGATTCATTACAGTACAGGGGGGAAACCTTTGTTGGTTGGTTTCACTGATTCAGATTGGGCTGGAGATCCTGATGATCGAAAGTCTACTGCAGGTTATGTTTTCAGTCTGGGATCTGGACCTATTACTTGGGCTTGTAAAAAACAACAAGCTCTTGCTCTTTCTTCAGCAGAGGTAGAATATCGAGCAGCAGTTAATGCCATTCAGGAAGCTTTATGGCTTCGACAGATCCTTTCAAAGTTTTGATTCGAGCAGCAGCAGCCTACTCCACTTTGGTGCGACAATCAAAGTGCCATCAAGCTTGCCAAATATCCAGTTCTACATCAATGCAGCAAACACATTGAGCTACATATGCACTTCATCAGAAATCTTGTTCATGATCGTGTTCTTGAAGTGCTCTTTTGCCCTACAGATGATCAAGTTGCAGACATCTTCACCAAGTCTCTTACAGAAGCGAAGTTTTCTAAACTTCGATCTATGTTAGGAGTTCAAGAACTTGTCATTAAGGGGGGATAGGCTCTAATGCCTCCTTCCTTCTCCTAATAGTGTCACTTTTGTAAATCCTTCAATCCTATCCCAAGTTGTTCTTAAGGGGGGATGTTAAGATATTTAGACACTTAGGAGTTAGTTAAGATCAACTTGTATAATATATCCGTTAGAGATAGTGTGTTTCTTTAGTATGCATTAGTATGCATTTGTAAATACTTAATCCGACGGTCACGATATGTTCCCGACATAGAGTGATCCGACGGCTCAACTTCTCTTAGATCAAACCTAACCTTGATCTGTGGCTTAACACCCGATTGGTCCATGATCTCTATTTAAAGAGCATGGAGGGTCATTGTTTAGTTGATCGATTATGAGAAGCTCATTTGTAACTTTCTTTCTTTGCATAATAAATTGTCCCGTAGAAGCTATTTGGCCGGGGCCGTGGAGTGTTTCCCTCAAGAGGGTTTAAACCACGTCAAAACATCGGTGTGTTGATCTGAGATCTATTTGTGTGAAGTGGTTGCTCTTGGTTTTTGGTCCTTTGGTAGTACCCTGTGTACCCGAACAGAGATATTCAGGGGACTAGGTGCGAAAATAATTATACACCTTCAATTACCAAGTACTATAGTGATGAGTGACTTAATGAAAACCATCCAAATTCCATCATTTAATAAGATATATTAGGAAAAAGCCATCCTTTAGAGGTGGAGAATGGATTTGTAGAGTTTTCCACTAAACTTGAGAGTTTTAGATATGATAGGGACATGGAACTAAGAAGGTATATGATTAATGGGAAACACATGGGGTAGCATACACTATTTTACAATAAGTCATTACAAGGATCCTTTCTTAGGTTAGATCATCATTTTGTTACAAGAGGAATTGGTGCACATATGAGAATGTGAACACTATGAAAAACAACCTTCTTGAATATAAGAGCAAGGTAAAAATGTTACCCATACTGCATGTCATCGATTATAACCTTCCCAACATTATAGAAATAGAAGCTTCATACATAGGATGGGAACGAGTTCTAAAACAGGTAAGAAAACCTAAAGAAGAGGAAATAGTCCAGTTTGCATCAAGAACTTGGTATAAAACTTAGCAGAACTATGCCACTGTCGATAAAGAAATCCTTGTAGCACTGAGTTGTATAGAGAAGCTCCAAATTCATTTGTTGAACCATGACTTTATCATAAGAACAGATTGCTCTAGTCTTCCGTTTGTGCTAAACAACACACTAAAAATTGCAACAACAAAAGGAAAGTTAGCAAGATGGCAAGCATTTTTTTGATGTTATAACTGTATTGTTCATGAGCAGATTTATGGGAAAGCAAAAAGCATTCCTGACTTTTTAACAATAGAATATTTGACACAGAAGTATGATGTTAAGTTTTCACAAGCGAGCCTGAAGCAAGCGAGCCTAAAACAAGCGATCCTGGTGCAAGCGATCCCGAGGCAAGCGAGTGTAGAAGGTCAAAGTGGAATCTAGTGGGCCCATAACCCACAAGTAAACATGGAAATCTCTACTTGGACTGGAGGAAAACATCAAATCTATACTATTGATGATAATATGAGTTGGTTGGATTATATGCAAGATTGGAAACCTAGGTGGGAGTTGAGACATACTAAAGTATTAGATGTTAACTTACAGGGATCTGATGCTTTTATTAGACTAGTGCTAAAACTCAGAAGAATGCCTATGGGATCCAGTATTGTACCAGAGATGATTTACAACAACTCCCTGAGAAAAGCAGTTGATGCAAGCAATTGGTTAACACACCTCTACCATTATCTTAACTTAATCACGACAAAGTTCTCTACACATCATCCCAGGCTACAACTAGACCATTAATACTACTGTATTAACCGGACACGTTCTTTGAAAGCATGGCCACATCGAGATGCAGTCTCTGGTTTCCAAGTACTACACACACTTACGAAAAATATAAAAAATTATGGTGGCAATTCTTGAGAAAAGAAAATACAGGTAGAACATATTATACCATTCTAAAGTTTGGACTTCAAAGTACACATGATATCCATGAGGATCCAGCTACATTCTACATCGTCCCTAAATTGGATGAGAGACTGGTGGCAGTCATTCGGCATCAACCTGACAGCATTAGAACTAGTTGTTATTTATAATCTAAAACGAGACGTTGGAGAATCTCTCGAACAAGTCAAAGATATTTTGAAAACAAAGATTACTGAGGATCAAATCCTTGAGTACTACATTAAATACAAAGAACAGTTTCTTGTCAAAACCCGCATAGACGTCCACATGCATCATAATATACGTGTGGTCCTGAGGTCTATTTATTCAAAGGCATGGAGCACTAAATCCAATGTCTTTCGAGAAATATATGGTCCCCCATACTCCGATGATTTGTAAATATCTCAAAAGCATTTGGCTATGAGTGGAGCCTGTCCATTCAAATTGTCATAAAGATTGAAAAGAAAGTCTTTGTAACTATGTCATGATAATATAAAGAAAGCCCTACTTTTCTCTGTGTCAATATGATTGAAAATCTATGTTATGCAATAAATACCCTAAGTCAAGATTACAAGTAATTGTCCAAAAGAAACATTAGTTGGGCGTAGGACTGAAAGCTATCATTTTTCAAAACAACTTACATGTTTATGGTTCCATTGTTGCTTGATTCAATTACTTTCAGGCATCTAAGAAGACCATGCTTGATTACAAAACTACCCATGTCTTTCCAATATTCAATGAGTTCATCCTTTTCCTTAAGAATATTTCATTTTAGATTTTGGATAAGATTATACAAGTTCCACAACATTATATAAAATATTGTTTTGAAGATTTGTGAACACTTATTAACCACCTAAAAGATCTTACTTTTGAAAGTCATAAAAACTTTTAGAAGTTTTCCATAATGGTTAGTTATTTTTATTTTATATTATTATTGCTAAATATAAATATCTTACTAAATGTGAGTGCACTTCAATTACCGAGGTGATGAACCCAAACTGATGGCATGAGAGAGACTTTAGGGCCATGATGACAAAGCTGATAGTTAGATGGTGTAATATGGGAATCAAGACCCAAAGGAGCAATAAAAGACAACTCATAATTGCATGAATTTCTACTCCTAAGAAAGATAAAGTGATCCTCTTCCTCAACACTTGAATGCCTACATTTTGAGAAAGGGAATGCGGTACAAGTCACCTTATAAAAGGCTCTACACATCACCTTTTAAGAGGCACTATGCCTTGCGGTCCCATCTAAACTTTTTTCCCATGGTGCAGGTAGAACCAAACAGGTATTTTTCAGATCTGTCTTCCTCGAGAGAGGGGAGTTTAGGAACACTAGAGGAAAGTGAGACATTCAGTAGGTCTACAAGAGTTTTATTGACTAGATGTCAAAAGACCAGAAGAAAATTCCATAAACGCATGGAATATTATCGTGCTCAAGGGGGGTCATGTTCCTATGATGATGAGACAGTAGACGACGATGAGGTGCCCTTGAGGTATAGACATTTAGTGAAATAATGGATACCCAAGGATCTTCCTCAACCGAACACAGATTTTTGTGTGGACGAGAGGATATATCGAATTGCACTGTCGTCAATACATGGTTTCAGGTTGTTTTGCATGGATGGCATAAAGGTCCCTTACGGCACATGTATAGAATTGATGGAGTATGTTGGACCCTGTTACAACTACAACGATTGGATGTGCCAGGTCCGATATACAAAAAGTATGTGTAGATATGGATTGTTAGCAAACTATTTACAGTTGAAAGACAAAGATCAAAATAAAGAGCAATGTTGTACATGAACGGAAGGCCAAAGGCCACAGGTAATATTGCGGGGTTTATAAACAGTACACAACCAGGGTCTACAAATAAGCAACCAAACTACGAATTTGAGGGGCGTGAAGGAAACCATGTTTTTGTATGTGCCATTAAATCAATATCTGCTGGGGAAGAGTTGTTTATTAATTACAATTTGAATCGAGTAGATACAAACACGGTTACTATGGGAGTGGTACATATAACAATTTACCCAACCTTTTATTAATGAATTTAACATCTTAAGGATTTTTTGTTAGTTTATTTCGTTTAAATTTTCCATATTTACTTCGTAGGCTAGTGATCGGGAAAAATCCAAGCTAGCAGATGGTCGGAGGAGTACATCTTCCTCGAGGGAGAATGTATACATCTTTGTAATAGTAAAAATATAATAAGAAAAACAAGTTTTTTTTCTTTTTTTTTTCATTATTAGTGTATTGGTTTGGATTATATAATGTTATCTATTTCTGATGCAGAACATTGATTGGGAAAGCCAACCGAATGTTCATCGACAGACGACAACAGCCTTGGGGCAATAGGTAAACCTGATTGTAATTGTACAATTTAAATATGTAACAATGTTTTCTCATTATATTAATGTTTCAATGAATATTTTGGTTTCATTTAGGTAATTTTCTCTATGTTTTTGATGTAGGCCAGTTCTGTAAGGGTCACAGTAGACCATACCATACCTGCCTCGACGCAACATGTATACATCTTTGTAATAGTAAAACTATAATTATATGAATAAGAGTTTTTTTTAATGTGTTTTTTCATTAATAGTTTTGGATTCGTTTAGGTGACTTTCACTATGTTTTTTATTTAGGGTTATGTAAGGGGCAGCTCCCAGATATTAGAAGATTGGGGCAAGTCAGTTATGACCATTGATCCAATGAGTGGATCATGATCCTTGAGGTTGTAGGTATAATTCATTGGAATTGTACCAATATAATACATAACATAATGTTTATTTTGTTATGTATTTTTCGTCTGTATACTGGTTTTTTTATGATAATGTTTTCTACTTCTTTTTTGCAGGGGCCTAATGATCGGGGCAAGTCCACAGTTGTGGATCAGGCGACACCATCATCCAAGAATCAGGTAAACCTAGTTGTAATTTTAGGAATATATCATGATATATATGTTTTGTTAATATAATTTTAGGAATCTATCATGATAGAACTCAGTAGTGTTTTATATATTTTTGTTGCAGCCCATTGAATCGCTGTATGAAACAGGCGCATCGCATTCAATAGATCCTAAAGTGGTTGAGATGCTAGTTAATGACACCGACAAAATTGGTGAAGCCCCAGACCCATTTAAGATGATAGAAAAAATGTTGAATAAATATAGTGCGGAAATCATTTCTCTGCTAATCAGGGTTCCGCAAATAGCGATATTAGAGAAAGGATTGAATTGTTGGGACAGAGATCTGAAACCTTGCGAGTAAATTGAGGAATCTTGAATCATAAAATAATTCCTTTATAACTTTATAATTTTCTCTTTTATATGATAGTACTGAATGTATAAAATGTGGTTTGTATTTACAGAATTATCATGGAGCACACAATAGTGGTCAAGGCCGTGTTGACCCCAGCGAGGCTCATGGAGAGATGTCACATCATGGAAAAATGACTCCACGTGAATCGACTCCTTCGCCATTGTTGTCGACTGAATAGTCAGCAACACATTCCCAAACACCACGGACCCCAGCTGTGAGTGCACCAGCCGCTAGTGACTGACGCATGCCAGATCGTCCAGAAGAAGGGGTCGACACCGAGACTCTTAGTAATTTTGATATCACCCTAGTTGCATTTCCAGGATCTTCCCATGTCACTTGCATGGGAACAATGGAGGCAACATTTTTGGTGGACAAAAATCTCATCCCAATAAAGATTGAGAAGATCCTAGGTAATTAATATACGTTTATCAAGTTAGTGTTTATAATTTCATTGTAATATACCGATAAAACGTTTTTTTTCAAATAATTATGATCATGACATGATCATTTTGCAAGAAATGATGTTTTCTATAAACAAATGAATGACTCGTACTTGGAGATCTTCGGGCCCACCAACCGAACAAGGTGGAATAAACAACCGAAATATTTAAAAGATGACCTCACTAATCGATTGGTTGGCCTGTTCGGCGACAAGACCTTCAATCAAACCGAGGTCCTGAAAAAGGATGGACAACATATGAAAGTTTTCTGAGACCAATATAGGACCCACCTAAAAAAAACCCTAGGTATGAGCGCCCTCCAATGATTCCAGCAATGGAGTGGAAAGATCTAGTGGACGATGGAAAGGAGAGGGCTCAGAGAAAAGAAGGAAAGATACCACCAGGAATAGGGAGGTATGCAATACTTTCCACAATGTAATTCTAAACCTTAATATTATTGATTTCTATATCGGATTTGGAACATCTAATGTATTTCAACACTTGCATAGGCTGTCAGACACTTCAAAGGCCACAAAGGCAAGACTGGAAAAAATAGGTTGTTACACCTAAAATATTACCATCATGAGACTCAGTGTAAACATCCCTAAAGTTTTCCTGGCTAAGTCATTTACCTGGAAGAGATGCAAACTCATTCATATTAGGTTTTGAGAGGTCGTCACATGTTGTCCTCAAGCAACCTGCAATGTCGCAAGTTGGCCTCTTGCAACCTGCGATGATGTTAGTTAATGGACAAAAATAGCTCCTTCGAGCCCATTCTCAAAGCTAGCTGACATGGATCCCTATCCCTGATTTTTTGGGAGAGCTAGCACTCGGTTCCTAACCTCTTGGAAGGATCCCCCATCTCTCTACTACCATATCTCAACCTATCCTATCCACTTAGTCCTATATAAGTGAAGCTCACTCCCATTCCAAAGGGAGGAAGTATATAGTGTCTACATGCTGGTGAAATCACCTTAGGAGAGATCTCTACTCATCTATTGGGAGAATCACACTTCCTTGGGAGGCTTTGGCATTGGCTCAATCGGATGAGGATTTCTGCGTCAAGTCTATGGTTGTAATCTTTCTATCCTATGTACTTCCATTTCAATATAGTAATATAATTGCTTTCCACCAAAATCTCATTGTGTTAATGGTATCTTGTGTAGTTTTCCTACTTGACTGGTTACTTAGATCTATTATTAAATAGATGCATTTTACTTGTTTTGTTGTCTTGTTATCTAGATGGGTTTTGCAGCCAAGATCTAAAGATCGTCAAGCTTGGAGCAACATTCAAGGAGTAAAAGGATTATCGATCTGTAAGGTAAAAGTATCTAGTTTCTTGATCCTTAATCAGATCTAGGAAAGTAACTTATATTCTGTCCTATTTGTTCTAGACTCGAGTTGAGCTAGGGAGATCACGCCTCGAGTCCGCTCTTGGTAGATTGTCTATCAAACAAATCTGGAAACCATACTGGGGAAGACATTGTTTGTAGTTTTCAGTTTGAAAACCATTTTCAGTTGATTGCTTTCGCAAACCATCCATTATATTTTTTCCTTCTAAGCCTTGTTTCACCATCAAATCTTCGCTTTGAAGAGTCTGTTGTCCTCCTATGAGTTTGTACTCCGCATTTTCAAACCATTTCTTTGCTCATTGTTTGGAGAATTGGTTCATTTTTGAACTTGGATCTCGCCTTTCGCACCTGGTCAATGGATTCAGAGTGACACTTTGTCATTTTTTATCTATGTTCTCTGTCTATTAGCCTATCGTCGTAACCCTTTCATTGGTCTACTGCGACACCGTCGTACTTCCTGCATTGGTAAACTGCGATGTCGCTCTGTGTACAAACACAGACTGCACCGATCTGTTGAAATTGGCATGCAGGAATCCCTTCTCCATTTTTTAATTTGAGTTTTGGTTTGATGTATGAACTCCCTTTGTGCTGCAAGATCCAGCAAGAGACCCCATTTTTTATTTGTGTGTTGAAGTGTTTGGTTTCAATTGGAGTTGTTTTGGGTTCCATCTTAGACAAGTCCGAGATTTGGTAGTGGTGGACACTTTTGTCTCCCCCACCTGCATCCACTCTCCCTTGCATTCTCTCCTCTCCTTACCTAATCTGGTCATTGCATTGGATCGGTTTCCAGACCTCGTTTGCATACATCTGTTGGTTTTGCTTGCATCCAGTTGATTTTGGGTCTTTTGGGTTTTGGATCCATGTTTGGCCCCTTCAGTCAAAACTAGTGTTTTGCTTACATTTTAAGTGAAATGGGTGCTATTTTTGAAAAAACAATCCCCCTCATGGTCAGGGGGGGGCCATGAATCGGGTATCCTACAGTCATTTTGAACCATATTAAGGTTTTAAGTTAAATTTTTGGTTTGGTGTGATTGGCTTGTTTTGAAAAGTGTGGGATACCGATGCCTTTTTTAGCCTCTTTTTCTTGGGTTATGCATCTTGTTTCCCTTTGGCATGCTGATTTATTCAATCATTTTTGGGAAAGATTGTTTCCTTGTCTCCACTTTAGTTCAAAGAGAAGCTTGATTTTGTCCTTCTTTTGCTATATTCATACATTTGGAAAACATAAATATTCTTCTTACTTTATTTTGATCATTTGATATTCTTGGTCTTACCATCATAAGAAGAAGAAAGGCTTATTTCAGATTTGTGTGCATTTGAGTTAGATAAGATTGTTAAGTCCTTGTCTTTGTCTTGCATTTGATTGGAAACGTTTGTGGAATATTTCTTTCCATAGCTTAGATGTGTCTTTTTCAAGTGTAAAAAGATAGGAAATGGTTTGGAATTATTGTATGTGGTGTTCATAAAAGGATCTCTTTTATTGCTTTGGGTTAGTTTTGGGTGCATCTTTTACTTCTTTCCATCATTTTGAAAGAACTAAAATTGCATTTGCATTGGATTGTGCATTTGGGAAAAAAACATATCTCTCTCTCCTTATTAAGTAGGACTTCATTGAAAGGAAGACTTGCATTTTCATATAGATCAGATTTGCATCTTCTTTAAATTCCAAGTCTTCACATCATGCATCCACTTAACCGCATAAGATAAAATTAACGCTAGCTTAGGTTAAAAACTTTTAGCAACCTATGTGTTAAGTTAGAGACGTGTTCCGACATCGTTAAGTGTGGCAGCTATCGTTATTTCCAGCACTGTATCCCAGGGGTATCGTAGTCTTCCACGTACTTATCGGTATATCGAAGCTCTTTCGCATACCCACCAAGTACTACGTGTACTTGGCATATATTGAAAGGTGTTTCACGTACTCGGTACTATATCGGAAGGTCTCTTGCCGAACGGTTGTGAATTAGACAGCACCACTATGGATTTGAGCTCCCACGTACCTTGAGTATATCGAGAGACACCATTAGGAATCCTGAAACCATCTGAGTTATCCATTTGTCCATCTTAACATTGCAATACACCAAGAACAACACTCGGGGAGATTACTATGCACGTACTATCCAAGTAGTCAGGTATTCAAGAAAGGGTATGGTCCCAATCCTCCTTGTCGTGTTTTACTGTTGGACCCTGCGGTATATAACGATTTGTGATGTTTTAACAATCCTGTGAGGCTCCTAACTCCTTCTCCACTCCTTTCACAATTTTGCCTGTTGCTTTTAGTTTTGAGTAGCGTTTCTTGTGCGTGGTAATTAGAAGGACTTAGCGAGTTGAGATATGGAAACCTCTTCTGGGACCACCAATCAAGAGGCCCCTTTTAAAGGGGTACCTTTTGCCTTTCCTCCAGTTGGAGATATTGGTCCTCCCTTTATTGCCACTTTAAACCTTCCTGTACTAACCATAGGGTTATCGGTATGGTTATTCAACCCATAGATTCTGGCTATACCCACTGTATCAAATGTTAACTCTCCACCGTGAGAGGGTCCATCCCAAAATGATCCTTCCCCTTCTTCATCGGATGCATCTTCTTCCATTTCTTCTTCCTCGCCTGATCAAAGCAACAATGTTAGTAATCAGGTGGATAAGAAGAAGAAGAAAAGGAAGGTTAAGAAGAAGAAGGATAAGAAAGAGACCAAGCATCCACCATCTGCCTATGATGGCACTCATTCTATGCAAACACCTCGTAAGCCCAAGTTCCCTTGCAAGATTTGTAAGGGTGATCACCTTCTCAAGGATTGTCCCGGTATTTCCCGTGTGTTAGAAGTGTGGTCTAGAAACCCCAAACTGCTTGTATCGTCAACCTCTAACCATCATGTTGATGACACTCCCTCGACTTGTGACCCATTGGTGAAGGGTCGAAAGGGTAAAGTCATGTATCCCTGTTCGATATGCAAGGGTATGCACCATACTTTCCTTTGTCCAAGCATGGATGAAGCTTCGATGGTTAGAAGATATTACTATTCCTCGACAGGTGCTTCCAACAAGTGATAGTAAGTTGTCCCTCGACCCCCTGCTAGTTGACCAAGTGATCAATTCAGTTTCATCTGTAATTGATCCCACTCTTCCTTCCGAGAGTGAAGTGATCAAGTCGATGTCATATCCACTCGATCCCTCTCTTCTATCAGAGAGTGTTCAGACTGCAACTGTCACCTTGACATAGTCTTCATCTCATCCCACTCTCCCCGATGAGAGTGGATTGAAAACCACTGAGTTTTTTTTAGTTAGTTCCGATCATGGGGGTAAGAGTCCATTTCCACGGGACCCCCTCCAAGTACTGAGGTTATTTCCTTTGATTGGAATAGTCTAGCAGAATCTCGTCTCCCCTCAGATGTTTCTTTCCAGATATTTGTAGGTGTTGCCAATAAGGAAATCTTTCGCACTATAGTTGACGAGGGAGCTTCTGTTAGTATTTTATCCTCAACTGCTTGGCAAGCTATAGGGTCTCCTCATCTTGTGCCGGTTACTAGCCATATTTTGGCTTTTAATAGAAGGCCTACTGGACCTTTAGGGACTCTCCTGCAGTTACCTGTCATGTTGAGAGGTAAAACTGTTTAGTTGATGTCATGGTTATCCAAGGTCCTTTAGATTTCAATCTACTCCTTGGACATGATTATGTCTGTGCTATGAAAGTTGTAGTGTCCACACTCTTCCGAGTGATGTATTTTCCCTATGATGGGAGGATTGTGACCATTGATCAGCTTTCCTTCGTGACACCCAATCATCGCATGACTTCCATTCAACAAACTTCCCTGAATGTTCCACACGTATTAGTCGTTTCTTCCCCTTAAGCATGAGGGGCGTATCTCCAGCCTCTGGACATCACGCTGGGGGGCACATTACCAACCTCTGGATAGGTGTCAGTAGTTTGAGAAGAGTTTACCTTTGGCTTCAAGCTCGCTAAAAAATGAAACCAGTAGTTTGAACAGGGTTTACCTTTGGCTTCAAGCTCATTAAAAAATGAAACCAGTAGTCTGAGCATAATTCTCTTTCTATGTCAAGCTCATTAAAAAATGAAATATATTCGCCATGAGCATAGTTCCCTTTCTATGTCGAGCTCTTTAAAAAATGAAACAGGTCTTATGAGCAGAGTTCTTTTCCTGTGTCAGGCTTGTTAAAAACTGAAATAACTCCTTTCCCTTTGAGTCGAGTCTTCTCGTAGACTTAGTACTTGAACCTTCTTTCCATCCGCCTATGCCTCAAGCGAATGCAATGAATCTTGGGGGGCATGTCTTCAACCTCTGGAAGTTACGTCGAAGTCAACTCGATCGCCTCTCCACATCATGTTGGATCTAAGTCACTTACTTCTAGCAATCATGTTGGGGGCATGTACCAACCTTTGGATATCATGATGGGAAGAGTCCACCAATGGGAACATTTTCGAGCATACTTTCCTTTTTGGTTTTTGAGCTCATTAAAAAATGAAATAGTACCTCTAGAAATCATAATATAAGTAAGCCGTCAGTTTCTTGTGCTAGGGGAAAACTTCCCAACCTCTAGCCATCATGTTGGGAAGAAACCTGCCAATGGGCATTATCCCGAGCATAGTTTATTTTCTGTTACAAGCTCGTTAAAAAATGAAGCAGACATCATGACCATTCTTACAACCTATCTTCGAGCTCATTAAAAACAGTAAGATGGTATTTGAGCTTACTTTTCACTTTTTTCGTGCTCTGGTTAAAACATGAAAAGTGGTTTGAGCTTGGTTTTTACTTTTTCGTGCTCTGGTTCAAATATGAAAAAGATTTCGAGTGCTTTTAATACCATTATCATGCTCGTTAAAAATTTGAGTAAAAAGGTGTGTCTACCGAGTTATGATTTATCACTTTTATGGGCTCGTTAAACTCCTATGGAAAAGGAACCCCCCCGGAGTCTATCTTTAAGCTCTTTTTAGGATCTCGAAATACGAAAAGATTGCCAAGCGAACTTTTCGCGTTCACGCTTGTTAAAGAATTTGAATGGTCATCTTCCTGGTGATAGTTTACCCATTTTTTGGACCATGGGGCACTACTTACGAAAAAGGTATACTCCAGCCAATAATGACTGGAAGAGTCCTCTCTCGCGTTGTTTTACCCTTTTTTCGGGCAATGAGGATAACTTTATGAAAAAGGACCGTTGGAGTCTTCTTTAGTTCTTTTCAGACTCTTTAAACATGAAATGACGACCGAGTTTACCTTCTATGGACTCGTTAAACTTTCACATTGAAGGGCCCGTCATGGGACGAACCCCTCCTATCCCAGGTTCGGAAAATATTTGGGATTGGACTCATCTATGAGATGAGCTATACCGAGCATTTGGTTACCCTGATCAAGCTTGTAAAAAACACATGAGGCGCTCATCATTCATGATGGGGAAAAAGGAAAGCTTTTATGTTACACCCTTTACCTGTGGCAATACCTAGTCTTTCTTTAACATGGCACTCATCTGCATTTGCATACTGTACTTGGATCATCTATTTGTCCTCGAGTTTCACCCACTTCCTGAGTCTTGTCACTCCTTTGAGTCATTCAAAGTATGCTTCCATCATCAGTTGCATTTGGGTTTTGGTGTCGTACTCGTCATGTCAATACTTCCAAGGCATGCCATGCCCATGTTCAAGAATATTATCACTACTCATTATCTGCAGTCAGTATGCCTACTACCATGTCAATCTACTCTGAGTCGGTTTTGCATGTTACTGTACCATTTGATCCACTCTACACAGGTCATGTTTTGTGTCAATGATGGGGGATTCATCATGGCCCTCCTTTGATGGATTCATCCTTGTCGACTTCAACACATCATCCAAGGATTGAATCTAGAAACAAACCAAGTACCTTGGCCCTGCATGCCTCAATGACAGGTTACCTCACTTTCAACATGAGTTTACATCATTGACTTTTGATTGAAAGATTTCATCTTGCGTTCGACTTCGACTCATTTATTCATGCTTGATGGTATGTACTGTGATACCTTGGTAATCATTGACATTAATGGTGATTTCCCTCGCGCTTGTTAATGGTATACATCAATGACCGGTAATCAAGTGGTTCCTACCATGTTGGACATCAAGAAATTTGTAATCACATGGTTAGATTCGTATCATTGCGGGTTCAGCTTGAAGACCCTAGGGAGTCATGTTTTACCCAGGTTGCGATGGAGTTTGTTTTGAGTCATAAAACATGGATCCACATTTGTATTGGCCGTGGCTATGTTATCATCTCATCATGGATCTACGCTTGTGTCTAGTAGCTGTGATTGTGTTCAGTCAGTCATTATTATCATGGATCTACAATGTATTGGTCGGCAGCCATGTTGCACGTCATATGAGACTGTGTACTTAGAGTTAGTTGTACTGTAGCAGCGTCCTTCGTCCGATGAACCATTGCCATTCCTTCTGTCAAAGCATTTCACCTATCCAATTTCAAACAGATTCATGCTTTGGGGGGCATTCTGTTACACCTAAAATCTTACCATCATGAGACTCAGTGTAAACATCCCTAAAGTTTCCTTGGATAAGTCATTTACCTGGAAGAGATGTAAACCCATTCATATTAGGTTTTGAGAGGTCATCGTGGGTTTTCCTCAATCAACCTGCGACATCGCAGGTTAGCCTCTTGCAGCCTGCGGCGATGTCAGTTAATGGACAAAAATAGCTCCTTCGAGCCCATTCTAGAAGCTAGCTGACATGGATCCCTATCTCTAAACTTTTGGGAGAGCTGGCACTCGGTTCCTAACCTCTTGGAAGGATCCCCCATCTCTCTTCTACCATATCTCAACCTATCATATCCACTTAGTCCTATATAAGTGAATCTCACTCCCATTCCAAAGGGAGGAAGTCTATAGTGTCTACATGTTGGTGAAATCACCTTAGGAGAGATATCTACTCATCTATTGGGAGACTCACACTTCCTTGGGAGGCTTTGGCATTGGTTCGATCAGATGAGGATTGCCACGTAAAGTCTATGGTTGTAATCTTTCTATCATATGTACTTCCCTTTCAATACAGTAATATAATTGCTTTCCACCAAAATCTCATTGTGTTAATGATATCTTGTGTAGTTTGCCTACTTGAATGCTTACTTAGATCTATTATTGTATAGATGTGTTTTACTTGTTTTGTTGTCTTGTTATCTTGACAGGTTTTGCAGCCCAGATCTAAAGATCGTCAAGCTTGGAGCAACATTCATGGAGTAAAAGGATTAGCGATCTGTAAGGTAAACGTATCTAGTTCCCTGATCCTTAATCAGATCTAGGAAAACAACTTATATTCTGTCCTATTTGTTCTAGACTCGCATTGAGCTAGGGAGATCACGCCTCGAGTCCGTTCTTGGTAGATTTTCTGTCAAACATAGGTCAGCACAAGCTTGGGCCTCGTGGTTATTCAAATTTGGCGGCACAATTTGTAAGTTTTGAAAAAAAAGTAATGCATACAAATAATAAATTGCAAATTATTTTTTGTTTTATTGCACTGCAAAATGTTAATCAATGACATTATGAAAATATGCAGGCCGACCGATCCAATGAAGTGCCCACTGCAGAAGACATGAAGCTTGGCTTCCAGCACGGCTTTGGAGCTGTTGTTGAACGCCAAAAAAGCTTATCTAGGCAAACACAGTCTTCTAGTACCAATCCATCTGGTGCACAGGTATATAAAATCGATATAGTTTAATGAAGATTATTGCTTTTGCAACCTATTCGTTATAAATACTTGACATAAAATATTGACTCAGTTTTGAGCAGGAAAGCAATGATAAGCCTAATGTCGAGGAGGGACAACAACAAATAGAAGATCATGCTTCGAATCCTGGTAAATAATTTATTCATATGCTACAATTTTATGTATAGCATTGCAAATTGTGAACATTAATTATAGTTCACCATATTTCAACTGCAGAGCATGTAGAGGGTGAAACTATACAGGTTGAGCCTGGACAAGAACATGAACAACATTATGTGGCCACAGCAGGTTAAAAACCACCTTTGTAATGTTTTTTTAAAAATGAAATACTTGTCATTACAATAGCAAAATATAACAATGTCACATTTTCACATTGTTGCAGCAAATCCGAACCCCTTTCCGCAAAATCCACGTCTGGATCAGCACTCTAGGATGCAGACATCACAACAAGCGCCTTATGAATAACAAATAACTGGAGGAGAAAGTCCAAATCAAGATGGTCCTATTATGAAATTTTTTGTAAAACAAAAGAGAAGAAAAACTAAAAATAAGTGACTGGAAAAACGTCGTCTAATCATTTTTTATAATAATATATCGTCCATGATTTTTGGCCTAATGAATGAATGAATGGTTTAATGGTTTAATGTTTCAGTGTATAGTAAACTATTACCTTTATTGAATGTCAACTTTTATTGAAAGAATGTATTAACTGAATGAATGAATGGTTTATTGAATGCTATCTTTTATTGAATGAATGTGTTGACTGAATGAAACAATGGTTTAATGAATGTTAGCTTGTATTGAATTAATGGTAGATGAAAGTTCATGATGAAGTATTCATGAATTTGTACATAATTGTTTTTCAGGTACATGCATTGGGTATGGGGAATTGAGAGTGATTTGAGGGGGGGGAGGGGCCATAAGAGCTTCCACCTTCACGTGGTTGGCCCTGTTCAGTAGATAATATTAAATTATTCTCGAAATAGAGAGGAGCTCAATGAATGGCTACGATGCTGGATTTCTACAACCCACTCGCATGTCATCTAAATTTTGACAATTTCTTGTAGCTTGTTGTGATGTTTGGTTGCTCCTCATAACCAATTTTGAGTTTCCACAACTTCAAAGGTTGAGTAAATGATGCACTGGAATCAATATCCTTAACCTTCTCTTTAATTTCCTTGGAATCAATATCCTTAACCTCACATTAAACCCTTACAAAATGGTATATTTATCATTGAAGCCTGGCTTCTGAAGCATGATATTTGTAACTAATCTAGCATACACCAACAACAATTAGAAACATGTTTCTTGTTGTCAATGTTCATCATTTTCTAGGGCTACAACTTGCCCATAATGGCTCCTCTTACGCTAGGAAATTAAAGAAAACATGTAATTTGCATCGAAAAAATAACAGGGTACGAACTGAACTGAGGAGATTCAAACCTATGACCTATGTCTAGTCCCAAGGATACCACCTTCAAGTTTGAAGTGCAGCTGACATTGGGAGATCACCTTCAAGCACCTTGAGTCATTCTGCATGCATTTCACAATGGGAGACGGTGAGCTACCACCTTCAAGCTTGATTCATTATGCATACATTTCACTATGCAACCGTCTCAAATTCTCACTGCATTTTCCCTCAATTAGTGTTAATATTTCATAATTTACTTCAATCTGATCTAGGATCTTAACTGAGAGAACAACATGTACAGCAAATCTACAGCATAACAATCATGGACACAATAATGCAAGCACACAAGAGACACAGAGTTTACTTGGGAAAAACCATAAAGGTGAAAAACCCCAATAACTTCCTCAGAGATAGATAGAGCAATGATACAACCAAAATACAAGAGATAGTCTTCTCCTAGCAGCAGAGCCTCCTCCTCCACAAGTGCGCCACTCTCCCAAGTCTGAGTGAGAGAATATAATGTGTGAAATGAGAGAGACACACTCTCTATTTATACACTAACTTGACTTGACCTTTACTCAACTAGGTCGGCCTCAACTTAACCACTTAACATAATGCTGACTGGGCCGACCCCCACTAGGGTGGTCTAATAACCCTTTGACCCACATGACTTCTATAGGGCCGACCCCAACAAGGTGGTCTAATAACCCATCAAGTATAAGTTACAACACTTACAATATAAATGACGACACTTCCGTATAGAGGAATAATAACATCTCTATAGGAATACAACCACTTCCGTATAGAGGAATAATAACATCTCTATAGGAATACAATATACATATATGTGAAATACATTTCGAAGTTACATATTTATCAACACTCCCTCTTAACTAGGAAGGTATTTCTCGACACAGGTCTTCTAGCACAAGTCTTCTTCTCTGGATCATCGTCACTGGATAATCGTCATCGAGTCATCATCATCGTCACTGCTGCTGCTATCTCAATCAATATCTGAATCTAATCATCATAGGAAGTTCTACAGAGCCAGTCCTTTTTCATACTAGATGTAGGCCCACCACCTGCAAGTCTTCGTCATCACTGGCCATACTGTGAAAATCTCAGGACTTATTACGTGTGTCACAAAACCTTAAAAGAGTCTCTTGACTAGCAAGAACTCTAAAGAGCATCTTAGGCCTTTTTCATCCTGTCCAAATATGCAAGACTTATTACATGTGACCCCACCAAAAAACCTCAAAAGAGAATCCTAGGACTGATTACGAGCACAAGGCTCAACCTATCGGATCTCCTAGGGCACAAATTACATGTGGTCACCACAAAACTTCGAAAGAGCATCCCAGGACTGATTACGAGCACAAGGCTCAACCTGTCAGATCTCCCAGGGCACAAATTACATGTGGTCATGGAAAAACCTCGAAAGAGCATCCCAGGACTGATTACGAGCACACGACTCAACCTATCAAATCTCCCAGGGCACAAATTACATGCCATAGGACAAAACCTCGAAAGAGAGTCTGCCAGATATCCCAGGGCACAGATTACATGCCATAGGCAAAACCTCAAAAGACTATCTACAGATCTCCCAGGGCACAAATTATATGTCCTCCCAAGCAAAACCTCGAAAGAGCATTTGCCAGATATCCCAAGGTACAAATTACATGCCATAGGAAAAACCTTGAAAGACTATCTGCAAATCTCCCAGGGCACAAATTATATGCTTATCTGCACAACCTGTTCCATGGCCACAAAGTATCAACATGATACTCACCATACATCATCCTGATGTACACATGATCATCCTGATCATCATCACTGCAACATCCTGTTGCATGTCATCTGGGAGCAACATCCTGAAGCTCATCATCCATGATCATCCTGATCATACAATGCATCCACCTGATGCATACCAAGTATCTACCTGATACATATCATCATACATGATCCACCTGATCATACAATGCATCCACCTGATACAAATACAAATACATGATCCACCTGATCATCCCTAATACATATCAACATACATGATCTCCCTGATCATACAATGTATCCACCTGATACATATACAAATACATGGTCCAAGCATCCAACATTATGCATATACAAAATACATACAAATGATCCAACCGATCATATCCAACATCTACCATGATGCGTACATACATATAAATGATCCAACTGATCATATCCAGCATCCAACATGATGCGTACATACATATAAATATAAATGATCCAATTGATCATATCTAGCATCCAACATGATGCGTACATACAGAGCAGTAACTGGAGAATCGTCCTGATGCTCACCATCCAGTGCTTACATCCACAGCCATGTGAAGGATCCTCCTTCCAACATGCTTGGAATGGCTTCTGCAAATGTGTCCATCACTTTTTCCTCGAAGTGTCATCAATCTGAAGAACACCAAGCCTCTCCCTGAAGTACTCGAACTTCACCTTGGCTAGTGGCTTCGTCAGCACATCTGCAATCTGCTCGTCCGTTGCAATATACAGGAGCTTCACGGCTCCTCTCTGCACCATATCCCTGATATAGTGATATTTGATCTCTATGTGTTTCGACCTGTCATGAAACACTGGGTTCTTGGACAGCTTCACACAACTCTGGTTATCACAAAAGATACCAGTAGCATCCAACGGGAGATCAAATAACTTAGACAGTAGCTTCCGTAGCCATATTGCCTCACAACTACCTGAACAGGCTGCAACATACTTTGCCTCAGTTGTACTCAGTGCTACGCAGGACTACTTCCTGCTAAACGAAGAGATCACACCTGAGCCCATACTGAAGCAGCATCCATATGTGCTCTTCCTATCTGCAACACCGCCAGCCTAATCTGAATCAACATAACCCTCCAAGTTAAACTTTTGATTCGCTTCATACTTGAGCCCATAATCCACTGTACCCTTCAGGTACCTCAGAACATGCTCTACAGGAACCAGGTGAACACTCCTCGGATCCGTTAGGAACTGGCTCAATGTGTTCACCGCAAAGCAAATATCTGGTCTTGTGTTCGTCAGGTACATCAAGGACCCAATCATCTGACGATACATAGAGACATCAACTAGCTCAGATGAAGCATCACAAAGAAGCTTCAGATTCAATGCCATAGGTGTGGCCATGGCCTTGCAATCCATCATCCCGAACCTCTTCAAGATCTCTACTGCATACTTCCCTTGTCCAAGGAAGATTACATTTGCACTCTGCCACACCTCCATGCCAAAAAAAAAATAGTGCATCATCACCAAGTTCTTCATCTCAAACTCGGCAGCAAGCTTCCGTTGTGTGTCGACAATTAATCTGTCATCTCCTATTACAAACAATTCATCCACATACAGGAGTAGAATCATAGGATTCCCTTCCTCAACCTTGTAGTAAAGGTTGGAATCCGCTTCACTCTTGGTAAAGCCCAAACTGGATAGAAAGTTGTCTATCCTACCAAGTTCTGCACACATATATGACTACACCATTCAAGAAGGTTGTCTTGAAATCCATCTGGTGTATCTTCTATTTCATCACTTTTATATTTCTCTATGCTTCCATCTACAACATGCTTAATCTGATAGTTCCATTTGGAAGTCACAGCAGACTTCCCTTCAGCTCTTGGGACCGCATCCCAAACATCGTTCTTCATGATCGACGGATCATGGCATTCTTCCCGTATCCTGGGAACTTCAATATCTTCACTATTTTCAATAGATAACTTTGTTGCTGAACAAATGTTGTAGTCCTTCTTTTGTAGGTGATGGTATACGATCTTTCCTACACAACAAGTTAAATTGCATGATTAGAAAACATATCATAGTTTTCAGAACAAATTCTTACACATAAAGAGATATGTCATACAGTCATGCAATTATCTTAGCCAATGCTTCAATACAACATTTATCCATATCCTGTAACTTTCTAGATGCCTTCCAATCTATACCAAAACATTGTTAAGAGTGTGCACAACTCCTAACATGTCAGCAAAGAGGTTTCATTCTAGATAAGTAGCAATGGAATGTTGTACAGTGCCATAGGCTACTTACCCATGTATATTAGTAGTTTACTATTCATCAATGCAACTATTCTAATATGCATAATACACAACCTAATTCTAGGAACATAAGCATATACATCATTGAATAACATTATGTAAGAAATGACAATTCAAATACTTATGTTTGTTTGGTTGTTGGGTAGACTCCATTCTGATGTGGATTGTGAGAAGTGGTCAACTCCCTCTGAATATCTGCATCCTTGCGGAAACTACTGAAGTGTGCTCCTTTGCTTTCTTGCAGGAACAACTGGAGTGTGCTCCCTCTTGAACTTTGCTTCCTGGATTACCTGTCCTTGAACTTACATCCATCCTTAATCACTATGCATTCTTATTAGTAACATCATTGTGTTATCCTTGAGGTCTCATACATAACCACACATTTATTAGTATAATCTTAATACTATCAAAACACAATAATCTCAAGCATGTGTAGTCAGGATCATTTCAAACACAGATAATAAACATTAGTATTCAAGGTTTCAGGGAAGTCTTCTTTTACTCATACATATTCTTATTTGATCATAGGACTCTTCTGGTTAGTTGAATCATCAATCAAGATAAGAGATATAATATGCATAAAACCCGTGATTATTCAAACCTATACCTTCATGATTCTTCTGGTTAGTCATATCATCAATTATGGTAAGAAACATAATATGCATACAACCATGATTATTCAAACCTATGACTTCATGAATAATCATTATCAACAACACAACAGTATAAGATCCTAACACAAGGTAGGATTCTAGCTTGATATAGGAAAAACATACCTGGATTAGCATGCTAGCTAGTTATGTCCAACATACCCGCATAATGCCTTCTGGTTCTCTTCAGTGACTTGTGCTAGTAACCTGCATGTCTCATAGGTTAACCATTATAGGACCAAGTTATACATACCTCAAAAGTAGATCTTCTATGTGATCCATGACAATGGATGAATCTTTGTCTTCATGTCACCATGATCATATGTTCTTGAAGTAGAACATGATTTGTCTTTCTTGGTGTACCTTTTATGTTAGTGAACAAGATAAACCTCATACAACATCACAATGCATTAGTACATTCATAAGTGTCAAAACCTTAATCAATGAATATCTTCTATTAAGGTGATATGACAAGTCTAGTAATTAATCAAGATTGTACTGTAATGATATGAAGAAAAAAATATGATAAACTTAACCATGAAACATACCTGTAAGCCATACCTGTCAAGATTGCTTGTAATCTTCTTATGGAAGGCCTTAGCCTCATCTCCCTCTGTAACAGAAACTTCTTCACTTATGCAGGTGACCAATCCATCCTCTTCTAGGATTAACCCAATCCACTTGATTTACAGGAACTGGATCTGGAGCTGTAATAGGGTTTGTCAGAGAAACCCCAAAAATTCAAACTTTGAATTTCAAACTTCCGAAAGGATAGAAATATGCGCCTTGATGAGCTGATCAAGCTGGTATATTCAGAATTTGAAAACTGCAAAGTTTCACTCTTCAATTGTGCCTTTGAAACTTTTGGATTCACTAGACGTGTCCTCGAACTGAGGTTTGATGAAGCTCACTCTTCTGCCCAATCAAAATGTTTGATCCAAATCTCTAATATTCTATTTTTATGAGGAGCTTCCAGGCGTGGTCACAGATTTCAAAAATTCCCATTTTTGTAGAAGCCCTGATTTTCCACTTTTTTTATCAAAGTCCCGAACTAGGGTCTGATCAATCCCAGCCTTCTACCCAACCAAAAATTCTGATCTTGGTCTCTAAATTTCAATTTTGATGAGTATCATTTAGCCGCGGTCTCCGATTACAAAAATTCCAACTTTCTCCGAAGCCCTAAATTCCGGAAGCCATGAATGAAGGTGCTCAAAAATAATTTTGATTTGACAGAAATATGTGCCTAATTTTTTCTGGTGTAACTCCGAAATTTTTGATCTACAAGGTCGGAAAACTTTTCTTGAGATATCCCAACCTGTTATCTTTCCATCCCGATAGGTCTGAACTCAATTGGATTCTCTGAGAGAGAATTATGTCAATTGTCGCAACGTGACCTCTTTATGGGATAATACAGCAGAGCGAACTTGTACGGCATTCCACGTGTCACTGGTTCAACTTCGGCCTCTGAAAAATTTTCTTGAGATAGTACATTCTGTGTACTACCTGCCACATTTTACGAAATCTTATTTGGAGCTTCCTGGCCCAAGTTATGACATTTTTCCCAAGGTCACCTGATTTTGACTCATATCTGGAAGAGGCAGAAACCCTATATTGTACAGATCATAAATCACAAAGTACAATGAATTAGAGGTTGTCCTTTGGACACAAGGTACATGGGGATCTGATCTTCGACCTGTAAAAGTTTCATATCCGAAATTTTTTCCAAAACGGCTTTATAGCGAAAGTGCTACTATGACTGGTTTTTGCTATATCAAGCCCTAGCATCGTAAGTGCAACAAGTGTCATACATGCCATATCATGCCTTCTTTCAGGCTAGCTCTGATTCCATGTTAAATTTTAAGAATTTACTTCAATATGATCTAGGATCTTAACTGAGAGAACAACATGTACAGCAAATCTACAGCATACAATCATGGACACAATAATGCAAGCACAGAAGAGACACAAAGTTTACTTGGGGAAAACCATAAAGGTGAAAAACCCCAATAACTTCCTCAAAGATAGATAGAGCAATTATACAACCAGAATACAAGAGATAGTCTTCTCCTAGCAGCAGAACCTCCTCCTCCACAAGTGCTCCACTCTCCCAAGTGTGAGTGATAGAATAGAATGTGTGAAATGAGAGAGACACACTCTCTATTTATCACGGGGGGTTCACTAGTGAGGCAATATCATATCACGTCCATTCATATTTAGGGGTTGAATACTCTTAAAAACCTCAAAAATATATTGCCCCGTATTAAGAAGTCAAGGTTTTTTTTTTATTTGACATAGTAATATAAAAATTGGGGGTTATTTTATTTGGGAGTGTTGAGGAATAACCTCCAAATCGTGGGATGAATTCATACGTCCAAATCACAAGCTCAATTCATACCCACCTAAGACTTAAGGACCTTCCATTTTTATTTGATATTGCTTATGATTCTAAGTTTTGAATAAATTTGATAATAGTGTACCAATGATAATATCGATGGAAGTCTCTTTGGATTATTGTCCTTGAGCAATGTAACATCCCGATAATTTCATAAAATTTAAAAAAAAAATTATACCAGCATTAAATGTTAAAATTGTGATTGCGGAAGTAATAAATGCTTGTTAAGGAAGTATTAAATAATAAAGTCATTAATGTATATAACAATTTAACTACTATGTCCTTTTAACTAATGATGCTTTAAGACAGTGATGTGTCTTACCTCCATAAAAATGATTACGACACTAATTTGTTTGTAGTTGTAATAACTGAAATTTCAAAACAATATAAGACGGAGTTCTCCTTGACAAGGTACTGACAGTTTTAATTTCAGGATGGTGATGAAAGGGTTCCTGCGAGGTGCTCTGAGACTTACTTAGCTAATTAGCTAAAGCATTTGTACCTATCCTTCTTGCGAATATTCGCAGGTAAGGATAACAATGACAAAACAATGTTTAAGAGTATTTATATTTTCCAATTAGTCGTCTTATTTGGTTAAAGAAATTATAAGTACCTCCTTGTTTCAGGTATGGAATTCTATCCAAGTTCTAAATGTATTATTTCAAAAAAAAATACAAGTTGCAGAAGTTAATAATATTTAAACAGGGTTCAAAAGTACATTATCTTGGTAGAAATATCTATGCTTTAAAATCTTAAGATTAATTACTAGATTTGAAGAATGAATTGCTAATATGATTCTGCCAATATTTTCCAATTCATGAAACCTTTTACTACCAGGTGAAATGATTGATGGACAAATTCAATTTGAACTTTATTCCTTTATTATAACATCAAGTTTCACTTACTATTTCAATGCTTGGTATTTTATTTAAGATAACTATGGTAGCTTCTACTTTCTCCATTTATAATTTATATATATATGGATATAGTCTTGATATTTATAAATTCAAAATCATATTTTATTTAAGAACATAATACAATATAAGTGTGGACCCTTTTTAACTATAGGGTGAACCATTCTAATGTGATATTGGTGCATTATTATAATAAACAAATTTTATATGGTTTATTGTAATAATATTACAATGTACCGATACTATTTTCTAACCTAAGTTCTAACTATCTAAATCTTATATGCATGCGATTATTACCAATACAAACTTTTGATTTATGTAATCATGCATTCGATGGTTAATACCATAGCCATGAAGCGATATACAATGCAATCCTGACCTTACTCTATGTATTGATAATGAACGACATTACACCAAGCATTAAATACGACACTGGTAAGGAAGTGACGGTTATTAATGTCGCTACTGCATCGATCTGACAGGTTGATGGTGTCTCGTCCAAACATTAATGGTTCTGAACCAACTCTTTAGTGGAGTGTAATGTTGTCTATCCACGTTGTCAAACCACGTGAAGCCTGGTTAAAATGTGACTCATGAAATCGAACTATGCGTAGTGAACAAGCAGCTCTCCTCCGAACTGTACATGGGATTGACTCCTTGGCATGCAGTGTTGGCATTGTCGTAGCTGTTACAATAAATGAGGTATTTATGTTATGGTTGCCCGATTCTCAAAGCATCAGGTTGTCACCTTCTTGCTCATCGATCACAATAGATCTGGGTCATTGAATGATAAACTGTTAACACCCAAAAAGTGTTCACTACCTCATCTACCCCATTACATGGCTCATTTTTCCATTTTCCTAACATATTTCCCTTAAAAACCCTAAAAATCCCACTAAAAAGCCTCCAAAAGGCCTAAAATGCCTCCAAAAGGCCACAAAACCATCAAAAAAGCCTCAAAAAGGCTAAAAAAAACCCTTTTTCCTCCAAAAATATCCAAAATTCCTCTAAAAATAGCAAAATCCCTCTAAAAAGGGAATAAAAAATATAAAATAAGGAGGAAAAGGAGGAAAAAACCCTATACAGCTGCCCTAAACCATATGGTTCCCAAAATCATGGGCCAGCACTCCACCACCAAAAAACTATAAATAGGTGATGGAGACCCCTCATTTCATATCCACAATCAAGTATACCCTTACTCTGCCAAAATCTCTCTTGAAACCCTAGCTCACCCTTGAGCTACTTTCACCTAGAGAGCCCCTTTTGGCCCATTCCCACCATTGGAGAAAGAGAAGGAGCACATTGGAGCTTGGAGCAACCCTCTTGGAGTATTGCAAGAGCTTCATCAACCTTCACCTTGGAGGTAAAAATTAATACAAAAGCCATTCTTTACATCTTGTTTTTCTATTTCATGCCATGTTTAGAGTAATTTACATTTATGTTTTAGCATTTTAATTTACATTTACTGAACTACTACTAAGGAGTCCTTTCTCCTTAGTAGGTGCTCATTTGCACAAGCTAGAGGTAAAACCCTAGCTACAGTTTTGGCGACTCCCCTAGGTTTGAATTTCTGGTTACGATTTTTAAATATTTTTTCTGTTCGGCTATCCCTTTCGGCCGCCGTATACCGTGTTTTTTCCCCCCACAGTCGCGTTCCGATAGCGTCTTTCAGGCACTTACCTGCGACCCAACCGCGGCTCTCAGACTGTTTTTCGGCGTCCTGCCGACCGTTTTCAGTCTGTTACCTGCGATCCGGCCGTAGCTATTAGCCTATTTGGGACGGTCTGACTGCGGCTATTACTCTCTTTCGTGCGTCCCGCCTGCGGCTTTCGTCCAGTTTCCCGCAACCCGCTGGTGCCTTTTGGCATTTTTCCTGCGTCCCGCCTGCGGCATTCGGCCATTTTTCCGCAACCCACCGACGCCTTTCAGCATTTTTCCCGCATCCTGACTGTGGCTTTCATCCCCTTTGCTGCGTCCCGACGACGTCTGTTTGCCAAAAACCCGCGTCCTGTCAGTGCCTGTTTCCCTCAAACCCGCGGTCCGACTGCTCAGTTTCGCCACAGACCTGCGGTCTGATTTCTGCATTTTTTCCAGTTTTGAACCCAGCCCCCTTTGCTGCAATATTTTCTGCATCTGCACAGCCATCTGTCCTACCTGCATCCATCCTTCCCTACAGCCTTTTCTGCAACATAATTTTTGTACCCTTTACAGAATCTTTTTAAAATTTTAGTATTTTAATTCAGAAAATTTTGCATGTTAACTTTCAGTATTGTTAATTAGAAAGTTGCCCCACTTGTGGCACTTTTATTTTAAGTTCATCACCTCACGAGCACACACTCTGTCACATAATTCAAGTGAGACTTAAAAACTACTTAACTCAACCAATATTCTAACCCCACTTGGGGAACACAAAAGAATCTTTGTAGTTAGGTAGGATCGGGGGGATAGGCTTCCAATAACACCCCTCGGTTATTTACACTTGAGACATAGCTGTTGTCCAATTAGGGAACCAAAATCCCCTAGTACTTTTTGGCATGGTCACAACCAGTTTACTAGAGGGCCTCTCCCCTAGGAGGGTTGAAGTCGCGAGACTGGTTGCGGAGGCCTGAGTGGAATACCGCACTCCATTCAGTAACCGAAGGGCTACCTTTCGCAGTTCTCGGGATATCCCTGTATAGGGGTATTGCGGTAAAAGGACCAAATGGCAGATTCACCTTTCTGGACGTGTCATGAATGGGGTATCTTAGTTGCCATTCTTCTAGGATTGACAACCCGGTGTCCCTCCTGGTAGGGGGACATCTTAGCCACTTGGCTTTCCTATTCATATTGTCTGACTTGGATTTCATCACTTTGCAGAGGATATTTCTAGTTGAGTCAGAATAATTTTTAGTTAGGTGTTTGCATGCTCCCTCACCTCCTTTTGGTCTAGTGAGTCCACCATTTTTTATTTTTAGGAAACCTGCTGCTTGTTGGTATTCTGACCATTTTGTTGGTACTCCACTTATTGTAGCACATCTGTTACAGTAGGTGTTTTGAGTTGGTTGTTGGCCTGAGTGCCTTGTTTTTTGAGCTCTCCTTCTGCACACTTGGTTGCATTAGGATTTTTTGAGCTGTTTTCTCACTCACCACAATCCCCAGCGATTTGACACCATCTGTCACCATTGGGTCCCCGAGACATTCTCGGCGCCTCAGGGGCGAGCACCACAGCACGATTCACTTGACACCACCCGTCATAGACTTCGATCATCATCACTTGATACCACTTATCACAGATC
Organism: Larix kaempferi; assembly: GCA_027924585.1. Classification (NCBI taxonomy): domain Eukaryota; kingdom Viridiplantae; phylum Streptophyta; class Pinopsida; order Pinales; family Pinaceae; genus Larix; species Larix kaempferi. Next base: position 1,580,568 of record BSBM01000147.1, read on the forward strand.
TAGAGCCTTGTCACTTGACTCCACTCGTCAACGGCATAGGACTCTGTCACCAGATATTGACGCCCCTTACTTTACCTCCGATTCTGAAGAAGAGTCTGAGAACCCCATTTATACTGCCCCTACTAGCCCCATGGCTGGCGTGACTTCCACTCCTTTCTTGGTAGGGACCATTGGTGGCCCATCCACCACTACACCAGTTACCACACCCGCTGTGGGTATGCCCTCAATGGGGCCCACACCTACCGTTCCTCTCACTGCCCCTATTCCCGCAGCTAGAATACCTATCCCCACGCCATCAGTGGATCACACTACCCATGGTGGTGCAGGACCATCCTATACCACCTTAGTTCCCCCACTTGGGGGCAACATCCCACACCTTGTCCCTCCACTTGGGGGCATTGGCCCCAACTTGGTCCAACCCACTACTGTGTCACATCCTTCTTCCAGTTTTCCATTCATGGCTAGCCTCAACCTACCCGACCTAGCTAGATTGACCAACGACCCTATCCGACACGACCCTGCGTGGCCTCACATGCCCACCAAGCTCCCCTCTGACATCCCTAAGTTCGAGGGCAAGGCAGGTGAGGACCCACAAAACCATATCATGTCCTTTCATCTATGGTGTTCCTCCAACTCCATAGTGGATGACTTTATTCGCCTCCGTCTGTTACGCTCGCACCTTCACTGGCTCTGCAGCCAAGTGGTATATCGAGCAACCCCACAGGACCCATGCCACCTTTGCTTCCCTTGCCTCGACCTTCCTGCATTTCTTTCAGTTACCTTTCCGCTATGACGTGGGCGTTGAGATCCTCCTATCTTGCAGACAAAACACGGCTACCCACATCACGGACCACATTCATGAGTGGCGTCGATGCCATAGCTTATGCAAGATCAAATTAGACGACTGCATCTTCCTAGATTGGTTCCTCAAGTCCCTCCTCCATGTCATTGCTAAGGATGTGGCGTCAGAACGACCCCAGTTTGAAGAAGAGGCCATCCTTAAGGCCCAGCAGTTTGACCTCATTTACGCCCAGTCGGGTTATCTCTACACCATTATACCTGATGCCCCTCACGGATATTCCTCCCAGCACGATGCGCCGAGGGCATCCCATGCTGCAGACGGCATCATTGGCCGTGTTTCCTCGCATCCCCAACCATTTTCCATAGCACGTCCTAACCCTGGCCCCGACCTTTTGCAGGATACCTCACAGTCTGGAGCAACCACCTCGTATGCTCCCATGACACATCACCACCATTCCCATGGACCCTCATGTCCACCTCAGTGCTTCGGTCATGCGACCCCCGCTTACACTCCCCCGGTCGCACCTCAGCCCTATTACCACCAACAGGCTGCACCAGCCCCTGCGCCATCCCAAGCCCAACACGCTTATTACCCACCACAGGCAGCCCCTGCGGCCAATCCACAACCTGCTCCACAGACATATCAGCGACCTCCTCAAGGTGCCGCACCTGCGCAGCCTCCACCTACATATCATCCACCGCATCCTGCTCCCGCACCTGCACAACCTCAAAACCCACCTGCTGCCCAAGGGCAAGTGTACGCCCAACAAAATCAGCAGCAAAACCAGAACAACCAGCGCAACCAGGGCCAACAAAACCGCGGCAAGGGCCGTAATCGTGGGAACAACCAACCTACAGACCAAGGTGGTCAACCGGCTAATCCCCCAGACAACAATAATGCGGCCCCCACTAACCAAAACCCTGATCGCCCGCCCAAGCAGGCTAAAAACCCCAATTTGCGAACAAACCATCCTTGTTCTATTTGCGAGGTCTATGGCCACTACGCACATGCTTGCCCACACTTGGAGCGAGCTCGGCAACTTTGGGTTGATGATGCCCATCGCCAAAGGCATGCGGCTCCTCAAGCACCACCCAATCCCCCGCAACCTCAGCAGCAACCTTTGGTGCTGCAAAATCCCTTACCAACCCAAGGCGTAGTGAATGCTCAGCCGTTGGCTCCCCCTCAGGGCAACGCGCCACCACAACAACAACAGATCACATATGCTGCCCCTGATCAACACATGTTTGACTCAAGTACCCACCACTTGTTGATGATGAGATCCACTGATGTCAACCTCCAGACCCGTCAGAACCAATATGGCTCCACCTCTGAAGCCCCTCCCGTCGATAAAACCACTAACGCTCATCCCATTGATCAGGCGTTACGTATCCCTCCACCCCCAATAGATGGCACTTCCAAAGCACCTCGTTTCCCACTTCGCCGTATCAACAATAACCCCAATGCGCGCGCTGCGTCAAACTACAGCATCGTAGACGACTTAGCCCAATCCCCCGCAGCCATGTCTGCGTTAGAAGTCTTGAAGAACTGCCCCTCCCAGTGCAAGACTTTACTCTCAGCCATTGGGGCTATTGACCCAAATGATTCGAATTTGATGGCATTTGATTTGGACCAATGCGAACCACGTCTGCCTTCCACCTTAGCATTCCAAGTTTCTGTTTCCGTTCTGAATCTTGTCATCCATCGGTGCATCATCGATGAAGGTGCCTCCACATGCGTTATGTCTACATTCGTATGGCAGAAGTTGGGATCCCCTACCCTCCAGCAGTCTACCACTGCGTTACGTGCCTACGACGGTCGTTCGGCTCAGCCCCAAGGTCTCCTAGCCAATGTCCCCGTCCAGTTAGGCGGTAAAACCGTCCTCATCGATATCGAGGTCATCAACGCCCATCTTGATTACAACCTCTTACTCGGTCGCAGCTACATGTATTCTATGCGGGCGGTAGCTTCCTCTGTCTTTCGTACCATGATGTTCCCCCATGATGGACGTGTGGTCAAGATCGACCAACTTACTTACTATGATCCAAATGCCCCTGCTGCACCTGAAAATGTTCTCCCCATGGTTGAACAACCTGTTAATGGTGCCGCTACCTCGTTTGTTTCCTCCTTGGGACCTGGAGTTTACTCAGACCCATCGATGACATCCACCTTCCACTCCATTCCTCCCCTGTCATCTACGCCCGAAGTGTCTAACTTATGTACCCTGTCCCACGATAACCAAACACTTAACAATCAACCACCCTTGTTGCCTAAACCACCACTGGTACCTAGCCACATTGGTGTTACACCTATCCATACAATCCCCTTCCTAGTCCCTCCCTCGGGAGTAGTAAGCGCCCCAGTCATGGCTACCCTTAGCCTCCCTGGGTTAACCTTGGGATTACCCGTCTGGTATCTTTCGCCTCCCGTTCCCCCACCGACACCAAGCGTCGTCCTACAAATGGTGCAACCCATGGCTACTACCACTCAGCCACCCCCCGGTGTCGCTAACCCGTCATCCTCCACGAATCCCCCTCCTCTTCCCAAATCCACTGGGGGCAGAGGCCCTCAACCCTACACTGTTGTACCACCTCCCAAGACAGTAAAAAACCCCCCCGTGTTTCGTACTCCTCCCAAATGCTCGTTGTGCGATGAGTTAGGCCATGCGACTCATCAATGTCCACAGTTACTGGCATTACAGGAACACATGCAGATGCTTGTCGATGACCCTAGTATCCTGGTTGTCAAACTAGATCCAACCCCTAAGCCTCGCGATAAATCCCTGCGCACTAACCACCCTTGTGCCATATGCGGTGTTTACGAGCATTACTCACATCACTGTCCCGATCTCCTCGATTACAGAGCAGCTCTATACGAGATGAACAATCTGGATCTTGAGACAGCACCACCCACCATTCAAGAGATTCACCCCCCGATCTCACCCCCATCCGGGGAGGTCAACACCATTTACATGATCTCTTCAACTACCATTCCCGCGTCAACCGATTTGATGGCCCAAACTTTCTGTACTGATGAGGAGATTCTTGAGGCACTCACTGCCCCGGAGTATCCCTGGGATGACATGCACCATCGTTCGTATTTCCTCCCAGAAGCATCTTCCTCTAGCACCGCTACCCAATTTGCAGTTGAATCCAAAGACTTCCTTCCCACTAAGGTCGACTGGTTTAAGGACCCTATTCCTACTCCGGATGCCTTTGAGAAAGGTAACATGGCCAATATTTCACCCGTCATCCAAATTGACATCGCTGCACCAGGAGGTACACCTGAACTCATAACTTTAGGAGCCTCCTGCAGTGAGCATGAGATTGAGGAGTACAAAAAACTCTTCCAAGAATTCTGTGATGTCTTTTCCTGGTCCTATACCGAAGTGCCCGGTCTTGACCCCACTATCATAGAGCACCACCTTGACACCTTTGAGTCAAGGGGCATAATAGATTCCTTCGACCCTGGGATAGGGGGCATGATCAATCATTTTGAACCTTCCCCATCACATCTATCTCAGCACATCAATGAACCCATTGTTCAAACCCACACATATGTGATCCATAATCACAAACCCCATGCACATAGCATGGGGGCAATTCATTAACCCTGCTCACTTTTTCACACTTGTGATCTCAACCATTTGTGAGGTCACATATCACTTGTAGATTTGATTTGATTTGATACACCTAGTATTCTTCCCCCACGGGTCATCATTTCTCCCCACCACTGCATCCTTGGCTTGGTGGGCTCACCTTTATTTGCAACCATTTTTTAACCTAGTTAGTTCCTTTGACCATTCTGGAGTCCTTATGACCTCCATTTTTCGCACCATTTGCACCGCCGGATTCATATTTCCGCACTCGTGATGATGCTTGAGATCATTTCTCGCTCTCACCAGGACCAATATCAACATTGTGTCCTGACACCTTGTCGCCCTGGTTTGCATGCCACATCGGCCGTAGCCCATTTTTGATATACCTTATATCATCGGATTCATTTTTCCGAGCCGGTGATGATGCTTGAGATCATTTCTCGCTCTCACCCCCAGATTTTTTGGGTATTTTTCCAAAACACCCCCCGTCACCTCGATTTGCGTGCCACATTGGCTGTTATCCATTTTTTACACTCATTATATCACCGGATTCATTTTTTCGAGCTCGTGATGATGCTTGAGATCATTTCTCGCTCTCACTTGGTACAGTTTCAACATTGTGTCCCGACACCTTGCTGCCTTGGTTTGCGTGCCACATCGGCCTCCATCGGATTGTTCCACAGTTTTACATGAGCCATTCACTCCTACCATACTACAAATGTTTCGTTATTTTTCCACCATTTCATTCACCCCGCAAGGAGGCCCGCCAGTGTTCCCCCCCACCCTCGTTCTTGGTCATCATAAATGTTCCTTGATTGAGCACTTCCTCCTTGCCTGGCCATTCCTTTTGTTCGGTATAATTTTATCCCTTTTTCGGGCCGGACAAATCCTTTACGAAAAAGGCACTTAGGGAGTTTCTGTTAAGCTCTTTTCTGACTCCTAAAACAATGAAAAGATCGTCGAGCAATCTTGCTTCCTTTCATGCTCATTAAAGTACCTGAAAGGGCGTCTATTTGGTATAAGTTTAACCCTTTTCCGGACCTGGTAGACTAATTGCGAAAAAGGAATACTCTAGTCACACCGGCTAGAAGAGTTCTTCATTGCATCCTTTTATGCTTCTTTGGGCCTTGGAGACTAACACACGAAAAAGCAACCCCCTGGAGTCTTCTTATTTGCGTTCAGACTCTCTAAAATTGAAAGCAACCACAAGCATGAACTGTCCTGGGCTCGTAAAATCCACACGACAGTACCATTCCATCATTTCAGAGTCTTCTTATCGCTTTCAGACTCCTTAAAATTGAAAGCCATCATGAGCATGAACTGTCCTGGGCTCGTATAAATCCACCCGACAGTACCATTTTATACACACTTCTTCTAGTTCCCTAACCCATGAAGAAGTACCCCCGTGCCTCTTGGCACTATGATCGATCATCTCGGTAGCACCCCCCATCAGGTCGCCTTTGTTCAGAGTATTCTGCAGTCTCCTGCCATTTTACACCAGCTTGAGTCTCCCTCATCCCAGTCACTTCCCAGTACAGCTATGATCCCTGTCCCCTCAGTCAGTTTCATATGCTACCCAATCATCCATGCCATCATACTCTGAACAAAGGAAGTTTGAGTCCACCCACTCTACTTGCCCAGTTATCCCCCCCAGTTTGTCAGTCCTACCATCAGTACTATCACATTTCGGTTCTCCACCTCGCGCTCCTGTCAAGGAAACATCATTTCCTTGATAGTTGCAGGTCTCCCTCTGTCGACGACAGCCCCTCTATTCCATAGGATAGACCCAGAGGTCCCTGTGCCTTGGACCCATCACCATCTGTGGTGAGTTCCTACGGACCATTTTGGGAGGAGTCATCATTGCCTCTCTGAATGGTTGTTTCTCACATGCTCGACTTCAGCACCTTGATCGCATCGTTGAGAATCGCGTAGGATTTACATACCTACCATTATTTGTCGAAGACCCCAGATTTCCCCCGACTCTAACACATTGGTGAGTCACCTCGGAACACCCAGTTATATGTTCCCGTGGATGTCCAGGTTGCGTTGGCGATTGTATTCGGAATCCATCCAGTTATATGCTTCATTGAGTCCCCAGTTCAGTCCCAGATCAGTTCCAGTTCAGTGTACCATTGCGAGTGTGACCCTTATCACTATGATCCAGCAAATCATCCGTTCCTTTGGTACCACACTCAGTAGCATTGTTGATTGTTCCAGTGTATCAGTTCTTCAGCTCAGACATGGTCAGCCCAGCAGTATGTCCCAGATTTGTGTCCCCTCTGGACCCTTATGATGTACACAGTGGTTCTCTATGTATCTTACAGGTCCCTCTTTTCGGGCCTCACAATTCTTTTTATATATCTTGATACAAGCATGGGTATGCCCGCCTCGTCCATATATTGAGATTCTTCCTCATTCAGTATTTGGGGTTATGTATATTTCAGGTCCCCATATTTTGGACCCCATTGTTATTATATCTTGATACGAGCATGGGAATGCCCACCTCGTCCATATGATCAGCTGATTCCTCATCCATTATTGAGGTTATGTACTTTTAGTTCTTGCAGTTTGTTCGGGATCGTTGTTCCAGGCTTTAGTTTGTTTCTTCTCTTCTCCACACCCCTGGAAAACCATATATGACTTATGATGTCCATCGGCCATACGATGAGCTCCTGCCCTCACACATCAGAGGGCAATCTGTTAACACCCAAAAAGTGTTCACTACCTCATCTACCCCATTACATGGCTCATTTGTCCATTTTCCTACCATATTTCCCTTAAAAACCTTAAAAATCCCACTAAAAAGCCTCCAAAAGGCCTAAAATGCCTCCAAAAGGCCACAAAACCATCAAAAAAGCCTCAAAAAGGCTAAAAAACCCCTTTTTCCTCCAAAAATATCCAAAATTCCTCTAAAAATAGCAAAATCCCTCTAAAAAGGGAATAAAAAATATAAAATAATGAGGAAAAGGAGGAAAAAACCCTATACAGCTGCCCTAAACCATATGGTTCCCAAAACCATGGGCCAGCACTCCACCACCAAAAAACTATAAATAGGTGATGGAGACCCCTCATTTCATATCCACAATCAAGTATACCCTTACTCTGCCAAAATCTCTCTTGAAACCCTAGCTCACCCTTGAACTACTTTCACCTTGAGAGCCCCTTTTGGCCCATTCCCACCATTGGAGAAAGAGAAGGAGCACATTGGAGCTTGGAGCAACCCTCTTGGAGCATTGCAAGAGCTTCATCAATCTTCACCTTGGAGGTAAAAATTAATACAAAAGCCATTCTTTACATCTTGTTTTTCTATTTCATGCCATGTTTAGAGTAATTTACATTTCTGTTTTAGCATTTTAATTTACATTTACTGAACTGCTACTAAGGAGTCCTTTCTCCTTAATAGGTGCTCATTTGCACAAGCTAGGGGTAAAACCCTAGCTACATAAACCCTAAATTCTTGTTGTAAGTAATGCTGGAGGGTTTCTCAGTCTTCACTTTCACATTTTGGAGTTAGAGTGTGAGGCCGACACGCTGCTAAAACTTAGGGTTAGCAAGTTTGCTTGGAGTTTGGAACCCGCGACCTCTGCGTTATTTTAATGGTGTTTTGCAGACCTGTAAGTGAATGCTCAGTAGTTGATACCACGACCTTGGTGTCGTTTCTATTTCAGGGTGAAAGTCTATTTTTACAGTGCTGGGGTTGGATCTTTGGCCTTTCCACTTAAGGTAATACGTCTCTATGTTCCATCATTGAAATTTGAGTTTTCATAAATCCTTTATTTTGATTCATTCTAATTTATTTAGATGTATGTTTCACTTGTAGGGTCAATCAAAGGTCTAACATACAAGCTTGCTGGACAAATGAACGTCGAGGACTCTGCCGTCCTAGTAAGTCTTGGGTTCATCCATAACCCTGGACTCGTCGGAAGTTAAAACGTTCTGCTCAGTAAAAGAATTGGGTTAATCCATAAGCAATGATAATGTTTAGACTGAGTTTTTGTGTTGCCGAGGCTTCAAGCCTGCATTTTAAACTGAAAATATTTTACAATGGCATCTTCGCCATAGTACAGCTTGCAAGCTTCGCTTTAAAGGATTGAAAGTCATTTGACTTGGTATTATAATACTGGTTTTTAGTTACAGAAGAAAAGAAATGTTGCGTTGTTCTTTTTTTTGTATTCGGTATTGTTAAAGTTATTGCGAATACTGTAGTTTGACGCTCAATCTAAAGAAATGAACTTCTGTAGTTATATTCTGGAAATAAATAAGAATGGAGGTTTTGAAGATTTCGATTTGAACTGTCAGAAAAGTAATTTAATAAATAGGCCTTAAAGTTTTAGTGACAAAGTATTGTTTCCAAAGTCGTAAATGAAATTACAATGTAAAAAAAAAAAAAAAAAAGTATTTACAGGGTTGAAACCTTGTTCCTGTGTGAGCATAACTTGAATTACTTCTTGCTCGGTTTGATATGTAGAAGATCTGGGTTTTGAAGCTCAAGTACTGCCTGTGTGTCTTCTATGTAGTAACTGATTAATCTAAGGAAAATGTTTGACTTGGTTGAATCTTTGCATTTGTTGCTGACTTAATTATGGTCTTGGCTCTTAATTTCAAATGCCAAATTGGTTTCCTTTATGCAAATCGATGCCATGGATTGGGGGATTCTATGCGCTGTTAATGCCAGCTTGCAACATTATAACAACTTTCAAGATGGACATATTCTTATATACTAAAAAGTTTTGAACAAGCTCACATAAATATAAAATATGTTTCTCTTTCATATAAAATATGATTTTTTGACAATTTCATAGAACCTATGGTAGGTGTGCTAAAATTTCCTCATGATTGGAAATTATGACAATTTGACCTCCAAATTCTACACTTGATGTCACGTTAAAGATGTTAACACACCTTGTGGTCAATTCTAAGATGGTTAGAGAGATTAAGATATAGGTTCATAATGTGATAATTTTAGTTAGAAGATTTTGGATTAAAATTGTTATAATTTTTTCATTCTTTTATTAATAAAGATTTAAAATGAAATATTATATTTTTTCATTTTATTGTCCAACGAATAATAGACCCATTTTCATTTACCATATTAATGAAATATGATAGTATAAAAATATAAAGATTAATATTAATGTAATAAAATTATAATGGGTCTCGCACTAAGAACTAATTTAAAGTGATTGTGGCCATCTGCATTGCCGACAGGATTGAAATTTACTGTTGGCTTTTAATGGGAATGAATACAAATAACATGCTTTCCTCGTACCATTTTTGTTTATTTTAATTTTTCAAAGGGCAATTCAACCTTAAATATTTCATAGATTCCAATAATTTAGTTATTTAACATTTTTAATTAAACTATAAAAACACTATACATTACCAAGTATATAGATAACTAACGATCAATTCCATAACCTTCAATATAATCAAAATCTCCATTATTACAATACTCATATATTATAGATTTCTCCAAACTTTGGTCTATACTCCCAAGGAATGCATTAATTCTCATGACCACATGGACTAATACTACATGTATAATAACATCACGATTTTCCTTATGATTTGATACGACATCTCTATAAAGTATAAATTGGATCGTCTGCTAACGATATCATACAATAATGTTTAGTAATAATTATCCAGCATCCTCGTGGTATTTACCAATGTATTTATGTTGTGAGTTAGGTCACCACATAGTAAACCTACAATAATTTGGCACCAACACCACTAAACATTACAACTGGAGCATTGATTAACCAGTACAAGGTTTAGGTGGACTGACAAAGATTTTTTAATGGAATTCTTGGTATTTTATCCCACGCAAGTTCCATAGTTCGCCATCTATAACTATAGTACCTAAACCATAAAGGCCTCGACCTCGATGTTCAAAAAATATTGTAAATTTCTTGCTCTTCTTTTACAAATGCGCCAATTGATTATTGGGTTTCTTCCTCTGCGAGGACTCAACACAAAAGGAATACCATCTCTGGTATGGAATACGATGCCAACTCTAGCATACACATAGTTCACTTCCTCTGCATGGATTTTAGGATGGAGGAGGACAGAGGTTCATGTTTTTAATTTACGAAATTATTCGTGAACTGATGATTTTAACTTGCAAAATACAGAAAAGAACACTCTCTCGCAGGTAATAGTTTTGCAATAAGTTTTTCGTCTCCAAATATATTATTCACGTATGGTTCACATGATACCTCCTCAAGCTAACTCATTTGTATTTATTTGTTACATAGGTTTGGATGGAATTTGAAGCCAACCATGGTCATATCCTTCCATATCCATATCTCCCTTCGGCAGCCTTTGTAGATACAACACAACTCGCGTCCAGTCATATTCACGGGTTCTATTGGCAAGTCAACTTGAATCCAACGCAAATACTTCTTAATTCATAATATAAAACCTAATCTTTTTTTTGTAAAGAATTTGTGTCCATGATAATATTTGGATATGACAATGTTAACGTCTTCACTATTTATTGAAAACGCAGATTCAACTTGGGCGCTCTTGGGTTCTCCGCATACAAAAGGAGCAACTTCCCGGGTAAGTGAATTCTTTTTCTCTCTGTGTTCTATATGAAAAATTGTAGTCTGCTCTTAAAAATTCAGCTGTAGGGTTGTTATATAGTTCCACTAGGATTTATATAATGTATAATAGGGTCTTTAGGTTTCCTTTCTTGTTTTCGGTTTTAGACCTTTGTTAAAACCACTTGTAAAAAAATAGGCTATTGTTTTGGATTTTATTTAAGCCCTACATTGCTTTCAACAGTTATTATTGTTCTTTATCCTTGACTTGTATAATAAATATATGAGAACTTATTGTAAAAGAAGCATGTCTTCTAGTTAGCCAATATTTTGCAACCAATACTTTCCTTTCTGACTATCTGAAATGGTTAGCATTTACCCATATTTAATCTGGTTATCCGTTCCATCGAATAATAGTGTTGTATGCGGGAAGATACCATTTGGAGAACACATGTAGTTAAGTTCGTAGTTTAAAAGTTCCTTTTCCCACAATCTAGATATGAGAAGAGCACACAAAGAGAGTTTAGGAAGTCGAGATATTGCCAAATCAGGATGTCCCGGTTTCCCAGTTCCTCAAAGGCGAAACCCAGTTCCTTAAAGGCTACAAGGCTAAGATCCCATTTTTCCTATACCTCTCCTAAAAGGGACAGATACCTTTACAACCCAATAAAAAAAGTGGGTCAATATATCTTCCAAATAAACCCTGTGATAGTCTAGATATATTTCTCGATCCATTGGAAATGATACCATACCTTATAGGGGGCGGATATAAACCCGAATTCACTTCCAACTATTCTTTATAGAGGGAGAGCTACTTCTTGCCGGCTTGTAGCTAGGGTTTTACCCCTAGCTTGTGCAAATGAGCACCTACTAAGGAGAATGGACTCCTTAGTAGCAGTTCAGTAAATGTAAATTATTAAGTTAAAACAGAAATGTAAACTAGTCTAAAACACATGCATGAAACATAAAGAACAAGAGATAAATAATGTTTTTTTGTATTGATATTACCTCCAATGTGGAGGTTGAATGAAGCTCCTGCAATGTCCAAGAGGGTTGCTCCAAGCTCCAATGTGCTCCTTCTCTTTCTCCAATGGTGGAAATGGGCCAAAAGGGGCTCTCAAGGTGAAAATGGCTCAATGGTGAGCTAGGGTTTCAAGAGAGATTTTGGCAGAGTAAGGGTATACTTGATTGTGGATATGAAATAAGGGATCTCCATCACCTATTTATAGTTTTTTGGTGGTGGAGTGCTGACCCATGATTTTGGGAACCATATGGTTTAAGGCAGCTGTATACGGTTTTTTCCTCCTTTTCCTCATTATTTTATATTTTTTATTCCCTTTTTAGAGGGATTTTGCTATTTTTGGAGGAAAAGGGGGTTTTTTAGCCTTTTTGAGGCTTTTTTGATGGTTTTGTGGCCTTTTGGAGGCATTTTAGGCCTTTTGGAGGCTTTTTAGTGGTATTTTTAGGGTTTTTAAGGGAAATATGGTAGGAAAATGGACAAATGAGCCATGTAATGAGGTAGATGAGGTAGTGAACACTTTTTGGGTGTTAACACGGCTAAAAATAGTTCGTTGGAAATGCTAAGTGCCCCTGTGGAGAAGTTTTCAGGTATATAATGGAAATTGGAGAAATTTGTCTGAAATATTGTGCCCCGTAGGAGTTGGAATTTCTTTTACATATGAAAATAGTTTGGGATACATAGCATTTTCTACTATTTATTTAGAGGTTTGTAAACATAATGGCCCAAGAGGATCATTAGCAGCAGGATAAGGCCCAGGAGGATCATTGGCATTTCCATGAGTTGTACGCATTGGGTGATCGCTCTGCCATCCAACCATATGCCTCTTGCAGGCATGGGATTGTCATAAAATAGCCATAAAATTAAGGATACCCACGATATTGTCATTGAATCGATAGTTCAGACATCAAATATCTCGTATCAGGCTTGTAAATGGAAATTAAAATGTGAATTTAATAGAGACAGAGAGAGAACTCGAAAAAAGTAGAACTACGTCTATGCTCCAATTTCCGAGTCTAATTGTTATCCTTCCTACGTTCTCATCGAGTTCATTGCTATCCTTCCCTACATCAGAGGCTTTTTCATTTTCAGCATAATACTTTGTTTGAAGTTTGAATAAGTTAGTTTTGGAGAAAAAATAATTTTTTTCGTCATAATAGTATGTATTAAATTTTAGGGATGAGCACAGTTTTTTTAATGATTCAAATTTCATTTATAATATTACTATGCTTATAGGATTTTGTATAATATTAAGATCTTAATTGTATTATTTTGTTTAAATTTGAATTTATTTCGTTTGTTTAAAATTTGATAAGGAATTTTGTTTAAAATTTGATAAGGAATTTTAAATATATCAAAATTATCTAAAACTCAATTAAAGTTTTAAATTCGGATGCAACATTGAATTCCACAATAATATAAAATTAAATAAAATCTGTTAAATATAAACAAAATTTTTAATTATAAACAATAAAATTAAATAAAACAATTTTAAAATTAATATATGTTAATTATAATTAATAAATGTTTATTATAAAATAAAATTGATGGTTTTAACATTATAGTTATTTGTTTGCTAAAATTTCTCTAATTTGGCCTTTGGCTTAAGAAACCATGATGAGACCCACACCTTAACCAAACGAGCTACCGAAAATTGACAACATCATAATTATAATTATTTATTAATATTACACTTTATTAATCCTCGTTCCAACTTGTGTTTAATGTGCCATGAAGTGATGGAGCTTACCTTTACATTTAACTCTGAATGATTCCCAAAGGTGTGGTGAATAATATGGACTAACATTATTACCTTCAGATCAAGAATTTAGGCTTCAGGACTCCTACTTATGCTAAATATATTGTGCTCTGCCTCTTATCCATTTGTACATGTTAATTTGATTGTTGGATGTTTTATTCAAAGAAGGATCACGGTATATGGCTTAATGAGATGGTCTCATTTATTTTGAGATACCCTTCATTACTTCGAGTGGCATTGTTTTCCCTTTCATCACCTTTCTGGTTTTGATAATGAAGAACATGGAAGAAATTGAGGGTGTTGAGGTTCTTGATCTCATAATTTATTCTGTCAATCCATCTAGTGAGAGTGATGTATTTGAGAGAGGTGACACCATGAACCAAATTGATTATAATTTATGAGTCTCCAAACACTTCGAGGCATTCTAATACTAGAAGACAAGCTTGTAAGAGGCCTTGATAAAGAGCAGTAGCTTCTGCTTGATTGTTTGTGTTTTTTACCAGTTCTCATTTGTAGTGTAGTTCTTATTTCCCACTGGGATCCAAAAGTATCCCTCTTGCACCTATAGCCCCTGGGTATCCCTTTGAGGCTCCATCAAAGAACATGATGCTTTTTATTTACATAATTTTCCCATTTTGGAACTCATCATTGAACAACTTCAATTTCCATTTTTTGTCTACTTGAGAGATGATGACTTTTTTTTGCAAAGAGGGTGGTTCCAACATATCCCTTAACTAGTCCCTTTCATTTTTATCTAACTGTTGCATATTCTGATTTAAAGCCTTCTTAGTTTGAAGGTAATCTTTTAATAGCCTACGAGCTTTTATGGCTATTCTTCGAGGGTTGTCACACTGCTCTTGAAAAATAGTGTCATTCCTAGATAACCACACATTCAAGCAAAGATACTTGGGGAGAATATTCCAAACTCTTTTAAGAAGAGGTTTTATTTGAAAATTTCCTTTGTGTTCGATATTCTAGAAGGGCTTGAAAGTCCTCTCCGCTATAAATATTAGTAGTTAATAGTTTGTCATGCACTAGAATATGGAATTGATTATATTAACTTTGGAAATGCCATTTGGATTCCACACATACTTCCACATCCTCGAATTCCGAGGAAGAGGAAGATTTTGTAGTTCTGAATTGTATCCTTCTTTTACGGAGTACCCTTGCTTACTGCAGCCCCTTGAATCCTCTCTTTTTGTTACTAGGAGCACAACCGTCCAAGGCTATGTGTAGCTCATTCAAAAGAGGCATCAATTTTTAATGAGTGTTAAGAACTTTCTAGCCTATCCATTTATCATTACTCTCATTCCAATTTGAAATATCGCACGAGCTTTTCATTCCTTTCTCATCCATCCACTGTTTCAGATGTATAAGATTGTGTTTTTGCTTCAGAGGAGGCCTCCCCATTATGTTGTTTCCTTATACTAAGATGCGTAAGGGCTCCTTTTTGTTACAACTTGATAATATGATATAAAGGGGATATTAAAAATGGGTTGATAAAAATAGATACGTGCAATATTTGGTGAAAGTTGGGGTTTTCTTAATTGGAAAGGTATATTAGGAGGGGGGTTCAACAATACAATTTTAGGAGGAGTTTTCCAATATTTAGTGAAATTAGGGATATTCTTTAATATCCTATGAACGGTCATGCTATGTAACAAGTTCATTGAGTGAACCCCCCGTGCTATTTATACACTAACTTGACTTGACCTTTACTCAACTAGGTCGGCCTCAACTTAACCACTTAACATAATGCTGACTGGGCTGACCCCCACTAGGGTGGTCTAATAACCCGTTGACCCACATGGCCAACCCCCAATAGGGTGGTCTAATAACCCGTTGACCCACATGGCCAACCCCCAATAGGGTGGTCTAATAACCCTTTGACCCACATGACTTATACAGGGCCGACCCCAACAAGGTGGTCTAATAACCCATCAAGTATAAGTTATGACACTTACAATATAAATGACGACACTTCCGTATAGAGGAATAATAACATCTCTATAGGAATACAACCACTTCTGTATAGAGGAATAATAACATCTCTATAGGAATATAATATACATATATGTGAAATACATTCCGAAGTTACATATTCATCAACAATTAGTTTCTCAAATCAGTATGACCCACGCCCGCCCTCCGAGGAGTGTTGCCAGCGGTCTTGAGTTTCATCTTGGAAACAGTGACAATTCATGGTATTATGTTTCCCTTCGGCTGCAATATGACAAACTCAAAGTTCACTACGAAGGTTTGTCTGACAAATGTGATGGTTTGGCTTCCATAACCCCGGTGTCATTCAGGGACACTTTGAGGAATTGCTTTGGGGTAACGGAACCCAAACCGTCACATTTGTCAGAAAAAACCTTCACAGTGAACTATGAGTTTTCCATATTGCAGCTGAAGGGAAACATAATACCATGAATCGTCACCATTGCCACGTTGAAACTCAAGACCGCTGGAAACACTCCTTTGATGGCGGGCGTGGGTCATATTAAATTGAAAAACTAATTGAGGGAAAATGCAATGAGAATCTGAAACAGTTGCTTAGTGAAATGCATGCAGAATGAATGAAGAGTACTGGGTGTCGAGAGAAATGGTTGTGGGACGTCGTATGAGAGGAAATGGCGATGGGAATTGATTGATAAGGTCAGGCTTGAAGGTGGTAGCCTTGGGACTAGACATAGGTCGTAGGTTCGAATCTCCTCAGTTCAGTTCGTACCATGTTATTTTTTTAATGCAAATTATAGGTTTTATTTATTTTCCTTTGTCAACTTTACGTATCCCTTTATATGTTTTTTTTATTTTCCTTTGTCAACTTTATGTATCCCCTTGTGATAATGGGGATTGTTAATATCGAGTCACTCGAGAATGAACATAAAGAGGATTTCCACAGTAATCTATTCCATCCAAACCTATCAAGTGTACTGTTAATTTTTTAGCATTAATTCAACATACTCTAGGATCTTTACTGAGAGAATAACATGTACAGCATATCAATCATATCAAGCATGTATCAATCATATCAATCACACCACATAAGACAATGGACACACAGAGTTTCATTGGGGAAAACCATAAAGGTGAAAAACCCCACAACTTCCTCAGAGATAGAAAGAGCAATGATACAACCAAAGTACAAGAGATAGTCTTCTCCTAGCAGCTGATCCTCCTCCTCACATGTGCGCCACTTTTCGAGTGATAGAAGAGTGAGTAATGAGATGATAAAATAGAGATCTCCCGATCTCTATTTATACTTGTCCTACCCTACCCAATAAACTAGTGGGGTCAACTTGTCTAACTTAGCCTAATAACCCATGGTTACATTAATCTGGGCCGACCCCTTACTAATGTTGATGTATATGTAACTTCGGAATGTATTTCATATATGTATATTGTACTCCTATAGAGATGGTATTATTCCTCTATACAGAAGTGTTTGTATTCCTATAGATATGTTATTATTCCTCTATACGGAAGTGTCGTCATTTATATTGTAGGTGTCGTAACTTATACTTGATGGGTTTTTAGACCACCTTGTTGGGGTCGGCCCTGTATAAGTCATGTGGGTCGAAGGGTTATTAGACCACCCTATTGGGGATCAACCGGTGGGTCAAAGGGTTATTAGACCACCCTATTGGGTGTTGGCCCAGTCAGCATTATGTTATGTGGTTAAGTTAAGGCCGACCTAGTAAAGGTTATTAGGCAAGTCAAGTCAAGTATAAATAGAGTGCGGGAGGCACTCTATTTCATCATTCTATTCTCTCTCACACTCTCGAGAGAGTGGCGCACTTGTGGAAGAGGAGAAGCTTATGCTAGGCGATATCCATCTCTTATGCTTAGGTTGTATCATTGCTCTATCTATCTCTAAGGAAGTTATTTGGGTTTTTCACCTTTATGGTTTTCCCCAAGTAAACTCCGTGTCTCTTGTGTGCTTGCATTATTGTGTCCATGATTGATATGATATAGATATGTTGTACATGTTGTTCTCTCAGTTAAGATCCTAGATCAGATTGAAGTAAATTATGAAAAATTAACATGGTATCAGAACTAACCTGAAAGAAGGCACGATATGGCATGTATGACACTTGTTGCAATTTCGAAGCTAGGGCTTGATATAGAAAAAACCAGTCATCGTAGTACTTTCGCTATAAATAAATTTTGGCTAGGTTTCAGGGTCTAAAAATCATAGAGGGCTAAGCTAAGATCCCCATGTACCTTGTGTACAAAGGAAAACCTCTAATTCATTGCACTTTGTGATTTATGATCTGTACAATATAGGGTTTCTGCCTCTTCTAGATCTCAGTCATAATCAGGTGACCTTGGAAAAAAGGTCATAACTTGGGCTAGGAAGCTCCAAATAAGATTTTGTAAAATGTGACAGGTAGTACACAGACTATAATTTCTCAGGAAAATGTTTCAAAGGCCGAAGTTGAACCAGTGACACGTGGCACGCCGTACAAGTTCGCTCTCCTGTTTTATCCCATAAACAGGTCACGTTGCGACACTTGGCATAACGCTCTCTCAGAGAATCCATTTGAGGTAAGACCTATGGGGTGGGAAATATGACAATTCGAGCTATCACAGGAACATTTTTCAGACCCTATGGATCGAAAAGTTCAGAGTTACACCAGAAACAATAAGGTACATATTTCTGTCAAAACAGAATCATTTTTTAGCACCTTCATTCATGGCTTCTAGAATTTAGGGCTTCGGAGAAAGTTGGAATTTTTGTAATCGGAGACTACAGCTGAATGCTACTCATCAAAATCGAAATTTAGAGACCAATATCATAATTTTTGGTTGGGAAGAAGGCCAGGCTTGATCAGACCCTAGTTCGGGACTTTGATTGGAAAAGTGGAAAATTAGGGCTTCTACAAAAATGGAAATTTTTGAATTCTGTGACCACGGCTGGAAGCTCCTCAGAAAAATAGAATCTTAGAGCTTTGGATCAAACCTTTTGATTGGGCAGAAGGGTGGGATTTATCAAACCCTAGTTCGGGGTCATGTCCAGTGAATCCGAAAGTGTCAAAGGCAAATTTGAGGGGTGAAACTTTGCAGTTTTCAAATTATGATTATACCAGCTTGATCAGCTCTTCAAGGCGCATATTTCTATCCTTTCATAAGTTTGAAATTCAAAGTTTGAATTTTTAGGGTTTCTCTGACAAACCCTAATCCAGCTCCAGATTCAGTTCCTGCAAATCAAGTGGATTGGGTTAATCCTAGAAGAGAATGGATTGGTCACCTACATAAGTGAATAAGTTCCTGTTTCAGAGGGAGATGAGGCTAAGGCATTACATAAGAAGATTACAAGCAATCTCAACAGGTATGACTTACAGGTATGTTTCGAATTCTGTTCATGGTTAATTTTATGATATGTTTGTCTTCATATCATTACGGTTAGTACAATCTTGATTAATTACTAGACTTGTCGTATCACCTTAATAAAATTATGAATACATGATAGAAGATATTCATTGATTAAGGTTTTGACACTTATGATTGTACTAATGCATTATGGTGTTGTATGAGGTTTATGTTGTCCGCTAACATGAAAGGTACACCAAGAAAGACAAATCATGTTCTAGTTCAAGAACATATGATCATGATGACATGAGGACAAAGATTCATCCATTGTCATGAATCACTTAGAAGATCTATTTGCGAGGTATGTATAACTTGGTTCTATAATGGTTAACCTATGAGATATGCAGGTTACTAGCACAAGTCATTGAGGAGAACAAGAAGACATCATGTGGGTATGTTAGACATAACTAGCTAACATACCAATCCAGGTATGTTTTTCCTATATCAAGTTAGAATCCTACCTTGTGATAGGATCTCTTATATAAGTATACATGGCATGATTGATAATGATTATTCATAGATTTGAATAAACATTGGTGTATGCATATTATGTTTCTTACTTTAATTTATGATATGACTAACCATAAGAGTCCTTGAATACTAATGCTTATTATTTATGTTTGAAATTATCATGACTATACATGCTTAAGATTATGGTGTTTTGATAGTATTAAGAATATACTAATAAATGTATGATTATGTATGAGATCTCGAGGATATCACAATAATGATACTTGTAAGCATGCATAGTGATCGAGGATGGATAGAAGTTCAAGGACAGATAATCCAGGAAGCAAAGATCAAGAGGGAGCACACTCTAGTAGTTTCTGCAAGGATGCAGATATTCAGAGGGAGTCGACCACTTCTCACAATTCAGAGGGAGTCCACCCAACAACCAAACAAAGATAAGTATTTGAATTGTCATTTCTTACATATTTGTTTGTTTAAATAATTTTGTTCAATGATGTATATGCTTATGTTCCTAGACTTAGGTTGTGTATTATGCATATTAGAATAATTGCATTAATGAACAGTATACTACTAATATGCATGTGATGGGTAAGTGGCCTATGGCACTGTACAACATTCCATTGCTACTTATCTAGAATGAAACCTCTTTAATGACATGTTGGGAGTAGTGCAAACTCTTAACAATGTTCTGGTAGAGATTGGAAGGCATCCAAAAAGTTACAGGATATGGATGAATGTTGTATTGAAGCATTGGCTAAAATAATTGCATGACTGTATGACATATTTCTTTATATGTAAGAATTTGTTATGAAAACTATGAGATGTTTCTAATCATGCAATTTAACTTGTTTTGTAGGAAATATTGTATACCTTCACCTACAAAAGAAGGACTACAACATTTGTTTTAGCAACAAAGTTATCTATTGAAGATATTGAATATATTGAAGTTCCCAGGATACGGGAAGAATGCCATGATCAAGGAGTACCAGTCGATCATGAAGAATGATGTTTGGGATGCAGTCCCAAGACCTGAAGGGAAGTCTGTTGTGACTTCCAAATGGATCTATAAGATCAAGCATGCTGCAGATGGTAGCATGGAGAAATATAAAGCAATATGTGTAGCTCGTGGCTTCTCCTAGAAAGAAGGGATTGATTATGGACTCAAGTATGATGTGAATCAAAAGTTTAACCTGCAGGGTTATTCAGATTGGGCAGGCAGTGCTGCAGATAGGAAGAACACATCTGAGTGCTGCTTCAATATGGGATCAGGTGTGATCTCCTGGTTTAGCAGGAAGCAGTCCTATGTAGCACTGAGTACAGCCGAAGCAGAGTATGTTGCAGCTTGTTCGGCTAGTTGCGGGGCAGTATGGCTCCGGAAGCTACTGTCTGAGTTATTTGATCTCCCGCTGGAGGCTACTGGTATCTTTTGTGACAACCATAATTGTGTGAAGCTGTCTGAGAACCCGATGTTCCACGACAGGTTGAAGCACATAGAGATCAAATATCACTATATCAGGGATATGGTGTAGAGAGGAGCAATGAAGCTCCTGTATGTTGCGACGGATGAGCAGGTTGCAGATGTGTTGACGAAGCCACTAGCCAGAGTGAAGTTCGAATACTTTAGAGAGAGGCTTGGTGTTCTTCAGATTGACAACACTTCGAGGAAGAAGTGATGGACACATTTGTTGAAGCCATTCCAATCATGGTGAGAGGAGGATCCTTCCATGGCTATGGATGTAAGCGCTAGATGATGAGCATCAGGATGATGCTCCAGTTACTGCTCTGTATATGCATCATGTTGGATGCTGGATATGATCAGTTGGATCATTTATATGTATGTATGCATCATGTTGGATGCTGGATATGATCAGTTGGATCATGTGTATGTATCTGTAGATGTATCAGGTGGATACATTATATGATCAGGTAGATCATGTATGTTGATATGTATTAGGTATGATCAGGTGGATCATGTATTTGTATATGTATCAGGTGGATACATTTTATGATCAGGTAGATCATGTATGTTGATATATATCAGGTGGATCATGTATCTGTGTATGTATCAGGTGGATACATTGTATGATCAAGTGGATCATGTATGATGATATGTATCAAGTAGATACTTGGTATGCATCAGGTGGATGCATTATATGATCAGGATGATCATGGATGACGAGCTTCAGGATGTTGCTCCAGATGACATGCATCGGGACGATGTAGTGATGATGATCAGGATGATCATATGTGATGACATGTATCAGGTGGATACACTACATAATCAGTTGGATTATGTGTGATGACTTCCGAAGACACAGATGCACATGAGATTTTCGGACATGGTTGTAGATTTGTTCTCCCATGGTCGCGATGTAATTGCTGGGCTTTTCTGACATGGTGGCAGATGTGTTCTCCCATGGTCATGATGTAATTGCCAGGGCCATTCGAGCATGGTTGTAGATGTGTTCTCCCATGGCTGTGATATAAGTGCTAGGGCAATTCGAGCATGGTTGTAGATGTGTTCTCCCATGGCTACGATATAAGTGCTGGGGCCATTCGAGCATGGTTGTAGATGTGTTCTCCCATGGATGCAATATAAGTGTTGGGGCCATTCGAGCATGGTTTTAGATGTGTTCTCCCATGGATGCGATATAAGTGCTGGGGCCATTCGAGCATGGTTGTAGATGTGTTCTCCCATGGCTGCGATATAAGTGTTGGGCCATTTGAGCATGGTTGTAGATGTGTTCTCCCATGGCTGCAATATAAGTGTTGTGCCATTCTTGCATGGTTGTAGATGTGTTCTCCCATGGCGTAGATGTAAGTGCTATGTGATGTGCATCTGGGTTGTGCTTCGTGAACGATGATCATGAGTATCAGGATGATACTTTGTGGCTATGGACAGGTTGTGCAGATAAGCATATAATCCATCCCTGGGAGGTTTGCAGATAGTCTTTCGAGGTTTTTCCTATGGCATGTAATGTGGCCCTGGGATATCTGGAAAATGCTCTTTCGAGGTTTTGCTTTGGGAGGACATATAATCCAGCCTTAGGAGATCCGACAAGTAGATATGTGTGCTCATAACAACCTAGGATGCTCTTTCGAGGTTTTGTCCTATGGCATGTAATGTGCTCCTAGGAGATCCGACAGGTAGAGCCGAGTGCTCGTAACAGTCTGGGATGCTACAGCCATGTTTTTCCATGACCACATGTAATATGCTCCTGGGAGATCCGACAAGTAGAGCTATGTGCTTGTAACAGCCTGGGATGCTTCAGCTAGGTTTTGTGACGCATGTAATAAGTCCTGAGGATTCCACAGTATGGCCAGTGATTATGAAGACCTGCAGGTGGTGGGCCTACATCCAGTATGAAAAACGACTGGCTCTGTAGAACTTCCTATGACAAGTATATTCAGATATTGATTGATATAGCAGCAGTAGTGACGATGACGATGACTCGATGACGATTATCCAGTGACGATGATCCAGAGAAGAAGACTTGTGCTAGAAGACCTGTGTCGAGAAATACCTTCCTAGTTAAGAGGGAGTGTTGATGTATATGTAACTTCGGAATGTATTTCATATATGTATATTGTACTCCTATAGAGATGGTATTATTCCTCTATACGGAAGTGTTTGTATTCCTATAGAGATGTTATTATTCCTCTATACGGAAGTGTCGTCATTTATATTGTAAGTGTCGTAACTTATACTTGATGGGTTATTAGACCACCTTGTTGGGGTCATCCCTATATAAGTCATGTGGGTCGAAGGGTTATTAGACCACCCTATTGGGGTTCAGCCATGTGGGTCAAAGGGTTATTATACCACCCTATTGGGTGTCGACCCAGTCAGCATTATGTTATGTGTTTAAGTTAAGACCGACCTAGTAAAGGTTATTAGGCAAGTCAAGTCAAGTATAAATAAAGTGTGGGAGGCACTCTATTTCATCATTATATTCTCTCTCACACTCTCGGGAGAGTGGCGCACTTGTGGAAAAGGAGAAGCTGCTGCTAGGAGATGTCTATCTCTTATGCTTGGGTTGTATCATTGCTCTATCTATCTCTGAGAGAGTTATTGGGGTTTTTCACCTCTATGGTTTACCCCAAGTAAACTCTGTGTCTCTTGTGTGCTTGCATTATTGTGTCCATGATTGATATGCTATAGATATGTTGTACATGTTTTTCTCTCAGTTAAGATCCTAGATCAGATTGAAGTAAATTCTGAAAAATTAACAACTAGGTGGTTTAATAACCCATCAACAAGTTACAACACTTGCGACAGTTGTCAATACAAATGACGACACTTCCGTATAGAGGAATAATACATCTCTATAGGAGTACAATAAAATACATAGATGAAATACATTCTGAAGTTACATATACATCAACACTCCCTCTTAACTAGGAAGGTATGTCTCGACACAGATCTGCTAACACAAGCCTTCTTCTCTGAATCATCATCACTGGATCATCGTCATCGAATCATTGTCATCGTCACTGCTGCTGCTATCTCAATCAATATCTGATCTACTCGTCATAGGAATTTCTACAGAGCTAGTCCTTTTTCATACTGGATGTAGGCCCACCACCTGCAAGTCTTCATCACTAGCCATACTGTGGAATCCTCAAGACTTATTACGTGCATCACAAAACCTCACAAGAGCATCCCAGGCTGTTACGAGCACATAGCTCTACCGGTAGGATCTCCCAGGGACATATTATATGTGACCTCACCACAAAACCTCGCAAGAGCATCCCAAGCTGTTACGAGCACACAGCTATACCTATAGGATCTCCCAGGACATATTACATGTAGTCACCACAAAACCTCGCAAGAGCATCCCAGGATATTACGAGCACACAGCTCTACCTATAGTATCTCCCGAGGCCAAATTACATGTTGTCATGGTAAAACCTCGCAAGAGCATCCTAGGACTTATTACGGGCACACAACCCAACCTATCGGATCTCCCAGGGACATATTACATGCCATAGGAAAAAAACTTGAAAGAGAATTTGCCAGATATCCCAAGGCCATATTACATGCCATAGGAAAAACCTCAAAAGACTATCTGCAAACTTCCCAGGGCCAAATTATATGTTCTCCCAAGAAAAACCTCGAAAGAGCATTTGCCAGATATCCCAGGGCCATATTATATGCCATAGGAAAAACCTGAAAAGACTATCTACAAACCTCCCAGGGCCATATTATATGCTTGTCTGCACAACCTGTCCATCGCCATAGAGCATCATCCTGATACTCTCCATACATCATCCTAATCTACATCAACACATGATCATCCTAATCATCATCATAGCATCATCCTGATACATATCATCTGGAGCAACATCCTGAAGCTCGTCATCCATGATCATCCCGATCATACAGTGCATCCACCTAATGCATACCTGATACATATCATCATACATGATCTACCTGGTCATACAATGTATCCACTTGATACATACACAAATAAATGATCCATGTAATCATAACAAGCATCCAACATGATGCATATACACATACATGATCCAACTGATCATATCCAGCATCCAACATGATGCATATACATATACATGATCCAAATGATCATAAAAAGCATCCAACATGATGCATATACATAACAGTAACTGGAGCATCGTCCTGATGCTCATCATCCAGCGCTTACATCCATAGCCATGGAAGGACACTCCTCTCACCATGCTTGGAATGGCTTCTGTAAACGTGTCCATCACTTCTTTCTCGAAGTGTCATCCATTTGAAGAACACCAAGCCTCTCTCTGAAGTACTCGAACTTCACTCTAACTAGTGGCTTCGTCAGCACGTCTGCAACTTGCTCATCCGTCACAACATACAGGAGCTTCATTGCTCCTCTCTATACCATATCCTTGATATAGTGATATTTGATCTCGATGTGCTTCAACCTGTCGTGGAACACCGGGTTCTCAGATAGCTTCACACAACTCTGGTTGTCACAAAAGATACCAGTAGCATCCAATGGGAGATCAAATAACTTAGACAGTAGCTTCCTCAGCCATACTGCCTCACAACTAGCCGAACAAGCTGCAACATACTCTGCTTCAACTGTACTCAGTGCTACATAGGATTGCTTCTTGCTAAACCAAGAGATCACACATGATCCCATACTGAAGCAGCACCCAGATGTGCTCTTCCTATCTGCAACACTGCCTGCCCAATCTGAATCAACATAACCCTGCAAGTTGAACTTTTCATTCGCATCATACATGAGCCCATAATCAACTATACCCTTCAGGTACCTCAGAATATGCTTTACAGCAACCAGGTGAACACTCCTCAGATCTGTCAGGAACTGGCTCAATGTGTTCACCGCAAAGAAAATATATGGTCTAGTGTTTGTCAGGTACATCAAGGACCCAATCATCTGACGATACATCATGACATCAACCGGATCAGATGAAGCATCACACAGAAGATTCAGGTTCAATGCCATAGGTGTGGCCATGGCCTTGCAGTCCATCATCCTGAACCTCTTCAGGATCTCTATTGCATACTTCCCTTGTCCAAGGAAGATCCCATCTGCACTCTGCCGCACCTCCATGCCTAGAAAATAGTGCATCGTCCCCAATTCCTTCATCTCGAATTTGGCAGCAAGCTTCCTCTTGGTATCAGCAATCAAACTATCTTCTCCTGTAACAAACAGGTCATCCAATATAGAAGTAGTATCACTGGATTGCCTTCCTCAACCTTGTAGTAAAGGTTGGAATCTGCTTTACTCTTGGTAAAGCCCAAACTAGATAGAAAGTTGTCCATCCTACCTTACCAAGTCCTAGGAGCTTGCTTCAAGCCATACAAGGCTTTCTTCAACTTGCACACATATGAGACTCTGTCATGTGTCTCAAAACCGAGTGGCTGCTCCACATACACTTCCTATTCGCCTACACCATTCAAGAAAGTTGTCTTGACATCCATCTGGTGTATCTTCCATTTCATCACTGCAGCCTGAGCAAGTATTGTTCTAATGGAAGTGTATTTGGCCATAGGAGCAAAAGTCTCTTCATAATCAATCCCTTCTTTTTGGGAGAAGCCACGAGCTATAAATCTCGCTTTGTATTTCTCTATGCTGCCATTTGCAGCATGCTTGATCTTGTAGATCCACTTGGAAGTCACAATAGACTTCCCTTTAGGTCTTGGGACCACATCCCAAACATCATTCTTCATGATCGACTGGTTTTCCTCTACCATGGCATCCTTCCATTCTTTCTTTTTCGCTACTTCTTCATAACTGGAAGGTTCTTTGTTCATAATGTCACATAGTAAGGAAACATAGCTGGTATGAGATCTAGTTCTCTTTCTTGCTCAGTGTTCTTCTTCTGGAATCCCATACCTTTCTGCATCTTGAATGAACTCTCTATCCCATGCAGTTTTCCTCTTGTGAGATTTATTCTCACGGGTGGATCTACAAGTTTTTGTGGATCTTCAACTTCATGATCTTCTTCTAGAATTGCTTCATTCATGGTGGTGTCTTGAAATCTGTTTTCCTTTGGTTCTTCATGATCTTCAATAGGTGCCTTTCTTGACTTGATGAAAGCTGAGTTTTCATCAAATGTTACATCCCTGCTGACATAAATCTACTTGAACCCTGGAAAGTATATTCTGTAAGCCTTCGAGCTTTCACTGTACCTCACAAAGATACCCTTCTTTCCTGAAGGATCTAGCTTTGTCCTCTTTTCCTTTGGAACATGTGTATATACTGGACAACCAAATATCCTAAGATGGATGACCTTAGGTTTCTTACCAGTGAAGACTTCTTCTGGTGTCTTGTTGTCCAATATCTTGTGAGGTGTTCTGTTCTGCACATATACAGCTGTCCTAGCTGATCTGCCCATAGATGCATAGGCAGATACTGGTCATGCAACATTTCCCGTGCTGCTTCCATGATTGTTCTATTCTTCCTTTCCACAACTCCATTCTGTTGTGGATTGTAGGGAGCAATCAACTCCCTCTTAATCCTTGAATCACTGCATAGTTTCTTGAAATCACCTAAAATGAATTCTCCGCCATTGTCAGATCTGAAAGTCATGGTCTTCTTATCAGTTTGATTTTCCATCAAGGTTTTGAATTCCTTTAACTTGTCAAATACTTCATCTTTGTTCTTCAAGAAATAAACCCAAGTCTTCCTAGAGAAATCATTAATGAAAGAGACATAGTATACATACCCACTCAGAGAACCGGATGACATTGGTCCACATACATCAAAGTGGATAATCTCCAAAATTCCTTTTGCTTTGATTTCACTACTTGGAAATGACATCTTAATGTTCTTTCCTTTTGCACATCTTTTGCAAACACCTTCATGCTTTGACTTGATTTTATGAAGACCTTCTACAACTTTACTTGCAATTGGTAGTGCTCTGTAATGCACATGTGCAAGCCTTCTATGCCAAAGTTCACTTGGCTCCATGGATTCATGTACCATGGCATGTTCAGGTTGTCCCTTCAATTTGTACAATCCTCCCTCTTGCTCTCCAATCACCACTGCATCATCAATAGTTTTACCCTTTGGCCACATTAGGACTTGGCCATCTACAAATGCAACTCTCGTGCCTTTTGCATCCAATGCAAAGATGGAGAGTAGGTTCTTCTTGAGCCCAGGTACAAATAACACATCTTTTATCTTCAAATACTTTCCAGATTCTAGGTTGTAGGAGGCTTCCCCACTTCCTTTGATAGGATATTGATAATCATCCCCAAATTTCACCTTATGGGGTGATTCATGTTCAGATAGATTTACAAAAGATTCTTTAAACCCAGTCATGTGTTTAGAATCCCCACTGTCAATCAACCAATCATTACAACCATGAGAAATAGTACTTGTGAGGGCTGAGATTAGAACATATTCATCTTCACTAAATGAGTCATCACTTTCTGCTCTAGCCTTCTTCCTGGGAGGTTCATCATCCTCAGCAGCATGAGCATGATATCTTCTTTTGTTATTCTTCTTCTTCTTGAAGGAGTTGATGTTTTTGTTATCCCTTTTGTTCTTAGGACAATCCGCAACAAAGTGTCCCTTCTCATTACATGTGAAGCATCTCAGATCCTTCTTATTCTTTTGATGGTTGTGATTGGATCTCTTGTAATGAGAGTGCTCCTTCTTGGGCTTGTTTCTTTTGGTGTGGGCTGCAAGAGCTTGATCTTCATTCCCCATCTTTTCTTCTTGGGCCACAAGCCTTGATTCTTCTTTTGAACATTCCTCCCACAGTCTATTGAAGGAGACCAACTTCTTTCTTGCACTGATTCTTTGGATAAAGGAATCCCATGGTCTAGGTAGGCCATTTAGTGTGGTCATGACAACTTCACATTTTCCACAATTTCATCCACAGCTTCAAGCTGTTCCTTGATATGAGAGCCTTTAGAAAAATAAGATTGAATGGTCTCTCCATTCTGAAGCTTTACCCCTTTCAATTGGTTCCGCAGGGTCATCTTTTGATTTATGTTCTTCCTTCAAATAGCTTGGTCAGGGAATCAAACATCTCCTTGGGTGTCTTCAGAGATGAAACATGTGGGATGAGATGGTCCTTGATAGAATCAACAATGATTCTCTTTTCCTTGACCAAGTTCTTCTTGTGAAGAGCCTTAGCCTTTTCTCCCTCTAGGACAGGGACCTCTTCACTTATATAAGTGTCCAACTCATTTTCTTCCAAGATTAACCCAATCCTATACTTCCATGCTTGAAATTTATCAGCCCCTTCAAGCTTATCCTCAAGCTTGGTGTGGTGAGACATCTTAAAGAGTACTTCAAATGGAAATAGAAAATATTTAGGTCTTACCACTTGATTTGCTGAAAACTGGATCTGGTCCCGGATTAGGGTTTGTCAGAAAAACCCTAAAAATTCAAACTTTTAATTTCAAACTTCTGAAAGGATAGAAAGATGCGCCTTGATGAGCTAATTAGCCTGGTATATTCAGATTTTGAGATCTGCAAATTTTCACCCTTCAAAAATGCCTTTTAGTCTTCCCGGATTCACTAGGGAGGACCCTGAATTAGGGTTTGAGTTTCCCGGAGCTTTACCCAACCAAAAATCTCGATCCAAAGCTCTAAAATTCTATTTTTCCAAGGAGCTTCCACCTATGTCTTCAGATTTCAAAAATTCCTATTTTTGTGGAAATCCTAATTTTTAGGGCCAAAACTGAAAGTGCTCAGATATGAATTCTGATTGGACATATAGATTCTCCTTGATGAGTAGAGTCAATCTACCTTGCTGCTTTTCCAAAATCTTTGGAGAGAAACCCTAGTTTCCGCCACTGCACAATGTCTTCTTCTCAGGGAAGCTTTGATACCATGTTAATTCTTAAGCATTAATTCAACATACTCTAGGATCTTTACTAAGAGAATAACATGTACATCATATCAATAATATCAAGCATGTATCAAGCATATCAATCACACCACATAAGACAATGGATACACAGAGTTTCATTGGGGAAAACCATAAAGGTGAAAAACCCCACAACTTCCTCAGAGATAGAAAGAGCAATGATACAACCAAAGTACAAGATATAGTCTTCTCCTAGCAGCTGATCCTCCTCCTCACGTGTGCACCACTTTCCAAGTGATAGAAGAGTGAGTAATGAGATGAAAAAATAGAGATCTCCCGATCTCTATTTATACTTGTCCTGTCCTGCCCAATAAACCAGTGGGGTCGACTTGTCTAACTTAGCCTAATAACCCATGGTTACATTAATCTGGGCCGACCCCTTACTAGGTGGTCTAATAACCCATCAGCAAGTTACAACACTTGTGACACTTGTCAATACAAATGATGACACTTCCGTATAGAGGAATAATACATCTCTATAGGAGTACAATAAAATACATAGATGAAATACATTCCGAAGTTACATATACATCAACATGTACTTTTAGGTCAGTAATATTCTTGTAACAAAGCGATGAAAGATCTTATAAGAAAATGTAACAAATCCTTGAAAGAAGTTCGCATAACATAGTGGTTTGTCTTTGCAGGAATCCTTCAATTTACACGGTGAAAATGGCCAAAGAGCTGCCACAGTTCGGAGACAACAATATTGTTGACCTAAAATTGCACTTGATAGGTTTGGATGGAGTATATTACCGTGGAAATCCTCTTTATGTTCATTCTAGATTTTTTAGAAAACCAGAGATATATGAAATGATTCTTTATGACAGTTCGTCCTCACAACCGCCTCTTTAAATCAAGGTAAGAAATGGTTACAACGGGAGAAGTTCATATGATAGGGGGGAGTAGTTGAAACAAATGAAGTAAAAATTCATTTGCTTCAACTACTCCACCTATTGACTGAACTTGATATTGTGTCTTGTAAATTATCCTTGTACCTTGCCATCTTCATCAATATTTTGCTACTGGTTTTTTCATGCTAAAATGCTCCCCCTTATGCTACTTCAAACTTCAACAAGGTTTTGTCTACTAAATTCATAAAAGGTAAGCATGCATAATCATTCCATACTCCCCCTATCAATCATATCATTTCTCAGTCATACTTCTTGTCAAATAAAGCTGAAAGTATATTCTGTTGAACAATATCCAGTACATTGCTTCACTGAAGCTTCCTTTTGCCAAGAGTAACAAGCCCGATCTTGTCCACTTTATCCTTACCGAAAACTGATTTGACCTTCTCCAATTCTGTTATATCATGTTGAGCACTTAGAGATGTGTAATATTCAATTTGACCATGTCTTCCTTGCATCGATAACTTCTAGCAATCCCGATTTTGTCCACTATCTCCTTCAGCATTCTTCATTCTTTGAACAATTTTAAGGCTTCCATGTATATGCTTACTGATCCACACTTTTCACATTAGAGTTGAGAGGAATGATACTATTTTTTCCATAAGGCATAGCTTACTACCATGGATGCTACCAATCACTCAATACCAATTGATGAATATAATTTGTGCCATATTTCTTGAACTCATACTTGTCAATTATATCTAGTAAATTCATAAAAGAAAATCCTCCAATCATCAAGTTTCTTTTATTTCATTTGCTTCAACTACTCCTCCTATCATATGAACTTCCTGAAGGGCATCACCTTCACATAGGATGAAGTGACTGAATTAGAGGTAACCGCAGCCAGACTTGTATAGATGTCAAATGATGAGGATGAAGAGTCAACTTTGAATCACCCACAAGTTCTACCTCCTATCCAGACTTTTATGGGACCTTCGTGCAAACAACAATCTCTAATTAATAAGACCCGCCCTACAAATTTTATCACAACATAGTACTGTTTTTTTTTTAATTCCATAATGATGTCGGATATCTGACTTCCATTGCTAAGCCATCCGACGTTCTTGCCATACCACCGATGGCTAAGAATGTCGAATGGCTTCCATTTTTAGATTCTACTATCGTTGGATATCCAACTTCAACGGGCTATGGTATCCAACGTTCTTGACATACCACCGACGGCTAAGGATGTCAAATGGCAGGCATTTTTGCACATAACGGTCGTCAATGATCCAACGTCCACATCTAAGATATCCGATTTTAAATTAAGTTTTGACCGTTGGAGAACCAACTTCCTGGCCATCGGTGGTATGTGTCGGATATCCGACGAGACGTCCTACTGTCGTATTTCAGCCAAATTTAGACTGAAGTTTAAAAAAGATGGATATTTTCAGATGGTTGACAGCAAGATGTAGAAAATCCGACGTATATGCCGTCGGATTTTGGGTCCAAAAAAGTTGGTGAGAGAATGAAATTCTAGGGCTCTTCCAGTCATTTTTTGTAGTGTCAATCTGCAAAATATTGAAAATAAATGAACTTCGAGGACTCTGCCAAGTGCTTCCAATATCCAAGGAGGTCGCCATTGCACTATTAATTGATCACAATTCTTCAAACTCTCCTAGTGCATTTACAAGAAAAAGAAATTCTTCATACAACTAAATGAATAAAAAAAAACATATGTTAGAGCCATATTAGCCATAATACCTTTTGGATAAAACATTGAATCCTTCATCATTCAATCCAATTAAAATAGTCATACAAAATAATGAAGCGTTCACAATTATATGGGTCTCATTACCATATCAGTACATAATCCATGTTTTATGATCAAATATTTGAACATATTTTCTAATGCAAGTATGATTCCAATTTCAAAAAACCAGACAAAATCACAACAAACCAAGACTTCAGGAAGACCACTATCAGCTATGGAAAGACAATGATATGCAATAAAATGTAAAAGAAAATGTTTCCTCAAAAATTACTATGGCATACAATCACAGAGTTCAAATCTTTAGAGGTCGACATGGAAGCCATTTCTAAATCACAGAAAATTGTGCATCCATGCGTATTGTTCTTCAATATTTTAATGACAAAAGATTTTTGAACTAAGAATTTGAGGGCAGAAGAACAAAAGCTCAATGAAATCAAATGCAAGCAATGAAAATTTCAGATAAATTCTACCATTCCTTATTATGGAATTGAGTGCAGACAAAACCATCGATAAATGAAAAATGTCATTTGTATTTGCTTACCAATCGACATGATAGAGATGATAAGAAGTCCTTTCAGTAGTTGTTGTGATGTGTGATGTATAGTCTGGTTGATTTCCATCTATCCATCCATCTGCTTATTGCAAACATGAACATTTACTTACCTGGATTTTATATAGGAAACTCGTTACAAAGTAAACACAAAAGAAACATTGCAATGATTTGTTGCAATAAAGGAGGAACCCACAGGCCATGGAGTCAGTTTTACTTTCTTAAATCATCCTTTACCACCCACTTCAATTTTAGATTTTCTTGCATACCAAGTTCCAACCAATGTGAAAATCCTATCACTTACTCTCATAGAGAACATTTTTCACCTTTGGGACTTTATTTTTGGAAGTTTGAATTGATAGGTGCTAAGGTAGGTGGAATTCCAGTGAGAAAACATGTTAGTGTTACTTCGACCACAAACTATGCTCACTGGTCATCATATGGAAACTACAATTTGAGGTCTCAATTTCATGATGATTGGTTGTTCTAACTAAGCATTTAAAACGTAGCATTTAATACCACATATATGTGGTAATTTTCGAGATTTTAATTTTAAAAATTAATTTTTATTAATTTTTAAAATCTGGTTCGGCTCTACGTGAACCCGCATGACCCCTGCTTGGGTCTCCCTATGTACTCCTCTGCTGCTTAGGATGGATCCACCCTTGGATCCAAGCCCTGAAGACCGTTGACGTCTCCTTGATGAGGCCTTCAAGGCCTTGGTGGTGGCCTCCCCCTCTCCTCCTGCTGTCCTGATACCTGGAGATGGTTTTGTAAAGCTCTCTGATGCCCCTCGGATCCAAATAATGTCAGCAGCTTCACATTTGAAGGAAATTGCTTTCAGCGAACGTGGTATGATTGGCTAGTTCACTAGGATCTGGCCATCCCCTAAAACTATGGAAATATGGATCAGAAAGAACTAGATGCCTTTGATCTCAGGAGGGATCCAGCATTGCTTTTGTGGCAAGGGTTTTTCACCTTCCTGTTTGAAGCAAAAGAAGATCGAGACCTTATTTTTCGCAGTGGGCCATATTTCATGGGCCGCCGAGGCCCCTACCTTAATAGATGGTGTCTCTCCTTCGAACCAGAAAAAGATGTTCCCTCCGCCGTCCCCATCTGGGTTCGTCTACCCCATCTTCCTCTCCACTGTTGGAATGATGAATCCCTTCAGGCAATAGGGAACTCCTTGGGAAAATACATTGATAAAGCTGAATTGAAAGGTCCCCTCTTCTCCTGTGCAAGAATCTGCGTGGAGGTGGACCTGGAGAAAGGACTCGCTGAAATGGTTAGACTATGTATGGACAGATGGGAATATGCACAGAAAGTGGACTATGAGCAATTGCCCTTTAAATGCAGGAAGTGCCACAAGTATGGCCACTTCGTTAAAAACTACCCAAAAATTCCAAAGGAATCCCAGGAGCAAACCCAAGAAGATGAATGGCACCAAGTGAAGAAAGGTAAGAAGCCCTCTACGCCAAAGCAGGACCCAAAGAAGCAGCAGCCGACTAAAGAAAATGAATTCGAACAGCAGATTTCTAAAGCTCTGACAGTCAATCAGTTTGAGGCATTCACCAGGGAGGAAGGTGAAATAGAGGAGTCGGTGGCTCCTGAAAGTGAACCCGTGCAAACTGATGTTATGACCAGCAATGCCATCACCCCTTCTCTAGATTTCGATGGTGCCATACCATCTCAGGATGATTCCCCTCCTCCTGGAAACTCATGGGTGGATGCAATAAGAAAGAGCAAAGTGGCTCCCTTCTTAGTCAGCCCCGGAATCCTCCTCCAAAGGCACCCAAGACTTAAGTGAGCTTGACCCTCCTCCAAACACTCGTGGAAGGAAATCTTCACGGTATCATAGGGAGCAATAGGAAGAAAGGGAAATCGAGTTAGGTAGACAGAGAAGCATTGAGGAAATGAAGTTGCTTCATACAAATAAGGGAAAGACAGAAACAAGGGCTCGAGCAGGCCAGCAAGTAGGGAAAAAATAATGAAGCTTGTCTCTTGAAACTGCAGGGGCCTCGGGGGTTCAAATAAAGTAAAATCCATGAAAGAAATAGTTAATGCAGAAAAGCCCGATATACTACTAATTCAAGAGACAAAGATGAGTGATGCTGAGATCAAGGCCATCTTGCATCTCTTTTGGAAATATGGCCAGGGTCACGCTATGAGCGCCAAGGGAGCCTCTGGAGGAATAGCGTCTTTTTTTACAAGTAAGTATTCCTTTAAAATTTTGCAAGAATGCCATCACTGGGTTCTAAGTGAGCTTTGGGATAAGGAAGAAAATCTTCTCTTCCTAGTCTGCAATGTTTACAGACCCTCCCATTACAAATATAAACAGTCCTTTTGGGAGAATCTCTCCATCCTTCAGGCAATCGCAAGAGATAAACATATAATTTTTGCTGGTGACTTTAATACTACAATTTCTCAAGCTGAGAAGCGTGGAGGCTCGAGGGTGAGGGACCCTTTTGGTGAAAAGATGGAAGATCTGCTCTCTTCCCTAGACTTTTTTGATCCCCCTCTCAAAAATGGTTGTTTTACATGGAACAATCGTTGTCTTGGGGTGGGTCATATTGCTGCTCGACTTGAACGTTTCCTAGTCAGCGCCTCTCTCCTTCAACAAAACCTTATTCCAATTTCCTTTATGATACCTTCTGTCGTCTCTGACCATAATCCTATCTCACTCTCTCTTTCCCCCAGAGACAACCTCAGCCCCATCCCCTTTTGTTTCAACCCCCTTTGGCTCCAAGAAGATCAAGTCTAGGCTATAATCTCTTCGGCCTGGATCACTCCCTGTTTTGGCTCCCCAAGCTTTGTATGGGAAAGAAAAATCAGAGCTGTCAGATATGCACTTAAAAGCTGGGCAAAGACGGACTATAAAATCCTTGGGATAGTAAAAAAACTCCTGAAAAATGATCTTGAAATACTTCAGGCAGATATGGAAAAAAGAGAAATCGCCCCGGTGCTTCTTAGACAGGAGCAAGAGCTAAATAGTAAAATTATATCTGTGGCTAATAAGGAGGAAGAGGTATGGAGGCTTAAGTCTAGGCAGCTTTGGCTTAAGGGTGGTGATGGTAACACCAGCTACTTCCATAATCAAACAAAAGTGTGTTTAAGCCACAATGTGATAAAGGAGCTCAAAGATCAAGATAGTGCCAGAAGACTATGACCAAATTAAAGTTCATATCCAGTAGCATTTCCATGAGCTGTACTCTGACAAGAACGAGACAGATCCTTTAGCCCAAGCTGACCTCCTTTATGAAATCCCTTCCCTCATATCTGAAAGTGAGAACCGTGAGCTCTACAAACCAATCATGGAATTTGAAATAAAAGACGCTATCTCGACCCTTCAAGCCGATAAAGCACCGGGGCCTGATGGTTTCACATTAAACTTTTATAGAGTAGCGTAGGGTACTATTAAGGAAGATTTGAAAAGGATGTTGAATTGGACTCGTCGGAAGGACAAGATAAGCAGGGCCACCAACTTGTCCTTTCTTACTCTCATCCCAAAAGACAAGAAACCCCTTACCATAGAGCGGTGTAGACCAATCTCACTCTGCAATACCTCTTATAAAATCTTGGCTACTAGAATGAAGAAGATCATGAGCCGACTGATATCGGAGACTCAAGGTGGTTTCATTGTCGGAAGGAAAATTTTGGACAATATCATTGTGGTGCAAGAAGCTATACACTCCAGTATAAACCGCAATCAGTAAGGTATGGCCATCAAGTTAGACATGGCAAACGCCTTTGACAGGGTTAATCACTTCTTCCTCTTTGAAATTATGAAAAAATTCATCTTCTCCATGAGCTTTGTTAGATGGATTAAGGCTTGCATAAGCAGACCTTGGATTGCTCCCTTGGTTAATGGGCGACCTACCGACTTTTTCCAAGCCTCCCGTGGCCTTCGACAAGGATTCCCTCTCTCTCCGTTCCTCTACATCCTGGTGGCAGACTCTCTAAGTCCCAGGTTACAATGTCTTCAGAACTCTGGAGATCTTAAAGGTCTTAAAATTGCTAGGGGAGTCCGGGCAGCAAATAATGCACAATTTGCAGATGATACTATCCTTTTGGGTGGTGCTTCTCCTGTCATAGCTGAACATTTTAAAAAATCTCTCAATACCTTCCTCAGTGCTTCAGATGGCAAGATCAGTGAGAGAAAATACAAGGTATATGGTTGGAACTGTCCCCAGGAAACTATGACCAGCATCTCCAATATCTTTGGCTTTGAAGGAATAATCAGCTGGAATGCTTTTAATTACCTTGGAATTCCAATCTTTAAAGGGAGGAAGAGGAAGGAGGATTGGCAATGGCCGTTAGAAAAAATTAAAAAGAAAATCACGGTGTGGGGATTTCGCTGGATCAATATTGCAGGGAAGCTCACCCTAATTAAATCCATCTTATCATCCTATCTGATTTATGTGTGTTCCATTTCACTTGCCCCCAATTACATTATCCAATAAATCAACAAGGAACTCAGAACCTTTCTCTAGCAGGGGGGCAAAGAGAGCAGCTCCAAAAAATTCCATTTAATTGGCTGGGACACTGTCTGCTCTCCGAAAAACAAAGGCGGAGCTGGAGTAAAAGACCCAAGGATCATGAATCTTTCTCTTGGAGCTAAGATTCTGTGGAGGCTTGTCTCAGACAAAGATGCTTGGTGGAAAAAAGCACTTCAGAAAAAATATATGAGAGGGCCTAGAAAACGATGCATTGAAAACATTGACACCTAAAAGAATGGATCTCCCATCTAGGATTTATGTAAGAAAGCAACATTTGTTTTGAAAGATAAATTTCATTGGATTTCCGGTGATGGGAAGAGTGTCAAAATCTGGCAAGACACGCTAGGTAGAAGTTCTCCAGCTAACTTCTGTCAAGAGCTTAGCCAGCTTAAAACTTGGATGGAAAACTCAAACCTTCTTTCTTTGTATGACATTTCAAATTGGTCCAACAGCGGTCGCTAGAATGGCTGGAAGGATTTAAATCTCCCTATGGATCTAAAGGATGACTACAACGCCCTTCTCCTTTTACTGCAAGAACACTATCCTATTAGCATCAACCTCAAAGACCGATGTGGATGGGGAAACTCCAAAGTTTACTCGGTGAAAGAAGGGTATCAACACATTCAGCAGAGAATGGATGCTGGTGTTGGAGACATCAATTGGGCCAAGGTCTGGTGCAAGGACAGTATCCCCAAGGTGAACGAATTCTTCTGGTCTCTTGCACATAGAAAAACCTTAACCGCAGATAATCTGATAAAGAGAGGCATTGAGGGACCTCTTCGCTACATTCTCTGCAAAGGTGATGAAGAAAAACTTGAACATCTTTTTCTCAACTGTAGCTTCACACTGGAAATCTGGAATCTGGCAATTAGAAATCTCGGAGTGGATTTGATCATGCCCACTAGGTGGATCGACTTATTTAATAATTGGAAGGAATTCTATCATGGTTCCTTTTCCAGCAAACCGGATTTCTCTAGAGCATGGAATGCTCTCCCCCGGTTCATCTGCTTAAAGATTTGGACGGCAAGAAACAAGGAGATATTCGAAGGAGTAGCTGCTAACCCAAGAAAGGCTTATGTTGTAGCCAATTCTATTTGGGTGGAGGTTCTCTCATCGCGAGGGATGAACAGTATTCAGAATGAGCCTCTCACAGTGCAGGAAAAAACTTGGATGGCGAGTCTCCTAATGCAAAATCACTCCATCTCTCATCAAAATTCTCCCAAGCAACAGAAGCATCCGACTTGGCAGCTCAGAATAGGCAAGAGTGAACTTCAGCATTGGATTGCACAGCAGAGCAGTAGTATCCTTTTCTTTGGCGGTGCCTCAAAACATAATCCAGGGTTGGCAGGCACGGGGGGAGTTATTTTTTACTCCTTGGGGAACAAGCAGAAAGACTTCGCCTAGGGCATCAGGAAAAATACCAACAATGCAACAAAGTGGTTAGGACTCATCAAAGGGTTGGAGATTGCCTCCAGCTTGGAAATTAATAAAATCATTGTTCTTGGCGATTCTCTTATCATAATAAGAGAAGCGAGCCATATCCTAGCAAAACGAAAAGAAACCACCTCCAAAATGCATCTTCTTCTCCAATGCATCCTCAACGAATTCCAGGAGGTTAATCTTCTCCATATCCTCTGAAATCTAAACAAGAAGGCCGATAAATTGGCAAATATTGGTGTCGAGCTGGGATACAGCACTATAAGTCTTGATGATGGAAATCCGAAGAGTAATTGGGTCCCCTAGCCTCCGATCTGGCCCTTGCTTAATTGTTTGATCAACTCTTTTTAATGGTGTTCATGTTATTAAGTAGCCTCATTATGATTTATTTCTTGGAATCATCCCTTGGGATATTGACGGCCATCTCCCTCCTTGACAACCCTCTCCACATGCTTGGATTTAATGCACCTCTGTGCTCTGCCATCTAGATGGCATGCGAGCTCGCCGTGTTAGAAAAATAGGATCGCAGAGCAATAACAATAAACATAAATTCAAATATAATCACACATACACATTACAAGAGAGACACAGATATATTGTGGTTCACCCAACTTGGGCTACGTCCACACCAAAGTTTCCAGTCCTTATTATTATACCGTCCAGCAAAGTGAAGGGATACAACCTGCAGCACAACTGCTGCACTGCCTCTTCACTGTCTCACAGTCTCTCTTCCTGATCTCAGAGATCTTTACAATTCATAAAACCTAATACATCAACCCTAGTTGTATTACAATGTCTTTCTTTTATAAGGGAAATACAATGGGAAAGAACCACGGGTTACCCAAAACTATGGGCCCGAAAACTGGTGGCGAAAACAGCCCCAAAAATTTTTCTCGGGGGCACTGGCCCCCGTGCCCCCCGAACCCCCTGGGGATCATGTCGGGATCATAACCAAACCTGGGGTACGGACACGGCTGAATAATAATATCTCTGAATCTGGAGATCAAGCTCCACAACCAACAATCTCCCACTTGGAGACTGATCACAACAACTCCACCACTGCTAGACTTGGACTTGGCAAATTTCTCCTCTTCACCTTCATGCTAGAAGGCCAACTGAAACCGAGCAGAAACTCAGTTTCTCTATGGTCACTACCTTTGTGAACATGTCTGCAGGATTCTGGCTAGTGTGTATCTTTTCCAACTTCAAAAGTTCATCTTCCAGAACAGAGCGTATGAAATGGTACTTGAGCTGTATATGTTTAGTCCTGGAATGGAATGTTGATTTCTTTGCAAGATGAATGGCACTCTCGCTGTCACTGTACAACCTACTATCCTTCTACTTCTTACCCAATTCCTCCATAAACCTTTGCAACCAAATCAGTTCTTTGCTAGCCTCTATAACAGCAACATACTCTGCTTCCGTTGTTGAAAGTGAAACAACCTTCTGCAGTTTCGAAATCCAACTTACTGCTGTTCCACCTGTAGTAAACACATACCCTATGGTGCTCCTCCTGCTATCCTTATCACCTTCCATATCTGCATCAACATATCCCTCTAGAACAGTGTCTGAACCTACAAAACATAATGCATGAGTGGTTGTACCTCTCAAATACCTGAGAATCCACTGTACTTCCTTCCAATGTTCTTTACCTGGATTGTTCATATATTTGCTCACAACTCCCACTGCTTGTGCAATATCTGGTCTTGTGCACACCATGGCATACATCAAGCTGCCAAATGCTGATTGATAGGGAATCTTGGACATGTAATCTATCTCTTCCTGCTGCTTGGGACACATTTCCTTACTTAGATTGAAATGGTTGGCCAAAGATGTACTAACTGGTTTTGTATTCTGCATTTTGAACCTCTCCAACACCTTTTGTATGTACTCACTCTAAGACAATGTCAATTTGCGATTTTTCCTGTCTCTCGTTATTCTCATACCAAGGATTTTCTTTGCAGCACCCAAATCCTTCATCGCAAATGAATTAGCTAGCTTCCTTTTTAGTACATTTATATCCTGCATGTCAGACCCTGCAACAAGCATGTCATCCACATACAATAACAAGATAATATATCTTTCATTGTCTAGCTTCTTGAAATAAACACAATGGTCAGAATGACATCTACTATAACCTTGTTCTGTCATAAACCTGTCAAATTTTAAATACCACTGCCTTGGAGCTTGCTTCAAGCCATACAAGCTCTTCTTCAACCTGCATACCAAGTTCTCCTTACCTTTGACCTCATACCCTTGTGGCTGCTGCATATATATCTCTTTTTCTAAATCCCCATGGAGAAAGGTTGTTTTTACATCTACCTATTCAAGATGCAAATCTTCTACCGCCACGAGACTTAAGATAGTCCTAATTGAAGTCATCTTAATAACATGAGAAAATGTTTCATCAAAATCTATACCTTTCTTCTGTGCAAACCCCTTTACAACAAGTCTCGCCTTGTACCGCTTCTCACCTCCTCCTTCTTCCTTCAACCTGTAAATCCATTTGTTCTGCAATGCTATTTTACTAGCAGGCAACTGAACCGGATCCCAAGTATGGTTTCCTACCAATGAGTCCATCTCCTCATTCATGCCTTGCTCCCACTTCTTTCTAGTTTCCACCTACATTGCTTCTTCATAACATTCTGGTTCACCAGAATCAATCATCAATAAATAATACATTGAAGGAGAGTATCGTTCAGGGAGTCTACTTAACCTGGTAGATATTCTTGCAGTTGCAGGAGTTTCAGGTACTTGCTGTTGTTCTTGATTTTCTGGCACCTTTGGAACTTCATTTTCTTGAATGTCATCAAGTATTGTGTACTCCGTGTTTTCCTTTTCCTGTTTCTTTCCCTGCAACTGATCTTTATACATGACCTTTTCATTAAATATGACATATCTACTTCTAATGATTTTGTGATTTTCATAATTCCATAAATGATAACCAAAATCATCAACCCCATATCCAATAAAGGTACATTTCTTGGATTTAGCTTCAAGCTTTGTTCTATTTTATTTATCAATATGGACAGATGCTTCACAACCAAACGTTCTCAGAAATGAGTAGTTTACCTTTTTATCTGTCCATGCCTCCTCTGGAATACCACCATCCAAAGCACTTGAAGGTCCTCTGTTTATTAAATAAACAGCAGTATTTACAACATCCGCCCAAAACTGTAAGGGAAACCCTGCATGTAGTCTCATACACCTTGCACGCTCCATGATCATTCTGTTCATCCTTTCAGACACACCATTTTCTTGTGGTGTTCCTGGGACTGTCTTCTCTCTACAAATCCCATGGTATGAACAGTAACTATCAAACTCCTTGCCGCATTACTCATCTCCATTATCAGATCTGAGACACTTCAACATTTTTCCTGTCTCATTCTCAACCAAAGCTTTCTACTTCTTAAAAGTAGCAAACACATCTGATTTTTGTCTAATGCAATAAACCCAAGTTTTCCTAGTTGCATCATCAATAAATGTAACATAATCATGAGAGCCACCAAGAGATTGTACCTAAGCCGGTCCCCATACATCTATATGCACAAGCTCTAACTTTTCGTTCTTCTTCTGTTTCCCAACCCTGAGAAATCTGACTCTCTTCTGTTTTCCATAAACATAGTTTTCACAGAATTCCAAACTTACCTGCTTCAAATCTGGCAGCAACTTCCTTGAGTGGAGAATCTGCATCCCCTTCTCACTCATGTGGCCAAGCCTATGATGCCACAATGTTGTATCTGTTCCTGTGGAAGCTAAAGAGATAGAATGGTCAGTATTATGAGGACATAAATACAACGTACCTACCCTGTCTCATTTTGCTATCACCATTGAACCTTTAGTGA
Organism: Larix kaempferi; assembly: GCA_027924585.1. Classification (NCBI taxonomy): domain Eukaryota; kingdom Viridiplantae; phylum Streptophyta; class Pinopsida; order Pinales; family Pinaceae; genus Larix; species Larix kaempferi. The sequence continues at coordinate 1,623,440 of BSBM01000147.1, forward strand.
TCTTCCACCACTTTTCTCCAAATGTAGATAGACAGCCGCCATCTCCCAACAGTCTTGTTGAGATCAGATTTCTTTTCATAGCAGGAATATGTCTAACATCTTTTAACAGCTAGTCAGTTCCATTCTTAACTTTTATCCATACCTTACCCATTCCAACAATTTTACATGGCTCATCATCACCCAGTAAAACATGTCCAAAATCTCCTGGAACATAATCATGAAAATATTTCCTATGGAGTGTAGCATGACATGAAGCCCCTGAATCTACTACCCAATAATCACTTGTATTATCTAATGCAAGAATCAAAGCATCTTGTAACACATCACCTGCTACATTTGCTTCCTGGGTAGTTTCCTTTTGTGCATATCCTTTCTTCTTTAGAGATCTGCAGTCTTTCTTCAGATGTCCTTTCTTTCCACAGTTCCAGCACTCTATCTTTCCCAGTCTGGACTTGGATCTACCCGTTTTAGACTTGCCACAATTACCTTGGTTCTTTCCTCTCTCCTTTTGTCTTCCCCTGCTCTCCATGGTCAACGCATTACCTGATGTCTCACCTATGCTTTTTCTTCGCATTTCCTCGCTAAGAATAACACCAATAACATCATCAAATTTCAAGGTGTTTGAACCAGAGACAGAGTTACTTACAGCCATGACCAAGCTATTCCAGCTTTTTGGCAATGAACACAAGATTAGAAGAGCCTTAACCTCATCATCAAAGTTCACATTTACAGAACTTAGTTGATTTGTAACCGTATTAAACTCATTTAAATGATCAGTAACAGATCCACCTTCAGACATCTTCATATTAAATAAACGCTTCATTAGAAATACTTTGTTGGAGGCCGAGGGTTTTTCATACAGCTTACCCAATGCGCTCATCAAACCCTCCATTGTCATTTCTTTTGAGATATTGAAAGCCACCGACGAAGCCAGGCTCAGCCGTATTGTTCCCAGAGCCTTTCTATCAAGAACCTCTCATTCTTCGTCCTTCATGGCCACCGGCTGCTTCGCTCTTCCTCCCAACAGCAGGAATAGATCCTTCTGGTACAAATAGTCCTCCATTTGCATCTTCCATAACTGGAAGTTTTGTCCATTAAACTTCTCGACCTTAAACTTTCCTTCTTCTTCCATTGCTCCCACTCGAACCAGAAACCCTAGCTTCCTGCGGGTTTATCTACTAAATAGACCTTTGGCTTTGATACCAATTGTTAGAAAAACAGGATCGCAGAGTAATAACAATAAACAGAAATGCAAATATAATCACACATACACATTACAAGAGAGACACAAATATATCGCGGTTCACCCAACTTGGGCTACGTCCACACTGAAGTTGCCAGTCCTTATTATTATACCGTCCAGCAAAGTGAAGGGATACAACCTGCAGCACAAACACTGCACTTCCTCTTCACTGTCTCACAGTCTCTCTTCCTTATCTCAGAGATCTTTACAATGCATAAAACCTAATACATCAACCCTAGCCGTATTACAATGTCTTTCTTTTATAAGGGAAATACAATGGGAAAGTACCACGGGTTACCCGAAACCATGGGCCCGAAAACTGGTGGCGAAAACAGCCCCAAAAGTTTTTCTCAGGGGCTACGCCCTTGAACCCCCATTTTCTCAGGGGCTCTGCCCCCAAACGCCCTTTCTCGGGGGCGCTACCCTCGGACCCCCTGCGGATCGTGCCGGGATCATAACCAAACCTGGGGTACGGACACGGCTGAATAATAATATCTTTGAATCTAGAGATCAGGCTCCACAACCAACACGCCGATGGTTGTAAATACCTCCTCTAGGATTCCCCCATCCCTCATTCCTCTTCTCTCTGTCTTTGCGAAGCTCCTGCAAAACTGATTCCGCTATTGTCTGTGCTGAATAGTGCTGGTGTTTGTGAGAATATGGCCCAATTCAGAGCAGGTAATGGTGGGAAGCATCACTGTGTTAATGGTGGGCATTATCATGGGATCGCAAAACCCTCCTGTGGGATTTGCTGCAAATTTCACCGCAGTCACAATGAGGGATGTTCCAAGGGTGTTCAGGTGGAAGAAATGTGGGGGGATACTGCGGATATTGAAGGCCACCCTCGCCATGGACCCTGTCGTCGGCATGATGGAGAAGGAAACACAGTTGGCCAGGATGGTGGTCATAGCATGACGAAGTTTGAAGTAGAGTTCCTTGATCAACTGCAGGACCTGGAGCTGCAGATGAGGATGGTCCGTGGTGACAATATTGAGTATAAGAAGGTAATCTCTAGAATGTATAATTTCACAACTTCTTATCAGATTGAAATTAGGGACCAGTATGCCAGAATTGCTGCAAAAATTGACAACTTGGAAGAGTCCTTGGGTGTGGCCCACCCCCGTAAGGCTCGGAAGCCCAAAGCCACAGACAGTGAGCTCGCGGACATCAACCAGAAGACAGATAAGTTGAAGAAATTCATGGCCACAGCTGGCAACTATGTTGATCTTAGCACTGACAAGAACAAGGTTGCTAAAGCAACAGACGTGGCAATGGGAGATGGACCTTATCAACTCTGAAGCCATGGGTTGGCTATTCTGTAGTTTTTTGCCTAATATGTTAACTAGGTTTATGCATTGTTTTTTCTTCCTACATAGTCTAGGGTTTAAGTTATCAGACTACACTAGAATGGGCTTAATAGCCACTTTTGTTTACTCATACCTACTGTAATGTTTTGCTTTTGCTTACTACTCCTAGGATAGTTTGTAAGAAGCTACAGCTTCAGCAGGACATAAAGATATCATGAAAATTTTCAGTTGGACTTGGATGAACTTGGATTGATAGTTGTTTTTCTTTCATGGGAACAATTGCAACAGTCATCTTGATGTACCTTCTTTGTTAATATAATCAGTGCTCCTAACAATTTCCGTTAAAAAAAATAAAAATTTAAAATATGATAATTAAAATCACTCCTTCAACAATTTATGTCCCATCAAAAATGTCCTACACCACAAAAAAAACAAAATAATATATTTTAAAAATTCTTAAATTTATTTTAAAATTTTAAAATATAATGTTTAATATTAAAATAAAACTAATAATAGACCGAGAATTTTGACTACCAATCCTTGTCTTTGCGGGGAATAATAAAGGGTCCATATAAATATTCAAGTGTGTGAATTCAATAGCTTTTCATTAAAAAGTCATATCTCTTCATTAATAATTATCTTTATTATATTTCTTATTATATTTCTTATTTAATATCTTGTTTATTTTTATACTTATTAATTGTATTAGTATTATGTATAAATATATATAAATTAAAAAAAATGATTATACTATATGAAATATAAAATTGAAAGCTAAATCAATATTTAAAAAATTACAAATAAAATGATATATAATTATGTAATACACTTATTCATTCAAATTGAAAAAGGCTAAAGCTTAACTTATTATGTTTTCTCCTTCATTAAAGAGATTTTATATAGCTTTATAGAAACATGTTATGAAGATATGCATTTCTTATATCTTAAACTAAAAGACTTTGGAAGCATGGTGCTACATAGAGATGGCATGGATATCAAAGTGCATGATTGATATTGAATGGTAAAAATTAAAAAATACAATAAAATATATATGTGAGAGTTTATATTTTTTTTTTCAAGCAAAAAAAAAGTAGTTTTGTTATTTATTAAAATTAAAAAATATATATCATAAAACTATCCCTTCTATATAGGTATAAATAGACTAAAATATCTTCAGACCACCAAATCCTTACATCATAACCAATATCAACAAGATAGTTCTTCATATCAAACAACAAAGACAAGTAACCACAACCTCAATTACTAACAAAAAGACATATATACATAAAACAATCTATCAATAGACTGACAATAACCACCTCCAGAATCAAGTAATGTAGAAAACGGATTCTTTGAACTCCAAAGAGCCACCCACATATTGCTCCAAATATAGGATACCTTCAACCTCCTCAAGTTCCTCCTTCGAAAGTGTAGCAGCTTCTGAATTTTTTTATTGAAAAAATGTGATCAATATTTATATCATAAACGGAGGTCAAAAGATCTTCAATCCTCATACACCACTGATACTGAGAGATAACTTGTGAAGAAAATATTTTTTTAGCCTAGTTCACAATTACCAATGAGTCACCATAAATATTCAGAGTATCGATACCAAGGGAGGATGAAAATTTTAATAGGCACAATAGTGCCATTAATTATTCCTTAGTATTTGATCACTTACCACAGTTCATCCTTAAGCTAAAATAGTGATCCTCATTTATCTTCAGCAATATACCAACACCACAGCTGCCCCTTTGAGTAGCACCATCAAAATAACCTATAGAAAATGAGGAAACAAGTAGATCTAAAATCTGTCTCACTCTCCTCTTTTTTATTTCCACTTTAGCATAGTATTTATACATGCTAACAATTCTCAGATGGCTCGCATAAAAGTTCATAGGTTTTTATTCAATTATTGCATAATTCCCTGACTTCCATATATCCCAACAAATGAAAGCTAGGAGAAGCTTATGAGAACGACAATTTTTGTACCGCTGAAAGAAATTCCCTTCAACTATAGCATTACCCCATACCTGAGAAATATTAAGTATCACAAACATTATTCCATAGCTTCTTACTGTAAGCACAATTCACAAAAATATGATTTATAGTTTCACAATCATCCTTGCAAAGAAAACATAGGTTTGGATCAACCCATCCTCTATGCAATAGATTATCCCATGTAAGTAGACAATTCTCAAAATTCAACCCTAAAAAAACATTTGAGCTTTAATGTAAAATGACATTTGCATAGTTTCTCAAACCACCACTTTGGAGCATCATAAGAGAAATTATTAGCAATAGTTGAATATGTTGATTTAGCACAAACCTATCCAATATACTGATTCAAAGACCAAACCAGATCATCTTCATTAGTGTTTAGTCTAATACTCACATTATTAAATGTTAGGAACCCGTGCTAGCCCTTCTCTTTACTTTGTTAGGATATTGTTGTTGGGCACATATGCTTTGTAAGTCGTCCAGTGAGTATATTGTATTATCCCACATTCATGGGGAGTAATAGTTGTTTAGCTTAGACTTAGTATATAGGTACGTGTTGAGGCCAATGAAGGAATCCACGAGTTATTTGTATTGATCTTGCTCAAAGGAGGTTTCCCCCTGAAAGTGGCGTGCGATCAATAAATCCCCTCTGTCTTCTGTTATTTCTTATATATCGTGCATTTTCATCATTTAATTGTTGGAGGTTCCCCACATCTGGTATCAAAGCACTTTCTTGGGCTTGCTGGGTGGAATTTCTGCCAATTTTTTTTTCACAATGGTTTCCAGGTGCTATGATTATTGCAGTAGTTCTTTTTCTTTACATATGTATTGTTCCTTTCAATTGCAGGTTTGGATCTTAGAATAATCCCTATCCTCTTAATTGTGGGAAGTACCTGGGCATATCCCTAAAAATCATTGTGACGAGTACCACAGGAATCCTGAACTAGCTGGCCCACTGAGAGGACCTACCAGCGAAAAGGGAAATGGCCCCTACTCGATTGACTAGTTCCCACTCGTGAGGTAAACCAAGAGATGTTGTTTTTGGCAAAGTGGTTATTAGTTTTACCTGAGCCATGGATTGAGGGGTACTGCCCCATTACGCAAGTCATTAGAAAACATTGTTAGCTGAGTGAATCCCCAGAACCTTTAGGAAGTTGAGCATACCTGGGGTCCATATCTATTGCCAGCTAATAAATAGAATATTGCACCTGTCCAGAGTCGTAGCTCTGTTTCCCTTGAAAATTCTTGGAACCCCTGCACTTCCATTCTTCATATTTCCTTCCTGAGGACCCTATCCCAAATTCCACTTCCCGAGGCCAGAAATCCCACATCTATCTATTTTAGGGTTTTCCATAACTTCTTTGATTTTCACCCAATTCTTGGAAAAAATTTCTCATTCTTTCACCCCACTTCCGAAATCCCCATTTTATTCTTCCTTGTCCATTAGAAAGTGTCCAAAACCCAGTCAACCCCAATTACCCATCAGAGTTTTTCCCAAATCCAAATTTTCATTTACTAAAGAAGTTTCTGTTTTTTGTTTTTCTACCCATTCTCCTCTTAAAAAAAAATCTTGGTTTTGGTTGTCACCTGCGCAGGAGAAAAAAACATGGAGGAAGAACTTGCAGCCCTCAAGACCAAACTCCAAGATCTGTATGAAAAAATGCTCATCCTCCATCTTCAGCATTTAGCCATGAACAAAATACGACAACCAAAGTCTTCTGCAGACACTGGGTTCTTTTCTTCTAGCAATTTTCGTGGATCGAAGCTTTATTTTTCTCGCTTCAATGGTGATGATCCGACTAGATGGATATATCGGGAAGAACAATATTTCAGTCTTCACAATACTTTTGATGTCAACAAAGTTCCACTTGCATCCTTTCATTTGGAACATGAATCCCTTCAATGGTTCTATTCGTACATCAAGGCTCATGAAGAGCCAAAATAAACATATTTTTTCCAACTCCTTTTGCAACAATTTGGCCCTAGTGCTTTTGATGAATTCATAGGATCACTCACTAAACTTCACCAAATTGGCACTATGAGAGAGTATCAGACAGAATTTGAGAAATTGGCCAATCATACAGAAGGATTTCCCGATGAATTCTACAGGAGTTGTTTTTCCAGTGCTATGAAGGATGCAATCCGATCTGAGGTTAAAATGTTATGTACCAGCACAATGATGGAAACCCTAGGGTTGGCTAAGTTGGCGGAGGACAAGATCACAGTCCAACATCGCTCCAAATCTACTTTTGTCCCATTCAGAAATATGGTTTCCCAACAATATCCCATCACACCAGCTCCTAGAGAAACTCCTATCAAACATTTGTCTGAAACAGAGATGCGGGCACATAGAGAAAAAGGGATTTGTTATAATTGTGATGAGAAATTCACTCGGGGACATAGATGTGTTGAGAAAAATCTCTATCTCTTGGATGTGGATTCTCCACCTCCAACTGAAATTCTTGAAGAAGCTTAGGATAAAGTAGATAATCAGGTTGACATTCAGCAGCCTCATGTTGACCCTCCTTCTCAGGATGACCACCTAGAGATATCTCTCCATGCTTTTTCTGGGGTCATCACCCCACAAACAATGCAGTTCAAGGGTTAATTCAAGAATCTCCCTCCTAAAATACTCATTGATTCTGGTAGCACTCGTAACTTCATTGACCCTTAGATCGCCAAAGAGGATGATTGCTTTTTCCATACTTGCTCCATATTTGAATTCATGATTGCCAATGGGGGCACCTTACCTTGCAAGGGGAGGTGTCTCAATGTGAGTATCTCTATTGGATATTATAACCTATGCTCTGACATGTTTTCCTTTTCCTTAGGCGGATGTTTTGTGGTTATGGGCGCTCAATGGTTATGCACACTTCGACCCATCTTATGGGATTTTGCTGAAATTTGGATGCAGCTTTTTGTCAATGGGAAAAAACACACATTGAAGGGATTACAACCAGGGTCTCTCAGGATCATCAATTCACGTCGCATGAAAAATCTCTTTAAGAATAATTCACATGTTGTCATCGTTCGGCTCCATTCCATTCAGATGCAACCATCAGCGGTCTCCACTACTCCTTTGGATCTACAACAAATTTTGGATAGATATGCATGTGTCTTTGCTAAACCAGTGGGATTTCCACCTTCAATACCAGAGGATCATTGTATTCTGATCCTTCCTGGAAATTTTCCTCCCAACATCAGGCCCTATCACTACCCATTTCACCAACAGACAGATATTGAGATGTGTGTTCAGGACTTACTAAAGCACAACATTATTCGCCCTAGTACCAATTCCTTTTCTTCACCAATTCTTCTCGCCCGAAAAAAAATATGGGTCGTGGCGCCTCTGAATTGAATTCCAAGCACTTAATCACCTCACAATCAAGGATAAGTCTCCAATTTCTATTGTTTATGAGCTTCATGGTGCTCATTTTTTCTCCAAGTTGGATCTTCGTTCTGGGTATCACCAAATTCGGGTTCGGGTTCATGAGCATGATATCCCTAAAATAGCTTTCCGCGCACATGATGGCCATTATTATTTTTTGGTCATGCCCTTTGGACTCACTAATGTTCCTTCCACATCCCAAGCATTGATGAATAAAATATTTCGGCCCTACTTGCGGAAATTCATTCTGGTCTTCTTTGATGATATCCTCATTTATATTAAAACATGGGTTGAGCATCTCCAACATCTGGATATTGTACTGCAACTTTTCTCTGATCATCATCCCCATGCCAAAAAATCTAAATGTGTTTTTGGATAAGAGGAATTCAAGTATCTTGGGCATATTATTTCAGCACAAACGGTTTGTGTGGATCCTGCCAAAATAGATGCCATGAAATATTGGTCGCATCTTCAAACACTCAAGAGCCTTTGTGTTTTTTTGGGATTGAATGACTACTACTGCAAGTTTTTCAAGGATTACAAGAATATTGCAACTCCATTAACCGTTCTATTGAAAAATGATTCTTTTACATGGACATATGCTACTAAGTGTGCATTTGACAAACTGAAACAAACTATGTGTACTACACCTGTTCTAGCTATGCCTGATTTTTCCAAGCCCTTCACTACTAAGAGTGATTCTTGCGACAATAGACTTGGTGATGTTCTCCTTCAATATGGACATAACATTGCGTTCACCAGCAAATCCCTTTCCAATAAGAATTTAGTCGCCTCTACATATGAGAAGGAAGTGATGGCTATTTTGCATGCAGTACAGAAATGGTGGTCATACCTATTATAGAATCATTTCTGCATCAAGACTGATCACCAGAGTTTGAAATATTTCCTGGAATAATGAGTCTCCTCCCTAGCACAACAGAAATGGGTTAGCAAACTCATAGGTTATGACTATGAGATCACTTATAATAAGGGTAAGGACAATCTTGTGGTGGATGATCTTTCTCGCACATTTGATGACCAAGTTTCTCTTTCAACTATTTCTATGCATGTTCCAAATTGGTTGCAATCTGTTCAACAGGGCTATTTCAATGAATCATCATTATCTCAAATCATCCAACTGTTGGCCAACAACCCTTTTGTTGTACCGCATTACTTTTGGGATGGTGCTTAGCTGAGATACAAGGGTTGTCTAGTGCTTCCCCAGAGCACATATATTCAACAAGTTGTCTTCTATGAACTCCATGCTTCTCGAACTCTGGGTTCCTCAAAACGTATGAGCGAGCATAGAGTAACTTATTTTGGAAGGGAATGAAAAGGAAAATTCAACAGATGGTGGTTGAATGTGATACCTGTCAACACAAGAAGGGTGAAAAAACACTCCTTTCGGGATTACTCGAACCCTTTCCCATCCCTACACAGATTTAGACAGATATTTCTATGGATTTCATTGAAGGGATCCCTAAATTTGAAGGAAAGACGGTGATTTTGGTTGTGGTTGATCGCCTCTCCAAATATAGTAATTTTTGTGCTCTCAGCCATCCCTATACCACCTCCTCAGTCGCACGGATTTTCCTAGACCCATTAGAGAAATTAAGAGGTAAAAAATGGGCCTCAAAACAGAGAAAATGTACAATAAAAATCAACCAATCACATTCTAGTAGATGACATCATACCCCATGGTTGAGGTGGCATTGCATGAGCTAAGAATGTTTATTTGTCAAATTTTCTATGTTGGATGAAAACCCATAGTTAACCAAGGTAGTGGTATAAGTATTTTTAATTCATAAAGTAAAGTACTCATAATGAAAGTCCTTTAACATTTTTTCATAAAATAATATTATTGTCATTTTCAAGTAAAATACTCATAATGAATGTCTTTTCACACTTTTTTTCCTCACTTTCTCATAAAATAATATTATTGTCATTTTCAAGTAAAGTACTCATAATTCATAAAGAAGGTCCTTTCACATTTTTTTATAAAATAATATATTGTCATTTTCATGTTTTTAATTTTAAATTATATATTCACTCCATTCTATTTAATATCATAATGACAAACTAATTTATTATATATATATTCCTTTCACATTTTTTCATAAAATAATATTTTATCATTTTCATATTTTTAATTTTTAATTATATATTCACTCCATTTCATTTAATATTATAATGCCAAACTAATTTATAAGCATATATATTCATTGTACTTTTAAAATAAATTAAATTCATGAATGATATTAATATGAAAAATGTATGTTAGTTATGCATATAAATTAAATTCATGAATGATAGTAATATGAAATAGGTATGTTTAATTACACAATAAAATAAATATCCCAAAAAAGTTTATGATTTTGATATTAATTTACCAATATAGATTTAATGAATAAAGAATAATAATAATAATGCAATGTAGATTATAATAATATTATTAACATTTTACATGTAAATAATTTTTCAATTAAATCACATTATATTAAATTGATGAGAAAAGTACTAAATATAAAAAGTCAACATAAATTAAAAAAATAACTCTTAAATTTTATTATTTAATTTCATTTGCAAATTCAAGACAAATAAATGCTAAAAGACAATAATTTTTTGGGAATTTACAATGAATCTTAGTCACATCAATGTAGAGTTATTTTATTAATTTTATTTCTAGTGAATTTTGAAAAGTAACTCAACCATGGTTATTTATATTGTGCATAGAAAATAGTGTAGGAGGTGACTTGTCATATATACCTACCCCATAAAACCCCTAATTCATAATATTTTAATATATCTCATAGTTTTTTAGTACATCTCTTAGGAGGCTATTTTTTTACCTCAAATCTCTCTAATAATATCTTCCGTCTGCATGGAATCCCTTCTTCCATTGTCTCAGATCGCGATGCAACTTTTACCAGTCATTTTTGGACAGAACTATTTCACCACATTGGCACTAAACTAAAAATGAGTTCAGGGTATCACCCAAAAACATATGGTCAGACTGAAGTTATCAATAAATTTTGGAAACTTATCTTCGTTGCTTCACCTCTGAAAAACAACATCAGTGGGAAAAGTGGCTCCCACTCACTAAATGGTGGTACAATACCTTCGACCACACTGCCTCTAAAATAAATCCATATGAAGTAATCTATGGTCAGGCATCGCCAGTGCTTCTTCCATACACCCCCAATAGCTCACCAGTCTAGGAAGTTAACACAGTTCTTCGAACCCGAGATAATATTCTTTGCATTTTGCAGGACAATATTCACATGGCAAGAAATCGAATGAAACAACTAGCCAATCAGCACCGTTTTGAGCACACTTTTCGAGTAGGTAATATGTTTTTTCTTCATCTACATCTTTACAAGCAATCATCCCTGACACTCAAAGGGCGTCATAAGCTGGATCCAAAGTTCTATGGGTCATATAAGGTTCTTCAGAATATTGGTTATGTTGCTTATAAATTGGAACTTCTTCCTTCTTCCTGCATTCATCTAGTATTTCATGTCTCTTGTCTAAAGAAAGTTCTTGGCACCAACATCAGAGCACAAACTGTTTTACAAGAACTGGATAATGAAGGATCCATCATTTTGGAGTCGGAGGCCATCCTAAATAGGCACACTCATTAGCTTCTCTCTCGATCTATCATAGAGGTATTAATTCAGTGGCACGGAATGAAACTAGAGGATGCTACATGGTAACCACTCCTTCAAATTTAGCAACAATTTCCACATCTCTGGATTTGAGGACAAAGCTTTTTCTAAGGGGGAGGGGATGTTAGAAAACCTTGTCAACCCTTCTCTTTGATTTGTTAGTATATTGTTGTTGGATGCATATGATTTGTAAGTCGTCTTGTGAGTATATTGTATTATCCCACATTCATGGGGAGTAATAGTTGTTTATCTTAGAGTTAGTATATAAATACGTGTTGAGGCCAATGAAGGAATCCACGAGTTATTTCTATTGAGCTTTCTCAAAGGAGGTTTCTCCCTCGAAGTGGCCTACGATCAATAAATCCCTTTTGTGTTATGTTATTTCTGATATATCATGCATTTTTATCATTTAATTGCTGGAGGTTCCCCACATTAAGTTACAATATATATTCATTCCATTCATCAACCCAAATATTACCAAGACCTAAATCCTCCGCAATTGATCCAATAGGAGCCAAAATTCTATAACAATGAGGCCCTTCTTATATGAGCAAGAGTAACAAATCCCAATTTTGCTAAATAGTCCAAAAGGAAAGGTGACAAGATATGGTTCTCTTCATTCCCAATAATAGGTTCAACCCCAACCAATACATTAGTACCTTGACCAACCTTCCAAGACAATCCTTTTCTTATCCAAGTGAAATATTTTATAAAACCACACTATAAATTTGAAACATTTCTAACACTTTTGATGGGTCTTCTGATCCATTTCAAAGTATTACCTTTGAGATACTTTCCTTGAATTACTTCACACCACAAACCATTCCCAAATAAGCCATGCCACATGTTTTTCATACTCATAGTTGTACTAAACCAATGTAAATTTTTTATGTCCCACCCACCCATGCTTTTTGGTTTAGAGTGTCTTTCCCAACTAACAAGATGTATCTTTCCACCTTTAGAATTCCTAGACCATAAAAAGTTAAACATCAATTTCCTTATCAATTTGATAATATTTTTAGGGACATGAGCCATGGAAAACTAATATACTAGGATATCAACTAAAACAACTTTAAGAAGGATCAACCTTCCTCCCATATAAAGCATCTTGAAGGTCCACTTTCCAATATTATTTTCATATTTTTTAACCAGCCATAGCTAATCATTAATTCTGTAACAGTTAGGTTTTAAATAATAAACCAAATATTTGAAACCCTCAACCAATTCAGTCATCTTATAAGTAAGGAAAGTAGCAATATGTATCAAGATATTTTCTTCAACCTCATGCCTAAGAAACATAGACAATTGGGTGATTCCTTGAAGATGGGTAACTCTTTTTGGCCAAATATGGCGATGAAAAATGGAAATTTTACCCATATATTAAATTGAAGCCCTTGAAACTCATATTTGCCATATGAATTTTGACATGCGGTTAAAAAACGAAATGTAGAGAATTATGTTGGCTTTCCAATGATATTGTTTTAAAAATATACCAATGTCATTTATCGTGTCAAATTTTCATTTAATGAAACGTGTGTCCTTAAAAATTTGAAGAGCAATTAACAAGTGGCTTGTGTGTGTGCAAAATAATTTAATGTTAAAGTAATAATTTAAAAAAATGAAATATGTGAACATGATCTAGACACAATGCACTAGTGCGTACATAGTTTTCTTTTAATTTTCCTCGAAAAATTATATTTATTATTATTTTTCGAAACTGACCAGTGAATATTTTAGCCACATTTTTCACACATGTGCATGTGTGCACCAAATCTTTTGATTGTCTACATAATTTGCAAAACTAAAAATACCATTTTGAAGAGGACGCACTGATGTAGCGCTTGTGAATTTTTTCAAATTTTTTGGATGTGTATTTTGAATGTTGTTTATTTATCTTTGAGCTCATTCGAAGTTATCGACAAGGTTTTTTAGGGTAAGCTTTAGTAGAAATTTAAAAACAGATGGCATACAAAGATAAAAATTCGTAAATTATATGTCTATGGATAGAGGATTCGTTGATGAATCCAACAGTATCAAGTCCTCCCATTAATGTGTATTTAATGATATAGTTTAAGCCCCTGAAAGGCAGACAAAATTTCCTTTCTGCATAGAAAAGGGCTTTATGCCTATTTTTTAGGCCCTCGATCAAGGTATTTGCTCGATCGAGGTTTTTAAAATACCTCAATCGAGGGTTTTAAATAGACCTCGATCGAGGTGTTTTCAAGCCCTCAATTGAGGTATTTTCAAGCCCTCGATCGAGGTTTTTTTCTCAATAGTTGACGTGTGCAAAATTATTGTTCACACATAGGTCATCCATTGTAGCATTATAATGTGAATACAGCCATGTATAAAGAGAGGTTCGATTAAGAAACTTGCTTCCTCAAAAAACTAGGACTTGGTAATAGATAAATAGATCCAAAATTTAAGTATTAGTTTTAAATGCATTTTAATGCAATAATACTCTTACCCTATAAAAAAAACTACTTTTAAACTATTCATATTTAATAAGCAAAAATATTTTTTATTTTATTAATAAATATGTGTTAGTTTTGGGTGATCTTATATAAGAAAACACTGCCATAATTTCACCAAGGGTAATATTTAATACAACACAAGTAAAGGAAATATACAAAAGATGATCACTATGAAATTGAACAATGATGATTTCAACACATTTGATAGTGATGGAAAATGGAGATAATGATCATTTTATTTTTAATCACAAACAAGAATTCCAGAATTGTGAAGCTTATGCTAAATTAGAGCAATAATTAGACAAACAACGATGAAAATTATTTAACTTGTTTTTTAAATTCATTTCTCTAATTTAGCATAAGCTTCACATCGTGGAATATCCTCCAATGTGGTCCAACCTAATGTCGAGCTCTTCTATTAGCCACTCTTCCCGTTTCAAATGAGCCCATGCCAGCCGTGGGTTCCATTTTTTCCTATTTAACTTTCAACAGCTCGATCGAGGGTTGTTTCCAGCCCTCGATCGAGGTTTATTAGCTCGATCGAGGTATATTATAAACCCTCGATCGAGGTATTTTTAAACCCTCGACCGAGGTATTTTTAAGCCCTCGATCGAGGTATTAAAACCTCGATCGAGGAATTGCTACATGTATTTTTGCCACCTCACTTGCCAAAAACCGTGAATCACATTCATAGATTTACCCACTTTTAATTACTTACTTCCATACCAAATGTTGCACAAAATAAATTAACAATCTCAGCAAAACAATGTCATTCCTCCACAATTCCATTTCCAAATAACACAACATCATCAACAAATAATAAGTGAGTAATATAAATGGATGAAAAAAAAAATATACCCTTCAATCTACCCTCATTTCTAGCAATAGTGATCATTCTATTGAGACCTTCAATAAACAGTAAAAACAAAAGGGAAGATAGAGGGAAACTGTGTTTAAGTCCTCTTCAGATTTTAAAAAATATAGTAGGAGAACCATTGATAAGGACCGCAAAATGAGTTGAAGACGTGCAAGACATAATCCAATTTGTCACCAAGATACACAAGCCAATCTAGAGAAGAAGTAATCTCAAGTACACCCAATTTACCCTATCGTAATCTTTCACCAAATACATTTTCATAATTAAGGAATCCATATTTTTTTATTTAATAGAATGTAAACACTCCTGAGTAACACCCACAACATTCAAAATTTGTTTGTTTGCCAGAAATCCAAATTGCTCCTTCGTTGTCATTTCAGCAAGCTTAGGCCTAAGTCATTTTGAAATGATTTTGTAGGCAATATTATAGAGATATATAGGCCTATAATCATTAAAACCTTCTGGTTTATTACATTTGGGAATGAGGGCAATGAAAGTTGAATTTAAAGCACCAGAAATAAATCCCTCCATCCTAGATTGTTCCACCATCTGCAAAACTTCATCCCCCATAAGATAAAAAAGGAAAGAAAGAGTTCAACAGGCCAACCATCTGGCCCAGGACTCTTATATTTAACAAACTGTTTCAAGAACCCCCAATTTCCACCAAATTTACTAGATCCCCAATAGTAGAACCTTATCCATTAGAAAAAAAATTAGAAGGGAGATTACTAATCACTTTCAACTAAGAAGCAATATCATTTGAACCGAGATGACTTTAAAGTGCTTAAAAAAGTGATATTTTTGCAGCAATTTCCATATCTTTTTATGTATGAACAGAATTCCCCTCATCATCATTCGGATCCCAAATGGAATTTATGTTCCTTCTATAAGATGCATAATTATTAAAAATATTGTATTTTTATCCCCTAGAGCTACCCAAATAGCCCTACTTTTTAGTCTGCAAGTCAATTCCTCGTGCTTAAGCAAAAAAGCCTTTTGTTTCTCCAAGTCTATTAACTCTAGCTTCTCCTCCATAGTAAAGATACCAAAAGGATTAGACCTGAAAAACTCTTCCATCGAGCTCTCAATATTCACAATATCTTCACTTTCTTTTTTCTTCTTATCTTTCTCCCACTTTACAACCTTATTAAGTTAAGACATTTGAGCTTGAGAACGAGACTTTCCATGGGCCTAGCCTCCTCAGGAACAGAAAAATTATTCCATCTATTTTTTACCAGTAGACAAAAATATGTATCCTAAAGCCACATATGATTAAATTTAAAAAGGTAATTGTGTGGATTTTTAACTCCATCTACTTGAAGGACAATAGGGAAATGATCCAAGATGGTGGAGCTAATCACCCATGTTCTATATTTCTAGAAAGAAAGAGCCAAATCCCTGGATATTAAAAATATGTCTAACCTCTTACTAATTCCTAAAGAACAACTACTACCATTGTTCCAAGTACGCCCCATTTTAAGAAGAAGAACATCAATCAAATTAGATCTTTGAAAAAGATTGATGAATATATATATAAATTTTACTAACATTTTTTAATAAAACTAGCCATGCTAGTTACAAATTTCATATATATATTAATTTCTTCGATGGAAATAGAGAATAAAAAGATGAAACCTTTCAAAAAAACCACAAATTAAACAAACTAAATTGATTAAATAAATCAATATATAATCTCTTTTTATTTAGCTATGAAAGAATGGTGTACATAATGAATTCGAAAATCCTAGATATGATTACCAATTTGCATCATCAAATTAGAAATTTCAAACAAATATATGAATCTGTATATTTATAATGTAAATTAAAAGGAAAACTAAACACCATTTCAATATAGAAAAACACAGGTAACAATACTATTAAATTGAAAAAATAATAATAACCGAAGGAATAAATATTGATTCGGTACTTTCTATCTCCACAAAAATGATGACTAGTATATCCTCTAAAATCCATCGGTTCAAATAAAGGTGTCCAAGAGAGCTCCTAACTTTGAGGGTCATATAAATGGTTGGGTACATCAATAATTTGTATGGGATCATTCACTGGTTAAAATGAAGGTGGCCGAGAGAGCTTCTAAGTTTAAGGGTCATATAAATGGTTGTGTACATTAATAATTTTGTATGGGATTGGACCCCTCCTTTTTTTGGATATGATTTGTTAATAACCAAACACGGTCATATAAATGGTTGGGTAATAATTTTGTATGGATCAGGACTCCTCCTTTTTTGGGTTTAGTTAGTGGTCAAACAAGTTACAATCATGGGTTAAGGATGTTTTGATGAGTATATGTATGAGCAATAAGAATATGAATTTATCTTCTTCTTTTTTCATAGTGGTTAAGTAAATAAAAAATATTAGTATTAATTTAATATTGGAATGAAAATGATGTCTTAAGAAACATAAAGATTTAATTTATGACAAAAATATCCTTTAATCCAATTAAGAGTTGGGAAATTCCCTTAGTTATAGCATTGAGTTTTGGTCCACTAAATGTTAGAGTCCAAGGAAAGATAGAATGATCCAAGAATTCCATAGTATTCTCTTTTGAATATTTCTCCTCCAAATGGTGAGAAAGGAGTCATCTACCAAATATCCATTAACAAGCTTTCCATAGTTAAATTTGATAGAGGGGCAACTTTAAGGAGGCCCTACCCATTTTTTTATAGATAAGATAGCTAAATGATTCAACAACCAAAAAATAAAGAGTAGGGAGAAGGGGAAAACCCTTTCAAAAAGAATTAAATAATCCAATCCTTTTTATTTTCATTTGTTTATGGATAGGAATGCAAAAACTTCAACAAAAAGGCTTTCTATTGCAGTGTCAAATAATGAAAGGTTAGTCCACATGGTCATAGGATTACTCAAAATATATTTTAATGAAGAGTGCAACTAGACCTAATGATTGGGCACATTCCATGCCCTCCCATACTACAATATAATTATCTAGGATGAATTGGTCTCAAATGAAATGTTTTGGGAATAATGTGCTTGATGTGTGACACCAACGCCTTAGCCGAATTCTTATTGAAGGAATTTGCCAACGTGATAGGCCTCCAACTTATAATAAGCTTTGGATTCCCTATTGTTGGAATGAACTTGATAATCCTAATTCAGAGAATCTCCCACGTTCTAATTCTAGATAGCCTCTTAGTATACTTTTAAAAGGTTGAGACCAATAAAATCCCTAATGAATTTTCTTTAACTCAAATAGGAACCCTTCCAATCTAAGGTCCTTTTCATATGCCACATATCAAAAGGTTTTCATCAACTCATTGAGATTCAAATATTGGTCACATGCCCTTCTATGTTACTTAAGAAAGAGATTCAAGGCTATGTCCAAACACCTTTTACCAATTCTTGCTGCTACGTCCACTCTTGTGATTGAAAACAAATATTATCATGATTGGAAAACAAGTTTATCATGATTGAAAAACTCTCTTTAGCCTACCGTTGCGTTGATAAAAGAAATTATTCACCTAGATTCCTGAGTGGCAAGGGATTTGAAGATTACTTTAGTTGGTTTGTATTATGTTTTATTCCAATACAAGTGGGTTTGAAAATAGTCCCCATTGGCATGAAAGACTTCATTCAATATAAGAAAATGATAAATCTTAGTTTTATAAGAATGTTTTTCAATCTCATTGAGATTATCTTAAAGTAATTAAAAAACAAACTATAATTCTTTCTTAACATCTTTGTTTTGTTTCTAAAAACCATATACAATATGTCAACCAAATATTTTGAGAAAGGCCATAATTTTGGAGATGTCATCCACTCACCTCATAATACCCTTTACACCCCTTGGCCTAGGGATTAAAATCAAAATCTTTCTAATACAAACTACACAACTAGGATTGAGAAACATTTAGAAAAAAATGAGTTCTATTCATCCTTGCACTTTCTATACCCTAAGACACAATAAACCAAATAGGTTGATGATTGGATAAAATGATCATCCCCAAAAACATGGACTATACTTCCACCAAAAACATCAACACTGTATATATTTTTCTCTAAAAGCATGGCTCTAACTAGCTTATTATAACATGCTCAAGCCCTCTATGAAATTTATTTTAGTTAAGCCACAAGTTTATAAAATCATGGCACCAAAATTTATTAGGGTTCTGTATCCCTAGTTTAGCTTTCAAAGCAAACCACGCCTTCATTTCTACAAGAGGGATTGTTGTTGGTAACACAACTTCCTTGTCTTATAGGATTTCATCCATATTAAAATCACCATAAACAAGCCATGGGGCCGCTGATAGTTCCTTATTTTCCCATCACTAGACAATTTCTCTTCCTTTGCGTCATTGATTGAGGCATAGATGTTGACCAACCTTAACAACCAACCATGTAAATTAAGCTTATTCCAAACACTCTTTTGTTTGGGGTATCCTTTACCCAAAAATGTAGAAGCTAATTGATAAATTAAAGTATAAACACTCCCTCTACCTTCATTATGGTTAGAATGAAAGTAAGCAACATTAGTTCAAATCAAATCATAAACAAGCTCATTCTTAGAAGTAAACATGCAATTTTAATTTCTTACAAACATGGAATATCAAATCCACCAATCAAACATTGAATTTTACAAAACGTATGTTTATTTCATAGTTGATTAGGATAAATACATTTTATGAAAAAACATTCATTGAAAACCAACAAAAATGTCTTCCATCAACTTGCTTTATCACTAACTCATTAAACTCTTAATAATTATTTTGAAATATTTGAAACACTTCACCTCAACTAATGCTCTATCTCAATATATTAAGAAAGCCATTAACTTTTTCATTCATAAGGATTGAAAAAGGGAAAGAAGAGTGATACCTACAACTCCACCATATAAGAAAAATGGTAGGGGAAATGGGCCATTATTGTTATAACAAAGGCCAAATGCTTGCTTGAGCTAGGAGCTAGCATGGATTTTCCTTTATGGTATCATTTTCCTTATTATTTTAGTTATTCCTACAAGTAGTTTGGATTCACAACTCACCATTATTCACAACTCACCATTTACCATGGTTAGTGTAAGGACCCCTTTTCTTTTGCTTAAATAACTTAGCATTGTTGGTCTAAGGACCGTCTTTCTTTTGCTTAAATAGCATAAGGTGCTCGCATGCAGATTATATTTATATATATGAAACACTTTTATCATCTTTTCCTTGTCCCAATTTAAATGAGAACAAATTATTTCAAGTTTATAAGCAGGTTTACTCTAAAACTCAACCTTTTTGGGGCTCACATTAAAAAACATCACAAAGCTCAAAATGTCTTATATTAAATGCTATAATTACATGGCTATAATTACATGGGAAGGCTATGGAATTCAACCAATTGGGTAGATTCGTTTAATGATCAACTGATCCCATAAGGAAAGCAACACCAAAGTTTTAATGCAGATTGAAAGGTTGGGCAGCTATATTAACAAAGAAAAAATCCTTCCATTTCGATGTGGCTGTGCACTATCCATTTGGTTCCTTTACCTCCAAGACAAACTCCTAGTTCAGTACTCCCTATCCCATACAGTATCGGAGAAAAATTCTTCCAGATAAACAACATAATTTTATCCTATTTAGATATTGAATTATCAATTCGTGTTTTAATAGTTTCTCGACGTCTACAGTGATACAAATTTCTCGACGCCTACAGTGATACCATCGTTGTTGAATGCACCAAGGTTCATACTACGAGCACCTATGACAATCGGATCATTAGATCCACTATCACGCTGGGTTTGGTGGTCAACTAGTGCTAGCTCAGTCTGAATTCAATGAGAGAAGGCGAATTATCTGAAGAATTACTCTTGAAAGAACACAGCAACTTCATAAAAAAAAAACCACCCATTTTGGATCAGTCCATAATTTACTTTAGTAGATCTAAGAAATAGGATGTTTTAGTTTCATCTAGTTCTGAATTTTTAACTTCACCAGAAATTCAAAAAGAATAGTGTACATTCCTTTACAAAACTTCAGAAAAACTAACACCATGTAAATCTACAGACGAAGTAAAAACAATCAACAATAATTATGAAAGTCTGTATTAACAACAATAACAAACAGTCAAGCTTTAAACTTTCATAATTAGAAATCCTTGTATTCAATCTTTGTAGTCTCTGAAACGCCTCTAAAGAGCAAAAAGAGTGGTACTGAAATTTAAAAGCCAGACTCGGCAACTATAGCCTAATTAATATCTTAGATGAACATATCGGCTTTTGCTAGATCGCAAGCGCTTTCCATACCTTTTCATATGGAAATGCAATTCAGATATACAGTCTCATAAGGAGTTTTTATTATCCAATATGAATGAATATTGTGAGAGTTTTCAATCTTCACAAATATTAAAACGCTGACGATGATATGATAGTGGCGATAACCTGCATGGCTGCATATATCGAAATAAAGAATTCTCATCCAATTGTAAGAGTTGGTTTTTCAGAATGATGACCTTATAATTGAGCTGCTGCCACTAGGGACCGTGCTATTGATTATTAATCGATGGTGTCAGCCATAGTAATTAGAATGGTCGTTCATGGCAGTATAGTCTGTAGATGCACTGCCTTGGGAATAAACAGTAGAAGAAGAAGGCATCATTGAAGCTTGGTGAGAGGATTGCCCGGGTGGCTGGTGGTGAATGACTGCGGCATCTGAGCGAAATTTGTATCTCATGATCTCTGCTCTCACTGAGTTAAGCTCTGACTGTAGGGACTGTGCTTGCTGTTGCAGCGAGGATATTGCTCCCATACATCCATACACTGGATCTCGTAGACGAACGTTGGCTTCATAAACCAGGCTGTTCGCTGCATCTGCTCGCTGGCTCTCGGGGACTTCCTGTTCAAGCCCAAGTCGACAAGAAGAAATCAAGATCAAAGAAAAATGAAAATTCTCTTACCACATAGATCTATTTTCAGCTAGGGTTTTGATAATGTTGAAATTAAACATCAAATTGTTGCATTTAAAAATATTCTTAACCTGTAAACAAAAGAGTTTTGAATACATTTAACTACAGTCATCTTATAAACAAATTATTATTATTTCAAATTAAAAATTCATTAAACAGCTAAAATGCTACTATACTTTCTAACTGCCATTACACTATTTCTAACTGAAAGGAGGTTACAGTTATAAGCCAACATGCTTAATAAAAAAAAGCCTAGCAAAGAAGCAGAATGCTTCTCCATCACCCTTCCAGTAAAAGCCAACAACAAGCTCAGATCTCTAAAGCTAATTTGATCATTGATACAACAACTGCTGACATTTACCCACCAAAAATCAAACATAAATCATTGGAACAACAACTGCAACTAAAGTTACCACAACACCAAAAACCATCATTCCAAATATATATCCATCCTGTTACTAGATATTTATATATCCTTAAGCTTTGAGCCTTTTGGAGGAGATGGAGGTGTATTAGAGCTAGGTTTAGATGTGTATCATGGTGCAATAAAACTAAACCAAACCCTTACCAGGAGCATCTTGGACACGTTGCTTGCACCGAAAACCTTGTGAACAGAGGCGAATTTTTGAGGCTCGTGAGGGGAAAAATATGGCGAGAATGGGCACTCCTGAGCACAGCGCCTCCTCAGGAGCTTGCAGGCCGCGCATGGAGTGATGGTATTTAATGCCCCCGGGGGACCAAGGATTTGCCTCCGCCCCATGCGATCTGCATCTGCTAATTGCTGAAAACTTACTCTCCTGGAGAAGTTCTCAAAGTTTTCCCTGAACCAACAAATTCAGATTTCTTTCAGGGAAACCAAAATGAATTAGGAAATTTGAACCGTTTCTATTCAAATCATAAGATCTTAAAAACCCAAAAGCATAAATACCAGTGTTGAAATCTCAGATTAAATTCTTTCTACGATTCTGATTCTACGAGAGATCTCGAACATATTAAACATAACTTCATAATTACTATTTCATTTCTATGTATGTACTGTCTGTACCTTTCTCTGGACATTCAAACATGCTCGCGCTGGAGTTCTAGACTGAATCAGGTAGCTCCTGCCATTGCAACAAGAATGATGGTTCAGTACATTAAACATTAAATAGATTCAGACTCTTGAGCTTGAAATAATTTCAAGGACTGGTTTAGCATAACCCATTGGGATCAACCTCGTTGCAAGCTTTGATCCCTAGACCTTAGATAAACGATGGCGCAATAGACGTTCGTGGACTATAAACCCTTCACAGAAATCAGGACCAACTCAGCCAGAGATCAAGGCCATCAGGGCCAACCATTTAGGTTCTGCTCAACCCGATAAAGTATAACGTCTTATCAACCCTTTTTCTAGAACATATAAAAAATAATAATTCCGGCATCTGAAGGATAGATTTGCTTCCAATAAGACATTTTCTCATTTAAAAACGATTTGATCTGTTGTTTTTTAGTGAGAAATCGATGTTAGACGATGACAGACTAGAAAACAGTTTGAACGGAAAGACCAAGGCCACTTATAGACATGATAGACATTAGAATTACTGTGCGTTAGCCGTTAGATGGATAAATGAATTCCAGGGAAGAATCCGGTACATACCTTCATTAATACATAGATCCGCTGCAGTAACAGTTGCTGTACATTCTCTTTGTCCACGGGAAAAATCAGCAGCTGAAACCCTAGGAATCCATACCATCTGTTCTCTGAGAGAATGAGTTGTCGAGGGCCCCCCCGCTTATGTACTTGGCTTGATAGTCAAGTAATGAGTGTTGTTGCAGGCTGAGAAAGAAAAGACTAGACTTCCCTGCCACTTCTCTCAATCCTTAAAGCAAGCTAATCTCGACCTCCTTCCTCCTCCTGTCAATTCTGTGATATCACGATTTATTTGCACACGAAATATCTAGCCCACCCGTGACTCGAAACCAATGTGGGCCATCGCCATGATACCACCACCTGCACGTTTTCCTTGGGAAGTTGTGCGCTTCAAGCATTCGGACCCGCCATTAATCCCCTCTGCACTTTGCAGGAACCCAATTTTCTACTTGTATCAATCAATGCAAATAGATTAGATATGGATACCTGGTTACCAATAGTTTGGTGCTAAGTATATTATGCGGGCCGATGAGCTGTTGCAGATCAGTGTACGAGGTAGGAGAAATTCTTTTTATATTTTTTAAATAAATGATGACGATTGGCTTGACCTCAACAATAATGCTGTAATGGTGGAGTCCGTTAACTGGAAACCAAATCAGTGATTTAAACTTTGACTGAACTCATGGGGCGACTGCAATGGCCGCCTCACAGCTCATTCTTGACTGCACTGCCTGCTTTGGCAATGGCAGAGGTGTTAAAGAAATGAAGAAAAATTTAAACGCACCTGCTTTCTTGTTTGACCCTTGATTGCAGCCGACGACGTCGGACCGCGGTTCTCTCCTTGCCAACACTCTCTGCACGTTACCAGCCTTTTTCCCTCCGATTCCCGAAGCCACACTTGCCTATTTTTCTACCTTTATAGCCTCTCGCTTGCATTCATGGCCACATCCATGCATTAAAGCCAACTCAGAGAAGCAACATGCATTAAACCCGACTCAGAGAAGCAAAGAATTAATAGTTATTGTATTGGTTCGTTGGGAGGACATACAGTTTTTTTTTTTTTAAATTGATTGTCTTGGGCAAAGGAGTTCACGCTGTTAATTTCATGGCGCCCTTGGAGTACAAGCCTGGACTTTAATTGGGTGCAAAATATTAGATAGCTTGACGTGCAATGCCCTTCTATGATTTTAAAAATACTCGACCTAATTTTCTCCTCTCATACGCAATATTTCAAATTTTTTGGAAATCGTAAGAGAAAAAAAAAAATAATAATAAAGTTAATTATTATTGGAAATTTTGACTTTTTAATTTAATATTAAATTTATTGAAAATTCTAATATTTTGAAACTTTATATTTTCATTTTAAAACTATCCCAATGATATAAACTTCTAAAATAATAAATAAATAAAATCAAAACATCAAAAACACTAAATAAAACTAAACTCCTTGCACACTAAGTCAAATTTTCAAATATAAAAGATAAATAAATAAAATCAAAACATCAAAACACTAAATAAAACTAAACTCCTTTCACACTAAGTCAAATTTTCAAAATATATAAGCAACATAGTATTGGCATTAAAAAATGTCTATATTAGTTGGATATGAGTAGCAAAGTGGTTCAAATCCCAAAAACATCTAGTAATTGCTATCTATTATTATTTAGTTTTAATAATTAGTTTGGATCTCATACTTAATGTATGAGTCAATTTTTGGATCTCGTATCTAAGTGTAATAGTCAATATCTCGAAAGGTACTCTCGGGATATAGATCTTTCATAGAGAAACGTAAACTATAAGGAAAGAAGAATTGAGATATGAATCTTTTATTTTTATTCTATGTTAAAAATATGGTGTGTTAGTCAATACACTTTCTGGAGATAAAGTTTTATATAAGAAAAGAAAAAAATTTGAATTTTATTTTTTTAAATACATGAAAAATTTAGAGTTAAAATATAATAAGTTTATTTTAGATTTTTTAATAACTCAATTTTAATATTTAAATTAATTTAGATCATATTTAAGGTTTTTTTTTAAGTTTTAGAAGAATCATAGTTGTGTATTCTCTTAATCTTATCATATTGGGTATTTCTTATCATATTTCGTCAATGCTTTTTCAAGTGAAAAACCCACTTTTGTGTTATAATGAAGGAATCAAAGAAGGTTAAACATTCATGGGAAATCTCAATAAACTTCCTCACATATCGTGGATGGGGCATTTCCTTATCACACTGGGTCAATGTCTAGAAAAGTGGCATCTCCTTATCACACTCGTCAATGTCGAGAAAGATGACATGTCCTTATCACACTTGGTCTAGAAAGGTGCCATGTGTTCTTTTTTAGCATTATCACAATGGGAAAAGTGAAAAAGTTTCCTCCTCACCATTCAAACTATTACCTTTGATCACATTCATAAGAAGCTAAGTTTATAGTCTTCTCCTGTGGGTGGTTCAAATCTTCAATAAAGCATTGATATGTTGTGATAAGGCTAGAAAAGTTGACACTCCTTAAATTGATCTTTTCACTTAATTAATAAGAATTTTAACTATAAACAATTTTTCTTAAATATTTTAATCTATTTAAATACTTGATCTAAATCATTATTATTTTGAAAAAATTGAAAATGTATTTTACCTATTAAAAAAAACAATTAATAAAGTTGAATTTGTTAAATTTTAACCCACTTCAATAAATATTTTGAATACAAGTACTAGATACTT
Source organism: Larix kaempferi (assembly GCA_027924585.1). NCBI lineage: Eukaryota > Viridiplantae > Streptophyta > Pinopsida > Pinales > Pinaceae > Larix > Larix kaempferi. The sequence goes on from BSBM01000147.1 coordinate 1,649,666, forward strand.
CATAAGGTACTTTTTGGATATATATAAATATATAAAGACAAGGCTCTAAGGTACTTTTTGGATATATATAAATATATAAAGACAAGGCTCTAAGGTACTTTTTTGGATATATATCTAACAGGGAACTCTCAATAATAAATATCTAGAGACAAGGTGATGTTAAAATATGAACTATGTGTACCTTTCCCTTTTGAGGGATTTAATAATAATGCAATTCTGGCTGAAGGGTATTCCTCAATATTTACATCCTATAGGAAGGTAGCGTTGTTGAACATTATCTTTCTAAGCAAATCTTGTGAGTAAGGTACTTTTTATGGGCAAGGTAACTTGTTTCTCAATATAGATCTCGTGAACCATGTACTTATGGGTCACACAGTGTGTAGACATTGCTTGAACTTAGAAGGTAAAATTTAATATATAGGTACCTTTTGGATATGTATTTTTGTGCTTAGAGATATTGGTAGTATTTTTGTGCTTAGAGATGTTAGTAGAAGATATTTGCTTTCAAAGGAAGAGTTAGGAAGAGTTATTTAGATATGTTTATGATTTATAAGATAATAATAATAATTAATGTTTTACATGTCACAGTAGAGTCGTAAAAATGAGGGAATAAAATTTATCTTTATTCAAATTTAATTTTTTTAACTGATTTATTTTTAATTTTTTTAATTGATTTATTTTATTTTATTTTGTAAGTAAGAGAGAGTATCCTTCTATTATGAGTTTAAAAAGTAGAAATACACAAAAAAAAGGGCGGCTATGCAAGCCTAATAGTGCCTCTTCCCATATTGGGAAAACATGGAAACGATTGTCTTATCAAGTTATTACAACCAAAATACAACAATACAGCTGCTTGATACCCACCAAAATTACTGCATACCACCCTATCTTGCTTAATTCTTAGTCTATTGCCTCTTCCCAAACAAAAAACATTCATTAATAACTTGTACAAAAACAGGAAATAAACCGGTTAGCCCTGAAGGCCCACCTCCTTGGTCGAGTCAGTTCCAAGTGACCTTCATGCCACCTCCATTTGAGGATCCCTATCTGTCATGTTGCTCGGCTTCGAGGCTCCCGACATCTCCACGGTGGCTTCTAAAGACTGCAACCCACTCAGGCTCCTACTCACATTGGATCGAACTTCTACCACTTTTCCGCGTATCGTCGTTATCAGCTCAGACTTATCCTGTAGTGATCTTTCCAAAATAGTGAGTGCGAGCCAGAACGGGTTTGCAGCCAAGGATATCCCCTCCTGGAGTTCTATCTCCCGAAGCAGCGCCTCCTCTATTTCTATTATTTGCTTCTCTATGTGAGCTGGAGTCTCCAAGCAATACCAAGCGCCCCAGTCAAAAACATCCTCGGTGAAATCCCCGGTTTCTTCTGTCACAGGTTGTGAACTACCAACCTCTAAATTGATTGGTCGCGTCCCAATGCTTCCCTTGGCCCCTTGTCGATTGTGCATGTGAAGATGAGGAGCCATAGCATATAACAGTATGCTACCCAACGTGACAGACATAGCGCCTAGAAAACTTAACCAGTTGTTCTCCACCTGCACTACCACCCACATTACCATTATCTAGAAGAATTGCCTCTCTTTTGACAGCAAACGTCGATGAGCATTCTTCCAAATCTGCTTTTCCCATTTTAAATGCATTATCCCTACCTCCTTATTACCCGAAGTACATGCCTTAAAGCTATAGTACTCGCTAAAATTTTCCAAATCTATCCACACCGGCTTACGCCTGAGATTTCCCCTGCTGATCTCACCCCTCGTAACTCTAAAATTCATTTCCCACGCATAAAGGATCGTACTCTGCATAATGTAACCGATTAATCGTAAGGCCAACCACCTCGGGATTTTAAAGGTTGTTTCTTGGTGCATGCGATATTGCATTCTCCTGTCGTTTCATATTCCTCATGGTTCCTAATGTCACATTCCTCGCACTCCCATGACATGTGTCTGTTGTACCATCAGCTGCACTATCACCTACTCCATCATCCTCTGCCATGTGGTAAAGGTATTTATGAGATAACTCCTTGCATCGTGTCGGCATACCTTGGTCACGACTATCATCGTGCATCCTCGTGTTGAGGGCGCTCTTAGTCTGGACTCCCTGGTTGGTGAGAAAGTCTGCCACCTTATTGGCCTTCCGCTTGACGTGAGAGAATTGAATCGCCCGATTGGCACTGAGTGTTTTCTATAATTGGCACAGGCGTCCTTCCCATTTCCAGTTTTGAGAAATTTTGGCTACAGACAAGCCATGTTGTAAATGGATAGCCATGGAGAGGATTATCAGAGAATCCCCTTCAACAATCAACGTCACCCAATTTTTTTGTAGATCCCAGCTGATTCCGGATACCAAGCCTTCAAGATCTGCTATGTTATTGGTGTTTTCACCAATATAACCCCACAGAATACTGACTAGGGATCCCAAGCCATTCCTTACAACTCCCCCGTAGCCGGCATGGCCTAGGTTTCCTTTTGAGGCACCGTCAAAGTTGAGTTTAAAGGAGCTAGGGGCGGTATTTTCCATCATTCAGGGCTTTGGAAATACGAGGGTGGGCTCACCGCAGAATGTCAATATGCTCGAGTAAGCATAAAATACCCCAGTCGATTAATGTTTGTCGCTCCGATGTGTTTGATTTCATATCTTCTGCTTTCCATTGAGCTACTTTTAGAGTTCATTTTATGTGCATTGCGATCATGGACCAAACTCCCTAGGTACTTCGAGACCGGTCTTCAAAAGTTCGACAATTATGCTCCTTCCACACTTCCCATACCAGAAAACCCAAGAGAAGTTACCAAATGCGATTTAGGATGTTGTTTTGGAAGGGAGACTCTCTCTAGGTCGCAATTGAGAGATCTAGTTGACCCTTCAATATGCCCATTAATCTAAACCGCTTCCCATGTCTCCCAAATTGCCGAGGTGAAGGTGCACTTGTCGAGCAAATGATCCATGGTCTCAGTGTAATACCCCATTTTTCCCTTGATGTGTATTTGTCTTTGATGTAAATATTGTGTATATACAGTATGTGTATTTGCCCTAGTGTGGAGCTCAAGGTCAAGGCCCCACTAGTGGATGTTTAGGTTATTGCTTAGGCAAGTATTTGTACAACTTGATTATTCATGGGCTACTAAGCCATGAAGAAATGTAAATGATGTAATTATTATTAATAAATAAAATAAGCAAGAAGTTGGTTAAGGAGGAAACGAATGAGAAGGGGCCATGTATATCCACTAGGGAGAGGTGAGGGGGTTTGGGATTGGTTGCCCATATTTCCACATGTCTGACTGAGAACCCATGGGAAAATCTCTGCTGACATTAATACAACTGCAGTGGGTGGTTGAGAACCCTGATGGATGAGGCCATTGGAGTATGGAGCATGCCTGCGATTTCGTATGGTGGGGCATGGCTCTGATCGCTTGAGCAGGATGACACTCAATCGCCTGGGAGAACTCGTTGAACCTGTTTGACTATCCGGGGGGGATTCATTCATTCATTCATGAAGATACATACATTCTTGACTCCTCACTCACGCACTCCCTCGCCCCTGAACGCACTTTCCATTCACGAGCCATCGACCCTCGCAGAGATTTCGTTCCTGTATTTCCTGTATACACCAAACCAATCCGGAAAAAGGTAAATATGAGGGTAATCGTGATTCCTGTGTGGGAGATAGAGCCTGAGAGTTGATATCCGTAACCACCCTGTGTGCAAACCCCAGTTACAGGAACAGAGTGGTATTGGCAGAGCGGTCGTGAGGAAACCCCAAGCCTGTTAACGAATCAGTTGTTGAGCTGTGGGAAAGAGTTGGGTTGCTTGATAAACCCAGTGAAGGCTATAGTATTAATGAACTAGTGACTGGACCTTTCTATGCCCATCCTGGAATAGCACTGGAAGGGAAGGACTGTGAGAGATTGTGCATCAATGATAGGATCTTCCTTGTGTTGGATGTGGTAGGTATTGTGGGTGTCAGGTCGGCTGAGAGTGATTGGACCTTTCTATGCCCATCCCGGAATAGCACTGGAAGGGAAGATGCCTTGACAGACTGTGTAACAGCGATTTAGGTCTTCCTTGTGTTGGATGTGGTAGGTATTGTGGGTGCTAGGTCAACTGAGTGCTGAGATGACTACAACTCTGTGGCTGAGCTCACTGGTTTAGCAATTCCTTCCGTGTTGTCCCTGAATTGCTTGATAAACCACTGTAGGTTGGCTTAGCATGTGTAGGAGCCCTAGAATGATTGATAAACCTAACTACAGGCTGGTTTAGCATGAGAATGGAGCCTTGACTGTGAGAGAACCTGTTATCCCTCCTTAGTGGATACACTGCCCAGCTCGGGGGTGATCTCTCGGCTGAAAGAGTATAGGATGGACAGAGATCTAAGGTTGGGTGGAACGTTGCTCTCACTTAGCCAGTTGCTTCGGAATTGAAAGATAAGTATTTATGCTATGGTAAATGAGATTGTTTCATTGTTGTGATGAATGCTTGTGTATAATTATGGAACTGTGGTATGTATGAATATGAATGAGACTGACATGAAGTCATATACAGGCCTGAGTAAGAGGCTGAATTCACTATTGTATGTATATCTTATATTGCATGAGTTTAATGCCTTGTAATTCTTGCATAAGATAGATGTGTGGATTAAATCTGTTAATGCATTTTACATGTTATAATGAATGATAGTGTTTCATTATTGAAGATGAATGTTTATGCATAACTAACCTGTGAAGGAGATGTATATTTACACCTGATCCTTGAGAAGGAAGAGAAACCTACAAGTGATTTCAGAAACCTTTGTGGGTCAGATGGAATGGAAGATCTTGGCAGGTTGAAGGTTGGAAGTGTCCAAGTGGGGATATAGACAGAAATTCAGAGAAGGAAATGAGGAGGTTAGATGCCTCACCGGGTCAGGGGATTCTACCATTGGATAGAGCTCTCCAAGGGATTTCCAATGGTACCAAGCTTGCCCCATTTGGATGCTAAAGGAAGAAGTTATACCCCTCTGGAGATTGATGAATTCCTAGTTAAAGAGGCAGCGTTTCGCACGCATGGTTCCGCAATTGCGGAATCGCGGTTTGTGGGATCACCAAGTTCAAAACTAAACATGTTTTGGGTTCCCACAATCCCGCATCCGCAATTGCGGGATGCGGGTTGCAGGATCAGCTTCTTGCGGGTTGCGGGATCGTCAAGCGCATGTTTGCATATTTTGGGTTTCCACAATTCCGCATCCGCAATTGCGGGTGGCGGATTGCGGGATGAGGGTTGCGAGATCAGCTGTTTGTGGGTTGCGGGATCATCGAATGCAAATTTTTGTATTTTGGATTTCCGCAATCCCACATCCGCAATTGCGGGTTGCGGATTACGGGATGCGGGTTGCGGGATTGTCAAGTGCGTGTTTTCGCATATTGGAATTCCGCAATTGCGGATTGCAGGATGCAAATTGTGGGATTCGCTGTTGTGGAATTAAGGTTACGGATTCGAGCTCTCCCGACTGTGTGTATGGGCACTCAGTCGATGTTTTGGGAGAAAAAAATGGATCATGGTCTCCAGTGGCCAGGTAGGTTGATGGGGACGTGACACTCAGATTCTTTCTGGAAAAGGAAGCGCCTCGAAGGGCTTATTACACCACGTTTTACTAAGTTCTCCCAAGTGAGGGTTCATCGTCGTAGCACCAACCAGATAAAAGTCAATACTTTGGGCCAAAGATTCAGTCTCCAAATCTTGTTCCATTTTGCATCCTTGGGGATCCCTTGATGTGCTTCGAGCAGCCACACTACCTCTTTATTATTGAAATTTCATGTGTTGGAGTATCCCCAGCGAACCTTATCCGGTCCTCTATTGACTGGAATCTACTTGTCCCCTAAATGGTCATAAAAATTGTCCAGTTTTTCCCCTGGGCTGAGATCTTGCCGCCGTGATTTTGGCTTCCAAGTTCTAAACCGATGGTCATCACTTTCTTCATCCCAAAAATCTTTAACCTTCTCTAACTGACTATTCTGAAAATTGATCTTTACCACTGAGAGATCCTCCCTATCCATTAGCTGTGGGAGTTGCTGTCAGGAGTCTCTCAAAAAGGATGATGTTGCACCATCACTAATTTCCCAAAAATTGTGCTGCTATACTAACAAGCGGTTAATTTGGTCTACTTTCCATATGTGTGAACCAGGGATATCTTCCGCGAAATGAATCAGTTTTTTCTTGTTCCACCGTCGGGCATATTTTTTATGCCAAAGGATGCCCCATATTTCATCCTGGTAAGTAATCCATCTCCAACAAATTTTATCTCACATCACTATGTTGACAGAATCAGGGTCTCGCAGTCCTAAACCCCCTACCTCCTTTGGAATTCATAGGGTTTCCCAATCCACTAGGGCCCATTTTTTATGTCCATCAGTACCCCCCATAGAAAATTCCTTTGAAGAAAATGAATTTTATTAAGGACCGATTTGGGAGAGGCTAATATATAGAAGAGATACATGGGAATATCATGCAAAACCGTTTTAACCACCTAAGCTGGCTCGGAAAATTCAGGGTCCCGTAGGTCTAGTTCTCAAGTTTCCTCTTCATCTTATCAAGTAAATCATTCCAATATATTTTCCTCACACTTGATTCCGTTAAAGGAGAACCCAAGTATTTTGAGGGTAACACCCCTTCTTGGAATTCCAGTATACGGATGATGTTCCTCCTTGTAACCTTAGGCGTTTGAAAGAAATGCACCTAGGACTTTTCCTTGTTTATTTCCAAACCACTGTCTTCCAAAAAAATTTCTAGAACTTGTTTGATTACCCTTTCTTCCTGAACCGAGGATTGCCCCATCAACATGGTGTCATCCAGAAATTTTTTATGATTCAAAGGGAGCATTCCGTCACATAGTTTAAGCCCATTTAGCTTCTTTTCCCTCTGCACTGCTTTAACCATTCTTCCCAGGACTTCCACAATAATGATGAAAAAAAAGGGGGATAATGGATCTCCTTGTCGGATCCCTCTAGAGGATATGAAGGGCTAATAAGGCATCCCATTCACCAATATAGATAAAAATGCAAAGGAACGAGTTTCATTATCCATGAGACCCATTGTCTATGGAAGCCAAATGCATGTAATACTTATGCTAAGAATTTCCAATTCATTTTATCATAAGATTTCGATAGATCAAGTTTAAGAAGCATACTTGAACATTTTGATGATTTCAAGGAATGTATCATTTCATGCACCAAGAGGATCTCGTCCAGAATCTGTCTACCTTCCACAAAACATGCTTGCTCTGGAGAAATCAACATTGGAAGTAAGGGTTTCAACCAATTTGCAATGACTTTAGTGATGATTTTGTAGATCACGTTACAGAGAGAGATAAGTCTAAATTTGCCTGGTTCATCCACAACATTCTCCTTTGGAATTAAGGAAAGAAAGGTTTATTTGAAGGCTTTTAGAATACTTCCCAGTTTTCTCGGAATCTTCCACAATTTACAGAACTTCCTCTTTAATCATACTCCAGCAGGAATGGAAGAAATTCGTCATGAAACCATCAGGGGCAAGAGCTTTATCACCAGCCATTTGTTTCACAGCACTTTAAATTTCCCTTATATCGATCGGTTTTAACAGAAGCTGGTTTTGATCCGCTGTAATAAGAGATGGGATATATCGAAGCACATGTTCTCAGGCTTCTCTGCGTGGAACCTCTGGTTCTTCGAGGAGTTTTTTGAAGAACCCATTCAGGTCAGTTTCCAAATCCTGTTGGGTCTCCACATAATTACCCTCTTCCACGTTTAGACGAACCACTCTGTTTCCCTGGCGATGTTGGATGGTTGCCCTATGAAATAATTTAGTGTTGCGGTCACCCTCTTTTAACCACCTATTCCTTTATTTTTGTTTCCAGAGTATTTCCTCTTTATTTTCCTTATTATTGAGCTCTGTCATCTGTTCTTTCTCTTTGGAAAGTATCTCCTCCGAATAGCCATAACGCATGGCTTTCTGTTGCAGCTCCTTTAGTTTCTGGTCCATTTTTTTCCTTTCCTCAAAGATACTCCCAAAAGACTCCTTATTCCATCGCTTGATTTTGTCCTTTAGATATTTGAGTTTCTGTTGGAATTTATACATGACTGTCCCACTAGGAGGTCTGAAATCATGCCACCATTGCTTCAGCAGGTCAGGAAAGTCTGGGTGAAGAAGCCAGAATTTTTCAAAACGAAAGGGCCTTCGCAACTGCTCTCCTATCTGATTCCATTCCATACTAATTGGCCAATGATCCGACCCTGCAAAGGGTAAAACTATATATGAAATTTCTCTACCCCTTGTCATCAATGATTCTGATACTAGAAAATGATCTAACTTGGAGGCTATACTTCTATCCCCAGTTCTTTTTTTATTCCAAGTAAAAAGGCTATTGGAAGTTCTTACATCTACCAGATTAAGGGTCTCTATGATTTCGCCAATTTTTTCACTAAAGGAAATCAATTGTATTATTCCCCCACACTTCTCCTCCAGACTGCAAATCAAATTGAAATCGCCCCCTATCAGCCAATGGGAAAGGCCCACCAGGCCTCTCATCCAGAGTAGGGCATCCAGCAAGGTTGGTTTCAAGGAGGTCGTAGGGGGACCATAGATATTGGACAAAAAACCCCTTGCACTAGATCCTATAACATGAAAAGAAGCAGTTATAATAAAAAGAGATGCCATGGAACCAGAAAGGCTTACCTCTAACGGGTTCCATAAAATCCCTAGACCTCCAGATGACCCATTGGCATCGATGGCGACTACTTCACAACCATTCCATACTTTTGCTCCAGTCATTTTAAGCTCTTCTTGCGAGCATTGAGTCTGTTGGAGCATCACAATCAAGGGTTTCTCCATCTCTATTTTCCTTTTCAAGATTCGTTTCTTCAAAGGGATATTACAGCCTCGAATGTTCCAGGTGATTAAACGCATTTAAAACAATTTTGGGGAAGAAGAAAAGGTTGCCTCAATGGTCGGGTATTGGCCCAATGCTACCAATTTGTACCCAACCTCTCTGATGCATTGAAGGTTACTGTGTCTTCCCCTTTTCTCTCCTATGCCTTTCTTCTTTCCTTCAGTCTCCTTTATTGACTCTGAAACTATTCCCAGGTGGCTTATAAATTTATTTTTCAGAATGGCTTCCCCTAAAAGAGAGACTTGTTGGGAAGGTATTGAGTCAGGGATTTTATCTGCACGTTCCTTCTCAATCCCATCCAGATATAAGTTGCCAAGCTCCATTTCTTCCTCGTCCTCTCCTTCCATCGTGATATCCTCGACATATCGAGCTGAAAGTATTAAATTTTCAGAACTTACTTCAATCTAATCTAGGATCTTAACTGAGAGAACAACACGTACAGCAAATCTACAACATATCAATCATGGACACAATAATACAAGCACACAAAAGACACAGAGTTTACTTGGGGAAAACCATAAAGGTGAAAAACCCTAATAACTTCCTTAGAGATAGATAGAGCAATGATACAACCAGAATACAAGAGATAGTCTTCTCCTAGTAACAGAGCCTCCTCCTCACAAGTGCGCCACTTTCCGAATGAGAGAAGTGTGTGAATGAATGATCAAATAGAGATCCCCCGATCTCTATTTATACTTGTTCTGTCCTGCCCAATAAACTAATGGGACCTATATGTCTAGCTTAACCCATGGTTAACTTAATCCGGTCCGACCCCACACTTGGTGGTCTAATAACCCTTTGACCCACATGGCCGACCCCCAATAGGGTGGTCTAATAACCCTTCGACCCACATGACTTATATAGGGCCGACCCCAACAAGGTGGTCTAATAACCCATCAAGTATAAGTTACGACACTTACAATATAAATGATGACACTTCCGTATAGAGGAATAATGCCATCTCTATAGGAGTACAAAATACATATATGAAATACATGGGTGAAATACATTCTGAAGTTACATATACATCAACACTCCCTCTTAACTAGGAAGGTATTTCTCGACACAGGTCTGCTAGCACAAGTCTTCTTCTCTGAATCATCATCAGCGAATCATCATCCTTGAATCATCGTCATTGTCACTGGTGCTGATATCTCAATCAATCTCTGAATCTACTCGTCATAGGAAGTTCTACAGAGCCAGTCCTTTTTCATACTGGATGTAGGCTCACCACCTGCAGGTCTTCATCATCACTGGCCATATTGTGGAATCCTCAGGACTTATTACATGCGTCACAAAACCTTAAAAGATTCTCTTGACTAGCAAGAACCCTAAAGAGAATCTGAGGCCCTTTTCATCCTGTCCAAATCTCCAGGACTTATTACATGTGACTGTCACAAAACCTTAAAAGAGTGTCCTAGGAACGTTTATGTGCATAGCACGACCGGCAAGAACTCTAAAGAGAATCCCAGGAACATTTATGTGCCTAAGCACGACCGGCAAGATCTCCAGGACTGATTACATGTGACCTCTGCTACAAACCCTCGAAAGAGCATCCCATGACTCATTACGGGCACACAGCCCAACCTATCGGATCTCCCAGGTCTTACATGTAGCATCCCACCACAAACCCTCGAAAGAGCATCCCAGGACTTATTACGGGCACACAACCCAACCTATCGGATCTCCCAGGTCTTACATGTGATCCACTATCACAAACCCTCAAAAGATCATCCCAGGCTATTATGGGTACACAACTCCGACCTATAGGATCTCCCAGGTCTTACATGTGATACACAGTGCCAGTCCTTTTTCATACTGGATGTGACCTAGAACAAATCTAGGATTTCCTTTGCACAACCTGTCCACGGCCACAGAGTATCAACCTGATACTCAACATACATCATCCTGATGTACACATGATCATCCTGATCATCATCACTGTATTGTCCTGATACATATCATCTGGAGCAACATCCTAAAGCTCGTCATCATGATCATCCTGATCATACAATGCATCCACCTGATGCATACAAAGTATCTGCCTGATACATATCATCTGGAGAAACATCCTGAAGCTCATCATCATGATTATTCTGATCATACAATGCATCCACCTGATACATACACAGTATCTTCCTGATACATATCATCATCCATGATCTACTTGATCATACAATGTATCCACCTGATACATCTACAAATACCTGATCCACCTGATACATATCAACATACATGATCTACCTGATCATACAATGTATCCACCTGATACATACACAGATACATAGTCCAAGAATCCAACATGATGCATATACATATACATGATCCACCTGATCATATCCATCATCCAACACGATGAATACATACATACATATAAATGATCCAACTGATCATATCCAGCATCCAACATGATGCATACATACATACATATAAATGATCCAACTGATCATATCCAGCATCCAACATGATGCATACATACAGAGCAATAACTGGAGCATCGTCCTCTTCAGATCATCTCATTGTCCACGAAGCACATCCCAGATGCACATCATCCAGCACTTACACCACTGACATGGGAGAACACATCTACCACCATTCAGGGAAGGCTCCAGCCCTTACTTTTTCACCATGGGAGAACACATCTACCACCATGTGAAAAATGGCTTCAGCCCTTACATCTACACCATGGGAGAACACATCTACCACCATGTGAGAATGGCTCAGCAATTACATCACGACCATGGGAGAACACATCAACCATGTCAGAAAAGCTCATGTGCATCTGCATCTTCCAGACTCATCACTTCCCTTTGGAAGGAACCTCGATCTGAAGTGCACCAAGCCTCTCTCTGAAGTACTCAAACTGCACTCTGGCCAACGGCTTGGTCAGTACATCTGCAACCTGCTCATCCGTCACAACATACTCTTCTTCGGCTGTACTCAGTGCTACGCAGGACTGCTTCTTGCTAAACCGAGAGATCACACCTGATCCCATACTGAAGCAGCACCCATAAGTGCTCTTCCTATATGCAGCACTGCCTGCCCAATCTGAATCAACATAACCCTGCAGGTTAAACTTTTGATTCGCATCATACTTGAGCCCATAATCAACTGTATCCTTCAGGTACCTCAGAATATGCTTTATAGCAACCAGATGAACATCTCTCAGATCCGTCAGGAACTGGCACAATGTGTTCACTGCAAAGCAAATATCTGGTCTCATGTTCGTCAGGTACATAGAGGACCCAATCATCTAACGATACATCGTGACATCAACCGGATCAGATGAAGCATCACATAGAAGCTTCAGGTTCGATGGCATAGATCTGGCCATAGCCTTGCAGTCCATCATCCCGAACCTCTTCAGGATCTCTACTGCATACTTCCCTTGTCAAAGGAATATTCCATCTGCACTCTGCCACATCTCCATGCCAAAAACAAATAGTGCATCATCCCCAAGTTCTTCATCTCGAACTTGGCAGCAAGCTTCCGCTGCAGGTCGGCAATCATCTCCTTTTACAAACAAGTCATCCACATACAGGAGTAGAAACACAGGATTCCCTTCCTCAACCTTGTAGTAAAGGTTGGAATCTGCTTTACTCTTGGTAAAGCCCAAACTGGATAGAAGGCTGTCTATCCTACCATACCAAGTTCTGCACATATATGACTCCCTATCATGTGTCTCAGAACCAAGTGGCTGCTCTACATACACTTCTTCTTCAACTACACCATTCAAGATGGTTTTCTTGAAATTCATCTGGTGTATCTTCCACTTCATCACTGTAGCCGGAGCAAGTACTGATCTAATGGAAGTGTATCTGGCTACAGGAGAAAAATTCTATATGCTACCACCTGCAGCATGCTTGATCTTGTAGATTCTCTTGGAAGTCACTGCAGACTCCCCTTCAGGTCTTGGGACTGTATCCCAAACATCTTCATGATCGACTGGTACTCCTCGATCATGGCATTCTTCCCAGATCCTGGGAACTTCAATATCTTCAATATTTTAATAGATAACTTTGTTGCTGAACAAATGTTGTAGTCCTTCTTTTGTAGGTGATGGTATACGATCTTTCCTACACAACAAGTTAAATTGCATGATTAGAAAACATCTTATAGTTTTCAGAACAAACTCTTACACATAAAGAAATATGTCATACAGTCATGCAATTATCTTAGCCAATGCTTCAATACAACATTTATCCATATCCTGTAACTTTCTAGATGTCTTCCAATCTCTACCAGAACATTGTTAAGAGTTTGCACTACTCCCAACATGTCAGCAAAGAGGTTTCATTCTAGATAAGTAGCAATGGAATGTTGCATAGTGCCATAGGCCACTTACCCATCACATGCATATTAGTAGTATATTGTTCATTAATGCAATTATTATAATATGCATAATACACAACCTAAGTCTAGGAACATAAGCATATACATCATTCAATAACATTATTTAAACAAACAAAGAGGTAAGAAATGATAATTCAAATACTTATCTTTGTTTGGTTGTTGGGTTGACTCCCTCTCAGTCTTTGCTTCTTTTCTGCAACTCCATTCTGATGTGGATTGTGAGAAGTGGTCAACTCCCTCTGAATATCTGCATCCTACTGAAGTGTGCTCCTTCTTGATCTTTGCTTCCTTGCAAGAACAACTGGAGTGTCCTCCCTCTTGATCTTTGCTTCCTGGATTACCTGTCCTTGAACTTATATCCATCCTTAATCACTATGCATGCTTATTAGTATCATCAGTGTGTTTACATTGAGGTCTCATACATAATCATACATTCATTAGTATATTCTTAATACTATCAAAACACAATAATATTAAGCATGTATAGTCATGATCATTTCAAACAGAAATAATAAGCATTAGTATTCAAGGTTTATGTAGGACTCTTATGGTTAGTCATATCATAAATTAAAGTAAGAAACATAATATGCCTAAACCCGTGATTACTCAAACCTATACCTTCATGATTCTTCTGGTTAGTCATATCATCAATTATGGTAAGAAACATAATATGCATACAACCATGACTATCCAAACCTATGACTTCATGAATAATCATTATCAACAACACAACAGTATAAGATCTTAACACAAGGTAGGATTCTAGCTTGATATAGAAAGAAAAAAAACATACCTGGATTAGCATGCTAGCTAGTTATGTCTAACATACCCGCATAATGTCTCCTGGTTCTCTTCAATGACTTGTGCTAGTAACCTGCATGTCTCATAAGTTATCCATTGTAGAACCAAGTTATACATACCTTGTAAGTAGATCTTCTAAGAGATCCATGACAATGGATGAATCTTTGTCTTCATGTCATCATGATTATATGTTCTTGAACTAGAACATGATTTTTCTTTCTTGGTGTACCTTTCATGTTAGCGGACAACATAAACCTCATACAACACCATAATGCATTAGTACAATCATAAGTGTCAACACCCTAACCAATGAATATCTTCTATCATGCATTCATAATTTTATTAAGGTGATACGACAAGTCTAAATTTAAACAAGATTGTACTAACCGTAATAATATGAAGACAAACATACCATAGACTTAATCATGAGCAAATATTGAAACATACTTGGATAAGTCATACCTGTCGAGATTGCTTGTAATCTTCTTATGTAAGGCCTTAGCCTCATCTCCCTCTGAAATAGAAACTTCTTCACTTATGCAGGTGACCAATCCATTCTCTTCTAGGATTATCCCAATCCACTTGATTTGCAGAAACTGGATCTAGAGATGGATTAGGGTTTGTCAGAGAAACCCTTTGAATTTCAAACTTCTGAAAGGATAGAAATATGTGCCTTGATGATCTGATCAAGCTGGTATACTTAGAATTTGAAAACTGCAAAGTTTCACCCCTCAAATTTGCCTTTGAAACTTCCGGATTCACTAGACATGACCCAGAACTAGGGTTTGATGAAACCCACCCTTCTACCCAATCAAAAGGTTTTATCCAAAGCTCTAAGCTTCTATTTTTCTGAGGAGCTTCCAGCCGTGATCACATATTTCAAAAATTCCTATTTTTGCAGAAGCCCTAAATTTCCTCTTTTCCGATCAAAGTCTCAAACTAGGGTCTGATCAAGCCCGGCCTTCTGCCCAACCAAAAATTCTGATCTTGGTCTCTAAATTTCTATTTTGATGAGTAGCATTCAGCCGTAGTCTCCGATTACAAAAATTCCAACTTTCTTCGAAATCCTAAATTCCGGAAGCCATGAATGAAGGTGCTCAAAAATAATTCTGTTTTGATAGAAATATGTACCTGATTGTTTCTGGTGTAACTACGCACTTTTCAATCCACAGGGTCTGAATAAATTTTCTATGGTAGCCTGACCTGTCATATTTCCATCCCGATAGGTCTGACCTCAATTGGATTCTCTGAGAGAGATTTATGCCAAGTGTCGCAATGTGACCTTTTATGGGATAAAACAGGAGAGAAAACTTGTACAGCGTGCCACGTGTCACTGGTTCAACTTCGGCCTCTGAAAACGTTTCTTGAGATAGTACAATCTGTGTACTACCTGTCACTTTTTACGAAATTTCATTTGGAACTTCCTAGCCCAAGTTATGAGTTTGTTTCCCAGGTCACCTGTTTATGACTAAGATCTGGAAGAGGCAGAAACCCTATATTGAACAGATCATAAATCACAAAGTACAACGAATTAGAGGTTTTCCTTTGGACACAAGGTACATGGGGATCTTAGCTTCGACCTGTAACAATTTCAGATCCGAAAACGTCGCCAAAATGGATTTATAGCGAAAGTTCTACGATGACTATTTTTTTCTATATCAAGCCCTAGCATCGCAAGTGCAACAAGTGTCATACATGCCATTGTTAGAAAAACAGGATCGCAGAGCAATAACAATAAACAGAAATGCAAATATAATCACACATACACATTACAAGAGAGACACAGATATATCGTGGTTCACCCAACTTGGGCTACGTCCACACTGAATTTGCCAGTCCTTATTATTATTACCGTCCAGCAAGATGAAGGGATACAACCTGCAGCACAACCGCTGCACTTCCTCTTCTCTGTTTCACAGTCTCTCTCCCGATCTCAAAGATATTTACAATGCATAAAACATAATACATCAACCCTAGCCGTATTACAATGTCTTTCTTTTATAAGGGAAATACAATGGGAAAATACCACGGGATACCCAAAACCATGGGCCCGCAAAACAGCTGGTGAAAACAGCCCCAAAAATTTTCTTCGGGGGCGATGCCCCCCCGCTGGGGTGAGTGTACAGTCCACCTACATATCATATAGAACTGTGGTACAAACACGACTGATACAATATCATCTATGAGACTAGAAGATCTGGCTCCACAACCAACAGCCATATCATGCCTTCTTTCAGGCTAGCTATGATACCATGTTAAATTTTCAGAACTTACTTCAATCTGATCTAGGATCTTAACTGAGAGAACAACATGTACAGCAAATCTACAGCATATCAATCATGGACACAATAATGCAAGCACACAAGAGACACAGAGTTTACTTGGGGAAAACCATAAAGGTGAAAAACCCCAATAACTTCCTCAGAGATAGATAGAGCAATGATACAACAAGAATACAAGAGATAGTCTTCTCCTAGCAGCAGAGCCTCCTCCTCACAAGTTCGCCACTTTCCGAATGAGAGAAGTGTGTGAATGAATGATCAAATAGAGATCTCCCGATCTCTATTTATACTTGTTTTGTCCTGCCCAATAAACTAATGGGGCCTACATGTCTAGCTTAACCGATGGTTAACTTAATCCGGGTCGACCCCACACTTGGTGGTCTAGTAACCCTTTGACCCACATGGCCGACCCCCAATAGGGTGGTCTAATAACCCTTCAACCCACATGACTTATACAGGGCCGACCCCAACAAGGTGGTCTAATAACCCATCAAGTATAAGTTACGACACTTACAATATAAATGACGACACTTCCGTATACAGGACTAATGCCATCTCTATAGGAGTACAAAATACATATATGAAATACATGGGTGAAATACATTCCAAAGTTACATATACATCAACAGAAACTAGGGTGACTATGTTGATAATACTCGTTTCCTATGGCATTTGATTCAGAGGTTGCTGCTCCTATGCTCTCTCCCATACAACCGAGGTTTTATCTTGTTGAAGAACCTCGAAACGATTACTTGTTTGGGGTTTTTTGTTTAGCTCAGTGCCTTGTCCTCTTCGTTCCTTCCCTTTTCTGCTCGTGACCTTGGTGAAACCCTCTGCGTCCTTACTTTTCGCGTTTGGTGGTGGAGTGGTGTGAGTGTTTAAGGGGTGATTTATGAATAGATACCCATGTTCATGACATCGGCGACATCTAAACAGAATCTGCTCGTAGTCTATCGCCTGGAACAATTCTTCATCTCCCAAGATAGCTCGATACCTTCTGGTAGGTCTTAGGATATATCCATGTAGATGCATATCCTTGCATATGAGGTATACCTCATTTTCTTGGTTTGTTCTAAGACTTTGAAGAAAACCCCTAAAGTATTTCCTAGATCTACTAGGACTTCCTCCTTCCAATACTCTGATGGTAGTGAGTAGAGGCATATCCATACCGGGGAAATAGTCATATTTTATTTATCTGGGTTGAAACATTCCTTCCACGGACAAAGATAGAGCCCTTCAGAGTTGAAAAGTAAGGGATGAGCTCATAGATCCTTGTTCGGTCTTCCTCATTGAAGAATATGATCGTGAAGAAACCCTTGGCACCTAGCTGCAGATCATAGTGCCCTTGGGGTTTCCAAGTCGTGTTTATCCACCACACCAAGGTTTTTTCTGTAGGCCAAATACCTACAAATTTTCCAATGAGTGCATGATCTTTCATATATTGAATGTATGCGCCCACCCTCTCCAACCTAATCTGAAGTTTCGGAATAGTCATGGCTTTGGGAAGACACTGCCTTGGTCTTCTGGGTTCACCTGACTGTTGATGTGGTTTAACTATCCCACTCGATCCTTCTCCTCACATCCCCTTTGGAAGGTCTGAACCATTCTTACCTGCTGCTCTCTTTCCTTTGTCCATACGGGGAGGTAATGTCCCTCCCCCCATGGATTCCCCCATGCAAGAACCTTCCCCCGATTGTCAAAGGATCCCTTCAGTACAGCCAAACTCTTATCATCCTTAGTCCATGTAGCTAGGGTTTTCACCCTAGCTTGTGCAAATGAGCACCTACTAAGGAGAATGGACTCCTTAGTAGCAGTTCAATAAACAGTAAATTAAAGTGCTAAAACAATATGAATTCTAAACTAACATGAGCATTAACAAACATAACAAAACATGGAATAAAAATGGTTTTTTGTATTAAAATTTTACCTCCAATGTGAAGGTTGGTGAAGTTCTTGCAATAGTCCAAGAGGGTTGCTCCAAACTCCAGCTTTGCTCCTTCTCTTTCTCCAAAGGGTTGGAAATGGGCCAAAGGGGCACTCAAGGGTGAAAGTAGCTCAAGGGTGAGCTAGGGTTTCAAGAGTGATTTTGGCAGAGTAAGGGTGTATTTGATTGTGGATATGAAATGAGGGGTCTCCATCACCTATTTATAGGTTTTTAGTGGTGGAGTGTTGGCCCATGGTTTTTGGAACCATATGGTTTAGGTCAGCTGTATAGGGTTTTTTCCTCCTTTTTTCCTCTTTTTCCTCTTTTTTTATATTTTTTATTCCCTTTTTAGAGGGTTTTTGCTATTTTGGAAGAATTTTGGATAATTTTGGGGGGAAACGGGGTTTTTTAGCCTTTTGGAGGCTTTTTAATGGTTGTGTGGCCTTTTGGAGGATTTTTGGGCCTTTTGGAGGCTTTTTAATGGGATTTTTAGGTTCTGGAAGTAAATATGGTAGGAAATATGTACAAATGAGTCATGTAAAGGGGTAGATGAAGTAGTGAGCACTTTTTGGGTGTTAACAGATTGCCCCCTGATGTGTAAGGGCAGGAGCTCATCGTATGGCCGATAGACATCACAAGTCTTTTATGGTTGTCATGGGGCGTGGAGAAGAGAAGGAATGAACTAGAGCCCAGAACAACGGTCCCGAACAAACTACAAAAACTGAAAGTACATGACCTCAATAATGAATGAGGAATAATCTGAACATATGGACGAGGCGGGCATTCCCATGCTCGTATCAAGATATAGAACAATAATAACAATGGGGTCCAAAATATGGGGACCTGAAATATACATGGCCTCAAATAATGAATGAGGAAGAATCTCAATATATGGATGAGGCGGGCATACCCATGCTCGTATCAAGATACATAAAAAATAACTGTGAGGCCCGAAAAGGGGGACCTGTAGGATACATAGAGAACCATTGTGTACATCATAAGGGTCCAGAGGGGACACAAATCTAGGACATACTGCTGGGCTGACCATGTTTGAGCTGAGGAACTGATACACTGGAAATACAACAGTGCTACTGAGTGTGGTACCAGAGGAACTGATGAGCTGCTGGATCATAGTGACAAGGAGTCATACTCGCAATGGTACACTGAACTGGAACTGAACTGGGTACTCAAGGAAGCATATAACTGGATGGCTTCTGAATACAATCGCCAACGCAACCCGGACGTCCACGGGAACATGTAACTGGGCGTTCCGAAGTGACTCACCAATGCGCTAGAGTCGGGGGAAATCCGGGGTCTTCAACCAATAACTGAAGGGATATAAGCCCTGCGCGATTCGCAACGATGCGATCAAGATGTTGAAGTCGAGCATGTGAGAAACAACCACTCGGAGAGGCAATGATGACTCCTCTCAAAATGGTCTGTAGGCACTCACCACTGATGGTGATGGGTCCAAGGTGCAGGGACCTCTGGGTCTATCCTCTGGAATAGAGGGGTTGTCGTCGACAGAGGGAGACCTGCAACTAGCAAGGCAATGATGTTTCCTTGATAGGAGCGCGAGGTGGAGAACTGAAGTGTGAGAGTACTGATGGTAGGACTGTCAGACTGTGGGGGATAACTGGGCAAGTAGAGTGGGTGGACTCAAACTTCCTTTGTTCGGAGTATGATGGCGGGGATGATCGGGCAGCATATGAAACTGACTGGTGGGAAAGGGGTCATAGCTGTAATGGATCAAGGATAGTGACTGGGATGAGTGATACTCAAGCTGGTGTAAAATGGAAGGAGACTGCAGAATACTCTGAACAAAGGCGACCTGATTGGGGGTGCTGCCGAGATGATCGATCATAGTGCCAGGAGGCACGGGGGGACTTCGTCATGGGTTAAGGAACTAGAAGAAGTGTGTGTAAAATGGTACTGTCGTGTGGATTTATACGAGCCCAGGACAGTTCATGCTCATGATTGCTTTCAATTTTAAGGAGTCTGAAAGCGATAAGAAGACTCTGAAATAATGGAATGGTACTGTCGTGTGGATTTGTACGAGCCCAGGACAGTTCATGCTCGTGGTTGCTTTCAATTTTAGAGAGTCTGAAAGCGATAAGAAGACTCCAGGGGGTTGCTTTTTCGTGTGTTAGTCTCCAAGGCCCGAAGAAGCATAAAAGGATGCAATGAAGAACTCTTCTAGCCGGTGTGACTAGAGTATTCCTTTTTCGTAATTAGTCTACCAGGTCCGGAAAAGGGTTAAACTTATACCAGATAGACGCCCTTTCAGGTACTTTAACGAGCATGAAAGGAAGCAAGATTGCTCGGCGATCTTTTTATTGTTTTAGGATTCAGAAAAGAGCTTAACAGAAACTCCCTAAGTGCCTTTTTCGTAAAGGACTTGTCCGGCCCGAAAAGGGATAAAATTATACCGAACAAAAGGAATGGCCAGGCAAGGAGGAAGTGCTCAATCAAGGAACATCGATGATGACCAAAAACGAGGGTAGGGGGGAACACTGGTGGGCCTCCTTACGGGATAATGAATGGTGGCAAAATAACGAAATAAGTGCAGTATGACAGGAGTGAATGGCTCATGTAATAATGTAGAATAATCCGATGGCAGTCGATGTGGCGCGCAAACCGAGGCAGCAAGGTGTCGGGACACAATGTTGAAACTGTACCAGGTGAGAGTGAGAAATGATCTCAGGCATCATCACGAGCTCGGAAAAATGAATCCAGTGATATAAAAAGTGTCAAAAAAGGATAACGGCCAATGTGGCATGCAAACTGATGCAACGGGGGGCGTTTTGGAAAAAATACCCAAAAAATATGGGGGTGAGAGCGAGAAATGATCTCAAGCATCATCACGGGCTCAGAAAAATGAATCCGATGATATAAAATATATCAAAAATGGAGAGCAGTCGAAGTGGCACGCAAACCGAGGCGACTAGTGGCGTCTAAAAAATGCTCAAAAAATGATGTGGAAAAAATAAGAGAACAAGTGGACCATCATGACGGTCTCGTCATGCTGATTCCAGTGGTGGAAAGGGTTCAAAAAATGGACTCCGTATGGGTTCAGAATGGCCAAAACAAGAAAAAGTCAACGGACTATAAATAGTGAGTGGGTCCAACATGACAAGTGTCATTTGTACTTGTTGATGTATACTTTCTGACGGGGTTGCCATGTCTGGGTAGAGTGGGAGATACACAGCCACGAGTATCTGCAGATGTGGATATGGAGGATATGCTGGAGCAGTACTGTGTTCCAGAGGCTACGGTGCAAAGGAATGCACTCCGGGTAGTGGACCTATAGGAGCCAGCAATACGGGCGATGGCGGCGTGCGTGGTTCGAGTTTTGGGGTCCCAGTCACCTGAGAAGGTGTTCGGGGGCCAAATGCAACTAGTGGAGCGGGTACTGGATGGTGTCTATTATGCGTGGGGCCAGATGTTCCTCACTTGTGTTCAGCGACAGCTGACATCGGTGAAGGAATCTAGCAAGGGATTCTGTTATGGATCCTTTCTATGTGCTTTCTTCATGGAGCGGGTACCTACACTGCGGCTGCGGATGCCGATCAGGGCAGGAGGACTGAGGGAGCCGCGCATGGTGTGGTGGGGAGAGATGATGCGCCGCCGAGGTGGCGGTGAGGTGGGTAGATACTTCACTCAGGAGCTGTACCTGTAGTGGCTACAGATGTCGCTGCCACTGGATGACTATCCATACAGGGATATGGACTACACCGGGGATCCAGAGGCACCACAGCCGCCAGGGCAGGCATGGGGACCAAATGGTACATATTGATTTACTTGCATGTTATGGATATCAAGATTTGTGTAGGATAGGTGTTTTGATATACTATTACTGACTGATGTGTGATCTACAGATGTTGGCCCGAGACCACCACCAGGACATGTAGCGCGCAGGGGGCATGAGGCGGTACCAGCCCTGCCAGGCCCAGGGGAGGTGCGTCGACGAGACGCTGAGGGGACACTAGAGTCCATACGGATGCTTCTCGACTGATTGCTGGTTGGAGTGACCGATGACGGGTGGGGGGACGTGGATCCCGAGGTGATCCAGGATTGTCTGAGGGCGCCACGGGAGTTCCGGTCGATCGCGATCCGGGTGGCTATCTTGGCGGATAGGGGTCGGTCACAGGAGCCCTCAAAGGATGAGGAGCTACCAGAGGAGGAGCGAGGTGAGGACTCGGAGGCAGCTGATGCAGGCAGTGACGGAGGGTATGAATCTCATTAGGGAGTGCAGGGGACTCCCCCCGATTTTGTATCTACGGCATGTATTCTATGAGATGTATAGATATTTTTTGTATATCTGAGTACAGGGGTACTCAGGACATGTGTAGCATATTGATGTTTATTTTTTGATATATATATATGCACATGGATGCACCTTTTTGCGATGATGATTTAGTGTACGCACGTGGATGCGCTTATGGTTTGTTGTATGTTTGTACTGCACGTCGATGCAAGTAGCATAGGGTGATGGGAACATGGATGCCCCTTGTGTATTTGTATGTGATGCAACATGATGTATGTAGGATTAGGCACGTGGATGCCCCTGTATATGAATGTGATTTTATTTGTATTGCACATGGATGCAAATGTTTTATGTGGTGATAGGCACGTGGATGCCCCTGGCAACCTTTTTGGATTTTTAGATATTTTTGATGAGATGTTATGGGATGATGATGCATGATGGAGGTTTTATATGGTGTGATTGATGTGCCAATCTAGGATATTATTAGCCATTTGATCTGCAACAATATTGTGAGCTCGTGGGACATGGGTGAATGTTATGGATTCAAATTGTCGGCTGAGTTGTTTTGTGCGCAGGAATTTTCTAAAGAGGCAGGGATCACGCACCTGGTAGCGGTTGTTGAGATGGGATACAAGTAGCTGGGAGTCAAGGAACACATGAAGGTGACATATGCCCATCTGGAGGGAAGCAGTCAGGAGACCGGTCACAGCATCATACTCCGCCTGGTTATTGGTAGCAGCGCCTATACATATTTCGTCAAGGTGAATCAATTCATGTGAAGGGGAATATAAGACCCATGCTGCAGAAGCCAGGTTTGGAGACCAGCGGCTTGCTCCATCAGCGAAGCCAATGTAATGAGGTGGAAGAGGGTCCATCTGTGATCATGCAAAAATGATGAATGTAAGATTATGGTAAAAAAGGTGAAAAACAAAAAGAGAGCAAACTGTACAATACGGACCAATGGGGCCGTGGGTTTATTTAGGGATAAAAACGCTTAAGATACAACCCATTACGAGGGTTGCGCAAAGGGTGACCTTCTGAGTCAGTTAAAATGTATGCCCCCTTTCCGAGACAGGTCTGCACGATGTAAGGGCCTTGCCACATGGATTCAAACTTTCCTTTACCAGTTTTGTCATGGGCTTGGTCATAGGCGAGGACGAGGTCCCCTTCATGGAAAATTCGAGGGTGTACATGTTTGTCGTAACCAGCTTTGGAGCGGTTCTTGGCGGCTTCAATGGTCTGGAGAGTGGCACGACGGTCTTCATCAGCTTGTTCTAGTGATAGCAGACTTTGCTCGAGTGGGGAGGTGTCTGGAAGAAGCTCTATGGTGATGTGTAAGGCAGGGATCTGACACTCGATGGGGAGGACAGACTCTACACCGTGAACTAAATGAAATGGGGTAAAACCGGTGGCGGTTTTGGTGGATGTACGGTAAGCCCATAAGGCATGGAACAACATGTGGTGCCAATTGGAATTATGCTGGTCACCAGTGCGTTGGAGGATGGTTTTGAGAATTTTGTTAATGGCCTCTACTTGGCCATTCCCTTGGGGGTAGTAAGCAGAGGAATACTGATGTTCGCACTTTAGTAGGGTGGATAACTCGCGCCAAAGGGAATCTTCGAAGTGTGAACCATGGTCTGAGACCAACTGTTTAGGAACCCCGAATCGAGTGATAACGTGGTTAAAAAAGAAATGGGCAGCGGTGTCAGCTGTACAATTGAAGGTGGGCATGGCTTCCGCCCATTTGGTGAAGTAATCAACAGCGACAATGATGTACTTATGGCCGTTGGCGGATGGGGGTTTACATTCCATGAAGTCGATGGCCCACTTACAAAAGGGACCAACGGTGACGACTGGGTGTAACGGAGCGGGTGGTGTCCGGGCCTTGGGGGCAAAAAGTTGGCAATTATGGCAATGTTTGACCGCTGTGATGCAGTCGGTAAAGAATGTGGGCCAGAAGTATCCGGCGTGGACGACCTTTTGGGAGGTGGCCATCCCAGAGAAATGGCCGCCGCAGGCACCGCTGTGACAGTCATTGAGGACGTGTTCGGCTTCCTCATGTGTAAGGCAACGACAGAGAATCGTGTCAACCCCTCGCCGGTAAAGGACATCGCCTAAGAGGAGATATCGAGAGGCCTGGTGACGGATACGACGCCGTCCATCACGACTGATGTTGGGTCGGAATTTCTACATGCGAAGGTATAACAAAATATCACTGTACCATGGGTCATCAAACGAGATGGTGAACAAGTGATTGTCGGGTAACTCATCGGAGATTTTTGGGGACGGCAGAAGGGAGGGGAGATCAGTGATGAGCTGGGAAAGCGCGAGGGCTTTAGTGCTCTTAGGGGTTCTGAAAGTGCATTATATTCCTGGAGGATAATGACCCATTTAGCAACGCGACCTTGTAGGAGACGCGGGTTTAAGAGATAGACCATGGGGTTGGAGTCGGCGACAACTATGGTATGACTGAGCAAAATATAGTGTCGCAACTTTTGGACGGAAAAAACCACAGCAAGGGCTAGTCTTTCCTCATATGGGTAACGTAGGGGTGGTCCAGACAAGGTCTGGCTGACGTAATAAATGACATGCTCCTGGTGAGCGGCGTCTTCTTGAACCAAGACTCCGGACACGGCATGTTCAAATGCCGAGACGTAAAGGATGAAGTCCTGAGAGAAATTCGGAGGGGAGATCAAAGGGGCTTGTGTGAGAGCTTTCTTGAGGGCTGCGAATGCAGCTTCGGCTTGC
This sequence comes from Larix kaempferi, assembly GCA_027924585.1. Classification (NCBI taxonomy): domain Eukaryota; kingdom Viridiplantae; phylum Streptophyta; class Pinopsida; order Pinales; family Pinaceae; genus Larix; species Larix kaempferi. The sequence continues at coordinate 1,674,951 of BSBM01000147.1, forward strand.
TCATCCCAAACAAATGGTATGTGGGTACGAAGCAGGCATAAGAAACCATGAACGGTAGTGGCGTAATCGGAAACGAAGCGACGAAGGAAATTAGATCGCCCCTGCAAACTCTGGAGCTGCCGGATCGTACGAGGAGAGGGAAGGTCTAAGATGGCTTGGACTTTCAGGGGATCAACAGCAATTCCTTTCTGGGAAACAATGAAACCCAACAACCGGCCTGCCGGAACGCAAAAGACACACTTGTGTGGGTTCAAGCGGATTTGATATTTGCGACAACGCAGAAAAACTTGCCGGAGGTCATTAAGGTGGTCTGATCGTTTCCGGGAACGAGCTGTAAGGTCATCAAGGTAGACTAGCAGGATATGGACCAAGTCGTGAAAACAATAGGTCATGGCCCGCTGGAAGGTGGCACCAGCATTTTTGGGGCCGAAAGGAATGACGCGATAGGCAAAGGTGCCCCATGGGGTGGTAAAGGCAGTTTTGTACTGATCCTCCTTACGGATCTGAATCTGGTTGTATCCAGAAAAACCGTCCATGAAAGATAGGACTTCATGCCCCGCACACGCATCGATGAGTTGGTCAATAAATGGCGTGGGGAAGTTGTCCTTGGGACAGGCTCGGTTTAAATCGCGGAAGTCAGTACATACTCTAATGGTGCCTTGTTTTTTGTTAACAGGAATGGGGTTTGAAACCCAAGTGGTATATGCAATAGGATAAATGAATCCTGCCTTGCGAAGTTTCTCAACCTCTGCTTTAACAGCGGGGAGCTTTGAAGGATGAATGGGGCGTTGTTTCTGACGAACGGGGGGTACATCAGGCCATGTGTCAATGTGGTGCTCTATAATAGCGGGGTTGAGACCAGGCATTTCAGTATAGGACCAGGCAAAGACATCACGGAACTCTTGGAAAAGTTTTTTGTACTCTCCAATCTCATACTCACTACAGGAGGCTCCTAATGTAATGATTTCAAGAGCACCAGGTGGGTCAAAGATATCTATGTGGATGACGGGTGATATGTTGGCCATGTTACCTTCCTCAAATGCCTCAGGAACGGGAATAGGATCCTTAAACCAGTCGACTTTGGTGGGAAGGAAATATTTGGACTCGACCGCGAATTGGGTAGCTGTGGTAGAGGAGGGTTCTTCTGGGAGGAAATAAGAACGATGGTGCACATCATCCCAAGGATAATCCGGGGCAATGAGGGCCTCAAGAATCTCCTCATCATTGCGGAAACATTGAGTTGTCAAATCGGTTGATGAGGGAGTGGTAGTTGAAGAGATCATATAAATGGTGTTAATCTCTCCGGATGGGGATGAGACTGGGGGGTGCATCTCCTCAATTGTGGGGGGTGCTATCTCAAGTTCCAAATTATTCATCTCGTAGAGATCTGCTTGGTAATCTGGGAGATCGGGACAGTAATGTGAGTAATGGCCGTAAACACCGCATATGGCACAAGGGTGGTTAGTACGCAGTGATTTATCATGAGGCTTAGGGATTGGATCAAGTTCGAAAACCGGGATGTTGGGGTCGTCGTCAAGCATTTGCATGTGTTCCTGCAATGCAGGTAATTGTGGACATTGATGAGTTGGATGACCTAACTCATCACACAACGAGCATTTGGGGGGAGCATGAAACACGGGGGGGTTTTACTGTCTTGGGAGGGGGGTACAGCAGTGTATGGTTGTGGGCCTCTGCCCCCAATGGGCTTGATAAGAGGAGGGGGGTTCGTAGATGACGAAGGGGTAGTGACACCAGGAGGTGGTTGACTAGTAGTAGCAATGGGTTGCACCGGTTGTAGGACGACATTTGGTGTCGGCGGGGGAACGGGAGGCGAAATATACCACACGGGTAATCACAAGGTTAACCCGGGGAGGCTGAGGGTATCCATAACCGGGGCGCTTACTACTCCCGAGGGAGGGAATAGGAAGGGGATTGTGTGGATGGGTGTAACACCAATGTGACTAGGTACCAATGGTGGTTTGGGTAACAAGGGCGGTTGATTGTTGGGTGTTTGTGTATTGTGGGACAGGGTACATAGGTCAGATACTTCGGGTGCAGATGACGGGGGAGGAATGGATTGGAATGTTGAGGTCATCGGCGTATCTGAGTAAACTCCAGGTCCCACGGAGGAAACAAACGAGGTAGTTGCACCACAAACAGGTTGTTCAACCATGGGGAGAACATTCTTGGGTGCAGCGGGGGCATTTGGATCGTAATAGGTGAGTTGGTCGACCTTGACCACACGTCCGTCATGGGGGAACATCATGATACGAAAAACGGATGAGTCAACTGCCCGCATGGCATACATGTAGCTGCGGCCAAGTAAGAGGTTATAATCAAGTTGGGCATTGATGACCTCTATGTCAATGAGTATGGTTTTACCAGCCAACTGGACGAGGACATTAGCTAAGAGACCTTGGGCTTGAGCCGAACGGTCGTCGTAGGCTCGCAACGCAGTGGTGGACTGTTGGAGAGTAGGGGATCCCAACTTCTGCCAAACGAATGTGGACATAACGCATGTAGAGGCACCTTCATCGATAATGCACCGATGGATGACAAGATTCCGAACGGAAACAGAAACTTGGAACGATAAAGTGGAAGGCAAGTGTGGTTCGGACTGGTCCAAATTGAAAGCCATCAGTTGTGAATCATTTGGGTCAATAGCACCAATGGCAGAGAGAAAAGTCTTGCGCTGTGAAGGACAGTTTTTTAAGACTTCTAACGCAGACATGGCTGCGGGAGATTGGGCTAAGTCATCTACAATGTTGTAATTTGACACAGCACGAGCATTGGGGTTATTGTTGATGCGACGAAGTGGGAAGCGAGGTGCTTTAGAGGCGCCATCGAGTGGAGCCGGGGGTATACGTAACGTCTAATCAGTGGGATGAGCGTTAGTGTTTTTTTCGGCGGGAGAGGCTTCAGGGGTGGAGCCATATTGGTTCCGACGGGTTTGGAGGTTGACATCAGTGGATGACATCATCAACAAGTGGTGGGTACCTGAATCAAAAATGGGTTGATCAGGAGCGGCATAAGTGATCTGTTGTTGTGGTGGCGCGTTGCCTTGAGGGGGAGCCAAAGGCTGAGTATTCACTACGCCTTGGGTTGGTAAGGGGTTTTGCAGCACCAAAGTTTGATGCTGAGGTGGTGGGGGGTTGGGTGGCGCCTGAGGAGCCGCATGCCCTTGGCGATGGGCATCATCAGTCCATAGTTGCCGAGCTCGCTCCAAATGTGGGCAAGCGTGTGTGTAGTGGCCATAGACCCTACAAATAGAACAAGGATGGTTTGTTCGCAGATTAGGGTTTTTGGCCTGCTTGGGCAGCCGATCAGGGTTCTGGTTGGTAGGTGCCGCGTTATTGTTGTTTGGGGGATTGTGAGGTTGACCACCTTGGTCTGGAGGTTGGTTGTTCCCACGGTTACGACCTTTGCCACGGTTTTGCTGGCCCTGTTGGCGCTGGTTGTTTTGGTTCTGCTGCGAATTCTGTTGGGCGTATACTTGCCCTTGGGAAACAGGTGGGTTCTGGGGTTGTGCAGGTGCGGGAGCAGGCTGCTGTGGATAATAAGTAGGGGGAGGCTGCGCAGGTGCTGAACCTTGTGGGGGTTGCTAATATGTCTGTAAAGCGGGTTGTGGGTTTGCTGCAGGGGCTGCTTGTGGTGGGTAATAAGCATGTTGGGTTTGAGAGGACACAGGAGCTGGCGCAGCCTGTGGCTGGTAATAAGGCTGAGGTGCGACTGGGGGGCGTAAGCGGGGGGTGCATGACCAAAGCACTGAGGTGGACATGAGGGTCCGTGGGTATGGTGGTGATGTGCCATGGGAGCATACGAATTGGTTGCTCCGGATTGAGATGTAGCCCACGAAAGGTCGGGGCCATGGCTAGGACGTGCTATGGAAAAGGGTTGGGGATGTGAGGCAATACGACCAATGATGCCATCTGCGGCATGGAATGCCCCCGGCGCATCGTGTTGGGAGGAATCGCCCCGAGGGGCGTCAGGTATGATGGTATACAGATAACTCGACTGGGCGTAAATGAGGTCAAATTGCTGGGCTTTGAGGATGGCCTCTTCTTCAGACTGGGGTCGTTCGGATGCCACATCCTTGGCAATGACAGGAAGGAGGGATTTTAGAAACCAATCTAAGAAGATACGGTCATCTAACTTGATTTTGCAGAGGCTACGGCGTCGACGCCACTCATGAATATGGTCAGTGATGTGGGTAGCCGTGTTCTGTCTGCAAGATAGTAGGATCTCAACTCCTGCGTCATAATGGACAGGTAACTGAAAGAACTGCAGGAAGGTCGAGGCAAGGGAAGTAAAGGTGGCATGGGTCCCCTGGGTTGCTCGATGTACCACTTAGCTGTAGAGCTAGTGAGGGTGCGCTGTAACAGACGGATGCGGACAGAGTTGTCCACTATGGAGTTGGAGGAACACCATAGATGGAAGGACATAATATGGTTCTGGGGGTCCTCACCTACCTTGCCCTCAAACTTAGGGATGTCGGAGGGGAGCTTAGTGGGCATGTGAGGCCATGCAGGGTCATGTCTGATGGGATCGTTAGTCAGTCTATCTAGGTCAGGAAGGTTGAGGCTAGCCATGAATGGAAAACTAATAGAAGGATGTGACATACTAGTGGGTGTGACCATGTTGGGGCCAATGCCCCCAAGTGGAGGGGCAAGGTTTGGGATGTTGCCCCCAAGTGGAGGAACGAAAGTGGTATGGGACGGTCCTGCACCGCCGAGGGTAGTGTGAGTCACTGATGGAGTGGCAATAGGTATTCCAGCTACTGGAATGGGTACAGTGATCGGAATGGTAGATGTGGACCCCATCGAGGGCATACCCAAAGGAGGTGTAGTAGCTGGTGTAGTGGTGGATGCTCCACCAATGGTCCCTACAAAGAAAGGGGTGGAAGTCATGCCATCCATGGGGCTGGTTGGTGCAGTGTAAATGGGGTTCTCGGACTCTACCTCAGAATCAGAGGTAAAATAAGGGGCGTCTAGATCGGGTGACGGAGTTCTATGCCATTGACGAGTGGATTTAAGGGACAAAGCTCGAGATCTATGATGAGTGGTATCAAGTGGTGAAGATCTATGTCTATGACGGGTGGTGTCAAGTGAACCGTGCTGTGGGGGCTCGCCCCGGAGGCACCGAGAATGTCTTGGGGACTCAATGGTGACAGATGGTGTCAAATATTTGGGGGTCGTGTTGAGTGAAAAACAGCTCAAAAACCCTAAGGCAACCGAGTGTGCAGAAGGAGAGCTCAAAAAATATGGCACTCAGGCCAACAACCAACTCAAAACACTTACTGTAACAGCTGTGCTACAATAAGTGGAGTATCAACAGAAATGGTCAGAATACCAACAAGCAACAGGTTTCCTAAAAAATAAAAATAGTGGACTCGCTAGACCAAAAGGAGGTAAGGGAGCATGCAAACACCTAGCTAAATAGTATTCTGACTCAACTAGACATATCCTCTGCAAGGTGATGAAATCCAAGTCAGACAATATGAATCGTAGAGCCAAGTGGCTAAAGATATCCCTCTACTGGGAGGGACACCGGGTAGTCAATCCTAGAAGAAAGGAAACTAAGATACCCCGTTCATGACACGTCCAGAAAAGGTGAATCTTCCGTTTGGTTCTATCGCCGCGGTATCCCCATACAGGAATACCCCGAGAACTGCGAAAGGTAGCCTTCGATTACTGAATGGATTGCGGTATTCCACTCAGGCCTCCGGAACCAGTCTGGCGACTTCAACCCTCCTAGGGGAGAGGCCCTCTGATAAACTGGTTGTGACCGTGCCAAAAAATACTAGGGGATTTTGGTTCCCTAATGGACAACAGCTATGTCTCAAGTGTAAGCAACCGAGGGGTGTTATTTGGATGCCTATCCCCCCGATCCTACCTAACTACAAAAATTCTTATGTGTTCCCCAAGTGGGGTTAGAATGTTGGTTGTGTTAAGTAGTATTTTAGGGCTCACTTGAATTAGGTGACAGAGTGTGTGCGTGTGAGATGATGATGAACCCAAGTAAAAGTGCCACTAGGGTGGGCAACTTTCTAAATAACAAGACAGAAATTAAACTTTGAAATGCAAAAATTTTCATTTTTCAATTAAAATGCTGAAATTTTAAAAAATATTATGTAAATGGAACAGAAATAAGACTGCAGAAAAGGCTGTAAGGAAGTATGGCTGCAGGTAGGACAGATGGTTGTGCAAGTGCAGAAAATAGTGCAGCAAAGTGTTGGGTTCAAAACAGGGAAAAAGTGCAGAAAACAGACCACGGGTTTGTGGCAAATCTGGGCGATCGGACCACGGGAAACGGTTAAACAATCGCGGATAGGTTGCGGGATTTTGGCCGAAAGACACAGTTGGACTACGGGAAAACGGTCGAAAGCCGCAGGCGAGTTGCAGGAAAATGGCTAAAAGCCGCAGGCGGGACTCCGAGAATTGGTTGAAAGACGTCGGCGGGTTGCAGAAAAATGGCTGAAAGCCGCAGACGGGACGCGGGAAAAAGGTCGAAAGACGCCAGCGGGTTGCAGAAAAATGGCTGAAAGCCGCAAACAGGACGCGGGAAAAAGGCCGAAAGAGGTCGGCGGGTTGCAGAAAAATGGCTGAAAGCCGCAGACGGGACGCAGTAAAAAGGCAGAAAGACGCCGGCGGGTTACAGAAAAATGGCTGAAAGCCGCAGGCGGGACGCTAAAAAAAGGGTTAACAGCCGCAGTCGGACCGTCCCGAACAAGCTAATAGACGTGGTCGGATCGCAGGTAACAGACTGAAAACGGTCGGCAGGTCGCCGGAAACAGTCTGAGAGCCGCGGTCGGATCGCAGTTAAATGCCTGAAAGACGCGGTCGGAATGCGACTGTAGAGGGTAAAAGATGCGGTTTACGACAGCCGAAAGGGACAGCCGAACAGAAAAATATTGCAAAAAATTAAAAACTTTTAAAACTTTAAAAACTATAACCAGAAATTCAAAGGAACACAAAGGGAGTCGCCAAAACTGTAGCTAGGGTTTTCACCCTAGCTTGTGCAAATGAGCACCTACTAAGGAGAATGGACTCCTTAGTAGCAGTTCAATAAACAGTAAATTAAAGTGCTAAAACAATATGAATTCTAAACTAACATGAGCATTAACAAACATAACAAAACATGGAATAAAAATGGTTTTTTGTATTAAAATTTTACCTCCAATGTGAAGGTTGGTGAAGTTCTTGCAATAGTCCAAGAGGGTTGCTCCAAACTCCAGCTTTGCTCCTTCTCTTTCTCCAAAGGGTTGGAAATGGGCCAAAGGGGCACTCAAGGGTGAAAGTAACTCAAGGGTGAGCTAGGGTTTCAAGAGTGATTTTGGCAGAGTAAGGGTGTATTTGATTGTGGATATGAAATGAGGGATCTCCATCACCTATTTATAGGTTTTTAGTGGTGGAGTGCTGGTCCATGGTTTTGGGAACCATATGGTTTAGGTCAGCTGTATAGGGTTTTTTCCTCCTTTTTTCATCTTTTTCCTTTTTTTTTTTATTTTTGATTCCCTTTTTAGAGGGTTTTTGCTATTTTGGAGGAATTTTGGATAATTTTGGGGGGGAAAGGGGTTTTTTTAGCCTTTTGGAGGCATTTTTAATGGTTTTGTGGCCTTTTGGAGGCTTTTTAATGGGATTTATAGGTTCTGGAAGTAAATATGGTAGGAAATATGGACAAATGAGTCATGTAAAGGGGTAGATGAGGTAGTGAGCACTTTTTGGGTGTTAACAGTCCAATAAATTAACGCCACTCTATAATGTAATGTTCAAACCAATTCCCAAGTATTCAAACAATTTTTCCATTAATTGATTTATTATAATTGTATAATTTATTCATTGTTTCTAGTGGATTAGTGGAATATTATTTCAATTGGTTCATAATCATGGATGTTACAAAATATTCTGACTTTGTTTGCATAGGAAATATGGAAGATTAGAAACTGTTTTATTTTTCAAAATGTCTCTCCTTCTATGTATGTGGTGGTTAACAAAGAATTAAAATTTGTTCAATTTATATAAGTATGAACCAAATTTCTTAAAAGCCCCTAGAATAATGACATATTTGGATATTTCTTCATCCAACAGAGCTAGTGGTTTCTTTGATGGTGCTTCTGGAAATGGTAAGTGCTTCCTTATTGAGTGTGGAGTGGAACCTTGTGTGGAGTTATTTAAATCGATGTTTTAGGCTAAATAGTGTAGCCCATCATCAGGAAAAGAGATCCAGGAAACTATTGAGAAAATGTGGCTGCATATGGCCGCATGGTAATGAGAAGCTCGTAGACTACCTAAAGCACATGAATAGCCAGTCACAAGACATACAATTCACAATGGAGGTTGAATAGGAAAAAAAACTTCCCTTCTTGGATGTACTTCTTGCGAAAAATGATGATGGGTCCTTGGGTCACAGTGTTTATCGAAAGAAGACCCACACAAATAGGTATATTCAAGCTTAATCAAATCATCACCCGACTCAGGAGATAGGGTTCATTAGGAGCCTAGTAGTTAGGGCTAAACGCATTTCTGATAAAGACCATTTGGATCAAGAGCTGGAGCATTTGGTAAACGTTTTTTAAAAAGAATGGCTACAAAGAAGGATTAATCCGCAAAATGATAAAGAGAGGGATAAAATATCAGGTGATAGGGGTAGTTATGAGAACAATGATATCAAATCTATTAGTTTACCATACATTCAAGGGACCACTGACAGAATAGCTCGTTTGTTACGAAAAAATCAGATTAGGGTGGCCTTCTCTCCTCCAAACACACTCATGAAAATGTTAGATCACGCGAAGGACCCAAAAGACCCGAAAAGGGGAAAGGGGGTATATTCTATCCCTTGTGACGACGACATGGTCTATATTGGGGAGACTGGTCTCTCTATCTACACAAGACTAAAGGAGCATAGTGAATATATCATTCATGTGAGGGCTAAGAAATCTCCACTCATAGAACACTCTCTAGCTTCCAAACACCACATATGCGTGGAGGACGCCAAAGTTATTGGCAACATAGACCACTACACTAAGAGACAGGTTCGGGAAGCCATTGAGATAGAAAAAAATCCGAATAACCTCAACAGGGATGATGGTTGGAACCTTAGTCGGTAATGGGCTCCAATTATTAGGCAAGAGAGGAGACAACTACACTAATAAGGGTAAGACATCATTCTTTAGTTAGGAATTAGTATTATTAATTAAATTAAATTAACATTATTGGTTAGTTTTACTAATTAATTTGTAATATCCCGAATTTTGGACTAACTATTTCTGTTGTTATATTGGGCCACGGCCCCAACACATATGTTTTATTTTGAGTATTGGGCACGAGCCCTAGCACCTATGATTTATTCTTTTATATATTGACATACTGGGAATGGACCCTGACTGACCTTTTTATTTGAGTGTATACTGAGCAAGGAGGCCCTAATGTTTTGATGATGTGCTTCGGCTTTGATATGGGTACAAACCCTAATATACTGAGATGATCTTTTGTTACTTACTGTGCAAAGCTATGATTTTACATAATTGACTTATGAGTGTGTTGAGCATGGACTCAGAAACACACATATAACCTATGTACTGGGCATAAGCCCCGATGTACGTAGAAGAATGTTTATGTACTGGGAGTAAGCCCTGAGGTACATTGAGTGTTGGGCATAAGCCCTGGAGCACTCCAAGCTTGATAAATTAATACCGGATCCGAGGCCACTTGAATATTCTAGATGTGCCTCACAACCACATTCTAGCACTAGTGTTGAGCAGGAAGCTTTGGAATTGCACTAACGTAACGCCCATGTGAAAGTGTTGAGTTAAAGGGCTCTGAAGAGCACTCGGGGTTACTAAATATCATAGTGTTGAGTCGGAAAGACTCTGAATAACACTTCTACTTTCATCACATTTATTTATTTTGTTTAAATGATTCATCTTTTATCTATCATCAAATACTGCGGGAACTACCATGTTAAACAAGGGAATCCGACATGCAAGAGAGAGACTAGAGGTGCCTATCCAAGCTTACCGAAAGACCGTCCAAAGAATTGGACTTTGCCCTTAAAAGATAAAAGAAGTATCATGAGAAGATACATAATTAATTAAAAGATAATTACCCTAGCTTAAAACATGGATTGACTAAGAGAAGTCTCTTAGGAATAACATGCATAAAGGCCTCAAGGCTAAATGTTATTGTTAAGAACTTTAAATAATAATGATGCTATTATTTTTATATATATAAATATTGCATATGGTTTATGCATAGTGGGCTTCCACATTTCTTTTAATAGTATTAATAATAATCTAGTATTTATTAAGTTGCTACATTATTAAATAGTATCAATAATGTATTAGTAGCTAGGTTGAAAATATAAATTATTGTTATTATAAATATTATGAAAAGATTAAATCAAAAATCACTTATAGTTAAAACAATTGAAAAAGTCCTAGTTCAAGAGGACTAGATGTTTATTAAATAATATCTTTTAAATATTATATTATTTAATTTAAAAGAAACTAATTATTCCAAACAGTCATAATTCAAGAATCCCCTACTTAAAGAGGGCAGATCCCAAGTTTGGGGGCATGATTCTTTTTCATTATCATTCTCCTTATGGTAATCAGAGAGAAGTTTTTGGCTCCAAGAAATTGAAGCAGTCTCACTTAATAATTCCAGATATGAACCAGCAGTGAACCTAGGGCCTCTATCTCTTATTGCATGTCGGAACCAAGCTCGGGGGGATCCAGTTAGAACCAGGAATGGTCTAATGGTCATGGTTGGGAGGAACATGGTAGCCCCAAAGTTATCCAGCTAAGAAATCACCCTAACAGGTCAGCTAAAGTTCAAAGGTTTCTGCATTAATTATTGTTTGAGTGTGCAGGATTCTACAGGAGAGGATCAAGTTCCAAGTCCATTAAGTATGAAGTGTTAAATTTCTTTGTTTCCAGTTATATTAGATGTTAGGATTTTAAACTAGAAATTATGGTTCAACATTGTTTTAATTCTTAACCCAATTATCATCAACTTAGAGGTTTGGCCCAGAAACCAGTGAAGGGTCTAGCATGCCTAGCCCAGCTAGTCTGTGCTAGACAACACCCCATCAGAAAACTTAGGAACTCTATTATGGTTGTTTCGAAGGACTTCTAAAACACTATGTATTTCTTCCTCTGTTTTCCCATATTATCTCCTAGGCTAGGGTTATTTTCTCTTTAAAAATAATTACGCTCTCTATTTGAATCGTTTTATCAATTCGTAGTGCAGGGTTTACTTCTGCCTTTAATTCTTTTATTATTATCCTTTTTCTTTTATGCTTGAAAATCATCCCACAAAAATAACAAAAGCATCAAGCTAGGTATCGAAACTCTTAGCCACACAACACATCAAATCGCAAGCTAAACAATTCATTATTTTCTGCTCTGTCAAACCAAGGTATCCTACATTCCACATCATCATCATCTCTATGATTTCAATCAACAATCAAGCATTACAACTAAAACACAACAGGCCTTTCAAGAAAACTACAGTCTCAACACATAGACTTAGGCTTTATACATTACATCTTACGGGCTTCGCTACCAGTTCAAGGATCGAATCCCACAGTGAACCTAACATCCACTTAGCTTTATTTACAACTTATTTTAATACATCGAAACACAAGTCAAGAGATCGAATCACAACAACGATAACATGAAGACCCTACTATCGCCAATAGCATAGTATTCATGTTTAAACCCTTTTCCTTCAAGCGAGTAAAAACGAACAGCAGTTAGGATTACATCATCACTTAAAATGCAGAAGCATTCACAAAACTCATTTTCAAACCTTCACCCTGCAAATCCAAACAACTGATCTCCCTTATCAAACAGAGGAATAGGCGTAGGTCAAACTATCGAACCCCGGGAGAAACACCAACACCCACCAATGAAACACAGACTTGCCATTTAGAAGAACAAATCGACTCTCTACATGTTAGAAGCACAACAGCATTTACATTCACATAATTCTCTTACGCCATAGGAAACGCAGAACAAAGCTAGGGCAAGTCTCATTGTGAAGTATGGACTCCATTAAAAAGGGAAACACGACTTTCCACCAAAGAGTTAGACTGGCAGAGCACCATTAAAGAAATACATTAACCATAAACTTCTTTACACAACCATTTGGGTCTCATAGAAAAGAAAAACACAGAAGCCCAGTTCACATTGCAATTATCAAAACGAGCACGACAAGTAAATACAAGGAAAATATTCTTTCAGCATCCATTTTTTACACAGGTACGAGTATCATTGGAATTACCCAAGACCAACTTATTAAACTCTACTAAAACTATGGGAATTTGCGGGAGTTCACCCATCAAAACAATATTTACATCATTTTCCAACTCCCCGGTCCAGCCAAAGGAGACCATAGTCGAGACTTCAAACCACAGTGTTCCAAAGGCAACACTAAGCCTCCTTAATACATTCCAAGTAGAGTCTTCTTCCACAACCGAGACAGGAAGGTGTGAAAGGTTGAAGGAACTCTGGACTTACCATTTCAAACGCCCAAAACGCAGCTAAGTGTTGGATTCCATTTGTTTCCCAAAATGCAGAGATTTCGCACCACGACACCACACCTGTCAACAGAGGCAAGCTAATGCAGATTAGGACCTGAACATCTATTCTAGCATGAGATTAAAAACTGGAAGAAAACGCAGTAATTACCTTGGAATGAGTTACCTGATAGGATTTGTGCATTACCATCACCCTCCGCGATCTCCAACGATACCCTTTCCATGAGCGTAGCTCAGGCAAGGCGCAACTACCTTACAACAAGTCAAAACCCTCTCCCAGCCATAAGACCAACAACCATGATTTGGTAACTTTTGTGCAAACCCTCGTTAAGACTTTAGTGCCCAGCTGGACAAAGGTCACGTGCCTGCCATGTGCACCATCAAGACATCCAATTACCACGATAGGATTCTAAAAACAATTATAAACTATATAGTATAGACATGAGGTTTCAACACTTGATTAATTAGCACTAAGACAAAGATGTCAACCCATTCTTGTTTTGCACCAAGGGTGTTTTTACTTTGGGAGTTTTTACATAGTGGAGTTGTCAACCAGATGGCCACCGTAGAACACCTGCAAGAATATGACAAATAGATATGTATTAGCGAAATCGCTAAGTAAGTCAATAGGTTTCAAACTTTCACACCTTACCTCTCGGCAAATCCGCTAGGAGCGCATAGATCAACCCCAAGTTTCAAGGTATTTCAACTTCTCTCATAAGGTTCATCACGCCTGAGGATTGACATTTAGACAATTTACATTTTAAACATGTATTTAGAGAATATAAGAGGAAAAGAGACTGCTAGTACTATTTCATGGTTAAACTCTACATAAAACATACTCATCACAATTACTTCCGCAACGAAAGCATGACCGATAAAAAAAACTACCTTGCTAGAAATTTTTCCTCAACTCTTAGATACCGAATGCAAGTACCGACACTTTTCACAATGCTGAAGTTAATTTATAAATATTTAATCTATATTAGGCAAACTAGCAAGACAAAAAAAAAAAAAAAAAATTACTATTTTTTGGACATTACATAATTATATCAATATTAATAATATTATTATTAATTAAATTAATATTAGTAAATTAAGCTTTTATACTTTTAAACATTATTGTTAAAAGTTTACAAGTTAACTTTTAAACTTGAATTTTAACTTTTAATTTTTAAAACTTTAAAAATAAACTTTAAAACTTTATACTTTAACTTTTAACTACTAAGTGGTATATCCATACGTTAAAAATTGTTTACATTGATTACTTTTTAATATAAAATTTTATTGATTATAATTTTATAAAAAAATTATTAATTATTCCTAATTTAATTAATAATGTTAATTAATAAACATTTAACATTGTTGTTTATTGCTTATTAATTATAATGTTATTAGTTTTATTAATTTTATTAATTATATTTTAATTTAATTAATAATGTTAATTTATTAAACTTTTAACATTATTGTTTAGGGTTTAGCAAATAAATGGTATATATATATATATAAATTTAATTTTATATTAAAAAAAAATTAGGTCTTAATATTTTAGGTCAAACTAAAAATTTATTCACGATTTCTCCACATCCTTGAGCTGACTTGGCTAAGTTTAGGGTACCTTGACTTGCTAAGTTTTTATATATATTACTAAGCCTTTCATGAGCAAATTTTCTCAAGAGTTTATTGGATCTCTTCTCCCGATGATGGGCTACGTTATTTAGCCCAAAACATCGATTTAAATAACTCCACACTCAACATGTCTATCTGTGCAAAAACCAACGAGACTATATCATCCCTGCATGGTAGGGAGATGATAAATGAGATAAGATTGTTTGAAAGGAAAAAATTGAAAATGGCTCACTGTTTGGCGAATTTGGATTTTCTGAAAAGATGTAGAGACGAAAAAAAATTACCCAAATGTGTAATGATTAAACACCGTCTGAACCAGGGCATAAGTATGGAGATACTTCGGAGGGATAGCTTCTTGCTACTTTCTCAATATAAAAAGAAAACCAAAGACAAACTCAACACCTTATCAGTTGATTGTCTACGACTTCACCTATGGCTGGCGAGCAGGGTTCGTTTTGACCTATGATTGTGTGTGTCATCCTGCATCGAAGTGAGGGTTAATAAATGCTATGATTCTACCACCAAGAAACAGCACAAGAAATTCCTTGGTTTAAAGAATAGTGAAAGCAATAAACAACAGCAATCGGAGGAGGAGAAAATCAACGTGGTTAACCTCTCGAATCACCAGATCGATGACAAAGGACTCAGCGTTTTAAAAAGGGGCTTGAATTTTGCAGTGGCTCCTAGGTACATTCCATATGGAGATATTATCTGCAGCATTGAAAATGTTGTGGCATACCTCCCTTAGAACGTGGTTGACGAGGTTAGGTTAGACTGCGTTGTAGCCTTGAAGAATGCTGCCGAAACCAAATATGAATAGGGATGAAGCTAAGGCGCTCAGAAATTTGAAAGAGAACAAGAAGATCATGATTCTAAAGGTTGATAAGGGCAACGCTACAGTTATCTTGGACTCAGAGGATTATGAAAAAAAAATGCTGGAACACCTCACGAAGAGTGGTTGCTACAGGAAGGTTAAAAAAGACCCTATCAACAAAGTTATTAAGGAGATATCGGAAGCCATAAAAAATTCTTCCTTGGATGATAACGTAAAAAAGATAATTACACCCAAAAATCCTGTGATCCCCCGCATCTATGGTCTTCCAAAGATTCATAAAGAGGGTTGTCCTCTCAGACCTATTGTTAACACGATTGGGTCTCCCTCCTATGGCTTGGCTAAATTCCTTGCGAATAAACTAAAACAGTTTGTCGGTCACACACAATCATTTATTAAGGAATCCTCAAGCTCTGTGGAAAATATAAAATCAATAAGATTAAAATATGAGGATAAGTTAGCTAGTTTCGACGTTGTTTCTCTATACACTAAGATTCCGGTAGATGAAGCTATTAAGTACATTCGGAGACTCACTGATAAAGAAACTGCAGATTTAGTGGAGATATGCTTAAAGTCCACTTAGTTCATCTTCCGTGGGGACATTTATGAGAAAACTAATGGTGTGGCTATGGGATACCCACTCTCTCCCATTGTGGCTAATATCTACATGGAATTATTTGAAGAGGAAGCCATAAGCTCAGCACCAAATAAACTGGAACAATGGAAAAGGTACGTAGATGACACCCATTTCATATGGCCTCATGGTAATGAGAAGCTCGTAGACTTCGTGAAGCACATGAATAGCCAGTCACAAGACATACAATTCACAATGGAGGTTGAAGAGGAAAAAAAACTTCCCTTCTTGGATGTACTTCTTGCAAAAAATGATGATGGGTCCTGAGGTCACAGTGTTTATCGAAAGAAGACCCACATGGATAAGTATATTCAAGCTGACTCACATCATCACCTGGCTCAGAATATAGGGGTCATTAGGACCCTAATAGTTAGGGATAAACGTATTTCTTATAAAGACCATTTGGATCAGGAGCTAGAGAATTTGGTAAACTTTTTTAAAAAGAATGGCTACAAAGAAGGATTAATCCGCAAAATGATAAAGAAATCTAGGAGGGATAATATATCGGGTGATAGGGATAGTTATGAGAACAATGATCTCAAATCTATTAGTTTCCATACATTCAAGGGACCACTGATAGAATAGCTCATGTCTTACGAAAAAAGCAGATGAGGATGGCCTTCTCTCCACCAAACACGCTCGAGAAAATGTTAGATCACGCGAAGGACCCAAAAGACCCGAAAAAGGGAAAAGGGGTATATTCTATCCCCTATGACTGAGGCATGGTCTATATTGGGGATACTAGTCGCTCTATCTGCACAAGACTAAAGGAGCATAGTGCATACATCATTCATGTGAGGGCTAAGAAATCTCCACTCGCAGAAAACCCTCTAGCTTCCAAACACCACATATACGTGGAGGACACCAAAGTCATTGGCAACATAGACCACTACACTAAGAGACGGGTTCAGGAGGCCATTGAGATAGAAAAAAATCCTAATAACCTCAACAGGGATGATGGTTGGAACCTTAGTCAATTATGGGCTCCAATTATTAGGCAAGAGAGGAGACAACTAGACTAATAAGAGTAAGACATCATTCTTTAGTTAGGAATTAGTATTATTAATTAAATCAAAATTAATATTATTAATATTATTGGTTTGTTTTACTAATTAATTATATCAATATTAATAATATTATTATTAATTAAATTAATATTAGTAAATTAAGCTTTTTAAACTTTTAAACATTATTGTTAAAATGTTAAAAGTTAACTTTTAAACTTGAATTTTAACTTTTCATTTTTAAAACTTTAAAAATAAACTTTAAAACTTTATACTTTAACTTTTAAGTACTAAGTGGTATATCCATATGTTAAAAATTGTTTACATTGAATACTTTTTAATATAAAATTTTATTGCTTATAATTTTGTAAAATTTTTATTAATTATTCCTAATTTAATTAACAATGTTAATTAATAATAGTAATAATATTAATCTAATTAATAAACATTTAACATTGTTGCTTATTGATTATTAATTATAACGTTATTAATTATTATATTAATTATATTTTAATTTAATTAATAATATTAATTAATAATTATAATAATGTTAATTTATTAAACTTTTAACCTTATTGTTTAGGGTTTAGCAAATAAATGGTATAGTTATGATATAAAAAAATATATATTAAAAAAAAAATAGGTCTTAATATTTTAGGTCAAACTAAAAATTTCTTCACGACTTCTCCATATCCTTGAGCCGACTTAGCTAAGTTTAGGGTACCTTGACTTGCTAAGTTTTTATATATATTACTAAGCCTTTCATGAGAAAATTTTCTCAAGAGTTTCCTGGATCTCTTCTCCTAATGATGGGCTACGTTATTTAGCCCGAAACGTCGATTTAAATAACTCCACACAGGGTTCCACTCCACACTCAACATGTCTATCTGTGAAAAAACCAACGAGACTATCTCATCCCTGCATGGTAGGGAGATGATAAATGAAATAAGATTGTTTGAAAGGAAAAAAATGAAAATGGCTCACTGTTTGGCGAATTTGGATTTTCTGAAAAGATGTAGAGACGAAATTTTTTTACCCAAATGTGTAATGATTAAACACCGTCTGAACAAGGGCATAGGTATGGAGATACTTCGGAGGGATAGCTTCTCGCTGCTTTCTCAAGAAATAAAGAAAACCAGAAACAAACTCAACACCTTATCAGTTGATTGTCTACGACTTCACATATGGCTGGCGAGCAGGGTTTGTTTTGACCTCTGGCTACGTGTGTCTTCCTGCATCGAAGTGAGGGTTAATAAATGTTATGATGCTACCACCAAGAAACAACACAAGAAATTCCTTGGTTTAAAGAATAGTGAAAGCAATAAACAACAGCAATCAAAGGAGGAGAAAATCAACATGGTTAACCTCTCCAATCACCAGATCGATGACACAGGACTCAGTGTTTTAAAACGGGGTCTGAATTTTGCGGTGTCTCCTAGGTACATTCCATACGAAGATATTATATGCAGCATTGAAAATGCCGTGGCATCCCTCCTTGAGAACGTGGATGACGAGGTTAGGTTAGACTGCATTGTAGCCTTGAAGAATGCTAAACCACCAAAACCAAATATGAACAGGGATGAAGTTAAGGCGCTCAGAAATTTGAAAGAGAGAAAGGAGATCATGGTTCTAAATTCTTATAAGGGAAACGCTACAGTTATCTTGGACTCAGAGGATTATGAAAAAAAAAATGCTGGAACACCTCACGAAGAGTGGTTGCTACAGGAAGGTTAAAAAAGACCCTAGCAACAAAATTATTAAGGAGATATTTGAAGCCATAAAAAACTCTTCCTTGGATATTGATAACGTAAAAAATAGAATTACACCCAAAAATCCTATGATCCCCCGCATCTATGGTCTTCCAAAGATTCATAAAGAGGGTTATCCTCTCAGACCTATTGTTAACACGATTGGGTCTCCCTCCTCTGGCTTGGCTAAATTCCTTGCGAATAAACTAAATGTTGATGCATATGTAACTTCGGAATGTATTTCATATATATTTATTGTACCCTTATAAGAGATGTGTTATTCCTCTATAAGGAAGTGTCGTCATGTGTATTGACAAGTGTCACAAGTGTGTGTATTGACAAGTGTCGCAAGTGTGTGTACTTGCCGATGGGTTATTAGACCACCATGTGTGGGGTCGGCCCTGAAATATATATTATATGGTTGATGTACCTAGCTAGACAAGTTGGCTCCATAAGGTCACTGAGCAAACAGGTTAAGTAGAAATAAAGATTGGGAGATCTCTATTTGAATCATTCGGAAACTCACACTTCTCTCACTCAGAAAGTGGTGCACTAGTGAGGAGGAGGATCATCTGCTACTAGGAGACTATCTCAGTGTATTTTGGTTGTACTTTGGTTGAGCCATTGCTCTCTCTATCTCTGAGGAAGTTGTGGGGTTTTTCACCTTAGGGTTTTCCCCACGGAAACTCTATGTCTCTTGTCTCTCATGATTTTGATTCTTATGATGATTTTCATGCTTGTTATGATTTGTATGCATTGATATACTGTACATGTTATTCTCTCAGTAAAGATCCTAGAGTATTGTGAATTAATGCTCAAAATTTAACATGGTATCAGAGCTAACCTGAGAAGAAGACATTGTGCAGTGACGGAAACCAGGGTTTTTTGTTTATTGGATTTCTCTCCACATATTTTGGAAAAGAAGTATAGTAGATTGACTCTACTCATCAAGAAGAATCTATCTACCCAGTCAGAATTCAATTCTGAGCATTTTCAGATTTGGCCCTAACAATTAGGGTTTCCACAAAAATAGGAATTTCTGGAATCTGAAGACATAGCTGGAAGCTCCTTGTAAAAATCAAAGTTTAAAGATTTGGATCGAGATTTTGGGCTGAGTAGATCTCCGAGAAACTCAAGCCCTAATTCAGGGCTCTCCCTAGTGAACCCGGGAAGACAAAAAGGCAATTCTGAAGGGCAAAGCTTTGCTGATCTCAAATTCTGAATACACCAGGATGATCAGATCATCAAGGCGCATCTTTCTATCCTTTCAGAAAGTTGAAATTCACATTTTGAATTTTTAAGGTTTTTTCGACAAACCCTAATCCGGGACCACATCCAGTTTTCAACATTTAAATTGGTAAGACCTAAATATTTTCTATTTCCATTTGAAGTACTCCTTAAAATGTCTCACCACACCAAGCTTGAGGACAAGCTTGAAGGAGTTGATAACTTCCGAGCCTGGAAGTATAGGATTGGGTTAATCCTGGAAGAGAATGAGTTGGACTCATACATAAAAGAAGTCAGCCCTATCCCAGAGGATGAAGAGGCTAAAACATTGCATAAGAAGAACTTGGTCAAGGCAAAGAGAATCATTGCTGATTCTATCAAAGACCATCTCATACCACATGTGTCATCTCTGAAGACACCCAAGGAGATGTTTGACTCTTTGACCAAGCTATTTGAAGGGAAGAACATAAATCGGAAGATGACCCTGCGGAATCAATTGAAAGGGGTCAATATGTTGAATGGAGAGACCATTCAATCTTACTTCTCCAAGGTCTCTCAAATCAAGGAACAACTTGAAGCTGTGGATGAAGTAGTGGACAATGGTGAAATTGTTATGACCACTCTGAATGGCCTACCTAGGTCATGGGACTCCTTTATTCAAGGAATCTGTGCAAGAAAGAAATTGATCTCTTTCAGTAAACTGTGGGAGGAATGCTCTCAAGAAGAATCTAGGCTTGTAGCTCGAGAAGAGAAAATGGGAGGTGAAGATCAAGCTCTCGCAGCTCACACCAAAAGAAGCAAGCCCGAGAAGGAGCACTCTCACTACAAGAAGTCCACTCACTATCACCAAAAGAATAAGAAGGATCTAAGGTGCTTCACATGCAATGAGAAGGGTCACTTTGCTTCAAATTGTCCCAAGAACAAAAGGGATAGCAACAACAACTCCATCAAGAAGAAGAAGGGCAGCAAAAGAAAGTTCCATGCTCATGCTGCCGAGGATGATGAACCTCCAAAGAAGAAGGCTAGGGCAGAAAGTGATGATGACTCATCAAGTGAAGAAGAGTATGTTCTAATCTCTGCTCTCACAAGTACTATCTCCCATGGTTGTAATGATTGGTTAATTGACAGTGGGGCTTCCAAACACATGACTGGGTTTAAGGAATCTTTTGTAAACCTATCTGAACATGAATCACCCCATAAGGTGAAACTTGGGGATGATTATCAATACCCAATCAAAGGAAGTGGTGAAGCCTCCTACAACCTAGATTATGGAAAATATTTGAAGATGAAAGAAGTCCTTTATGTACATGGGCTCAAGAAGAATCTTCTCTCCATCTCTGCATTGGATGCAAAAGACATGAGGGTTGCATTTGTGGATGGTCAAGTCCTAATGTGGCCAAAGGGAAAAACATTCGATGATGCAGTAGTGATTGGAGAGCAAGAGGGAGGTTTGTATAAATTGAAGGGACAACCTGAACATGCCATGGTACATGACTCCATGGAGCCAAGTGAACTTTGGCATAGAAGACTTGCACATATGCACTATAGGGCATTACCAATTGCAAGTAAGGTTGTAGAAGGTCTTCCTGAAATCAAGACCAAGCATGAAGGTGTTTGCAAAGGTTGTGCAAAAGGAAAGAACATTAAGAAGGCATTTCCAAGTAGTGAAAGCAAGGCAAAAGATATCTTGGAAATCATCCACTCAGATGTATGCGGTCCTATGTCATCTAGTTCTCTGAGTGGGTATGTTTACTATGTCTCTTTTATTGATGACTTCTCCAGGAAGACTTGGGTCTACTTCTTGAAAAACAAAGATGAGGTGTTTGATAAATTCAAGGAATTCAAAACCTTGATGGAGAATCAAACTGACAAGAAGATCAAAACATTCAGATCTGAAAATGGTGGAGAATTCACCTCAGGTAACTTCAAGAAGCTTTGCAGTGATTCAAGGATTAAGAGGGAGTTGACTGCTCCTTATAATCCACAACAAAATGGAGTTGCAGAAAGAAAGAACAGAACAATCATGGAAGCAGCAAGGGCAATCCTGCATGACCAGGATCTACCTATGCATCTATGGGCAGAAGCAGCTAGAACAGTTGTATATGTGCAGAACAGAACACCCCACAAGATATTAGACAACAAGACACCAGAAGAGGTCTTCTCTGGTTAGAAACCTGAATTCAGCCACCTCATAATATTTGGTTGTCCATTATACACTCATGTCCCAAAGGAAAAGAGGACCAAGCTAGATCCTTCAGGAAAGAAGGGTATCTTTGTGGGTTACAGTGAAAGCTTGAAGGCTTACAGAATATACTTTCCAAGGTTCAAGAAGATTGTTGTCAGCAGGGATGTGACATTTGATGAAAACTCATCATTCATCAAATCAAGAAAGACACTTGTTGAAGTTTATGAAGAACCTAAGGAAACTAGATTTGAAGACACTACCATGACTGAAGCAATTCCAGATGTTGATCGTGAAATTGAAGATCCGCAACAACCTGTAGATCCACCCCGTGAGAATAACTCTCACAAGAGGAAACTTGCATGGGCTAGAGAGCTCATTCAAGATGCAGAAAGATTTGGCATTCCAGAAGAAGAACACAGAGCAAAGAAGAGAACCAGATCACATACCAGCTATGTTGCTTTACTCTGTGACATTATGAACAAAGAACCTTCCAGTTATGAAGAAGCAGCAGAAAAGAAAGAATGGAAGGATGACATGGTCGAGGAATACCAATCAATAATGAAGAATGATGTTTGGGATGTTGTCCCAAGACCTAAAGGAAAGTCTGTTGTGACTTCCAAGTGGATCTACAAGATCAAGCGTGCTGCAGATGGCAGCATAGAGAAATACAAGGCAAGATTCGTAGCTCATGGATTCTCTCAGAAAGAGGGAATAGATTATGAAGAAACTTTTGCTCCTGTAGCCAGGTACACTTCCATCAGAATAGTACTTTCCTTGGCTGCAGCGATGAAATGGAAGATACACCAGATGGATGTCAAGACTACTTTCTTGAATGGTGTAGTTGAAGACGAAGTGTATGTGGAGCAGCCACTCGGTTTTGAAATACATGACAAGGAGTCATATGTATGTAGATTGAAGAAAGCCTTGTATGGATTGAAGCAAGTTCCCAGAACTTGGTATGGTAGGATGGACAGTTTCCTATCTAGTTTGGGCTTTACCAAGAGTAAAGCGGATTCCAACCTTTACTACAAGGTTGAGGAAGGGAATCCTGTGATTCTACTCCTGTATGTGGATGACTTATTTGTAACAGGAGATGACAGATTGATTGCAGATACTAAGAGGAAGCTTGTTGCCGAGTTCGATATGAAAGACTTGGGAATGATGCACTATTTCCTAGGTATGGAGGTGTGGCAGAGTGCAGATGGGATCTTCCTTGGTCAATGGAAGTACACAGTAGATATCCTGAAGAGATTCGGGATGATGGATTGCAATGCCATGGCCACACCTATGGCATCGAACCTGAAGCTTCTATGTGATGCTTCATCTGAGCCGGTTGATATCTCTATGTATCGTCAGATGATTGGGTCCTTGATGTACCTGACGAACACAAGACCAGATATTTGCTTTGCTGTGAACACATTGAGTCAGTTCCTGACAGATCCGAGGAGTGTTCACCTGATTGTTGTAAAGCATATTCTGAGGTACCTGAAGGGTACAGTTGATTATGGGCTCAAGTATGAAGCGAATCAAAAGTTTAACCTGCAGGGTTATGTTGATTCAGATTGGGCAAGCAGTGCTGCAGATAGGAAGAGCACATCTGGGTGCTGCTTCAATATGGGATCAGGTGTGATCTCTTGGTTTAGCAGGAAGTAGTCCTGTGTAGCACTGAGTACAGTTGAGGCAGAGTATGTTGCAGCCTGTTCAGCTAGTTGTGAGGCAGTATGGCTTCGGAAGCTACTGTCTGAGTTATTTGATCTCCCATTGGATGCTACTGGTATCTTCTGTGATAACCAGAGTTGTGTGAAGCTGTCTGAGAACCCAATGTTTCACGACAGATCGAAACACATAGAGATCAAATATCACTATATCAGGGATATGGTGCAGAGAGGAGTGGTGAAACTCCTGTATGTTGCGACAGACAAGCAGATTGCAGAGGTATTGACGAAGCCATTAGCCAGAGTGAAGTTCGAGTACTTCAGGAAGAGGCTTGGTGTTCTTCAGATCGATGACACTTCAAGGAAGAAGTGATGGAGACATTTGCTGAAGCCATTCCAAGCATGTTGGAAGGAGGATCCTTCACATGGCTGTGGATGTAAGCGCTGGAAGATGAGCATCAGGATGATGTTCTAGTTTTTGCTCTGTATGATCAGTTGGATCATTTACATTTGTGTATGTATGCATCATGTTGATGTTGGATATGATCAGTTGGATCATTTATATGTATATGTATGTATGCATCATGTTGGATGCTTGGACCATGTATCTGTATTTGTATCAGGTGGATACAATGTATGATCAGGTAGATCATGTATGTTGATATGTATCAGGTATGATCAGATGGATCATGTATTTGTTTGTATCATGTGGATATATTGTATGATCAGGTGGATCATGTATGATGATATGTATCAGGTAGATACTTGGTATGCATCAGGTGGATGCAGTGTATGATCAGGATGATCATAGATGACGAGCTTTAGGATGTTGCTCCAGATGACATGCAGCAGGATGTTGCAGTGATGATGATCATGATGATCATGTGTACATCAGGATGATGTATGGTGAGTATCAGGATGATACTTTATGGCTATGGATCAGGTTGTGCAGATGAGCATGTCTGGGAGATCCTATAGGTCGGAGTTGTGTACCCGTAACAGCTTAGGATGCTCTTTTGAGACATTGCTCTGGGAGGACATGTAATTTGTGCCCTGGGAGATTTCAGGTCGGAGTTGTGTACCCGTAACATCCTGAGATTCTCTTGCGAGGTTTTGTCCTATGGCATGTAATTTGTGCCCTGGGAGATTTCAAGTCGGATTTGTGTACCCATAACATCCTGAGATGCTCTTTCGAGGTTTTGCCATGACCACATATAATTTGTGCCCTGGGGAGATTTCAAGTCGGATTTGTGTACCCGTAACATCCTGAGATGCTCTTGCTAGGTTTTGTGGTGACCACATGTAATTTGTGCCCTGGGGAGATTTCAGGTTGGAGTTGTGTACCCATAACATCCTGAGATGCTCTTGCTAGGTTTTGTGGTGGGTCACATGTAATAAGTCCTGGAGATCTGGACAGGATGAAAAAGGCCTCAGATGCTCTTTAGGGTTCTTGCTAGGCAAGACACTCTTTAAAGGTTTTGTGATGCACGTAATAAGTCCTGAGATATCCACAGTATGGCCAGTGATGATGAAGACCTGCAGGTGGTGGGCCTACATCCAGTATGAAAAAGGACTGGCTCTATAGAACTTCCTATGACGAGTAGATTCAGAGATTGGTTGAGATAGCAGCAGTAGTGATGATGACGATGATTCGAGGTTGATGCATCGATGACAATAATCCAGAGAAGAAGACTTGTGCTAGTAGATCTGTGTCGAGAAATACCTTCCTAGTTAAGAGGGAGTGTTGATGTATATGTAACTTCGGAATGTATTTCATCTATGTATCTCATATATATTTATTGTACCCTTATAAGAGATGTGTTATTCCTCTATAAGGAAGTGTCGTCATTTGCATTGACAAGTGTCGCAAGTGTGTGTACTTTTCGATGGGTTATTAGACCACCATGTGTGGGGTCGGCCCTGAAATATATATTATATGGTTGATGTACCTAGCTAGACAATTCGGCCCCATAAGTTCATTGGGAAAATAGGTTAAGTATAAATAGAGATCGGGAGATCTCTATTTGAATCATTCGGAAACTCACACTTCTCTCACTCAGAAAGTGGTGCACTAGTGAGGAGGAGGATCATCTGCTACTAGGAGACTATCTCAGTGTATTTTGGTTGTACTTTGGTTGAGCCGTTGCTCTCTCTATCTCTGAGGAAGTTGTGGGGTTTTCACCTTAGGGTTTTCCCCACGGAAACTCTGTGTCTCTTGTCTCTCATGCTTTTGATTCTTATGATGATTGTCATGCTTGTTATGATTGTTATGCATTGATATACTGTACATGTTATTCTCTCAGTAAAGATCCTAGATTATTGTGAATCAATGCTCAAAATTTAACACAAGCGAACAAAGATAAGTATTTGAATTGTCATTCCTTATTACTTAAATGATGTTGTACTTATCTTCCTATATTTAGGATGTATATTATGCATTTTAGAAAAGTTGCATTAATGAACAAGATACTACTAATATAGTAATGGGTAAGTGGCCTATGGTACTGTACAACACTCCATTGCTACTTATCTAGAATGAAACCTCTTTGCTGACATGTTGGGAGTTGTGCACACTCTTAACAATGTTCTGGTAGAGATGGAAGGCATCTAGAAAGTTACGGGATATGGATAAATGTTGTATTGAAGCATTGGCTAAAACAATTGCATGACTGTATGACATATGTTCTTATGTGTAAGATTTTATTCTGAAAACTATGAGATGTTTCTAATCATGCAATTGATTTTTGACTTGTAGGAAAGATCGTGTACAATCACCTACAAAAGAAGGATAACAACATTTGTCCCAAGCGACGAAATTCAAGAAAACTACCTATTGAAGATATTGAAGAATCTGAAGTTTCCAAGATCCGGGATGCAGTAATGGAAGGATGCCATGATCGAGAAGTACCAATCAATCATGAAGAATGATGTTTGGGATGTGGTCCCTAGACCAGAAGGGAAGTCTTTGGTGACTTCCAAGTGGATCTATAAGATCAAGCATGCTGCATATGGTAGCATAGAGAAATACAAGGCGAGGTTTGTAGCTCATGGCTTCTCCCAGAAAGAAGGGATAGATTATGAAGAAACTTTTGCACCTATACCCAGATACACTTCCATCATAACAGTACTTGCCCTGGCTGCAGTGATGAAGTGGAAGATACACCAAATGGATGTCAAGACAACTTTCTTGATTGGTGTAGTCGAAGAGGAAGTGTATGTGGAGCAGCCACTTGGTATCGAGACACATGACAGGGATTCATATGTGTGCAGATTGAAGAAAGCCTTGTATGGCTTGAAGCAAGCTCCTAGGACATGGTACGGCAAGACAGACAGCTTCCTGTCCAGTTTGGGATTTACCAAGAGTAAAGCGGATTCCAAGCTTTACTACAAGGTTGACGAAGGAAATCCAGTGATACTCCTATTGTATGTGGATGACCTGGTTGTGATAGGTGAGGATAGATTGATTGTTAACACAAAGAGGAAGCTTGTTTCCTAGTTCGAGATGAAGGACTTGGGCATGATGCATTACTTTCTAGGTATGGAGGTGTGGCAGAGTGCAGATGGAATCTTCCTTGGACAAGGGAAGTATGTAGTAGAGATCCTGAAGCGGTTCGGGATGATGGACTGCAAGGCCATGGACACACCTATGGAATCGAACCTGAAGCTATTGAGTGATGCTTCGTCTGAGACGGTTGATGTCACGGTGTATCATCAAATGATTGGTTCATTGATGTAACTGACGAACACGAGACCAGATATTTGCTTTGAGGTGAACACCTTGAGCCAGTTTTGACAAATCCTAGACATGTTCACCTGATTGCTGTAAAGCATATTCTGAGCTACCTGAAGGGTACAATTGATTATGGGCTCAAGTATGATGCAAATCAAAAGTTTAACCTGGAGGGTTATGTTGATTCAGATTGGGCAGGCAGTGTTGCAGATGGGAAGAGCACTTCGGGGTGCTGCTTCAGTATGGGATCAGGTGTGATATCTTGGTTTAGCAGGAAGCAGTCCTTCGTAGCACTGAGCACAGCCGAAGTAGAGTATGTCACAGTTTGTTCGGCTAGTTGTGAGGCAGTATGGCTAAGGAAGCTATTGTCTGAGTTATTTGATCTCCCGTTGAATGCTACATGTATCTTTTGTGAAAACCAGAGTTGTGTGAAGTTGTCTGAGAACCCGGTGTTCCATGACAGGTCAAAGCACATCGAGATCAAATATCACTATATCAAGGACATGGTACAAAGAGGAGCAGTGAAGCTCCTGTATGTTGCGACGGATGAGCAGGTTGCAGATGTGTTGACTAAACCACTAGCCAAAGTGAAGCTTGAATACTTCAGAAAGAGGATTGGTGTTCTTCAGATAGAAGATACTTCGAGGAAGAAGTGATGGGACACATTTGCAAGAGACATTCCAAGCATGGTGATAGGAGGGTCCTTCCCATGGCTGTGGATGTAAGCGTTGTGTGATGAGCATCAGGACGATGCTCAAGTTGCTACTATATAAGATGATCAGGATGATCATATGTGATGAGCATTAGGAAGATGCTCCAGATGATATGCATCAGGACGATGTTGTGACGATTATCAGGATGATCATGCGATGATGACATGCATCAAGACGATGATCAAGATGATCATGTGATGATGATGTACGGTATGATGATGATCAGTATGATCATGAGCATCAAGATGATGCTATGTGTGAGGATGATCAGATGGATCATGAGTATCAGGTTGGTACTCTGTGGTCGTGGATAGGTTGTGCGATAAGCATATAATCTTGCCCTGGGATATTTGCAGATACTCTTGCGAGGTTTTTCCTATGGCATATAATAGCTCCCTGGGAGATCTAGCAAATGCTCTTTCGAGGTTTTGCTTAGGAGGACATATAATTTTTCCCTGAGAGATCTTGTCGGTCGTGCTTAGGCACATAAAGGATCCTGGGATGCTCTTTCGAGGTTTTGTCCTGTGGCATATAATGTTTCCCTGGGAGATCCGATAGGTTGAGCAGTACGCTCGTAATCAATCCTAGGATGCTCTTTCAAGGTTTTTCCAGACCACATGTAATCAGTCCTGGAGATCTTGTCGGTCGTGCTTAGGCACATAAATGTTCTTGGGATGCTCTTTAGAGTTCTTGCCGGCCATGTTATGCACATAAATGTTCTTGGGACACTCTTTTAAGGTTTTGTGGTGGTCACATATAATATTTCCCTGGGATATCCGATAGGTTGAGCAGTAAGCTCGTAATCAGTCCCGGGATGCTCTTTCGAGGTTTTGTGACGCATGTAATCAGTCCTGAGGATTCCATAGGTTGGCCAGCTCGCAAAGATGATGAAGACCTACAAGAGGCTAGGCCTACATCCGGCATGAAAAAGGGTTGGCTCTATAGAACTTCCTATGACGAGAAGAATTCAGAGATATCCTAGTAATCGAGATGTCGAGTGCAGCAGCAGTGATGATGATGATGCTCCGTGATCCAGTGATGATGATCCAGCTCCAGAATTGAAGACTTGTTCCTATATCTATTGATGACCTATGTCAAGAGAATACCTTACTAGTTAAGAGCGAGTGTTGATGTATTTGTAACTTCGGAAGATATTCACTTGTATATTGTATTTGTACTTTATTGTATCCCCAACGGAGATGTATTATTCCTCCGATTGGAAGTGTCATCAGTTGTACTTGCAAGTGTCACAAGTTATATTGTAAGTGTCGTAACTTATACTTGATGGGTTATTAGACCACCTTGGTGGGGTCGACCCTGTATGATTCATGTGGGTTAAAGGGTTATTAGACCACCCTAGTGGGGGTCGGCCCAGTCAACTTTATGTTAAGTGGTTAAGTTGGGGCCGACCTAGTTAGAGTTAAAAGACAAGTGAAGTAGTGTATAAATAGAGAGTGTGTCTCTCTCATTTTACACATTCTCTTATTCACTCACTTTGCATTAGTGAGAGAGAGGAGGAGTGCACACTAGTGGAGGAGGAGTAGCTACTACAGTCATCTATCTCTTGGGTTTGATCCTTGTGATCTTTGTATTGGTGCTTATTCTATCTCTGAGGAAGTTGCAGGGTTTTTCACCTTCTTGGTTTTCCCCGGTGAAATGTTTTGTGTCTCTTATATCTTGTCTCTTATGCTTGATATGTTGTACATGTTGTTCTTTCAGTTAAGATCCTAGATCTATTGAATTAAATGATGAAAAACTAACACCCACTTGTAGTATCACGGTTTCTCTTGTATTGGAATCAATATTGGACATTTTCATTAAACATATTTTAAAAATATTTACAATCACACCATTATAATAAATTCTCATGGTGTGTTAATTCCAAAGTGTTTAAATCAAAATAATTAGCAAGTTATTAACAATAATATTTATTCTAAGGGTAATATCCTAGGATATTACCCTTAAAATAAATATTATAACGGTTTATTCTAAGGGTAATATCCTAGGATATTACAAGTGTATGGAATATGTGAAGCTAGTGCCCACCTATAACCACCATTTCCTCATATAAATACATGGTTTTGGGATGGAAGAAAACAATACAAAACCCTAAGGAGGTGAAATGGGATATGGACAAGTATATGTAATCCATGAATCCAATGCCCACCTATAATACCAATTTCTCCTATAAATACATGGTTTTGGGATGGAAGAAAGTTACATTAGAGAGTTTGAGAGGAAAAAAAAAATTAGAGCCTTGTGAAGCCATTATTATTCTTCATGATTTTTGAGTTGTAGGAATCCCCCCCTTTCTTTGTTGTTATAGATTTCTCTCAAATTGCTAGGGTAAATTGTTATTATAGATTTCTCTCAAATTGCTATGGTCATTTAGAACACCTGTATAACTCCCTTTTGGCATAGATATTTGAGCCTATCAAAGGAGATTGTTGTTGAAGAGGCCTAGTTGGGAAGAAACCTAGGCTCAAGTGTGGAAGTTACCAATGTTCATTTTTATTCATATTGATTTTTTAGGATCCTATAACTCCCTATATGTAACTATATAAGGGGAGAAAGCGTTTCTTCTTACATCCTCTTACATAACATTTCCTCAAACACCTGTTGAGTTTGGTTGTCATTGATGTCAAAAGTATTCATTAATGACAAAAGATATGATGACATGGCATGTATGATGATGTGGCATGTAAAAGACACATGGTCGTGTTTTAGTGCTATTATGAAGTCAGTGTTGCAATATGGCATCATTATGAAGAGTATGGCTAGGGGGGTGGCCAAATCAATGTAAAATAGACCAGAGGAAGCGACCATGTTTGTATCAAGTTCCTGTGTGAATAAAGAAAGCTAATTAAGCTGTCTCTGTGTGTATGCATGAGTCTGTGTCTGGAGTGTTAACAATTGAATATTTGTGTATCTCTGTATCAATGAATCAATTGACAGTTTGGGATATCTGTGTAAATGCTTGATTAATCATTGTGTGTATGCGTAGCCTGAAGTAAGGGATTTTAAGGATTGAATGTTGTAGCAGATGTATAAATGATCTCTGTGTGTGTAAAACCACGGAGTCGATGTGCAGATCCAGCAAGGGAATCAAGTCCGGTGATGATCGATTGAGTGATTGATTGATTCTCTGATCAATCAATGTAGAATCGTAGAGTTGCAAAGATTGAAGTTTGCAGAGATTTGGACTATCCATATTAAAGGAGAAAAGATGGATCAACGATGGGAAAGAGATCACGAGGTGAATGTGAACAGAAGATAAGAAATATGCAACATTAAGTGAAGTTCCACCGGAGACAACAGATCGACGGACGAGATCAAAGCCGTAAGAGATCTGATGCCCCAGAGAAATTCCGCAAGAGAAAGGTGTAAGGAAGATAACAGATCCGCAAAGATAAGGTGAGATCCGCATCTGATCTCAGATCGACGGTCAGGAAAGAACCCGCAAGAAATCAACGGTTGTAAAGAGTTGCGGGAGGGAAATTGCGAAAGCCCATTTCGGGAAAAGTTGAAGACACGTCCGCAATCCGCAATCCGCAACCCCACTGCGGAAAGAGAATTGCGGAAGACAATTTGTAAAAGTCAAAATACAGTTCCGCAATCCTCAATCGACAAGCTGCGGAAAGAGAATCCACCATTGATCAAGATTCGATGGTCCACGATCACTATGGAAAGAACCTTGTGGAAAGAGACTCTCGGAAGAAGTCTTGCGGGAGACAAATTGCAGAAGCTAGTTTGTAAAAATCGAAATATAGTTCCGCAATCCGCAATCCGCAAGCTGTGGAAAGAGAATCCACCATTGATCAAGATAAGACGGTCCACGATCACTGCGGAAAGGAGATTGCAGAAAAGTCGTTGCGGAAAAGCCACTGCGGAAAGGTCACTGTGGAAAGGTAATTGTGGAAATATTGTTGCGGAAAGGCAATTGCGGAATGATTTTTGTTGCGGAAATATCATTGCCGAAAAAGGAAAATTCGGAAGGAATTCTGGTGCAAAATTATCATTGCGGAGAGGAAATTTTGGAAATATCTTTGTTGCAGAAAGTCATGACTGATAAACCTAAATAGAGTTAAAGAATTATTAAAATGAAGAATTGTGTTTTCATGAAGAGGCACGATCTAAGAATGAAAAGGTGCAACTGTGAGAAGATGCATTTGTAGAAAACGTGTTAGAAGGTATTTATAGACAGAGTGTTGAGTGAAAGAAGTCATCTCTGTGATCCAGATCTATGTAGCAGCAGCTATAGATAGAGACCAAAGAAGGAAAACCAGTGACAGGTTTGAAAACATAAAGAAGATCTGGAAGTCTGATGAAATCAAATTAGGGTGGCAGGGTGGTGCTAGGGCAGGAAGTAAGCCTATAGGGGGTCGTAGCCTCCTCCAGTAGAAGTTGGAAAACAGTGTGTCGTTGCATCATTATTTGTAGCGGCAGGAAGAAGATCTGGGGTGTCGTTGCATCCTTGTCTGTAGCAGCAGGCAGAAAATATGGGGTGTTGTTTCATCCTTATCTGTATCAGTAGAAAAAAAAAATTAGGGTGTGGTTGCATCCTTTCTGTAGTAGCAGATAAACAATTTTGTAAAAATTCATCTTATTAATGAGTTTGATTTGGTGGTTCGCTCTTTGAGGTTTCCATGATAAAATCCTATGTCCTAACTTGTTTGATTCTTTGTGTGTCTTGTACTAATTTTTTTAATAAGGGAAAAAGAAGGCAAAACTGATTCACCCCCCCCCTCTCAGTATTACTGGATAATCCAACAATTGGTATCAGAGCAGGTTTCTTCACTACAGTCTAATCACTGGAAGGAAGATCCTAATTAAGACCACAATGGATCAGCAGGAAGGATTAGCTACCAACAGACCTCCACTATTCACAGGAATTAATTATGCATACTGGAGTGCAAGAATGAAGTGTCATTTAATGTCTCTTGGATGGACGGTTTGGAGAGCAGCTGAAAAGAAGTATAAAATAGGAGACAACCTACCTACAAACAAAGAAGAACTTGACCAATATGAGGCCAATGCAAAAGTCTTGAATGCAATTTTGAGTGGGTTAACAAATTCAGTGTTTGTGAAAGTCATGCAATGCAAGACAGCCAAGGAAGCTTGGGATAAATTAAAAGTTGTCTATGAAGGAGCATCAAAGGTCAAACAATGAAAACTTCAGACATACAAGGGACAGTTTGAAAGCCTAAAAATGAAAGAGGAAGAAAATATTGCAAAGTATCTTCTAAGGATAGATGAAATTGTCAATGTTATTAGAGGTCTTGGAGGAGAATTAACTCAGAAAGAAGTAGTTAACAAAGTACTAAGAACCCTGCCAATGAGTTATGACTCAAAGGTATCTGCTCTAGAAGAACGAGATGATCTTGAAGACATAACAGTAGATGAACTACATGGGATCTTCATTGCCTATGAGATGAGAAAAGGAGAAGATGGGAAATCAAAGAAAGAAGAAGACTTTAAATCCTTATCCAAGAACCAATCAGAAAATTCAGATGATGAAGAAGCTATTTTCATCAAGAAACTTGAGAGAGGTACTGGCAAGTACGAAGGAAAGCTACCTCTAAAGTGCTTTAACTGTGGAAGAATTGGACACTTTGCTTCAAAATGTCCTTATCCTAAGCAAAATGGAAGTGATGAGAAAGAAGCATCAAAGAAGTTCAAAAAGGACAAAACATGAAACAAAAAGAAGTTCAATGAAAAGAAGAATATTTTTTACACCATGGAAGTTAGTGAAGATGAAGACACAAGTGAAGATGAGGAAACCAATATTCTATTCATGGGAATAGAATCCCAAGCTCAAGATGATGAATCAATGCAAGAAGAAGAAGTAGATCTAAGATCTGAATTAATCAGTGCTCTTGAAGAACTTAAAAAATGCAGGAAAAAGAATAAATAGTCAAACCAAATCATTAGTGATTTGAAAACCCAGCTTGAAGAGGCCAAGAAGATTGAAAGCGACCTAGATTTACAGCTCAAAGAGAGAATACAAGAATCAGAAAAGCTTGAAGAAGAAATTATGCAGCTTAGAAAGAGGCTCAATGAAGAATCCATTAAGTCAAAATATGAAAACAGTTCAAAGACTTTCGATGACACCTTGAGTAGCCAAAGACCATCAACAAATAAATCTGGTTTAGGATATGACAATAAAAGGAAGCCGGAATGTTCCTCTTTCACAAACCAAGGAAGAAATAAAAGAAGTTATGCTGCTGCAGTAAAGAGTCCATTTAAAATGGAAGAAAGCAAGAAATCCGCTCCATCCTCTCTTGACAAAAACAGAACTAATGTAATGCCTAGAAGACCAAAGACAAATAGATATCAGTAGATCTTCTTTGGACATTGTTACTCTTGTAATAATTTTGGACATAAAGCCCTAAATTGCAGAGCATATGGAAATTTTCGTGACTACAAGAAGAGGGCATCTAGTAACAAACCAAAAGCAAGGAATCATAACTTTTTTGCACCTCTTCAAAAGTATGACATAGAATGTTACAAATGAAATAACCATGGACATATAGCAAGAGATTGTAAACTAATGACTCCTACAAAAAGAACTGCTGCAAAAGAACTCCGAGACAAAAACCAAAGAAAGGATTGGAAGAAAAAGAACGAGGAGAAATCCATGATTGCTCTATGTGTGACAGAAAACCAGAATCTATGGCATATTGACAGTGGGTGTTCAAAACATATGACAGGAGACCCAACTAAATTCATAAGCCTAGGAAAAGATAATAAGGGTAGAGTCACGTTTGGAGATAATATGTCTTCCAAAATAACTGGCAAAGGTACAGCCACTATCAATAGCAAGATCAAAGCTGAAAATGTGTTGCTAATAGAAGACCTAAAGCCTAATTTTATCAGTGTAAGTCAAACTTGTGGCCAAGGGCACATCTGCACTTTTGACTCTGAGAAATGTGAAATCAGAAAAAAGGACTCAGGGAGACTTGTTGGGACTACTGTAAGAAATTCGAGTAATGTGTACATCCTAGAAAATGAAGATCAATGCTACATGAGTATGATTGATGAAAGTTGGTTATGGTACAGAAGGATGGGACATTTAAATTTTGATAATCTTATCAAGGTAAGTAATAAGGAAGCTGTGAGAGATTTGCCAAAAATTGTGAAACCTCTCAATGCAGTTTGTAAACATTGTCAGCATGGGAAACAAACTAAAGCTAGCTTCAAATCAAAGGAACATCTGACCTCACATCCTTTGGAAAGAGTTCACATTGATCTTTGTGGACCAACAAGGACTAAAAGCTTGCAGGGAGAGTATTATTTTATGTTACTCATTGATGATTACACAATGATGACTTGGGTAACATTTCTCAAAGAAAAATTAGAAGCCTTTGAAAAGTTCAAAATTTTCAAAGCTATGGTGGAAAATGAGACAAACCAAAAAATCAAATGTCTTAGGTCAGATAATGGAGGTGAATTCACTTCAAATGAATTCAATGAATTTTGTGAAACCCATGGAATTAAAAGACAATTTTCAACCTCAAGGACACCTCAGCAAAATGGCGTGGTGGAAAGGAAAAACAGGACAGTCCAAGAAGCTACCAAAACCATGCTGAACGAAGCAAAACTTCCTGATATATATTGGAGAGAAGCAGTATACACAGTTTTTTATATACTTAATAGAGGACAACTCAAAGTGAATAATGACAAGACTCCCTATGAACTATGGTATGGAAGACCTGCATCAGTCAAGTATTTCAGAGTGTTTGGCAGCAAGTGTTACATAAAGAGGAATGAAGATGATCTTGGCAAGTTCGATTCTAGAACTGATGAAGGAATATTTTTAGGATATTCTTCCTCCAGAAGGCGAACCGATGTTACAATCATAGATTACACAAAATAATAGAAAGCGTAGATGTAAGAGTGGATGACATGAAGCCAAGAAGAGTAAGAAGCAAAGATGAAGATGCAAGAACAAACAATGAAGAAGAAGTCTTGCAAAAGAATGAAGATGTTTTTGAGAGAAAAGAAGAAGAAAGAGAAGAATCACAAGAAGATGAAGATGAAGATTCCTCAAGAGTGTTGATTTTTAGTGCAGCTATGAGACCCATTCTCAGAGAGAATGGTACCCTAGTCATTTGACTAGAGTTCCTGGTCAAGTTAACCAGGCAGAGTATGAGCAAGACCCTAGAAGGTACCCTAGGGCCCCCAGCTGTCTACTGTGGTTCTTGGTCGAGGACCAAGCAGGTTGATGCCATGGCAAAGTCCCTAGCATGTGGCAAGGGCCCCTATTTGTCTCTAGGGTATTCTGGTCTAGAACCAGACAAATTATTGGTCACGAGGACCAAGCAGATCCTGCAGGTTGAGACAGAGACATCCTAGGTCCTGCAGATGGTTGATCAACATTCAATCTAGGACTGAATGCTCAGCTTGAGGCTGACGACCATTCTCTGGGAGAATGGTGAACCTGGTCATGGACCAGATGGTTG
Organism: Larix kaempferi; assembly: GCA_027924585.1. Taxonomy (NCBI): domain Eukaryota; kingdom Viridiplantae; phylum Streptophyta; class Pinopsida; order Pinales; family Pinaceae; genus Larix; species Larix kaempferi. Next base: position 1,711,313 of record BSBM01000147.1, read on the forward strand.
ATCAACATGTCCCAGTCTAGGACTGAGGCTCATCCTTGGGCGGAGAAGCCATTCCTTGAGAATGGAGGCACTTGGTCAGTTCCCAAGATTATGATGTGTGATGTCCTCTTCTCCTAGGTCTTCGAGTTGGATGAGTTAGTTGGTCTTCTCAAGGGACTGGCCACCCCTTGTGGAAGCAACTAACATTTGACCTAAGGAGTAGTTGAGAGGACCACATGATCACATCATCTGTGTGAACCCTTCCTTATACAGTGATGATGAACTTTCAGATAGTTAATGGAACATTTGTACATTTGAGAGAGATGACTAGTTGTACCTTTACCCCATCCTGGTTGATTTACTTTTGGATCCTTTTGATTTTTTGGTCTTGTGGTACCTTGTACTTGACTTATGGTCAAAATGGTCATTTACCCACCTTAATTTTTTCTTTGACTTATTTTGGTTTGGTCTTACGGGTACTATGGTTGTTAGCCCATAGTTGTGGTACACCCTTTGGTACTAAGGGCTATGGGCCATAACACCCATTATTGTTTAATGGGTTTTTATCTTGTACCACTTTATTTTTAATAATACCATTACCTATTTTGACTTGACCCTAATACCCACCTAAGTCAATTTACTTTTAATTAATTAATTAATTAATTATGTGACTTTATTTCACCTAAGTCACTTGACTTTATTTTTTATTAATTAATTATTAATTATGTGAGACTTTATTGTTTGATACCTAATTCCACTTAAGTCTACATTATTTTTTTATTTTTATTTATGACCATTAATATTTTTACTTTTTATTTATTTTTTATTTTATTTTATTTTTATTTCTTATCTTTTATCTTTTTATCTTTTATTTTATTTTTTTAACTTTTCTTTTATTTGGTCATACCCTATTTTGAGATCCTAAATTTATGGATCTCACCTTCTATAAATAAAAGTCATTTTATTTTTTATTTTTACACTCTCACACACTTCTTTTCAGCTCATTTTTTTACAGCTAAGGTTACTGTTGTTTTATATTCTTTGTTGTTGCGGTATGGATTTGTTTTCTCTCTCTTCTGGGCTATCGTACGACATGTCCTCCTCTTCTCTATTGGCTGCCCGTGAGTCTGTTTCCTACTGTGTGAGCTGCTGAGAGCCTGTTGTGTGTTGTTAGGGCTGCCTCCTTAGGGATTCTGTGACCCTGTGTGTTGTTGGGACAGCCATTACTCTGTCTACTGCTGGGTATATCCCTTTAGGGATGTTTTGTGTTGGGCATCTCTCTTAGGGCTTCCTTAAACCCAGTTTTGTGATGGGTGTTTTTCATGTGGCTGCCATGAGACCTATTGTGTTGTAGACTTCTCCTTTGGGCATGCTGTGAGTTTGTACAACCCAAATCTGTGTATTAAACTGTGCTATGTGGGGGTGATAGTTTGTTAATCTGAGACTTGCATTTGCTTAGATCTGAACTTGGCTTTATGTGCTTAGTCTTGCACTTGCCCAGATTTGAGCCTTATATTGTGCTGAGTCTGACTTATGATTAGACCTGCTGTTTTGTGATTCTTTGGGTAAATTTCTTTATGGTGAAGTTATCTTCTTGTCTGTCTCTGTATTTCTGAATGTCCTTGACTTTCTAGTTTCACCTCAGCCTAGTCATCTCTCTTTGGTTTGTACTTACCCTTAATTGGGTTTTCTAGTTCCTAGTGATTGACTGGTCTCTACGAGGCATGGTCCTTTATCTGAAAGTAATAATTTTGAGTACAACACAGGAAGGGCTTCACACCCAGGTAAGTATCTTCAACTAAATCTCTGTTATCAATTGTTATTTTGCATTACATGTTATTGAAGATTATTTCAGCATAGTGACCTAACTGGTAGTGTTAAAATCATTTTAACACGATGACCTACCTGAGAGTGCAGAGGATGTGAAGTTGAAAGAAATGAAAATTATGTTAGATCAGAGTTTACTACTGCACTATCTATAAATCCTTATTAAATGTATCTTATCTGCATTAAAGTATGTTGAATTGTAGTTCTTCTGCATGAAAACCTAACTTGTTGAAAAATTTCACATGGTGTCAGAGCTTAGGTCTTGTAGCTAACTCTGTTTTGCAGGCTAACAGAATCTACATAGATCCTAAGGTAAGGGTTTGTACTTTGTGCCCTATTCAACTTGACTACATGTTTACAGGTGTACTTGGCAAGTTGACTGTAAGGGTTTGAGATGGCTTCTAAGTCAGTAAAGGCAGAAGATAGGCTTGAAGGAGCCTCAAACTTTAATGCATGGAAGGCTAGGGTATTAAATATTTTGGAGGAGAGTGACTTGGATGAATTAGTCACTAATGTTGTGGAAGAACCCACAACAGCTCAAGGAAGAGCAGCATTTAAGAAGAAGCAAGCTAAAGCAAAGAGGGTGATCTTTGACTCAGTCGAACATAATTTGATGCCTATAATAGCTCCTCTAAGGACAGTTAAGGAATGCTTTGATTCCCTAGCTAATATCTATGAGAAGAAGGCACCTACTCAGAAGAGGGTCTTGAAGAAGCAACTTCGTTCATTAAAGATGGAGGATAAAGAATCAGTTGCTTCCTTCTTCTCTAAGATTGCTCAGTTAAAGGATCAACTCATGGCAAATGGAGTTGAAGTAGATGATGATGATCTTGTACAAACAGCAGTAGATGGTCTCCCTACATCTTCGGAGACATTCCTTTCAGCAGTAAATGGAAGAGAATCACAACCAAATTTTGATAGGTTGTGGCATGATTGCCTACAAGAAGAAGGCAAAATCCATAGTAGATATGGACCCCCAGCTGAAAAGAACCTTGATCTTGCTACCAGGACAAAGAAAGAAAGAAATCTCCCTCAACACCAGAACAAAGGTAGGAGACCTCAAGGTAAGCACTCTTTCAAGTCAAAAGTAAGATGTTTTAAATGTAACAAGATTGGTCATTATGCAAATGTTTGTAGGAATCCTCCTAACAAGAATTGGCATAAAGGGAAGCATCATGCTTCAACTGCTACAGAAGAAGAAGAACCTCAACAAAAGAAATTTAAAGAGACCAAAGAAAAAGATCAAAGAGAGTACTACTTGATTTCAGCACTATCAAGCTCCATCTCCCACTCATCAGACTCATGGTGAATTGACAATGGGGCTACCAAGCATATGACTGGATACAAACAGGCACTTGTAGGTTACAAGGCCAAGAAGTTTAATGCAAAAGTGGAGATGGGCAATAGAAGTACCTTTGAAATAAAAGGAATTGGTTCAACTACCTTAAGTGGCTTGATTCAGGTACGTTACTTCATGTTGAGGAAATTTTATTTGTTCCTGGTTTAGAGAGGAATGTTCTTTCAGTAGCAATGTTAGAAGAGAAGGGGTTCTCGGTAGCCTTCTCCGAAGGAAAGGTATTAGTATGGGCTAAAGGTGAAAATTTAAGCTCATATTTTGGGATTGGTATCCGTGAGGGGGACCTTTATAGAGTCCCAGGATATGTCGTTAAATCTCTATTTAATCACCCTTGTCAAGTTTCAGAGATCAAGAGGGAGTCCTTCAATGGCTCAAATTTAGAATCTCATAAGACTTGTCGTTTAGAGAAGAAGAGGGAGAAGGCCAAGATGCCTTCATTTGATCTCACTAAGGAACCTATTGAGAGGTTCCAAGATTGCTCCAGTAGGAGCCATGTCACTGATTCAAGTTCATCCACTAATGTGGAGTTAGCCAAACCTCAGGTTTGGAAAGATGCTATTCAATTGAAAATGGATAATGATATATGGAAAGTAATTCTCAGACAACAAGGGAAGTCAGGTATAACTTCAAATTGGATCTATAAGATCAAAGTATTTGCTGACATTCAAAGCTCCTTGAAGCTTTCAGAAAATCCTGTACTCTATGACAGGTTGTTTCACCATGACAAGGACATGGTGTAATTGTCAGCTGTGTTGACTAAGCCTCTGTCTTTGACAAGCTTAGTGTTGCTGAGAATGCCTCTCTTGCTGAGAGGGAGTGTTAATTTTTAGTGCAGCTACGAGACCCATTCTCAGAGAGAATGGTACCCTAGTCAGTTGACTAGGGTTCCTGGTCAAGTTAACCAGGCAGAGTATGAGTAAGACCCTAGAAGGTACCCTAGGGCCCCCAGTTGTCTCCTGGGGTTCTTGGTCGAGGACCAAGCAGGTTGATGCCATGGCAAAGTCCCTAGCATGTGGCCAGGGCCCCTATTTGTCTCTAGGGTATTTTGGTCTAGAACCAGACAATTTCTTGGTCACAAGGACCAAGCAGATCATGTAGGTTGAGACAGAGACATCCTAGGTCCTGCAGATGGTTGATCAACATTCAGTCTAGGACTGAATGCTCAGCTTGAGGCTGAGGACCATTCTCTGGGAGAATGGAGAACCTGGTCATGGACCAGATGGTTGATCAACATGTCCCAGTTTAGGACTGAGGCTCAGCCTTGGGCGGAGAAGCCATTCCTTGAGAATGGAGGCACTTGGTCAGTTACCAAGATTATGATGTGTGATGTCCTCTTCTCCTAGGTCTTCGAGATGGATGAATTAGTTGGTCTTCTCAAGGGACTGGCCACCCCTTGTGGAAGCTACTAAAATTTGACCTAAGGAGTAGTTGAGAGGACCACATGATCACATCATCTGTGTGAACCCTTCCTTATACATTGATGATGAACTTTCAGATAGTTAATGAAACATTTGTACATTTGAGAGAGATGACTAGTTGTACCTTTACCCCATCCCGGTTGATTTACTTTTGGATCCTTTTGATTTTTTGGTCTTGTGGTACCTTGTACTTGACTTGTGGTCATTAGCATCATTTACCCACCTTAAGTTTTTCTTTGACTTATTATGTTTTGGTCTTATGGGTACTATGGTTGTTAGTCCATAGTTGTAGTACACCCTTTGGTACTAAGGGCTATGGGCCATAACACCCATTCTTATTTAATGGGTTTTTATCTTGTACCACTTTATTTTTATAGTACCATTACCTATTTTGACTTGACCCTAATACTCACCTAAGTCAATTTACTTTTAATTAATTAATTATGTGACTTTATTTCACCTAAGTCACTTGACTTTATTTTTTATTAATTAATTATTAATTATGTGAGACTTTAATGTTTTATACCTAATTCCACCTAAGTGAGTCTACTTTATTTTTTGTTTTTATTTATGACCATTAATATTTTTATTTTTTATTTTTACTTTTTATTTATTTTTTATTTTATTTTATTGGTATTTCTTATCTTTTTATTTTTTATTATTTTTATCTTTTTATCTTTTTATTTTATTTTTTTTACTTTTCTTTTATTTGTTCATACACTATTTGGAGATCCTAAATTTATGGATCTCACCATCTATAAATAAAAGTCATTTTATTTTTATTTGTACACTCTCACACACTTCTTTTCAGCTCATTTTTTTACAGCTAAGGTTACTGTTGTTTTATATTCTCTGTTGTTGCTGTACGGATTTGTTTTCTCTCTCTTCTGGGTTGTCGTACAACCTATCCTCCTCTTCTCTGCTGGCTGCCCGTGAGTCTGCTACCTATTGTGTGAGCTGCTGAGAGTCTGCTGTGTGTTGTTAGGGCTGCCTCCTTAGGGCTTCCGTGACCCTGTGTGTTGTTGGGACAGCCATTACTCTGTCTACTATTGGGTATATCCCTTTAGGGCTGCTGTGTGTTGGGCATCTCTCTTACGGCTGCCTTAAACCCAGTTTTGTGATGGGTGTTTTTCATGTGGCTTCCATGAGACCTATTGTGTTGTAGACTTCTCCTTTGGGCATGCTATGAGTTTGTACAACCCAAATCTATGTATTAAACTGTGTTATGTGGGGGTGACAGTTTGTTAATCTGAGACTTGCATTTGCTCATATTTGAACTTGGCTTTATGTGCTGAGTCTTGCACTTGCCCAGATCTGAGCCTTATATTGTGTTGAGTCTGACTTATGATCAGACCTACTGTTTTGTGATTCTTTGGGTAAATTTCTTTATGGTGAAGTTTTGTTCTTGTCTATCTTTGTATTTTTTACTGTCCTTGACTTTCTGGTTTCACCTCAGCCTAGTCATCTCTCTTTGGTTTGTACTTACCCTTAATTGGGTTTTCTAGTTCCTAGTGATTGACTGGTCTCTACGAGGCACATTCCTTTATCTAAAAGTAATAATTCTGAGTACAACACAGGAAGGGCTTCACACCCAGGTAAGTATATTCAACTAAATCTCTGTTATCAATTGTTATTTTGCGTTACATGTTACTGAAGATTATTTCAGCACAGTGACCTAATTGGTAGTGTTAAAATCATTTTAACACGATGACCTACCTAAGAGTGCAGAGGATGTGAAGTTGAAAGAAATGAAAATTATGTTAGATCAGAGTTTACTACTGCACTATCTGTAAATGCTTATTAAATGTATCTTATCTGCATTAAAGTATGTTGAATTGTAGTTCTTCTGCATAAAAACCTAACTTGTTGAAAATTTTGACAAAGAGTTGATACAAAAGAACCATCCTAAAACACAGATTATAGGTGACAAAAGTGCAGGGGTCAGTACAAGAAGAAGAGTGTTTACTGAACAAGCCCTACTTTCAGTAGTGGAACCTAAGAACTTTGCAGAAGCAAGCAAAGATGATGATTGGATCAAAGCCATGAATGAAGAACTAGATCAGATTGAGAAGAATGAAACTTGGGAACTTGTCTCAAGACCTACTAACAAGAATGTTATAGGGACCAAATAGGTTTTCAAGAATAAGTTCAATGAAGATGGTAAAGTGATCAGAAATAAAGCAAGACTAGTGTGTAAAGGTTATGTTCAAATGGAAGGTATTGAATTTGAAGAAAATTTTGCACCTGTAGCAAGACTTGAAGCAATCAAAATGTTCTTGGCATTCTCATGTTATAGAAATTTCAAAGTATATCAAATGGATGTCAAGTCTGCATTTCTAAATGGGAAACTAGAAGAGGAAGTATACATTGAACAACCTTAAGGTTTTCTCCTGTCATAGAATAGAGACTATGTTTGCAAACTAAAAAAGGCACTCTATGGTCTCAAGAAATCCCCAAGAGCGTGGTTTTCAAGGCTAGATAACTACTTGAAACAACAAGGATATAAGGGAGGAGCCACCAATAGTAATCTCTACATAAAGATCGAAGATAAGGATATGATCATTGTTGTTATTTATGTAGATGATATCATTTTTGGAAGAAATTTACAAATATTGAGTGTAAACTTTGCTTCTAAAATGAAAAAGGAATTTGAGATGTCAATGTTGGGTGAATTAACATTCTTCTTGGGACTACAAGTTTATCAATTAGATAAATGAATTTTCATTTCTCAAAACAAGTACATCAAAGATATGCTAAAGAAGTTCAAGATGGAAGACTCCAACCCTGTTAGCACTCCCATGATCACTGGTTGTAAGCTAAGAAAAGATGATGAGTCATTGGAAGTGGATCATACCATGTATAGATCCATGATTGGCAGCCTACTGTATGTGACAGCTACAAGACCAGATGTGATGCAAGCTGTAGGGTTAGTTTCCAGATTTCAATCAGCTCCTAAAGAAATACATGTGACAGCAGTAAAAAGAATTTTCAGATATTTAAAAGGCACTATGGAGTATGGTTTATGGTACCCAAAATGCCAAGACTTCACCTTAAGAGCATTCATTGATGCAGATTGGGTAGGTAGTGTTGATGACCGAAAAAATACCAGTGGAGCAGCATTCTTTTTAGGAAATTGTTTGGTATCATGGTTTAGCAAAAAAAAATCATCCATATCACTATCTACAACAGAGGTTGAATACATTGATGTTGCATCATGTTGTACTCAAGTCATTTGGATGAAGCAAAATTTGGAAGACTTGCTTGTGAAGTATGAGAATCCAATAGTAATAAATTGTGAAAACACTAGTGTTATAAACATGTCAAAAAATCTTATTATGCACTCTAAAACAAAGCACATTCCAATAAAATATCATTTTCTAAGAGATCAAGTGTGACGAAAGGTTGTCAAATTGAAATATATAGATACAAAAGAATGGATATCTGATATTTTCACTAAGCCACTACCCAAAGAAGCATTTGAGTATCTTAGACAAAAGATGGGAGTAATTTCTTTACAATGAATAAAAAGGAGAAAAAGGCATCATGTCAGGGGGATATACGTTGATAGGGGGAGCTATCAAAAGGAAGCCTTTGTCATTGATGTTAAAGGGGGAGTAAATCAAGGAGTGGTTGTCATCAATGCCAAAGGGGGAGTAAATCAAGGAGTGGTTGTCATCAATGCCAAAGGGGGAGAATGTTGAGTTTGGTTGTCATTGATGTCAAAAGTATTCATTAATGACAAAATATATGATGATGTGGCATGTAAAAGACACATGGTGGCGTTTTAGTGCTATTATGAAGTCAGTGTTGCAATATGGCATCATTATGGAGAGTATGGCCAGGGGGGTGGCCAAATCAATGTAAACCAGGCCAGAGGAAGTGACACTATTTGTATTAGGTTCTTGTGTGAATAAAGAAAGATAATTACGTTGTCTTTGTGTGTATGCATGAATCTATGTCTGAAGTGTTAACAGTTGAATATTTGTGTATCTTTGTATCAATGAATCAATTGACAGTTTGGGATATCTGTGTAAATGCTTGATTAATCATTGTGTGTATGCGTAGCCTGAAGTAAGGGATTTTGAGGATTGAATGTTGTAGCAGATGTATGAATGATCTCTGTGTGTGTATAATGATGGAGTCGATGTGCAGATCCAGTAAGGGAATCAAGTCCGGTGATGATCGATTGAGTGATTGATTGATTCTCTGATCAATCAATGTAGAATCATAGAGTTGCAAAGATTGAAGTTTGCAGATATTTGGACGATCCAGATTAGAAGAGAAAAGATGGATCAATGATGGGAAAGAGATCATGAGGTGAACGTGAACGGAAGATAAGAAATCCGCAAGATTAAGTGAAGTTCCGCCGGAGACAGCAGATCGACGAACGAGATCAAAGCCGCAAGAGATCTGACGCCCCAGAGAAATTCCGCAAGAGAAAGGTGTAAGGAAGATAACGAATCCGCAAAGATAAGGTGAGATCCACATCTGATCTCAGATCGACGGTCAGGAAAGAACCCGCAAGAAATTGACAGTTGTAAAGAGTTGCAGAAAAGGAATTGCGGGAGGGAAATTGTGGAAGCCCCTTTCGGGAAAAGTTGAAGGCACGTCCGCAATCCGCAATCCGCAACCCGACAGCGGAAAGAGAATTGCGGAAGACAATTTGTAAAAGTCGAAATACAGTTCCGCAATCCGTAATCCGCAAGCTGCGGAAAGAGAATCCACCATTGATCAAGATTCGACGGTCCACGATCACTATGGAAAGAACCTTGCGGAAAGAGACTTGCGAAAGAAGTCTTGCGGGAGACAAATTGTGGAAGCTAGTTTGTAAAAATCGAAATATAGTTTTGCAATCCGCAATCTGCAAGCTGTGGAAAGATAATCCACCGTTGATCAAGATCAGACGGTCCACGATCACTGTGGAAAGGAGATTGCAGAAAAGTCGTTGCGGAAAGAAAATTGCGGAAAAGCCACTGCGGAAAGGAAATTGCGGAAAGGTCACTGTGGAAAGGTAATTGCGGAAAGATCATTGCGGAAAGGAAATTGCGGAATGATTTTTGTTGTGGAAATCTCATTGCAGAAAAAGGAAAATTCGAAAGGAATTCTGGTGCAGAATTATCATTGTAGAGAGGCAATTTTGGAAAGATTTTTGTTGCGGAAAGTCATGATTGATAAACCTAAATATAGTTAAAGAATTATTAAAATGAAGAATTGTGTTTTCATGAAGAGGCACGATCTAAGAATGAAAAGGCGCAACTGTGAGAAGATGCATTCGTAGAAAACGTGTTAGAAGGTATTTATAGACAGAGTGTTGAGTGAATGAAGCCGTCTCTGTGATCCAGATCTATGTAGCAACAGCTGTAGACAGATACCAAAGAAGGAAAACCAGTGACAGGTTTGAAAACATAAAGAAGATCTGGAAGTCTGATGCAATCAAATTAGGGTGGCAGGGTGGTGCTAGGGTAGGAAGTAAGCCAGCAGGGGGTCGTAGCCTCCTCCAATAGAAGCTGGAAAACTGGGTGTTGTTGCATCCTTGTCTGTAGCGGCATGAAGAAGATCCGAGGTGTCGTTGCATCCTTGTCTGTAGCAGTAGGCAGAAAATATGGGGTGTCGTTGCATCCTTGTCTGTAGCAGTAGAAAAAAAATTGGGGTGTGGTTGCATCCTTTCTGTAGTAGCAGATAAACAATTTTGTAAAAAATCATCTTATTAATGAGTTTGAGTTGGTGGTTTTCTCTTTGAGGTTTCCACGATAAAATCCGGTGTCCTAACTTGTTTGATTCTTTGTGTGTCTTGTACTAATTGTTTTAATAAGAGAAAAAGAAGGGAATATTGATTCACCCCCCCCCCCCTCTCAGTATTGTTGGATAATCCAACAACACCAACCTTACATTCCTCTCATCCCATGTCCCATGCTTATTCAATTTTTGGAAAACATTCTTGAATAGATATGTGCATGGAGGTTTACATAATGAGAAGTCATTATGTATAAACTTCTGGAGAATACTATGTAGTAGTTTTGAAATGACCAACGTTTCGAGTGGAAACTCCACCCATCATCAAAGGGAACTAAACAAAGTTATAGAATGATAGAAAAGAAGATAAGACAACCTAAATAGAGGATGACAAACAAAGCTATAGAATGATAGAAAAGAAGATAAGGCAACCTAAATAGAGGATGAGAAAAATATAACCATTAGGCATTAGTTAATTTGACGAGAGAAGTGGAATAGGTCAAATTAATAAATAAAGATATAATGCTAAGAATATAAAAAGCATAATGGAGAGCGGGTTCTTGGAGCGAAAATTTTGAGAGTCGTTTTATTTGCTGTAACTTGGGCGGTCAGGGCTTGGCCCAGCCGCCCCTCCTTCTCTGTATTGCTGTTCTTGCAGGACTCCTGATGGACGGCGTGCGGTGGAGGCTTCGCAGGTTCTGGTTTCAGGGTGATCTGTTCCCTTGCTGAGGATGGCGCTGGGTGGAGGCTAGGACAGACTTGGATCAACTTTTACTGATGCCTTGAATCGGTTCTCGATTTCAAGACTTTTTTCATGGCGTCCGGGGTGTCTTTCCTGCGAGCCGGTTGCGGAACTGCTGTGAAGCTTCTGCGCCGGAGACTTTGCAGAGGCCGCGGACTCTTTGACCTGAATGTGGGCGCTCACTTCCCGGATTGGGTGTTTCTTTGTTCCTGTTCTTGTTTTCTTCCTGGACTGGGTGTTCTTGTTCTTGTTCTTCCTGGACTGGGTGTTCTTGATCTTGTTCTGCTGGTGATGCCATTCTCATGATTAACATTGGGTTGCAATAATAGTGAGGGATTTGAGGTTCTGCTACCTGCATCCTCATTCCCACTTCCACCCCTATGTTCTCCACGGCCTCCTTCTGGAGCTTTCGTCTATCAAAGGCGACGCCGGATTTTCAGTGCAAACTATAACTGGAGATGGAAGCAAAAGGAACGAGACGCCTTCGCCCTTCGAGAGATGGGGTGCAGTCGGAGAGTGTATCTTCATTTGGAGGACCACAAAACGGAAATACCCATATCGAGGTCGACAATTCAAAGGCCGAGCTCTGGCAGACCCTGGATGACCGAGAGGATTCGAACAGAGGTCCTCAAATAACCTGGGTCGTGTCGTCCATGCTCAGAAGAAGATTGCGGCCTTTGGGTTTGGATAGATAAATGTTCTGTAAACGCGTGCAGCTTTACTGGTTCTGGCTCTGTCCCCGACTACCATCTCAGGGATTTGCAGATTCTGCTGTTTTTTTTGCCGTGCTGTCGACATTTTCTGTTGCAAGACTGCAGCAGATTACTGTGGACAAGATCGGCGATCCTGGCCATACTTATGATGATTTCACTGCTGCCCTTCCTGAGAAGAAGTGCAGATATGCTGTTTATGACTTGCTATTGGATCTTTCCCATTGAACTTTGGATTCGAACCTCGCCATTCTTTCGCCAGAACCTCCATTTTCTTGAACCTGTCTGGCCGTTTTCTTCATCAGGAGATGTTGGCTGAGTTCGCCGGTTTGGGAGATCTATAGAGTTTGCTGCTCGTCCACAGACTTGGATCTACTATTTCTTCTGTTGAGGGTATCGGTTCTGATGGAAGCTGAAGACATATTGCTAATGGTCAAGGGTTCTTGGTGGACGGTGGGGGTAGAGGCACATTACCGGTGGCCCTACCTGCTGTTCAAGATCTTCTTCTTATGGCAACGTTTGGGGTTCTCTTTGCTGTTCAAGATTTACATCTTATTGTGGCGAAGTTTTACTTTGGGTTTCTCTTTTTTGGTTCAGCTCTTAATAAGCTGTTGTTTTTGCTTATATGGGACTGAAATATGTGAAAATGTAGGGATCCTTGTTGATTCTACTACATGTGCAATATGTAATTTTAATCATCTTTTTGAAATAAAATTACGGACTTTTTCCAAGGAAAAAAAAAAAATATATATATATATATATATATAAAGCATAATAAGAAGAAGATTATAAATTATAAGTTTGCACTCCCTTGAGCTGGTGGGCTGGATAAAGAGGACAAAAATTCTCATTTCTTCTTTTGCCGCTATCTCATTCCAACATATTCACCGTGAACATAATGCAGTTGCTGATCGTCTCTCCAAACGGACTTTAGGCGAGCCGTTGGATATCTGTTTTGTGGAGGAGTTCAGCTGCGGCACACTTTACAGAACTACCTCTTTTTCCTTTGTTGAAGGTCTTTGAGTATGTATCTAATTTTGTGGATGTTTTCTCGGTTCTTTTTGTAGCCCTACGACTGTCTTATTTGTATTAGACATTGATCAGTTCCTATGTTTTAGAATAGTATGGGTTCATGTATGGGCAGCTATCCCTTGACATTCTAATGTAACTATCTGACACAACTTCTTTTAATATAAGTTGTTTTTTTTTCTGTTTGAAAAAAAAAAGAGGAAGAATATATATATATATATATATATATAAGTTTTAGTCTATGTGAGAGAATTAGGTTAAAAAAAAAAAAACTAACCGATAGGAAAATTTTAATTGAAAAGATAGTGATAAGAGGGATAGGTTGAGGGGCGAATTAAAGATTTTAATAAGAGGAGGAATAAAATTATATAAAGAATTTTGAATATAATGTATGAGAGAATTATTTTAAAAATAAAAATTATTTGAAAAAAAAGGATAAGACGAGGGGGGAGATAATAGCTATGAAAAATGCAATAATAAATCACTTGGTATAGCATGGCAGGAAAAAGACAGCCAAAGAAAGGAGAAAGAAAGACTAGAGGAAGAAATGAAACCACGGGGATGAGAGGTAAACAAAAACCTTTATTGATCAAGGTAATGGATTAAAGGTTTCCACGATGACTGAGTCTATAGTCGTCTTCGCGATTGAAATTGTTTGGATGTTTTTTCTATTTCGAGAGATTCTTTGATGTGGCAAGAAGAATAGAGGGGGATAGATGCAAGAATTTTAGTTTGATCAAAACAAATATGGTGTTTAGTGTTGAAGGAATGCTCTACAATGGAAAATTTATTAAGACTATTATGATCAATATTAGAAATATGTTCTTTAATACGAACTTGGATGGAGCGACTAATTTTCCCAATGTAGGGTTGTCTGCATGAACAAAGGATTTGATAGACTCCTTGAGAGAGAAAAGGGTTGGTTTTGTCTTTCCCACTATGGAATAATTCCTTTGGGGTTCTATGAGGTTTACATAGGGTTTTAATATTCTTGTTAATAAGGATCTTGGAGATACAATCATCAACCCCTTGGATAAAAGGGAGGGAAATTGAAGCTCACAGGGGCAAGCTAAAACATGGACATCAAAAAGGGGATAGTCATTGGCCATGAGGGCTTTGTTGAGATGGGATCTTTCAGCGCTTAATTGTTGAGGGTCAGAGATGCAGATAACTCTAGATATGAGGGTTTTTAGGACTACAAATTTTTTAGCATGGTCATAATGGGAATGGGCATGAAGGTATCTATCAGCATAAGTATTTTCACAATAAACTTGATGGGATAGAGATCCATGAGGATATCTTTTTCCTGCCATGTTATACCAAGTGATTTATTTATTGCAATTTTCATAGATATTATTCCCCCCATGTCTTATCCTTCATTAAATCATTTTTACTTTTAATATGTTCTTTTAGGCTTTCTCAGTGTCTTGGTTTGCTAATCATTTCTAGACTCATTTGCTCAATATTTTTAAAATAATTTTCTCATACAATCTATTCAAAACAAATTGTATAATTTTATTCCTCGTCTTATTAAAATCTTTAATTCTCCCCTCAACCTACTACTTTTCTTATTTTCAATGTTTATAACGTTTTATCTAACTCACACACACACACACATGTATATTCTTCTTAAACAAGAAGAAAAGGAATCCATGTTTAGTTTATAAAATATTGATGTTTTGATCCCTCCTAGGGATCATCATCAAGAGATATGCTCAATTGGAAATTACATTAAGTTGGAATCATTCTAAGAGGTTACCATTAATATTTTTAAGTAAATTTAATGTAATTTCCAACTGAGCATGTCTCCTGGTGATGATCACTAGGAGGGATTGAAACGTCGAGATTTTATAAACTAAATGCATATTCCTTTTCTTCTTTTATAAACTAAACTAATTCGTCTTTTATAAACTATCCACTGCATAAAAAATGATTTATAATATATTCTTATTATTATTATGACTTTTATATTCTTACTAGGATTATATATTTATTTATTAATTTGGCATATTCCACTTCTCATCGACTCGTCAAATTAACTAATTCCTAATGGCTATATTTTTCTCATCCTCTATTTAGGTTTCCTTATCTTATTTTCTATCATTATATAGCTTTGTTTAGATCCCCTGATGATGGGTGGAGTGTCCACTCAAAACGTTGGGAATTTCAAAATTGCTACATAATGTTCATACATAATTCTTGATGAGATTTGCATGCATCGACTTTGGCAATTATAAACTATTTGTTTTACCATTCATCTAAGGGATGAATGCAAATAATTGAAATAAATGCTCCACTATAACATTAGGTGCTAGCCTTGATTTCTAACAATACAACTTGTAAGTAACTTAAGTTGTGGATATCATGTAGGACTTTCATTGTCTCAATATCTAATGTACTATAAAGGAAACTAACTTTGATTTGATAATTGCGAATATAGGTCACTTGATAGTTGTTCATAAAGGTTGTTCGATATTGTTCATAGAAATGTCCTTGTGTAATTATTGAGTTATTTTGATTTGCTTGGACTTCGCAAGGTTGTTTGGTTTAGCTTAGCTTTTTTCTAGATATACATTATATGTGATATATGTATGTGACTTTGAGTCTTTTGCTTCATGCTTCTAATAATCCCTAGAAGAGATTATGAGATATGACCTTATCACATTGTGGCTCCCAACTCATCGGTGGCACTACAGAAGGAAGTGCCTATCTTTGTGTGTGAATCTTCCTCCAACAATCATTTCGCTTCTTTCTTTCAAGGTGAGTATTTTGTTAAATCTATTTTTAGTTTTTAATGTTAGATCTATGGCTTTAACTTACGAATGATGCTTTTCGCTTTTTAAATATCCATTTCAGGATTAAGAGTTTCATTAAATTTCATGCCGGTAAACAAATGCATAAAGAATTGTAGCCAAAGGATTAATAGCGTTGTTATTTTTAAGTTTGTAAATCAGCATAGATCCATCTTAAACTTAGATTTATTAAGCCCCGAGAGGGATCCAATTTCTTGAGGTGTAATTTTTTTCTTAATAAATTCAGGTTTAAGATGGATCTATGTTGGTTTTAATTTTTTTATTATATGAACCGACGTGAATTTTTTTAATTAATTTTTATTTTTGATAAGTTATAAGCTGACATGGGAACGTTACATTACGTTACGTAATGTGACAAACGTAACAACATCTTGCCCATAGTGGGTTGTAAGGACCTGTTGGATATGGTTGTCATTGATGTCAAAGGAGTTCAGTAATGACAAAGGAATAATCAAGGACATGATGGCAAAGAAAACTCAGTGAAAGACAAAGGTAGTGATGACATGGCATGGATGATGATATGGCAAATATGATGACATGGCATGACATAGATGATGATGTGGCATGTAAAAGACACAAGGTGGCGTTTTAGTGCTATTATGAAGAGTATGGCTAGGGGGTGGCCAAATCAATGTAAACCAGGCCAGAGGAAGCGACCCTATTTATATCAGGTTCATGTGTGAATAAAGAAAGCTAATTAAGTTGTCTCTATGTGTACGCATGAATCTATGTCTGAAGTGTTAACAATTGAATATTTGTGTATCTCTGTATCAATGAATCAATTGACAGTTTGGGATATCTGTGTAAATGCTTGATTAATCACTGTGTGTATGCGTAGCCTGAAGTAAGGGATTTTGAGGATTGAATGTTGTAGCGGATGTATGAATGATCTCTGTGTGTGTAAAACCACGGAGTCGATGTGCAGATCCAGCAAGGGAATCAAGTCTGGTGATGATCGATTGAGTGATTGATTGATTCTCTGATCAATCAATGTAGAATCGTAGAGTTTCAAGTCTACGATTCAATGTGCAGATCCAGCAAGGGAATCAAGTCTGGTGATGATCGATTGAGTGATTGATTGATTCTCTGATCAATCAATGTAGAATCGTAGAGTTTCAAAGATTGAAGTTTGCAGAGATTTGGACGATCCAGATTAAAGGAGAAAAGATGGATCAATAATGGGAAAGAGATCACGAGGTGAACGTGAACGGAAGATAAGAAATCCGCAAGATTAAGTGAAGTTCCGCCGGAGACAGCAGATCAACGGACGAGATCAAAGCCGCAAGAGATCTGACGCCCCAGAGAAATTCTGCAAGAGAAAGGTGTAAGGAAGATAACGGATTCGCAAAGATAAGGTGAGATCCGCATCTGATCTCAGTTCGACGGTCAGGAAAGAACCCGCAAGAAATCGATGGTTGTAAAGAGTTGCGGAAAAGGAATTGCGGGAGGGAAATTGTGGAAGCCCATTTCGGGAAAATTCGAAGGCACGTCCGCAATCAGCAATCCGTAACCCCACTACGGAAAGAGAATTGCGGAAAGATAAATTGCGGAAGACAATTTGTAAAAATCGAAATATAGTTCCGCAATTCGTAAGCTGCGGAAAGAGAATCCACCGTTGATCAAGATCCGACGGTCCATGATCACTGCGGAAAGAACCTTGCAGAAAGAGACTTGCGGAAGAAGTCTTGCGGGAGACAAATTGCGGAAGCTAGTTTGTAAAAATCGAAATATAGTTCCGCAATCCGCAAGCTGCGGAAAGAGAATCCACCGTTGATCAAGATCAGACAGTCCACGATCACTGCGGAAAGGAGATTGCGGAAAAGTCGTTGCGGAAAGGAAATTGCAGAAAAACCACTGCGGAAAGGAGATTGTGGAAAAATCATTGCGGAAAGGCAATTGCGGAATGATTTTTGTTGCGGAAATATCATTGCGGAAAAAGGAAAATTCGGAAGGAATTCTGGTGCAGAATTATCATTGCGGAGAGAAAATTTTGGAAGATTTTTGTTGCGGAAAGTCATGACTAATAAACCTAAATAGAGTTAAAGAATTATTAAAATGAAGAATTGTGTTTTCATGAAGAGGCACAATCTAAGAATGAAAAGGCGCAACTGTGAGAAGATGCATTCGTAGAAAATGTGTTAGAAGGTATTTATAGACAAAGTGTCGAGTGAAAGAAGTTGTCTCTGTGATCCATATCTATGTAGCAGCAGCTGTAGACAGAGACCAAAGAAGGAAAACCAGTGACAGGTTTGAAAACATAAAGAAGATCTGGAAGTCTGATGAAATCAAATTAGGGTGGTAGGGTGGTGCTAGGGCAGGCAGTAAGCCTGCAGTAGGTCATAGCCTCCTTCCAGTAGTAGCTGGAAAATAGGGTGTTGTTGCATCCTTGTCTGTAGCAGCAGACAGAAGATCTGGGGTGTTGTAGCATCCTTGTCTATAGCAGCAGGCAAAATCTAGGGTGTAGTTGCATCCTTTCTGTAGTAGCAGATAAACAATTTTGTAAAATTCATCTTATTAATAAGTATGAGTTGGTGGTTTTCTCTTTGAGGTTTCCACAATAAAATCTTGTGTCCTAACTTGTTTGATTATTTGTGTGTCTTGTACTAATTGTTTTAATAAAAGGAAAAAGAAGACAATATTGATTCACCCCCCTCTCTCAGTATTGCTGGAAATTACAACAGGACCTTGCTACTCTCACTACAATGAAGTATTTAATATCTAGACCATAGTAATAGGCAAAAGAGTTTGACCCAACTCACAAGTATGTCGAACATGAGGTACTCAAAACCGTTGAGCCTAAGTCTGACTTTCCAACTTGTATATATAAGTTGAGAAATGACCCACAATTCCTCATTTTCATTGTTTTCACTTGCAGATTTCACCCACAACACTTCCAAACCTAGAAGTCATTGAAAGGAGGATGAAATGGGACATCTATGACATCCACATTGATTTGATTGGCCGAACATGATGTTCCATGTTTTCAACTTGAGGACTTATATCTCCTTGAGGCTAAGGTTGTAGAGGGCATAGGAGAATCGATGCTTCTCATTCTTGATTGTATCATCAGTCATGAGTTATGACTCATATTGATAATTGCATTGAACATATATTGATACTATTGCATAAAACATATTTTTTATAATATGTTTGTATTTGCTAGGTTTTTCCTGAGTTGAGTCAAACTTTGGACTCTTTTGCCTCAATGAGTATTTTGCCAAGTCAAATCCAACGACTATGGTCTACACCCTATATCCAAGGAAGAATAACAGGATGTGTGTGTTGCACTTGCATCAGCCATTTACAACAATAGTTCAATCATACATCCATCTTCGTAAAGGTGCATGCCATATGGATATGATTGTATGCATCTCCTCTGAGCGAATTGAAGGGAGTGGGGGAGTTTATTAACTCACAACACACACAAAAAATAACACAAAGAGACACACAACAAAAGAAAAAACGCTATGTTCTTCTTTTTCATTCATTCCTCTGTCATAAAAAAATAACACATTACACATACATATTTATACACAGACTAAATGATTTCACGGCAATCGGAATTTCACATTGGACCGAAAACTATTACAAACACGGCAAAAATACATTAGCAAAACTATGCTCCGATTACCCATCAGGCTTCTTTAGCGGCGGCCCAAAATTATGCTTCCGTTCTGACCAGTGTAGGAAATTCAAATGACGAACACCCGTCAAAATTGCCGGTTTTAATTAAATTCTGGAATGTTTTCCATGTTACAAGCCAATTTGTGACGGCCTGACTGAAACGCTAACCATATTTGACGGTGAAATTGGCCTCTGACGGGCAATTCAACCGTCAAATTCCATCACTGGTTCTGACCTTTGATCTAAAAAATCTAAAATCGTACCGCATGTCACACTTGGACTGGTCGTCGATCCTTGCCTATCGGCCTTTCCATTGTGATCACACATTATGCATGTCAATACTAAACCCTGATGTGCTAACATGTGTCCCATCAAGACTCTGTGTCGGCCTTCAACCCCATTGCACCTAATTGCTTCGCCGATACATCACCCCGATGATCGATCGGAGATCCTCCATCGGTCCTCACCTAACCGACAGGTCCGACACCATTTTGCAACACTGATATGCCGACTCCAATAACCACGTGTTCACGTCCGATTCGTTGTCGAACTTTCCCCATCAAACTTCCATTTGATGCGCACATAAAACATCGTCGATATGTTGGATCTGATACATTGTCAGACTTCTGTTACCCGCATCCATATCTGATTTGCTATCGGTCTGATTTCATCACGCTTTCCGAATTCTTCGACACTTAGTCAATTTTTATCTCTTCTCAAAACTCCTGCTGAAGGATTCTGATGCGACTGCAAACGGTGGTAATTAATATGATGGATGCAAACTTAAATATCGAACAAGCCTTAGGGTGGTGCCATTATTGCTATTTGTAAATATCCTTTAACAAAAGTATCAACGACCTCACTGCCTCACCGACTGAACATATTTTAATTTGACTTAGCCGACCTCGAGCTTTGCTACTACAAAACGATATTAATTGCGCAAAACTTACATTTAATTCATTATTACATGGTAGAAGAAATAATTATATCCAACATTCTCCCCTTTGAGCATTTCCTAAAAGAACAAGTATTGTTGCATCCTACAAGTATTGTTGCATCTTACAACATACACATTCCTGAATTATCTCTGTGAAACTTAAACACTTCCCTGGATAAGGGTTTAGTAAAATGTCAGCTAATTGATCTTCAGATCTGCAAAACTCAACAACAATTTCATTACTCTTCACAAGCTCTCTAATAAAATGATACCTTGTATGAATGTGCTTATTGTTCTCATGAAGAACATGATTCTTCGACAACGTTAATGCAGATTTATTATCACAGTAGACCTGAGTTGGTCCTTCATGTTCATGTAACAACTCAGTCAATATCCTCCTCATCCAGACTATCTGACATGCTACACCTGTGGCTGCTACATGCTCTACCTCTGTAGAAGACAACGTCACAATGGGTTGTTTCTTATATGCCTAAACCACTGCTCCATATCCAAAACTAAACACATAACCAGATGTACATTTCCTATCATCACTACATCCTACAAAATCACTATCTATATAACCAATCAAATTAAAATATGTATACAGAACTCCAAACTTTGTTGTTCCAGCAACATACCTCAATATTCTTTTACTACCTTTCCAATGAGTACTCTTTGGAGACTCCATAAACCTGGAAATTAGACTCACAACATATATTATATCAAGCCTCGTTGTCGTCAAATACATGAGACTTCCAACCAGTCTCTTATACAAAGTAGGATCAACTCTTGACCCATCATCCTTCTTAGTCAGCTTTGTACCAATTGCAATTGGTGTTACAACAGGTTTGCAATTCACCATCCTGACTCTACTCAAAATACCCTTAGCATATTTAGCTTGGCAAATAAAAATTCCTTTCTCAAATTGATTAACCTCTATACCAAGAAAATAGTTTATCAGCCCCAAATCAGTGATCTCAAACTTTGTTTTCATGGTTGTTTTAAATTCATTAATTGAAAGATCTCTAGTGAAAATTAAATCATTAACATACAAACAAACTATCAAGATTTTTCCTTCTTGATTTACCCTTGGTGTACAAGGTTGGTTCACTTGGACACCTGTTGAATCCATTACTATTCAAATACTCATCAATTCTACTGTACCAAACCCTGGGTGCTTGTTTCAATTCATACAGGGCTTTCTTCAACCTATAGACTTTATCTTCCTCTCCATCCATTTCATATCCAGAAGGTTGCTTCACATAAACTTCTTCCTCTAAGAAACCATTTAAGAATGCAGACTTAACATCCATCTAATAATCATTTCATTTGTTCTATGTAGAAATGGCCAAAACCATTTTCACAATATCAAGTCTAGCTACAAGTATAAAAGTTCATTGTAATCAATACCATGTTGTTGACTAAACACTTGAGCCACAAGTCTATCCTTATGTTTTTCAATCTCACCTACAGCATTCAACGTGGTTTTGTAGATTCACTTCACGCCTATATAATCCTTATCTTTTGGTAAATCTACAAGTTCCCAAGCGTTATTCCTTTCTATGGATCCAATCTCATTATCCATATCCTTGACCCAAACTTTTTCTTTAACAACATCATCAAAAATTACAGGGTCATATGCAATTAAAGCAAAATTTGTAAACCGATCTACTTCATTTTCTTGTTCATACAATTCCCTTAAACTTCTAGTCTTTTGACCTCTAATTGTGTTTCTCATTGTAGCAAGAGTGGGATTCAAGTCACTACTTAACTCAGATCCAGTAGTTTGTTGTCTTCCATCACTGGATGGTTCTCCACACTCCTCAATTGTTCTAGGCATTGTAAAACATGTTCAACTAGCACCAGGTGTTGACCTACTAGGCGTGTTTGCAACAGGTGTAGACAACTGTGGATTTCGTTGTCCACCCTGAGCTTGCTGCTCAACTTCTTCATCATCCTCTTGACTGAATGTCACTCCCCTGCAACATATTTATCAATACTGCCATCCCAAGCTTCATCTTCCTTAAATTCAACATCTCTGCTAATTACACATTTCTTAGTGATGGGATTATAGAGCCTATATGCCTTAGACTCATCATTGTACCCAATAAGGATACATTTCTCACTTCTATCATCAAGCTTTTTCCTTATCTGTTTAGGTACATGGGCATAAGCCACACACCCAAAAATTCTCAAATGAGAAATGTTACAGCGCCTACCACTCCAAGCTTCTTCAAGAACTCTCTCATGCACACTCTTTGTTGGAATTCTGTTTAGGATATACACTGAACAAGCAACTGCTTCTCCCCAATATTCATCTGATAGATTATTTTCTTTAAGCATACTTCGAGCCATATTCATAATGGTTGGATTCTTCCTTTCAACCACTCCATTCTGTTGTGGAGTATATCTAGTAGTATATTGTCTCTTGATTCCATGATAATTGCAAAATTCAACAAACTCATTCAATTTAAATTCTCCACCTCTATTTGATCTCGGCACTTTAATTTACTTACCACTTTCCTTTCCAACCATGGCTTTAAAATTTTTGAATATGCTAAAAGTTTCAAACTTCTCCTTCAGGAAATAAACCCAAGTCTTCCGACTGTAATCATTGATAAAAGTCCAAAGATATAGATTACCTACCAACGGGGGTGTTTGCATTGATCCACACGGGTCTATGTACAAGTTCCAATGGCGTTTTGGCTCTGTATGAAACTCCAGATACAAACTTCTCCCTATGATGCTTTGCTAAAATACAACTCTCACAAGAACTCTCTGGCTGCTAAATACAAGGCAACCCATTTACCATCTGCTTCTTCTGCAACAAATCCAAACATCCAAAATGTAAATGTCCATACCTCAAATGCCATAACCAAGACTCATCCAGGATTTTAGCTCTGAATGTATTGACAAAATCTATCATATCACTCCTCATAATCAGTGGAAATATCATATTCTTAGTCATCTCCACCCTGGCTATTATCTTATTGTTGGGATACTTGTCTAGAATTGTGCAGACCTTGTCCTTGAAGGACACTCTACATTTCTTCTCCATGAGTTGTCTAATACTCGAGAGGTTACATCTTAAACCAGGTACAAAGTAGACTTCATCAACCGTTCTTCTTTCTCCATTTTTAGCATACACAGAAACCACACCTTTACTGTTAACACTCACCTTTTTATCATTTCCCAATTTCACTTTAAACTCAACATTAGTGTCTGGACTGGCAAACACATCCTTGTTTCTAGTCATGTGATTGCAGCAGCCACTATCCAAGAACCAAATGTCATTTGAACATTCATGGGTTACATTGCAAGTGAGAAACACAAGTTTCTCCTCATTTTCTTATGTGATATTTGCAAACTGATTACATGCATTTGCAATCTTCTTTCTATATTGGTTAGCATAATGACCAAACTTCTTACAGTAGAAACACTGCACTTTGGACTTATCAACTCTCTGACTTCCTTTCTACCAATGTTTGTTGCTGCTACTACTCCCCCTTAAGCTATGCTGGTTCTGCTGAAATTTCTTCTCAGAGTCTTCATCATCCTTTCTTTCTCTTTGTTCAGGATTTATGCCTCCTCTTCCTCTGTTTCCAAATCTAGCTCTGCCTCTTTTAGCTGAAACATGCAACTGGGACTTAAATGCAATCTCCAATGAACTATTTTCATATCTGTTCACCCTGGACTTATGTGCAACCAGGGAACTAGTCAGTTCATCAATATGCATCTGACTGAAATCTTTAGACTTCTCTATGGCTGCAACCACTACCTCAAACTTCCTTGGCAAAATTTTGAGAATTTTCTTAATCACTCTCTAATGAGGAAGGTTTTCTCCATACTGTCTCAGTTGATTTACTACAATCATGACCTAGGTCATAAACTTGTTTACAAACTCTGACTCCTTCATCTTCAGGCCTTCAAATTCTCTTCTCAAGTTCTGCAACTTGATTGTCTTCACCTTGGATACACCCTGTTAACTAGTTTCAAGAGTGTTCCAAGCTTCTTTTGATAACAAGGCATTTGATACCTTTGGAAAGATTGTGTCATCTAGGCCTTGTTGAATAAGACTTAGAGCTCTATTATCTTCTTCCTGTTCTCCCTCAACAAGTCACGTTCAACATTCGTCAGATCCAGCTCCGCTGCATCATTTGCGGACTCTGGATATCCAATGGTCACAAAACTCCATAAATATTGAGAACACAATAATGTTCTCATTTGAATAGATGAATCATAATTTTTCCTCGTTAAAACAAGAACCAGTCAAATTGCTCGAAACCATCTCCAATTACGGTCTTCAGACTAACCGTCTTACTCCGAGGAATAATAATTACGCACGGGACAGCAAGAGCATGAACCTGCTCTGATACCAATCGAGGGGGGAAGGGAGTTTACTAACTCACAACACACACACACATAGACACGCACAACAGAAGCGAAAACGTTCTGTTCTTTTTCGTTCATTGCTCTATCATAAAAAATAACACATTACACATGCATAGTTATACATAGACTAAACGATTTCACGGCAACCGAAATTTCACATCGGCTTGAAAACTATTACAAACACGGTGAAAATACACCGGCGAAACTATGCTCTTATCACCCATCGGGCTTCTCTAGTGACGATCCAAAACAACACTTCCATTTTGACCCTCAATCCAAAAACTTAGAAATCGTGCCATGTGTCACACTGCGACTGGTTGTTGGTCCTTACTTATCGGCCTTTCCATTGTGCACGCTGATACAAAACTCATCTGTGTTGACATATGTCCCATCGGGACTCTCCGTTGCACCTTATTGCTTCGTCGATACATCACCCTGATGATCGGTCGAAGATCCTCCATTGGTCCTCGCCTAACCAGCACCATTTTGCAACACCGATAACCACATGTTTGCGTTTGATTCGTTGTTGGAATTTCCCCATTGGACTTCTATCTTATGTGCACATAAAACATCATCAACATGCTGGGTTTGATACACCGTTGGGCTTCTGCTTCCACGCATCCATATCTGATTTGTTGTCGGTCTGATTTCCTTGGACTTTTCGAACTCTTCAACACTTAACCAATTTGTATCTCTTCTCAAAACTTTTGTCGAAGGATTATGATGCGACTACAAACGGTGGCAATTAATACGACGGATGCGAACTTAAATATCGAACAAGATGTAATGCAGTGCCATCACTGCTATTTGCAAAATTCCTTTAACGAAAGTATCAACCGCCTCACCAACTAAACATATTTTAATCTGACTTAGCCGACCTCAAGCTCTGCTATGCAAAACAATATTAACTGTGCCGAACTTACCTTTAATTCATGGCAAGAGAAAAAAATATATCCAACACGAACATCTGAATGAAAAACATGATGAGACCCTCATCTTTTTGATATGCTGATACAACATCCCAAATAGACTGGTAATCATTTTCCTAGTAAATGCATTTAGGACCACTTTACACTTGGGTTGTCATTGTCCATATCAAATTCATGCAGATGTCCAAATGTCAAAAAGTAAACATAGAAACTAGTGTCCCGTGATCCTCAAATTGCAATCAAATCATTCTACTAAGGGTCACTGGATTTATCATGTTAATATCCCCTGCTTCCAAATCAGTAGCTATTTTATATCATCTATGATTGCACTCAGAAAAGTGAGTGGCACACTACAGCCCAATCTTCATGAAAACTGTATTGTAACTTAAAAGTGATGCTAATAAACTAAAAGAAAAGAAAACGTTGAGGTCCTATGACAAAGTGAAAAAACAAAAGCCCACCATACTAATAAAAGGGAATATAAAATAAACTATAGTAGTACCTAGAAGTTTGTTTCTTGGTTTTTCTTTTTATTCCTCTCGATGCTTAGTAAATCCTCCGTTAAGTTGGATCCATGCTGGTTAGTACCAAGTGGACTATGCATTTTAATTTTTAACTAGGCATTTTGTATTGGGTTTTATTTTAATGCGCTGACTTTATTATTTCTCCTGTAGTGACTGTACATCTGTCTTCAACTTATTTATGGTCACTAGATTTTTCTAAGTGCTCTTTCGCCTACCATCATAGACTCGATATTCGTTGTTTTTTGTTGAATGATTGCACGCTTATTGATCTACTGATTAGCATATGCTAATCCTCAAGTTCAAATGCCCAACAAAAAATAAATATCCTTTTGTGTTGAAGTTTACTACAAAGTCAATTCGCTGGAACATAACTTGCACAAATAAGTGATGTGCATAAATCAAGGAATCATTTAGGTGAAACCACAGTTGGGTTGCCTCAACTGATATCAGAAAAAGTTCTGTATGATAATAACAGTTAGTAGCCTTCTGAGGTATA
The DNA here is from genome assembly GCA_027924585.1 of Larix kaempferi. Classification (NCBI taxonomy): domain Eukaryota; kingdom Viridiplantae; phylum Streptophyta; class Pinopsida; order Pinales; family Pinaceae; genus Larix; species Larix kaempferi. The sequence goes on from BSBM01000147.1 coordinate 1,737,823, forward strand.
GATCCACTTATGCAGGAATTCATTTCACAGAAAAGCTTTTAAATGAAAGATTGTAGTGGAGGCAGATTTTCTCAGAGTGCAACTGTTTTTCTCCCATTGTTAAAAAATGTTTGCTTTCCATAATGACAAAAAAGATACTTTACAAAATAAGGAGGGAGATAGATAGTGTTATTTCTCCTAGCCAAGCACCACTTATCAAAACAGATATCAAAACCTTGAATGATCAGACTGACCTCAATGCACAGCAAAAGATAGATTTTGAGCAGCCTCTGCATCAACTGGAAGAGGCTTTAAACAAAAGGCCTCTAACACAGAGAAACCTCTTTGTCCCAACGAAAGACTGACCAAGATATACATGCTCGCTTTCACCAGCTCTCTGAAGGGATGCAACGCAGGCCTTCACAAAAACCAGAAATCAACTACAAAGGCTTGTTGACCAAAATCCAAACAGCAGCAAGTTAGGCATTATCTGAGCTTCTGGACTTCTTACCAGCCAAATCATGTATCATTGGACTACAACAAGAGGAAGAAGATGACTGTTCTGGCAAGGGAGAACAGACAGTTTTCCAGATTCAGCAATCTTTCGACCAAATCCCACCAATTGGCCTCTGTGATTGGTTGATTCTGTTATGCTCCAGCAACTTGCTAGCATGGGCCAGCCACATTTTTTTCACTGTGCTTTTCTCCTCTATGACCAGCGAGAACTGCGTCATGGTTACCGTGAATGACTCAGCTGCAATATTTCATCCGGAATTACTTTGATTGTTGTCTGCTTACTATTTTGCTTGTAGTATCTTCCATGTCTGAGTGATAGGTATCAGTTTGTCTAAAGATCATGCCTCAATGCCAACTCAGTGCACTCTAAAAAGGGGAGGCGAAGAACTCTCCTCCCAAAACCAACTTCATTATCATCTGCCTTTCCAATTAGACCTCTATCTGCCCAATACATCGTTGCCAGATCTCTATTGTCCTTTGGCTGCCACACAACCCATATGCCCCTTCCTCTCATCACGGTGCTATCATTGGCCTTAGCACCAGTGGTGATTAACTTATCAGCTAGCTTAGTTGCCGAATACCTGATATGTGAAATTGATCTCCATAAATAATGAAGAGAGATCTGTGATTTCTTTGACTGTAACTCTTAGCCTTCAGTTTCCTATAGCTGCATTAGACTCCTGACCTTTGACCAGCTTAATCAGAACATCAGAATCTCCTTCAACTTGCAATCTTTCTAAACCTTCTTCTCTGGCTAGTTCAATTCCTTGGGACAGCCAGGCCTTCAACCAGATCATTGGTTTCCCTTCCAATTGTGCATAAAATCTCTCCCACTGCTTCATATGACGCCTCTAGTACCCACTACTCTTGGAATTTCCTTTGAAGCCCTGTTGAAGTTTAGCTTGCAGAACTGCCTTGGTGACATTTTTGATGATGCTTCTTGCTGAGAATTCTTTTGGCTGGATTTATCTTCTATTACTATCTGAGGCTGGCCAACTTCCCACCTATGGAGGAGAAAATCAGAGTGATCTTCACGTTCTTTTCCTTTTCAATCTAAATTTGAGACAGTCGTTTTAGCACTGTTCCTTTGGATTTAACTCCACAATGACAAATGAGATCTTATTTTTCTTCTGATTTTGTTGTTTCTTTCCATCCAACAGTTCCAAACTTCCATGTAATAACAGCTGGAGCTGAATTCAAGATGAAGGCTAGAACTTCTGACTTAAAATCTTCTTGTTTTTAGTTCTTTATCAGGTCACTAGCTGAACTATATTTCTTTAGGGGTCTGTCCAGACTCCAAGGTCTTGCTTAGCATTTTCCAGCATATTTTGGGTTCTGCAGTGAATAAGCAGGTGGTTTCTAGTCTCTTCAGCTTCCCCACAGTTAGAACACAGGCTGGGTCCAGTCATTTCTCCCTTTTCACAAATTATCCCAAGTCAAGATCGTATTCTGTATTGTCATCCATAAGAAGATTGAAACTTTGGGTCACACGACTTTTTTTCAAAAGCCCTTCCAATGAAAATCTGAACTTGCCTCAGAGGCAATTGCTATTTCTGCCCACATTATTGAAATTTGAGAGGCTCGCTATGAGTAAAGTAAAGAGTGGATTAGAACTGCTGAAAAACCAAGGTATACATGCTGTTTTGCAGGTCATGAAGCTCTGCATTTTTTGGCAGGGAATGTTGTTACAACTTACAAACTTACAACATCAGAATTCAGTCGGGAAAAGGTTTAGGGTTCTTGCCAGCAAGAACAAAAGACCTATTACATTTTACTAGGTAGAACCAGGCACATTTGGGGAATAGTTCTACATCTACTTCTGAGGTATTTTAATCAGCAATTTTTGGACAGCTTTCTGAGTAGTCATGGTATAAATTATACAATATGGATAATCTTTGAGCATATTATGATTATTGGCTAACTATCTTCCTCGGGACTGTTTCTAGCATTTTCATGATTCAAGATAACTTGATGATGAAGGATATGAGAAGGCAAAGGGGGAGGGGTCAACGAGGGCATTATAGTAATAAGTATATAATATATAGAGTTTGATAGCTAACAAACATATCCCTATAACAATAATCAGCAATGATAAACTGGGCATTTGCATAATTGAGCTTTTAGCAGTTTAAAAATGGAAAAGCAACTCACAAACTACAATAATGAGGCAGGTATCCATTTCACTTGAATCCAAAGCGGTTTTTCAGCCACTTTTATGCATATAAATGAGGCCAAGCAATGTCACTAGTGTTCAAATTAGAATCTATTAGAATATTGACTTTGGAACCTATGTTGATTAAGACAAGAACAAGGGCATTGGGATCCTGGCTGAAACTATGATCAGCATCTTCTAGTTTTTTAATGTATGAAGTTCTAACAATGATGTTGGAAACTTATAGTTTTCATGTGCTTATTATGTTTATGTATGGTGTCGAACATGGTCCTTCAAGTTTCCACCATCCATGCCAAGACAGTCAACACCAGACAAGTACATACAAGTTAAATACGCAATACTAAAAATGAATTTTAACACTTCAATTCACAGTTATTGCTCAAGAATTCCAGCTGGCTAGATGTCCTCTAGAAAATTTATGGTCCAATGTTTTATGAAATGTAAAACTTCATTTGAGAATGCTTTCATTGCCTATAGTTGCCCAGTTAAGTAATCTTCACCAATAATCCCCACAAGAACACAATCCATTCTTGAAATTGTGAAAGCGATTTGCATCCCTCACAATGATTTCTCGGTCAACAATCTTGGAGATGAACTTAGTAGCACGATGGCAGTCGCCACATACACGGAGGTTTTTTGTGATTTGGATAGGTGTGTCAGGGTCAGTGTTGATAAGCCCAAAAGCAATGGCTAGCTTCTCACTGTGGTAGGAGAGGAAATGTTCCTTGTCCTCATTCTCCACATCATGCAGAACAAATTCTGTGTCAGGCACATAGCCTGCTGACTTCATTTTTGACTCTAAGCTTTCCAGCATGGCATAGATTTCCTCAGATTGTGGGTGGGACCTATCTCCTACAAGGAATGAATGCACTGTATTCTTAAACTCAATGTCACTACGCCCTGGTGTCTTTTTTAATCCCCTCCCATTCATCAGTTTTCTTACCATTTCTACATCCTCCCACCTGTTAGCTGTTGCATAAATGTTTGACAAAAGCACATAATATCCAGAATTTTCAGGTGCTAACTTAAAAAGATGCTCTGCCACATGTTCACCTAGCTCTGTGTTGTGGTAAACTCTGCAGGCGCTAAGCAAGGCTCCCCACACACTGTCATTAGGTTCAAATGGCATATTTTGAATTAATTCCTGAGCTTCATTCAAGCGCCCTGAACGGCCAAGAAGGTCGACAACACAAGCATAATGTTCCATCCTAGGTGCGATATGATAGTCTCGTATCATGACATCAAAATATTGCAAGCCTTCATCCACCAAACCTGCATGGCTGCATGCAGACAGAACAGAAACAAAAGTAATGTAATCCGGTATTGTACCTCCCTTCTGCATTTCTAAAAAGAGAGCAGCAGCATCCTTACCATGGCCATGCATACCATACCCAGCAATCATTGCAGTCCACGAGACCACATCCCTCTGGGCCATACTGTCAAACACCCGGCGTGCGTCACTTATACTCCCACATTTTGCGTACATGTCTATGAGGGCATTAGATAGAAACAAATGTGAATCCAATTTATTTCTTATCATATACTCATGGACATCCTTGCCCTGCTGCAGAGCTGCTAGGCGAGCACACGCAGGGAGAACACTTGTAATCGTAATTGAATCGGGTTTGACGCCTTCAGTCTTCATCTGATGAAAGAGCTTCAAGGCTTCCTCACATTGGCCAACCTGTACATAACCCCCAATCATCGCATTCCATGAGACAACGTCTCTTTCAGGCATTTTGTCGAACACTTGGCGCGCATTCTCGATACTCCGGCCCTTGCCATGCACGCATGCCAGAAAAACACTAGCAATAGTGGCAGAGTCAGGCTCAACATCTTCCAATTCCATTCGCTGAAAAATCTCTATGGCTTCATCAAAATGCCCATTCTGGGCATAACCTGCAATCATCCCATTCCATGATACAATGTCTCGTTGTGGCATTTTGTCAAACACTCGGCGTGCGTTCTCCAAATTTCTGCATTTTGCATACATGGCAACCAGGGCATTTCCAATAAACAGATCAGACTCGTAACCCCTCCTAATTATACAATAATGCACCTTCATCCCCTCATAAAAAGCTTCAAGGCCAGCACAGGCCTTGAGCACGCAGGGAAAGGTGTAATTATCAGGCCGAATACCAGAATCTTTCATTTGGGAATAGATTGCAAAGGCTTCCTTATAATACCCATTGGTTGCATATCCCCTGATCATTGCATTCCACAAAAACACAGTCCGTTTCTTCACATTATCAAAGACAAGACGCGCATCTACCACATCCCAGCATTTGGAATACATACTCACAAGCTTAGTTGCTAAGTATACATTCACCTTGAGTCCAGTTATAAGTATATGTGCATGAAGTTGCTTGCCTTCTGAGTGGGCTTTCATGGTCGCACAAGCATGTAAGATGCAAGCGTATGTATCTGATTCAATACGAATCCCGTCTAGGCTCATAGTTTGCAAAGAACCCATCGCTTCCTTCAGTCGACCCTCCGTGCATAGTGTTTTGAAGTCCACAGAAGGGCCGTTGCAGTTTGAATTTCGAGGTGTTGTGGCGGCGGTATGAATAAGCCTGCCAAACAAAAGGAAACGGTTTTTCTTACAGTGAAATCCCATGAATACATATTGTTTTGGACCTTATGATCAGAATAAAAATATGCGGAAGTTTAACTTTCTATGTTCTTATACCCCCATCTAATCTGTCCTCTTCTGGAGTGTGAAATAGTTTAATAAGTTGCCTCTTAATATGGGTTAAAATCTCCGGGTAAAGTTCCATCAATGGGTGGAACTATGATTTGTGTCACAGTTTTGGACTATATCATAATATCTAAGTGATTTTTGTCAGGGAAACAGAAGTTTATAATTAACATATTATTTTCATAAGAGGGTATCTCAACAAGCTACATATTAGTTGGAGAGAAAACTAATTAGAATAATAATTAAAAAAAGAACAAACTATTGACAAAATGGCAAATTTAATTTATGATATGTTATATCCTTTGGAGCGTAATAAAAGCATAAAAAATGTTAAAGAGTTCTCATTATTCTCTATAGTAAGAGTATCGGTCTCCAATACTTTCAAAAGAGAGGGAAAATGTTGTTACATTTGGTGTTGAGAAATCTAATGAACTTAATGAAGTAGTTTATATTATTTAGCAACAAAGTAGAAAGTAATGAACCCTTGACTCTATATAATAGTCTAGGAGTATCTATAAAATACTATGAATTATCTCTAGAATTATGCATCTTAATATTAAGATATTGTTCGACATTAATATTAAAAAGCACATGTATCAATATCTATCAAGGAAAATAAGACCTTTGGGTATTGTTGGCAAAGCTAATATCCATTCATATAGGTTACCCTATGGCATATAATTGATGTCCACTCATATAGGGCTCTTCTTGTCATATAGTTGATATACACCTGTGTAATTAACAAAATTGTTGACCTTTCATAAAGGGACCTTCTTCGCACAACTAATGTCCACTCGTATGGTCTTCTTGGTGTAGGAAAGAAGAGATGATCACCAAAGGTTTCAACATGCAAAGATACTCTAGACCAAAGCACTATAAAGGATGATTCTAAGGCATCTCTCTTATGGTCATCAACTTGGTGGCATTAGGAATGTATGAAATGAAACCTACTACATTTCAATCTATTTTAAATTTCAAGCGATTGTATGGAGAGAGGAAAAGATAATATAACCCCAATTTAACTGACCATGCAAATCAAATATTTCCATGTAGAAAATATGTGCAATGCATTATTTATGATATGATTCTATATAGTAAATTTAAACATGTAGAGTTGAAACATTAAAGAATCACAAACAAATGGTATTTTGTGATGTTTTAATCCCTTGAACCCTTCGTGTGTTTGGTGCAACAACTAAAACAAATGGAGGAGTGCTACTCGATTTGGAGGGTAGTGTGATTATGAATGGGTGCATGTGTACTTGGCTAGTTGCCCCAAAATATATCTATATGTTTGCACCCCATAGGTAGCTTGAGGAACGTAGTCACTTGACCAACTATAGTAAGGGAGGTCAAGGAATGGGTTTTATTTATTGTGGGAGAGGTAACATGTAAAAATAATGTATAAGACACAAATACATCCTTCTACGATCGATCTAGAATGCATGCAACAAAGGCCTCAAAGGGATTTGTTTTCCCTAACTTGCTCATGTTTTGCTTCCATCCCTTAATTATGATATTATTTAGAAGAATTGCAATCGGGATCATAATCCAAGAAAGAGTGTCAAGGTAGGGATTCACAAAGAGATTCTAACCCCCTTACATGTGATTCAATCTATGGAGGGATGCAAAAACAATTCTATGAAAATTATATTAACATTGAATCTCCAAACCAACAACGTTAATTCACCTCAAAATGCCCCCTAAAGCATAGCAAGTGAGGGGGGGACTCCATAAAGTGAAACCAACAACCCAGTGAACTATTCTATAGTAGTATTACAGAGTAGAGTGAGGCCTTTTGATGATATAATGATCTAAAGAAGTCAATCCTTGAAGCCAACAAAGTTAAAGTGCATTGTGTTCAATTAGGTGCTTATAATATTGTTTGAATTGCATTATGAATGGGAAGTTGTAGGTGGCCAATTAAGTGATGCATTAGCACATTGAAAGAAGACCACAAAGTACTATTCAATTTTGGCATTGACACAGTTGTAGAATGTTGTGTGAAATTGGCACTACATGCAACCATGTAATGAACCAAATCTGAAACAAAGATCAAAGAAACAAATGTTTATTTCATCATATTATCCGTGTTGATGAAATAGATGGGCCATAGGCCTACCATTTACAGATCATATGGTATTAGAGTAGGTTCATTAGAGACCTTGAATTAGTTTCCACGGGAAAAACTTTGAAGAGGGAGAAGCTAGAAGAGTGAAGAGGATTCAATGTATTGATCCAAGAGGAGAAGCAATACTTGAAGAAGAGGATAGCAAAGATAGAAAAGGAGATTGAGACATTGGCCAAGCTGCCAATAGTTGTCCAAGAGAATAAATAAGTACAAGCACTTCCCATTACCATTGCAAAATCCAACACCATGACAAAGTCAAGCATGGTAAGGTCGCCCTCCATAGACCTTTCTCAAGAACCCTTTGGTGATTTTGAAAATCATACTAGAGGCATCAATTTCAAGCTCATGAGGCAAATATTCTATGATGGCCAAGGGATAGGCAAGAAAGGACAAGGGATTGTGATCCCCAATTTATCTCAACAAATGCCTAGGACAATAGATAAGAGGCTAATAGAATTTTATCGCAAACCACCTTTGTCAAGGAAAGAGAAATTGGAAAAGAAGCCATTCTCATAGAGGAAAAAGTAGTTGGAAAAGGAGTGGGAAGTAGGCCACTCAAATTTGCTCCAACACTTGGGGTACCAAGCAACCAAGTTGGCAAGCATCATCATAAACTAAAAAGGTATGCATGGTATCTTTGGTTTGTTTATGTTGCAAGAAAATAGGCCATAAGGGTATCAATCATGAGCATTATAGAAGGGAAAGTATCCCATGCATGAACTATTTCCAATACTTCATATTAATTGGATATTGCGAGGCCAAATGTTGGAGGCTTCACCTAAAACTCCATCCTAATAACTAAACATCCAAGAACAAAGCTTGGAGAGTCAAATTCAAGGAGAAATAGTAGTTGCTTACACCTATATCTCAAGAAGAAGTGGTTGTCCAATGACCTATTGCAACAAAGAATGCCATCTCTATCCATGAGATGGATAGTAGGCTCATGCCAAGGGAAACCCCTATTCAACTCTTATATTCCATCCTACAGCGAAGGCACCCTTTCTTAAATATTGGTTGGATATTGCTTGATGGAAACAAAGGAGATAAGCATGTAGTTGCGAAGAAGAAGAAGATCAAAGTGAGTTGAATATTTTGGGGACCGAAATTCTGCAAGTGGGGAGGTGTGATCCAAAATGGATCCTCTTAATAACATCTCTTTTAACTTTGTAATAATAATAATAAAAAATTGCAGTGAATAGTCCAAACCTCATTTTCACTTGGAAGATGAAATGAACCATTGTGACTGTTGGCCTTCCAAGGAAACCCATTAAAATGTGAAGGGTGTGGAGAAGAGTCAGAGGGGGGGGTGTTGAAGGGTGAGTAGAGAGGAGAGGAAATGAGAAAGATCAATAGTAGATATTAGAGCTTAGGGAAGTAATATGCTTGATTATTGGAGGAGGAGAAGGCATTGAATTTGTCTCACAATGATTGAAGATTGTTGTTGGACGATGGCTATCTACAAAATTTTAACCATTGAGTAATAATATACTAAATTTGTGTATAGCTCATCCTATTGTGACCACTATACTACTTAATAAAATCCACAAACAATTTGGTTTTCCCATTTGTGTTTCCAAGGTAAAATATGTGTTTCTATTGTAAGTGTTATTGCTATGTGTTTGCTTTGGATGGTGTATTTATGGGTATATATTCCAATGCAAAATTCCAATCATAGGTTAACGAAATGTTGGTTGTATTTATCACCCAATAAATTGTTGGGAGCATGGGGAAACTTGTTTGAATGCCCATAATTGATTCCATCCATAAACCATTTGTTGGAAATGTGAGTGATAGCTATAGCACTAACAAAAAGATTGATTAGATGGCTAGTTATAAAATGTACTATTCCATTTTGGAATCGATAGAGTTGTAGAATGTTTTGTGAAATTGACATTGCATGTAGTCATGAGGTTAACTGCATTTGAAACATAGATTAGGGAAACAATTATTATTTCATCAAACTAGTTGTGTCGATGAAATAGATGGGCCATAGGTCTCTCATTTATGGATCAATTTAGGCTAATATCAAGTTAAGGGTTTTATGTTTTATCTATCAATTCAGTATAAACAGATCTAGGCCCAAAAATGTTTGGTGAAAAATCATAATGCCCTTCCTTCCATAGTACACCTCCCTAAGAACACATCAATCTATATTGAACTTGAGCTACATGCAAAGGGATAGAAGGGAGGGAAAATAACTAACTTAATATGCATTTCTTTAAGGTGGAATTACTCTAAATTGGAATCAAGAGTACCTCTCTGGGTAAAGATGGAGGACTACTCTGTAGGCATTTGGTGTCAATCAAACTTGATGAACCAAATGGGATAATGGATGAGCTAGCGAGTGATAGAAACCAAACCAATTACCATTAAAGTCGAGGTCCAAGTGGTAATAACAACCTAAACAAATCCCTATCTTACCTAATAGATAGATCTAATATTGATTTTGCAGTTATGCCCCACCCATTTCAAGGGCAGATATTCATGACTTTATAAAGAAAGTGGTATATATGGACAACAATGTGGCATATGTGGAATCTATATATATGTAATGTCATAATTATAAAGAAATCATCATGATTAATAATCAATAAGCATAAAATCATATCTAATATGAATAAATAGAGATATCATTATAGATATAATTGCGCTCACCTTCTAACTATGTTGGGAGGGTGACCCATTAAGATATGACAAGTGTAGCAAACTAGGATGTTGTTCTTTTCCAAGCTAGATTTCTAATTCATTTAGAATGATGATAGTAGCAAGAGAGAAAATCAAGAATATAAAATATTCTTGGGGCCTTATACCCTACTGATAGAGCTAGAGTGAAGAAAGAGGAGTGGTGAATCTAATTCATTTGTTTCCCCCTCTTCTAGGCTAGGAAAGGAACCTAAAGAAAATGGATGCCTATGATCTATTGCCCCTTTGTCCTGTTGCTCCAAGAATAGGAAAATCACTTTCTTATTCATTGATTCATCTATAGTGGGTAGTGAATTTTGATTATGGCCTTCGTCGATCACTTGAGTATAGGGAAAACATAACAATGACAAAATTATGTTTTCCCTACCTTAAAAAGTAAGTGTGTTTCTCCCCATGAAAGGATATTTTTTATCGAAGCCTTTATTATTTTAAGAATGAATTATGTGCAAGTAAAATAGTCAATACGAGGTATGTAAAGAAGATCATTACTCTATATAGATAGATAGGATTGGTGTGGTTTCCTTCAGTTCTTATTGGAAGGAACGCTTCCATTGTGAAAGGAGATGTTGATTGATACTAATGACTTGAAGTGATATTGGAACAAAAGATCAGACAACCCCTATATCTATATTCAAGGGATGTTGTCAACCCTAACTAGCTAGGAATGAGAAACCCAACACTAACTATCACTAATGGAAAGTCTTGTTCATGGCCACTCAATGACTAAGAAAATGATCCCTAAAGAAATGGATAACCTGGCTTCCTTTCCCATAAGCACCCAAGTTGTTGCAAAGGAAGAGTGGAGGGGCTTGAGGTGATATGAATAATGGATGAGGTTTCAATTTTCTTGGATCCTCTCCCTTCCTTTTGGGCAATATGCCACTCCTTGATCCATCCCTACCTAACCTAAATATAAGTAATCATCTAGTCATTGTCTAGTATCTCTTATTATTATTTTTCCCTCAAATCCCTTCCTTATATTATATGGGTTTAGGAAGATATATTAACTAATTGGAAGAACTCAAGTGCCTTTCAGGACCTTCTCTAGCCTTATCCCTTCAGTTCTTCAAAATTCCACTACTTGACATAGTGACAGGTGCTTAAGCATAGAAAGTTCCCTTTCTTGTCATGGTCTAGATGGCCAATGCCTCCACCAACTAATAAGTCAGTGGGGAAATGCCCAATAGGAATAAAGTGACATCCATAAGGGTCTAAGATAGGTTGGTTAATGAGAGGAGAAGCATGAATGGAGAGATATTGGGTTGTTTGCAGGGGAGGAAGGTGTCGGGGTGATGATAAAGGGGCTTGTACGAGAGGAGGATTCGATATTCATTCTACGAGGCTATAACATATTGAAATATAAATAGTACTTAAGTAAGTTCCTGACTATAATGAATGACCAATATTTAGGTGGGTGGGTGACTAACTTGTTCATTGATGTGGATTTGTAGCTCAAGTCATAAATCATTCAATCATGAAGAAAATTCCTCACCACCTCATTTCACATGCATGAGAAATGATATCACTCGATGCCTTCCCTTCTCAAGGAAAGACAACCCTTCCTACCGATTAGGGACACAACAACCACCTTCCCATTCTCCATTATCAAATGGGGGCTTAGGATTAGCACAATGATTCAACAACCACCTTCCCACTCTTCATTATCAAAGGGAGGCTTAGGATCAACACCATGATTCATAAGGGTACTTGGAAGGAACTCATTGAAGAAGAAAAGGGAATGTTGTTGGTTTGGGACCTCATAGATAGCAAGTAGAGCATTGGAATGTCTTATTTGAGGGGAAGAAATGAGGGTGGGTAGGTTCAAGTCATGAACTTAGGCTTTGGGGGGAAATAAGGATTATTATTGTTTTTTTATTTCCATCTTTTCTAATAAGGATTGTTATTATTTTATTTTAAGGAAATAGGGGTTTGATCAACCTAACCTTTGTACCAGTAACCCTAATTGTTGTTCTTGAAAATTCAACCTAGCCTACCACTTCATTCCAAAAGGAAAGGTACAAGGATGTTGGGTTCATTGTAATAGGGCAATGTATGTTTTAAAAGGTGCAAGGGTGGAGCATTCTAGTTCATGTTGATGTTTTGGCAAAAAAAGTATCAAAGGTAACTAATTGAGGGTTGTGTCAATCAATTATTAGATAGAAATGGAAAATAAATCTAAGAGACAAAAAGAAAACAACACTCTACTACATCTTTATGCAAAATAAACAAATTCAAACACATGCCACTCTATGGTGCAAAAGATATAATAAGAATATGATATTTTATTATTTGAAAAGGGTTAACCAGATATGTGACATGCACCTTGATGATAGTTGTTGATGGGAGATGGGTTCCATAGATACCTCAAGGGAGGGTCCTTTGTTTCCTTGTATGATCCACTCCAAGCTTTATATGGTGAAAGATGTAATCCTATATGATATAAAGAAGAGATAAAAATGGATGCTTTACTCTCTATAGGGAATTTGGCAACATAACCTTGCTTTGAATGAGTGGCATGATGGGTGACCTCAATGTATTTATTTATAGGAAAATATGTGGACCTATCTTGGAACTAGCTTCAATGTGAATAACCCCACTATATTGATGAAGTGGTGGGATGAGGATAAGACTATTGAAGACTATATCAAAGGTTATTTTGGGGAATAACAACTTGGTGAAATCCACTTTAATTCACTATGCCATTTTGGAAGGTGTACAACATTAATGAGCTAATTATAATAATGTTTTTCTATTACCCATGTGATTTTTGAGAGATTTAGTGCACAACACATGTAGAAAATTGAGAAATGTTGTGGGTTAACTTTAGTGGTCAAATTGTGGTTTGCATCAACTTTTGTTGGAAATTCTAAGGTCATATGGCGATAGATATGATAGAAATAGGAGCTAAGGCTACCAAAGTGACATGTAATGACAAAAATGCTCATAACAAAGTGAGTGAGCAAAATTAAGCTAATAACAGTTGTCCCTTGAAGTACGAGCTTAGGATAATATCGTATGGATGATATACATCGTGATATTTTTTCTCTTCAATCCACAGGAAAATAATCACATAAGTGATGAGTGAAATAGGTCAAATAAGGAGGATGACCCCCAAAAGGGCCAAGGAGATCCACCTACAAACAACCAAGGAAAGGGGTAAGGTGAGTATATAATCTCAAACATAAACAAGGAAGGCATCCCCATCGTGCATATGTTTCTCAATACAATATGGGATCATGGCATCATGGGGATAGATCAAAGTGCATAAAAAATACCACAATAGAATACATTGTCATAACCATAGTCATGAGCTACCAAATACAAGTACATAAGTCCATTTGGAACCAAACCAAGATAGATGGCTCACTTGACAAGCATAAGGCGAGGCTTGTGGAAAAAGGTTTTGCACAAAATAAGGCATTGACTATGAGGAGACTTCCCCCCCACAACAAAATGGGTTACCATTCACACTCTATTGTCTTTGGTTGCACAAAACAGGTGGAAAATTCATCAAAGGGATGTGAAGACAACTTTCTTGAATGGAGACTTGAAAGAGAATATCTTCATGTCTCGGCCAAAAGGTTTTGTTATGAAGACACAATAAAATAATGTGTGTAAGCTCATCAAATCTTTGTATGTCCCAAAACAAGCACCTCGTGCATGGTACAAAAAGCTAACTAAGCATCTTCTGAAATTGAATTTCAAAGACTTTAATCTTGATGATACAAAACTATTTATCAAGAAAATTGGAAGATCTATTGTATATCTTGTAGTGTATGTAGATGATATGTTTATGATAGGGAACAATGAAATCTACCATTGTGTCCATGAAGAAAGAATTGAAGAAAGGATTTGAGATGGTAGATTTGGGACATCTTCACTACTACTTGGGTATTGAAGTGCCTCAGAATCCAAAGCACATATTCATCTCCCATAAGAAGTACATTGGAAATTTGTTGAATAGGTTTGGCATGATAGAGTGTAACCCTCTCTCTACTCTAGTGCAACAAAATTTGAAGCTCACATCAAAAGAAGGAAATGAATTTGAGGATGCAACCAAGTACAAACAACTTGTGGGTAGTTTTATCTACCTTGCCATCACTAGACCAAATATTTAATTTGTTGTTGGGATCCTTTCCAGGTTCATGAAGAAACCATGTGAAGGAAATTGGTTTGCTACAAAAAGAGTTCAAGATACTTAAGAAGGGACCCAAGAATTTGGACTCAAATATTCTAAGCTAGATGACTTCAAACTGATTGGATATTCTGATTCAAACTTTGATGTCAATAAAGATAGCAGAGTGTCTAATTTAGGATACCTCATGAGTCTTGGATCAACAACTATATCCTGGATATCACACAAACAGTCTATTCTAGGAGATTCCACAACAAAGGAAGAATATGTGGCTGCAATAGAAGCAACAAAGGAGATCATGTGGTTGAGGAAGATACTTGAATATGTGTAGGAGAAATAGGTGAATTCTACTATGCTACTAGTTGACAATACTTATGCAATCAAGATGGGCAAGAATCCCATATTCCATGTTCAATCTAAGCACATCAACATAAAGTACCATCTAATTCAATAATGTGTAAAGGCTAAGACTATTCTTTTGATACATTGTTCCACAAATGAGCAAATTTCAGACATCTTCACCAAAGCACTTGGAAGAGAAAAGCATTAAAAGTTTAGAAAGATGCTTGGACTCACAAACACCCCTTCATATTTAGGGGGAGGAAGTTGGATACCTAACCCTACGATTTTATGGTTTCATGTACATTATTATTATATATTTGTAGTTACTAGAGAATAAATTGAAGAGTCAACTACCGTAACCTCTTAGAAGATGAAAACCAAGAATCACCCTTCAATGTATAAATCATTTCTTCACATTAATGAAATGCATCCCCACCATTGGAGTTATGCAGGCCTATCAAAAACCAACGTTGTCCTCAAGGCTATAGGTGTGGAAACTACTACAAAATCTATGTTACTTCCCAAGTGGCATCTTCTAGCTACATATATATCCGCTTGAAAAAAACTTCTTGGATGGTGCATTAGTGTAGTTGATTCTCTCATTTGTAAAACACTGCTTTCAATTAGATCCAAATGGACCCTTCTTCATCAAGTTGTAGAAGGATAGATTGAATGTGACAATTCATTCCAACTACCTTCAAACAAGACATGTGAAACATTAGATGAAACTTAGAGTGAGCTTCAAGAGTGAATCTATAGCCAACTTGTCTAATGCACTAGAGGATTTGCAAGGGTCCATAGAGTTTTGGCACAAGATTTTGGTGGAGTTTATCTTTGAGATATGTTTACTTAAAAGGTTGAAGGTGAAGAAACACATAATATCCCACTATAAAAGAATGCTTGGATTGATGTCAATTTTTAGCTTATTGCTTCATGCAATTTTGAGCCATCACTAGATTGTCCTTTAGTTGGCAGAAAATGACCTCCAAGGTGTGAAGCATGCCATATACTACTTGAACCTTTGATGTTCTTGATAATTATGAAGCCATTGAAGGGTGTGTTTGGCCATAGACAACTTCATATGGTGTCATTCTAGTAGTGCCATGATAAGTGATACTATACCACCATTCGATAAGGAGTAGCTATTATCCCATTGGTGTTGCCTTTATGAATAAGAGCATCTCAAATATGTTTTCAAGGATTTGTTAACTATTTATATTTGACCATTTGTTTGAGGGTGAAAAGTTGTGCACATGTTCAATTGCATGCCCTAGAGTTTAAACAATGGTTGCCAAAATTTGTTGCTGATTGTGGGGTCACTCTTTGACACAATGGAAGTGGGCATACCATGTAACTTAAAAATATGATCCATGAAAAATTATTCCACTATGGAGAGTGCAAATGAGTGTGTTGGGTACAAAATTGAGCCTATTTGGAAAAGAATTTGACTACTGCCATGATGATCGATTTGTTGCTAGATATCAAAAGGCCCAGGATGAAATCCATACAATGGCTAGTATTAGGAGTGGTTGTAATTCCTTAGGAGTATTCATCATCTCCCCCTCATTCTTTTGATAGGTGTCACATCACACTACAAAAATATTGATGTATTTTTTCATGCCTTCCCCAAAGAAAGAGAATTTAATGCGTGCATAGATTTTGCAAAAGTCAAATAACCCATAGTTGGAGATGAATGTAGCTCCTCTAACACTCTTTAGTTTAAAGCAAAAATTTGCACCCAAAAAATGTCTCCTTTATACTGCAAGGTATCCTTCTTCCAAGCATATACTTTAGGGGGATTTGGGTCATCATGAAGCCTATTGATGATTTGAACCAACCTATCATTTTTGAACCATTCTTGGGGTGATTTAGCTAGCCAATCAGGTGTAGGTAAGGATAGAGGCAAATGAGATCCTATGTCCCCACATATTTCCTAGACAAAACATTAGCTACTACATTCCATTTGTCTATCTTATATATGATCCCATAATCATATGCTCAAGCGATGATAACCTTTGTTCTAAAAAACACTTTAAAATATGATGGCATGTCTTGATCTAGAAGCACCTCCCAATGAGATATGAGCTCCACATATCAACAACATGAAGGCTAGCCATCATCTCTTTCTCATAGTTCAAATTACTCAAATTTATGTCACACAACTATTTACTAGTGAATGCCAAGAGATGCCATTCTTGCATCAATATGGATCCAATGCCTTGGCCTAAAGCATCACATTCCAAGACAAACATCTTGGTGAAATTTGGCATAACTAAGGCTAGTGCAGTACACATGGATTCCTTGAAGGTGAAAAAGGTGTGCCCAACTGCTTCATTCCACACAAAGAAATTCTTCTTGAGGAGCGAAGTTAAGGGAGTTGTAATTTATCCATAAGTTTTAACAAAATTTCAATAGTAACATGTGAGCCCTAAGAAATCACATAAGATTTTCAAAGTCTTTGGGTGTCGCCAATCCTTCATAACTTAAATTTTCTTGGGATACACTCACACCCCATCTTGACCAACCATGTGACCCAATTATTCTACCTCTGAAGCACCAAAAGCACATTTGAAACATTTAAGGAACAACTAGGTGTTCCTACAAATTTGCAAGGCTCTATCAACATGCTCCACATGTGTTGCCCATGTTTTTCTATAGATCAAGATATCAACCAAGATCAATACAAGCACAAAAGTACGCATGAAAGGTAAAAAAATATTACTCATTATTCTCTAAAAAGTATATGGGGCATTGGAAAGGCCAAAGGGCATCACTGAAAACTCATAATGGAATTTATGAGTGCAAAAGGCTGTCTTAAGAATGTACACCTTCTTCATTTGTATTTGGTGGTATCCTAGGTGAAGGTCCAATTTAGTGAAAAACTTGGCATCGTGAATCTCATCTAAGAAATAATCAATAATTGAGATATCAAATTTGTATTTGATGGTGAGCATATGGAGAGCATGGAAATATTGACACATATGCCAATTTCCTTGTTTCTTCAATATCATGACAACTTGTGATGTGTTGTATTCAAGTAGAGAGTAAAAGCACACACAGAGACATAATTAAGACAAGGGATGAGCCGAATTCATTCAAGTGGTTATTATTCATCTTGATGGTATTATTTATACATCTTATATGTGGTCGGAGCGGTTGCACCCATTCCAACTGCTTATTTAACTAGATTATTACATAAGTAAATAATGACAACTAAGGAGCCCGAAGGGTCCCCTCCAACATCTCCCCCACCAACAAAGTCTTTCTTCGTCCTGAAGAAAACAAGAACAACCATGAACTGTGATTTCTTTAGCCTTTGTCAGCAGTCTGGTAGTGGTCAATCGAACCTCACCCTTTCACCTTCCTTCCGGCTTTCATCTCCAATGGTCCATGAACTTCTGGGCTTCCACGCTCTACCTTTACAGCAGCTCACCAACTGCCTTCAAACTTCTGAAATGACACTGAATAGATGTTTTATGTCTGATGTCATGAGGATGCCTGCAAGTTTCTAAATGTGGCGTTGCTTTTTGTGGTCGATAACAACTGATATTGGTTGTGGCCGACTTGACTCGACTCGAATCGACTGACACTGGTCGGCAAGAGACCAACTTAATTTACAACTTTATGAATATACATGGTTCAATAAACTTGAACAACCCTTTATACAAAACTTTGACTAATTTTCAAAGACCCGAATCCATTTTGATAACCTCGACCAACGTATGCAATATATCAACCATATATCAACAACCAATGAATTCGACTACTATCAAATACCATCGACCAAATTATAACATTGACCTCATATGCTTTTACTTGACTCAACAATAACTCGTCGACCAACATCATCAACCGAATAGGACAAACCCTACACATATCGACTCAAACTTAAGACATATTGATCACTTTTTATGCCTTAATAAAAAATGTAATATCAAGCATGACTTACAAACCCTTTATCCTTGTGGAATTTGATGGCCGACTTAAAAGCATATTGACCTATCCCTCCAAAATATTGACCAAACTTAAAATTCATGTCGATCAAAGCAAAACATCGACCTTATTTTGACATATACTTTTACTTAACTAAAAATAAATAAATACTCGTCGAAAAAATAGCAGCCACATATTAACGTCGTGTATAAGTATCAACCAAACAATATCAACAGACATGAGGCCGACCACAATATCCATTCAAACTACTGCTTGACTTTCTTTGCATTAACTGCTACCATTGTTTTCCCCCGTCGCCATTATTCTTCATCTCCAATACTTTTCTATTGGTTAAATATTGTAACGATGAATCTGCTCCAAATTTTGACGTTAGTTAGTACTCGATGATGACTGCTCCAAATTTTGACGTTAGTTAGTACTCGATGATGACTTTTATTTCTTCCCTTGGTCGAATAATTCTCTGGTCGACAAAATGGTATTTGATGGGATTCAACATTCAACGTGTCTCTTGCCGTAGTTGACCAAAGTATGTAATAAATAGAAATTGAGTTGATTGTTCTAGTCGATGAAAATGACTGTGATCTTGACTAGCTTCTTCTTTATCAGTCGATGTAGATTTTTAATCTTCTTATGCAAGCATCCGTCGACTAGATTCAAATACAATCAATCAACCACTTTATGTGTTAAGAGCAGATGGTCAATAAATAAATGGGAGTGGACTGGGGAAGCCTGTCAAATAAAATTTACATATGAATCGACCAGTTTAAAATATTGATACCACCTTTTTGCACATTGTCAACGATGGACGCATACAACATAGAACATATGCGTGTATGAGCATACAAAATATAAGAGTTTAACTTCATATTAACTTCAACAACCTAAACTGAAGAGATCAATGGTTTCGCTGGTCGGTGTGCTAGTTTGCTCGCCTGGTGGTCGATTCAAATTCTGCTAAATGCTATCAATTTTATACAACATACTCTGGTGGTTGAGCAAATGCATGTCTAAAAATTACTGATTCCGGTCGATGGATCATAGGTCGACTTATTGGATACAGGTCGGTTGCGGGGCGACTGGAGTGGTCGGTCGCCGACTGCTTCGCACTTCTTTTTGCTTGAGCCCTCTGACTGGTTGCATAAGCTTTTCGTATTATTTTACATAGCACTATCTCAAAATTTAAATCTTTCTTGTAGGTTTCAACGTACATATTTTGGAATTCCTCGGTATCTTCACGCTGCTTCCAATGACGAAGATAGTCGACGGGCTGAGGAACTTTTGCTTGCTCTTTTCGTAGAGTATCAACGCATGAGAAATCGTTCTCACAAAATATTTCTGGATCAACACGCATGTAGTCTTTTAGTTTTCTTTGTAGGTTCTATCCACTCCCAGCTGCGTGCCCTTATTTTTTTCTTGCAGGTCCAGATCGCTCCCATCAGATTCTTTTCGCTTGCACGCAGGACAGTTTTCAACAACACATCAGCAATCGAGAAACATTATCATTTCTTTGATTCTTGTAGGGAATCTTTTCTCCTCACGATCTTTTGCAAGTTTGAACTAGTCCCCATCCGCTGCTACTGTCACCCAGACCGAATGGAGATCGGAGATCGGCAATGGCCCTAGATGTTGTATTCAAGGAGAGTAAAAGCATACACAAAGACATAATCAAGACAAGGGATGAGCCGAATGCATTCAACTGGTTATTATTCATCTTGATGGTATTATTTATACATCTTATATGTGGTTGGAGCGGTTGCACCCGCTCCAACTGCTTCTTTAACTATATTATTACATAAGTAAATAATGACAACTAAGGAGCCCGAAGGGTCCCCTCCAACATGATGAATAAGGGCCAGTGTTGGGATGAATTCCACTTGCTTCTAACAATGGTTGGATAATCATTTCAATTTCATTATTTTGTGTAAAAGGGTGCTAGTAAGGATGCACATGTAATATCCCTCTTTCTCCGTTAGGGTTTCTGCAACATAAAGTACAACTGTGTACCCACCAACGACAAGGAGCTCATGGCAAGAGCTCTGCAGGTAAAACTTTGTAAGTATGATTATGTTTTCCTAAGTGTAAAGTGAATTTGTATACTTAGGAGACTCAAGGCTTGACGCAACGAATCAGTTGGGGCATGGAAACCACTAGGGGGAGAGGATGAATGGCTTGATAGCCATGAGTTTTGATGACAGTGGTCATCCTAGTGTCATGAGCACTTGAAGTGAATTGTGATGTTCAATAAGCAAACACTTAAGTTTAAAAGTATGTTAATAATTAGTCCTAGATAAGGACGCCGAAGAAACTTATAATCACCGGAAGGAAATAATAAATTACCCAGACCTAACTATTAGCATGGAGCTAACCTGCATTGAGTACGGTTAAGTAAAAATAAGAGCTTAACCTAAACAACATTGGTATCTTGGCCTCAACAAAAGATTTTGTTAAAAATCCTAATTGGAAAAAGATTAATATTTTCCTAATTATAAATTAGGAATAAAGATAAAATGATTATTATTACTAAGAAAACATATTGTTATTTATAAATAAATATTTAAATGTTATTACAAATAAAATAAAGTAAGTAAGTAAGATTAAAGAAGGACGGGTTGCCCTTGAATAATACTTTAAAAACTATAAAAGTTTATCTACTAAAGAAGAAAAGGTTAATTAGTAGTTAATGCATGGTTATGAATGAATAAATTGTAACTAATGCATAGGTATGCATGGTTAACTCTTAGCTATTAATATTTTGTTGGAAGTTAAAGCTAAGTTACATTTAGTTATGTTCACATAATATAAATAATTAAAGTTAGTTGAAAAGAAAGCTTAAGAGATAAATTGGTGGAGTTTCAATTAGGATAAGTTATTTATCTTAAAGTTAATTAGGTAAAGCTAAATAAGTTTAATTTAGCTAAGTTAATTAATTGATTAACTAAAGATAGACTGAGTAAGTCGATCAGTTAAAAATTAACTAAAGTTAAATAAGTTAAGTTCGAACAAGAACTTATCTTGTTAGTCCAAACATAAATTTGACTATAAAGAGGGCACTAAGGTGCCCTTAAGGGGGGGATCATCTTCTTCAAAGGCGAAAAATGAAAGGAAAGATAAATAAGATTGAATGAAGGAAGCATAGATTTATTCTCGTACCCTAGTGGATTTCGTGCCTAGCTCGAGGGTGGTCTCTTGGAGGAAAAACCTACTAATTCTTGATTTGGGTTCATCTTTTATCATAGTATAGTTGTGTTTGTACTAAATATATAATTTAAGAGTTTTTTTTGTAGTGGTAGTTTATTTCAAAGTTGCATGTATTAATCTATTCCCCGTGGTTTCTACCAAGTTTAAGCAATTCATATCCTTTCTTAGTATAAGGATCCAATCCCTGTCATTAACGCATCCAAATTATGAAATTCGTTTAGTAATGGGAATAATTCCTCTCGTGCCTATATGGAGTTAGTATAACCAATGAAATCGGTTAAGCATGGAGATCAAATTCGTGTCAATAATGCACAATTTCCGTTTCAAAGCTTTTACTGTCTAACGCTAATGGAAGATGTAAGCCTGGTTCGCAATGGGACGATCTTTGTTGGTGTCGAGGTAAATTAAATAAGATCGCTGTACAGTCACTATATATTGGACCATAGACATAAGAAGTCTTGCATGTTAGATTTGTGGACTGTGCGTGGTCCTGCGATGATCATCGATTGATGTTCTTCGTTGTTCCTTTTTTATGCCCTTAAACGTGCAGTCCAACGCTAAACCTATGTTAGGGAGTTCAGGAAGCTTGGCTTAGTTGTCTGTCAGGTAACGATTATCCACATATAAGCATAAACCCGGATTTTTGAACCACGAAAATAGTTAAAATATCATTCTAAAAGTTTAATTATATTTGGAGTGAGAACTAGATGTGATATGTGTGTTAAATAAATTTAGATAGACTCTGCCTAGTATGCGCGGTCTGCGTGTAAATAAATTTGCAAAGTTAAATAAGTATTACATTATTACTAGATAGAATGGAATAATTGTGATCACGATAAATTGAGAGTTTAAAATTCAATGTTGTATTTACAGGGGAACGTAGGTGAAAAGATAGGGTTCAATGCTTATAATGATATTAATTGATAAGCATAATTCAAAGTTAGTATTTATATTTTATTAAAATTCATGCGAATGACATAGTTGAAAGCTTATATTTTGATCGATATGCATAGTTCGATATTTACATGTCTTATTAATTAAAATGTATTTTAAAAGAAAATATATATGTAAGTGTTATATATATTTGTTGAATGGATGGGATATTCCAAATCTATAGTAGAAATTAAGACTTTACTTTGCATAAATATATATACACGATTCCCATATTAGAGATTGTTTAGACATGGAATTAAAAAGCTATATAGAATAATATCCATAGTAGAAATAAAGACTTTGCTTTGCATAAATATATATACACGATTCCCATATTAGAAATTATTTAGACGTGGAATTAAAAAGCTATATATAAATATATATACACGATTCCCATATTAGAGATTGTTTAGACGTGGAATTAAAAAGCTATATAGAATAATATGTATAGTATAAATTGTTTTACATAAAGTTCAAATAAATGAAATGGATGGTTAAACATATAGCATGGTTAGTACTTAAAAAGAATAGAGACATATATTTATAAATTTATATGTATGTTGGAATTTAAACATATGGGCGTTTGCACTTAAGAGATATGATGTGATCTGAATTAATAAATTGAGTTATATATATATATATATATATATATTGTTGCGAATTTAAGTATGAGAAAAGGTTATGGTAAGGGGATGTCTTTATGGTAGTGCAAGTATAATTACTATTCGTTGAAGTCCCTCTAAAAGATATGTACTTAATATTTTTTGAAAATATTGGTTAAACTTAATATAATAGGTGGTAGTTCATGTATATTATGAACAAAACAAATATCTCATGATTAAGCTTATGATTAAGTAAGATGTCAAGAGAGTAAGACAAATAATAGGTTGTAAGCTATAACAACACATACATATGTAAGGAATTCTAAAATGCATTAAGGGACAACCTCACACCTACAAGTTATTTAAAGGATCCCTAACTCGAAATAAAAGATGTAGGTCTGTATGGTGACAACAATCTAGTCTTTATATAGACTAGCAAAGGAACAACTGATATGGCAAGGAGTGCAAACAAGAAATGTTGCACAAACTTCTCAATGCTGAAGTTAATTTACTTAAACATGTGTCTTACGAAGATATAAAAACCTCTAAGAATTTTTTTTTAGGGTGCATTTTTTAGGGACATTACAACACATTGGGAGATTGACTACCTGGAATTAATGGAATACCAAGATCATGCGGGGGTAAGCCATAGGGTGTGTCAAACACCTATTGATGCTTATGCAATATCATCTATAAATCAATATGGATCTCTTGTGGTGGATTGTTGACAACTTGGATGGCATTGAATTGGGCAATTGTAATATCTTGTGTCTTAAGCCCCAAACATATGTAAATTGTAATTGTTTATTATTGTGGCACTAGGCGCCAAGACAAGGATCTTTAAGGAGCAAGAGACATTATCATTATTATTATTGCAAATAATTAATTAATAAAAATAACTGGCACAGTAGGGACCACTAAAAGAGTATGGGATGTATAGATCCACAATGTGAGGGGGAATGGGGACATTCCTAACACTTTAGAACTTGTTGGTTGAGCTTGGTCTGTATTTATGGCTTGGTGTATTTATCGGTTGATGGTCACCCAAACATTGTACAATGGACCCAAATTTTGATTATTTTAGCCTATGTTGGTACTATTGAGCCTAATTCATGATTTAGTGGGTGCTTCGGTGGATTCCACTTGTCATTTGAGCCCATTTGGTGGTTTTGTAACTCGTTTTTGGTGGCTACACTTGGTTTTGTAACCCCCATTTGCACAAATGCGCCCTCATTGGCTATTTTTAGCCTAGACACCTCAAAAGTTGGTTAACTCTTTGTGTAACCCCTCCTTTGCTATTTTGGGAAGATGCCTTGGTTTGTGTAACTCCTCACCTCACTAATTTTGATTCCTCTCCATGGATATGTGTCCACACATGAATTTGAGTTGGGTGGAGTGGCTTGGATTCACTCTCCTTAAAACTCGAATTGCTTGGGTTGGATTAGAGTTACCCTGTTGTGGTTGAGTTACCCCCCTTGGATTGACTCAAGTTACCTTACCTTGGTTTGATTTGACCCCCTTGAGTTAGAATTACCTTCTTTGGTCTATAAATTCATGGTTGATATCCTTGGTTAAGGTTTTTTTATTATGGTTGTTGATTATTGCTGGTTGATCTTGGTTGTTCATGCCATTGATGTTGAGAGCTTGGTAAGCTTGTGAGCTTGGAAAGCCATGTATGCTCTGCTATGTGAATGAACTTTGTGCTTGAAGCACTGTGATCTTGTTTGGTGTTTTTGGTAATCCTAGACAACTCTGGTATAGTTCCCATGTGTCCATTGCTTGTCTCAGTCCTAGACCTGCACATAAATCGTGATGGTGAATGGCGATGTCCTGAGGAACCTAGGGGGTGAAGGGATTACCATTACACCTGGTAGCGGGGTTGAGGAGAAAGCAGGTGGTGAGGAATTGAGTTTTGGATTCTCAAAATGATACTTGAGCTATCCTTGAGTGAACCTATGTTGTGGATTTGTGGCCTCATCTCGAGGGTGGCTTGTCAAAGTAATATCTGACTTGGCAATGCCTTTGGCTAGGTGGAACATGGTCCAGTTGATTCCAGTTGCACATTATTAAGATAAGAGGTTAATTTTATGTAAGTTCACATGTTTATATTTTTTTTCCATTGTTTCCATAGCTGGACTGTTTACTATTGATGAGCCTGGTAGTTGTATCAATCGTTGTATGTAGATCTAATGGCTTAAATGCTTGGAAATTGGATTTTTCTCCTTGTTTTGGGATCAGATCTTATTGTCAGCTTGAAAAATGTTATTTATGTATTTAAATTTTGTATATTACTCTTCAAATTCTCCCTCTATGGATGATCATATTTGTAGATAAATTTTTTGTTGCAATTGCTTGGTTTTTGGAACTCTAGTTGATGAATCTTGCTTGGAAATTGGAGTTTTCTCCTTGTTTTAAGATATGATATTAATGGTAGATTTAAATATGTTTGTATATGTCTTATTTACTGTATCATACTCTTCAAGTGTTCCCCCCCATGGCTAATCATATCCGTTCTATGATTCCACAATTGAAATTACTGAGTTTTTATCACTAGTTGATGGGTTTTTCTGCTTGGAAATTGGATTGAACTGATAGTTTCTCTTTAGATCTGATTATCATATGTTGTATGGTTGTATATGAATTATCTAGTGCACCCTTGGTGTCTGTAGAGTGCCTCATATAGCTAGTATTATTTTTATTTGGGACTCACAATTGATTTTGCAAGGATTTGGATGCCTATCGGATGATCCGGTAGTGATTTTTATAACAATAGTAGATCTGATATTTGTATGAATTAATGGCTATATATATAAGAGATTTGTATTTTCCATTTTACATTATTGAATGGATGTAGGTGTTAGTCTCAGATCTAACCTGATGAGCAATGCAAAACTGTTAAGAAAAGTGTCATAAATTGGATTGACGGGAGTGCCATAAATTACATAGTTTTATGGCAGAAAGATCTAGTTTGTAATTGTTTGCAAATAATTCTGTAAATATGATTACTTAGCATTATTGGGTGGATCGTGGTCACATTTAATGTTTTAATAATGCTAAGGTCCAAGTTTATTAAAGTTTGCAAATATGGTTGCATTGTCATGCTTGCATGGTGTTGCATTTGCATGAGCTCTTGGAAAATTTTATAATTGTTTTTAAGGTGTCACATTTTATTTTAATGGTTGAATGTTGTTTTAAATTGGCTTGATGGTATGTTATCCTAACCTTTGGTTGACCTTTTTTCATTGTGCTATACCTTTATTCAACCTTCCTTTGGGTTTACATGTGCATGTGACCCTGGTTTCGCAGTCGGGGACATTACAACAATTATGTGAAAGTGGCATTTCTTCAATAGTTTTTCCATAGTGTGAGAGATGATAAATTTGAGAAGACAAACTGTATCCCTTGAGTGTATGTTGCTATCCATCTTTAGTAAAAATCATGTACAATTCCTAAATGTCCATGGTAATGAATCTCGATACCAGTACCACACCACCACCACACATTCAATAGAAAACAAGTTGGATTTGAGTTGACATTCTCCTAGTTAAAGTCTCACCTTCTCACACTTTCCACCACATTTCATCATGCCACCATTGGCTATCATAATCTAAAAATTATGCACTACATGGACATAACAATGGGTTTCTTCAACCACTTTCCCATGAATAAAATTATGGGTACCCCCACTATCAATTAAAACAATCACCTTTATGTTCTTGTTGTAGCCAATCAACTTCAGGGTATGAGGAGTAGACATACCAAATAAAGCATGGAGGGAAATCATGTGTTCCTCCTTAGGTGGCTCTGAAATGGAATCATCTGGAGGTAGTGGTACTGTGTCTTCTATTTCCATCTTAGGAGAGCCTTCACCATAAATGTCTTTAGAGTGTTCAGGTTTAAACACATCCATTTGAAATAAATTTTGTTCTTTGTAGTTATGCCCATTGAAAAACTTATCATCACAACTATAGCTAAGTTGGAGGCATTGGAGCTCAACCATTTCTTCCCAGGATCATTTTTAGGCATGCAAGGGATAAGATGGAGGGGAAATGGTAGTAGATGGCCCTAGGATGGCAAGGGAAATGATTAAAGGAGGACCTTTTGACCTGAACATTGATGATTGGTTGTGCTTCAAGGGTGCATTGAGTGGCTTCCAACAAAGTAGTTAGTTGTTGCATTCACTACAAAAAAACTATATCATTAGCATTCATTTTAGTTTCATTTTTTGCTTCCATTTACCTTTTAGTGACTATTTTTAGTTTTTATAAAAACCAATGCTATTTAATGGGACGACAGTAAACTCGATGTTAATAGCACCATGTTTAGTGTTGGTTTTAGCATCAACTTTAACGTTTTCCTAAGTAACTAAATGAAAGTGGGGGAAGCTTTTGAAAAATAAATTTAAGGAAGATCATGCGTTAAAAATAAGCCATTGTCTCAATCCTCATGAGTGTGAGGGCATGTCTATTATTTTAATTAAAATATCTTATTTTCCCTCAAAAACCTCTCAAAACCTACTCATTGATTATGTTATCATTTCATCTCTTTCTCTCCTCTCTCCACCTCCCTTCTACTTTCTCCCTTAGCCTTTCATCCTAATGGAAGATCATGTTTTAGTTTCATGGAGGAACCTCCATGATGAAGCTAATGGATTCTCCCTTCCCTTCTCCTCATTCCTTCCTCTTTCAATTTGATTTTCCTTTGCGAATCTACTAATCATCATTGTGTTTTTTTTTCCAGTTTCAGGTTTGATAAATGGAGGCTAAGGTTTCATGGAAGAATCTTCATGGCGAAGGTAATGACTTATCATTTCCCTTTTCCTGCTTCCTTCATTCCTTCCTCTTTTACTTTAATTTTACTTTTATTGATTTGCCAATGTTTATTGTTTTGTTGTTGTTGTAGGTTTATGGATTCATGCATGGAGGCTATGGTTTCATGAAGGAACCTCCATGAGGAATGTAATGAATTCTCCCTTCCCTTCTTCTCCTCCCTTCCTCTTTTACTTCATTTTTCCTTTATTGATTTGCTAATATTTATTGTTGTTTTTTGTTGCAAGTTTAGTGGAGAAGGACAAAAAATTACATTTGGGGGGTTATGTTTAATGCACATATCTATTTCATGGGTGTGGTTTGAAGAGGACCCTTGCATTCTTATAAGGAGATCTAGGTTCAAATCCTGACGTCCATATATCTCTTATTAGTTGTTTTTCCCATTGTATAAAATGTTGATATTTTTTTAAGATTTGCATTATTCACTTGTTTGCATGCATATGTTAAGCTAGTTTTAGTTCAAATTGCACTTGTAATGGCATATTTATGTGCGAATATAGCTCAAGTAGAGTTCTTTCCTTTTGGAAAGGTCTCAGTTCAAATCCCAACATTCCCTTAACATTTTCATTTATGTTTTCATTTTTTACCATTTTCCATATATGTTTCTGTAAATTCTAATTTGCACTAGGTTTGTCTAATTTGAAATTCAAATTTGCACTTTTAATGATAATATTTGTGGGAATATAACCCAAATAGAGCTCCTACCTTTTAGCAAGTGATATGGGTTCAAATCCCAACATTCCCTCATCATTGTTTTCATTTTTTACCATTTTCCATTTTTATTTCCATAAATTTTAATTTACAAGCAGTTGGTGATAAGATCGATAGTCATTAGAGGAATTTTGAGGTAAAAAATGGGCCTCAAAACAAAAAATGTACTATCAAAATCAATTTTATAAGATGCAATAGGATTCAGGATGATGATATCAACCATAAGGGTAAAGAATTTTGGAGGGAAATGAAAAAACTATTTTTCTCTCGTATTTTTAACTTATCTTCTTGTAGGTTTACTCAAATTTGGAGTGTGAGAACTCATTGGATGTGAAATTAAATTTTACATCCAATGAGTACCCATTTGGGATACTTTTTAGAGACCTTAGTAGGAAAAAAACTCAAAATACATTAACAAACATATTTTGAAATTCGAAATATGGTTGTTTTTTTTTTGCTTTTAATACATTTCAAGTTTTTTCCTATGGGGGGTCTCTCAAAAGCATGCCAAGTGGATACTCATTGGGTGTTGAATTTAATTCCACATCCAACAAGTGCTCACACTTGAAATTTAAGTAAATCTATAAGGAGATAAGTTGAAAATATGAGAGAAAAAATATTTTTTCCTTAAAAAATTCATAACTCTTATTTTATTATTTTAATTATTTTCCTTAGGATGCCCATTTTAGACCTCAAAATTCCTCTAACTATTCTTGGTGTTGAACCCAACATTATTCCCAATGCTAAACATGGCATTATTTGAAATGCCAATTAGCGCTGACTTTAGCCTCGATTAGCCATGCCAAATTAAAAAAAGAAAAAAAGAAAAACAAATAAGGTGCCAAAATAGTCAAGAATGACATGTTTTATTGTAGTGATTAGGACTTGCATGCAAATGTCATTCTTTTATTGATTTTGACCATGCTTCTTTCTTGCTTTCAATCTCTTGACCTCATCCAATAGCTTTTTACTACGGTTTCTTAATCTACATACTTATTCATCCATCTTTTTCAATTCTTCCCTTAACTCGTCCTTTTCTTTTCTTAAAGTATAGACTTGATTGTTCAATACTTTATTAATGGAATGAATTTATTTCATCATCTTGAACAATTCCATGAAACTGGTCTCATCTTTATCTTCATTTCCACTAAATGTAGGTATTGTCATTTTTCTTAATTGAGATCAAAACAAAACCCTCAACTTCCAACCTAAATATATTGAAAATGCTATAAAAAAATTGATAATATTATTTTTTCAACGTGTTCTTATGTGTTTCATCTTTCCTATGACTTTTAAATCACCTATATCATACCTTCTAGTCAAAAGTTATGTGATTTTAAAAATAAAATGCATTTAAAAACCCTAATTTGGAGATTGTATTTCTGCTCAACCTTCAAACTAACATGACTCTGAAATTTTGGCCCCTCTAAGCCTGAGATTTCTTTCAGTAGTATCCTGATATGTCTTCTCTACAATGCCACAAGTTTGACCTAATTTTGATGTGCCAAGAAAAATTTATGGTAACTTTCTCAAAACTTGTTATTATTTTTCCTTTTCAAGAGAGAGATAGTGTAAAACTTGCCATGTATCCAGTTGTCTGACTTTGTAACATCCCGATATTTTCATAAAATTTTATGAATCGTCATTAAATGCTAATATTTGTAAAATGTGGAAATAATAATGTTTAATTAAGCAGTAATTAATCAATGTGCAATTTGGTAGGAACAATTTAACTGCTGTGTCTTTTTGTTTTCCTGGTGGTGTACTGTGCCGACGACATGTCATGAATCCAATTAATAATTATGACATTTGTTTATGTGCTTGAATGTTTGAAAATTTTGATACAATTGGAAACAAAATTCTCCTCGACAAGTACTGACAGTTTAATTTTCTGGATGATGATGAAAGGGGTCCCACGAGGTGCCCCGAGGCTTACTTAGCTACTCAGCTAAAGCATTGTACTCGTCCTTCATGTGCAGATTCGCAAGTAAGATATAGCGATAAAATTCAGAGTGTTTAATAACCGTGTTGTAAATAAAAACTGCTTTATGATTTCAACGCTACAAGTATGGTTTCCTTCCAATTTGTAAGATGAACTTGGCTAGTTCAAAACTGCAGAAAACGTAAGTCTCAGAGTGTGATTGTTATGAATGTTCTTCATTAGGAGTTTATGAATTCACTTGCTATTATTCCATGAATGACTGGTGGCTGTTAAAACAACTCTTTTACAAATTTCGACGGTGACAAGTTTAAGACAATGACACATGGTCCTAAGCATACCATAGAAAGAGTGATAAGGTGATTCTAGTTTTCTATTACCTGGGCAATTATAATGGTGATGCATTAAGCATTAATACCCTACCATGCAATGTATGCGATGGTTCTATGGGGAAACTATACCCTAAGGGTGTAACCTTGTGAATTTATGCAATGGGAAAAACTTGATGAACTATATGATGAACTTTATAATGATTTTATATTAAGTTGGGGCAGAGTCAATCCATACCCTAGGATTGAACACGACCTAGGTGGATATTTTTATACTATGAATGTGCTTAAAAATCGATTCAATGGAACATATAAGATCTTTAGTACAGGCCGTCGGTGAATGTTATACCTTGGTATAATTTATAGAGTCAATGCAATTAAACGTTGATCCAAATGGTTGGCAGGTGGAATGATGGCGTTGTAAAAAGCTTGTATACGAATTCAAGGGTGTAGTAAATGACTGGGTTGTAATCAATTCGCTTGGTCACCGTGTTAATGGAGGTATTATGTGCACGTTGTGAAGGGTCTCCAGCATGTGAGAAGGTTCGTCGACGCTGAGTTGTAACGGGCCTCCTGCCCTGGTGTCAATAGAGTTGGCAACTTTATGGCTTGGGAGGTGGAGGGGAGAGTTATTGCCGCATCTTCCACCCTCCAACGTGGCTTAATGAAATTAGATCTCTGTCATTGATTGTTGTGCGATGGGATCGTAGAGAACCCTAACGTAACTTATGGGATATTGTAACGTTTCTTGGAATTCGTTTCGGTGGTAGGGTTTGGGGGTCAGGCCAACCGGCCGAGAGGCACTTAGGGTTTTGGTTTTTTTAGCCTCCCTCGAGCTCGATCTTGAGACCGGAAACAACCTCTTTACTGTAAGTTAATGCTATCAATGGAGGCCGAGTCTGGAGTTGAATAGTGTGGCAATCCACAGGTTGGATGAGTGCGGCCATTGGGGCGTTGTAGTGACTTGAAAGTCTGGGGTTTCAATCAGGTTGTAAGTTTCAAAAGGTATCAACACAGTGTGTCCCTCGAGTTGGGTGCTTCTCCTTCGAATTGGATGGATGGCTAACTTCGTCAAGCTTTTGTCACGACTCAGGTACAGTAAAGTTGAAAAGGTTTTAAAGTTTTCTTTGGTGCATGCATCATTATTTCCTGATTGATTCTTAACTCTGAGTATGGTCGTTCGGCAGGTAGCTCTCGGCGAACAGCAGGGTGCCGAGAAAGTTGATGGGGAGAAGAATATAGCGAACCCACTGGTAAGCTTCAATGGTACCCCTCTCTCGTTGTTCTCCTGGAATTGAACTTGATGAGCAGGGTGTTGGAATTATGCCTTCTCGGCAGTGGCTTTTGCCTCGCCTGCAACATTGGGAAAACATTAGTGTTTACGTTTTGTTTGTTTAGTGTAGATGATGTGAATATTTCTTAAAATGTATGGCCGACATCCCTTGGCTCGACGAGCTTGATAGGGTTGAACCCTCATTGTTGCAAGGGATTTCCCAGTGTTTAAAGTTTATGTTTATCATTTTTGCACTTCTAAGTCGATGGAAGAAACATGTGTGGAACTATAGAGAAAAGTAATGTTGACAGTGGTTTTGTTTCGGCATTAGCTGTGTAGTGTAAAAAGAATGGGTTTTGAATGGGACCTTCAGTAAACAATGAGTCGATCTGTAGGTTGCTGCCATCTAATTTTAAATGGAAATGTTTATTGTTAGGGTTTAATGCTTACGTATGGTGTTTTGATCTCTCGTTTTCGAATTTGTATTTGAAATCCTGTTTAAGATGTTTATTTAAAAAGTGGCTATAAGCCGATAATGATCTACTTGGCTTGCGTTACATCTGTGCATGCTCGGGTTAAGCCGATAATAAAAAGGTGTTAGTTTTGGTTTGAATACAACTGCGATAATGTTAAACCCTAGCCTGTCGATGTTAATGAAATCTGTCGGTTTGTAATGATGAAAACAAGAATAATAGATCTTGATTCTACAGTTAGGATATCTAAGATAATGAAACATTTGATTTGGTAGCTGTTAAATGTTTGCAAATATTAGTATGATGAGAACAGGTCAACCCTGGTTTGGGTGTGGAGATGTTGTATTAAACTCTGTCAATTAAATAATGCTATGCTTTTATTTGCTTTTAAGAACATGCTATTATGTGAAGTGAATTCTGCCATATGCAGTTAATAATACCGAATCAAAGAATTTACAGTGTATTCATTAGTTAGTTTAATTTGCCTATTAATATAACAGTTTGTCTACTTGAATTCTATCTCCCTGTATTTGTCCAATTTGATCTCTGGAGAAAATGAAAGAATAATACAGTACTCTTTTTTTTTTTGCACAAAAATAATACAGTGATGACAATAATAAAGATCAGTCAGATTCAAATAACAAATAAAAGAATGGGTATGTGGTTAAGCAGAATGCATGATATTGGTTTCTTTTGAAGAAATAATTGATGATCAGTAAACCCTAGGCGTTAACACCATGTCCACCTTCATAAGTTAGAAAATAAATTACTGCTATAACTAGTTTCCGGTATGTTGTTTTAGCATACAGATTTGAACAGTAAAAACAATGCATGCAGAGATCTACTCTACAGCTGCTAAAATATAAGATGCACGGGGAACATAAATCTGTGCATGGGTGGTCTCTTGGGTTTATGTATGTAGATGCATGCTAGGTTTCACTTTTAACTGAACATATTTAATGCAACCTCTTTGTACTGGAGTAGGATGCAGCTTCATGCATGGGGAAAAATGCAGAGGAGTCATTTTATCAGTTCAACAATTTAAAATCAATCAGGATCTAACATTTTACTGCTACTGATCATTAATAACATTTCTAAGCCACTTTCTGAGATCATTCATGTGATTGGAAAAACACAAAAAGAATAGAACCTAAGTGTGATGGGAGGAAAAAATCACTCAAGAAGCCTGTTCCACCCAACCTGCTCCCAAGCAGCCAAGATGTCTTCCTTAGGACCCTCGAGCCTATCCACTGATCCACCAGGAGGAAGAAAGTTCTGAAGCTTAGGATCTCTACTTGCAGCAGCAAGAAATTTTATCCATCCTTACAAGCTTAGTAAGAAATTGGACCAGCACCAACACCTTTGGTCTGTCCTTCTCATAACATTTGCAGACTTATACTTGCACTCTCCACAGCCTCCCTATTCAAATCTCTCAGCCATCACCGGATGCCCTGAGGAAATGTTTCTGCAGAAAACATTGTAAGAGCTCCCTGCTCAATTCGAATTGCCTTTTATAGGCTACCTAGGTCTTTTGTAATTAATTGGTCATTAGTGAGCTACCTGCTCACCTCCCTCCACCTGGAGGAGGAAATGCCACAAAATTAGGGGGAGTTGTCCCATACCAACAGCTAATGGTAGAGTGCAAATGCTGCCATCTATCCCAATCCTTCCAGCAGCTTCCATTCCTCCTAGTGGGCCAGTGGACACTCTTGTAATAGCTTTCTTGAGTGTTTGTCTCCCATTTTTATTTATTAAATAATAATAATGAGTCATTACATTCATCTTTGACCTAATTGGTCATAATTACAAAACTTGTAATTATAATTTTATCAAAAGTATTTTGCAAAAAGGATAATAGTAGAAAATAATTATTCTCAAAAATTGGGTAGGTGACATACACCCCCCCTTAAGCCTCAGCATCATCCTCGATGTTGTTTTATTCAC
Source organism: Larix kaempferi (assembly GCA_027924585.1). Classification (NCBI taxonomy): domain Eukaryota; kingdom Viridiplantae; phylum Streptophyta; class Pinopsida; order Pinales; family Pinaceae; genus Larix; species Larix kaempferi. The sequence continues at coordinate 1,772,685 of BSBM01000147.1, forward strand.
TCCTTGAGTGTTCTTGGAACATAGTTGGGTATGCAGCCTACATACTACTCTCCAACTCCCAGGTATCCTCTGCTGGGCTAAATTGCTTCCATTGCACTTTTACTTGGCCAACCGTGCGGTTCCGGAGTAGAGTTTCTTTCCTTGTGAGAATACAGTCCGGTTCCACCGGAAAATCGCCGCCTTGTTCCACCTGAACATTATTCCAATTTACAACATGAGTAGGATCATGCACATATTTCTTTAAAAATGAAATGTGAAAAACATTATGGACTTTGAGGTTTGAAGGTAAGACCAGTTGATATACCACAGGTCCAACTCTGGACAAGATTTCGAAAGGACCACAATACCTAGGTGCCAGTTTTGCACAGCTTCTCAATTTTAAGGAACTCTTTTTCGGCCTTACCTTAAGAAAAACATGTTCACCAACTTGGAACTCTTTATGAGTCCTTTTAAGGTTTGCTTGAATTTTCTGTCTATCCTGGGTAGTTTTAAGATTTCCTTGTACTTGCTTCACGATTAGTTCTAATTCCTGCAACAATTCGGGCCCTAAGGTGACTCTGCTAACTGGATCACTCCATGACATCGATGTGTTACACTTTCTATCGTAAAGAATCTCAAATGGGCTAAGTTTGGCTGAAGCATGGTAGTGATTATTATATGCAAACTCTGCTAAATGCAAGTATTCTTCCCACTTACTAGGCTGATCCTTAACATACATTCTAAGCATATCTTCCAATATCTGGTTCACCCTTTCAGTCTGTAAGTCTGTTTGCGGATGAAACACAGTGCTGAAATTTAAGGTGGTGTTTAACCCTTTGAACAAGGACCTCCAAAAGTTACCTGTGAACTTTGAATCTCAGTCTAAAACTATTACCTTGGGTATCCCATGCAGTCGGAAAACCTGCTTCATAAAAATTTCTGCGGTATCAGGAGCTTTATGGGTAGTTTTGACAGGGATAAAATGGGCTGCCTTGCTAAGTTTGTCTACTACCATCATGATGGAGTCATGTTGTTTTTTATTCTTTGGTAACCCGGTGATGAAATCTATACTTATGACTTCCCATTTCCAGCTGGGTATAGGCAAGGGCTGCAGCAATCCAGCAAGATGCTGATGTTCCACCTTTACTTTTTGATAGTCAAAACACTTAGCTATATATTCTGCTACTTCATCCTTCATTATGGGCCAATAGTAATCCTTCCTTAGCATGGTGATGGTCTTCTGATAACCTGGATGGCAAGAATAGTGGCTTTTGTGCATCTCATCCAAAATCAGAATCTTTACTGCTGGTACGTTTGGTACGTACAATCTGTTTTTGTATAGCAGTAAGCCATTTTCCTTCAAACTGAAATCTGTTACAGAATTTTCAGAGTTGTTTTCTGCTGTCCTTTCTTGTAATTTTATGTATTCCTCATCCTCTTTAATTCCTTCAAAAATCTGTTTCTCCAAATCTGTTGCGTATGTGTTGATGGCTGAAATAAAATGTATCCTTGAATTACGACTTAACGCGTTGGCAACTTTATTCTCCTTCCCCTTAATGTGCTGAATTTCAAAATCATACTCACTTAGAAAAGTTAGCCATCTAGCTTGCCTGGCATTCAAATTAGTTTGATCCAACAAATATTTCAGGCCCATATTATCCGTCATTAAGGTAAATTTTCTGCCAATAAGGTGGTGACGCCACATTTTCAAGGCATGAATTACTGCTAACAATTCTAAATCGTAGGTGGAATAGTTCTTCTCATGTATTTTCAAAATACATTAAAATAGTAGGAAAAAAACTCAAAATACATTAAAAAACGTATTTTGAAATTCGAAATACGGTTTTTTTTTTTGCTTTTAATGTATTTCAAGTTTTTTCCTATGAGGGGTCTCTCAAAAGCATGCCAAGTGGATACTCATTGGGTGTTGAATTTAATTCCACATCCAACAAGTGCTCACACTTGAAATTTAAGTAAATCTATAAGGAGATAAGTTGAAAATACGAGAGAAAAAAATATTTTTTCCTTAAAAAATTCATAACTCTTATCTTATTATTTTAATTATTTTCCTTAGGAGGCCCATTTTAGACCTCAAAATTCCTCTAACTATTCTTGGTGTTGAACCCAACATTATTCCCAATGCTAAACATGGCATTATTTGAAATGTTAATTAGCGCTGACTTTAGCCTCGATTAGCCATGCCAAATTAAAAAAAGCAAAAAAAAAACAAATAAGGTGCCAAAATAGTCAAGAATGGCATGTTTGATTGTAGTGATTAGGACTTGCATGCAAATGTCATTCTTTTCTTGATTTTGACCATGCTTCTTTTTGGCTTCAATCTCCTGACCTCATCCAATAGCTTTTTACCACGGTTTCTTAATCTACATACTTATTCATCCATCTTTTTCAATTCTTCCCTTAACTCGTCCTTTTCTTTTCTTAGAGTATAGACTTGATTGTTCAATACTTTATTAATGGAATGAATTTATTTCATCATCTTGAACAATTCCATGAAACTGGTCTCATCTTTATCTTCATTTCCACTAAATGTAGGTATTGTCATTTTTCTTAATTGAGATCAAAACAAAACCCTCAACTTCCAACCTAAATATATTGAAAATGGTATAAAAAATTGATAATATTATTTTTTCAACGTGTTCTTATGTGTTTCCTCTTTCCTATGACTTTTAAATCACCTATATCATATCTTCCAGTCAAAAGTTATGCGATTTTCAAAATAACATGCATTTAAAAACCTTAAATTGGAGATTGTATTTCTGCTCACCTTCAAACTAACATGACTCTGAAATTTTGGCCTTTTTAAGCCTGAGATTTCTTTCAATAGTATCCTGATATGTCTTCTCTGTAATGCCACGAGTTTGACCTAATTTTGATGTGCCAAGAAAAATTTATGGTAACTTTCTCAAAACTTGTTATTATTTTTCCTTTTCAAGAGTAGTGTAAAACTTGCCATCTATCCAGTTGTCTGACTTTGTAACATCCCGATATTTTCATAAAAAATTAAAAATTTATAAATCGTCATTAAATGCTAATATTTGTAAAATGCGGAAATAATAATGTTTAATTAAGCAGTAATTAATAAATGTGCAATTTGGTAGGAACAATTTAATTGCTATGTCTTTTTGTTTTCCTGATGGTGTACTATGTCGGCGACACGTCATGAATCCAATTAATAATTATGACATTTGTTTATGTGCTTGAATGTTTGAAAATTTTGATACAATTGGAAACAAAATTCTCCTCGACAAGTACTGACAGTTTAATTTTCTGGATGATGATTAAAGGGGTCCCACGAGGTGCCCCAAGGCTTACTTAGCTACTCAGCTAAAGCATTGTACTCGTCCTTCATGCGTAGATTCGCAGGTAAGAGATAGCGATAAAATTTAGAGTGTTTAATAACCGTGATGTAAATAAAAACTGCTTTATGATTTCGACGCTACAGGTATGGTTTCCTTCCAATTTGTAAGATGAACTTGGCTAGTTCAAAACTGCAGAAAACGTCAATCTCAGACTGTGATTGTTATGAATGTTCTTCATTAGGAGTTTATGACTTCACTTGTTATTATTCCATGAATGACTGGTGGCTATTAAAACAATTCTTTTACAAATCTCGACAGTGACAAGTTTAAGACAACGACACATGGTCCTAAGCATACCATAGAAAGAGTGATAAGGTGATTCTAGTTTTCTATTACCTAGGCAATTATAATGGTGATGCATTAAGCATTAATACCCTACCATGCAATGTATGCGATGGTTCTATGGGGCAACTATACCCTAAGGGTGTAACCTTGTGAATTTATGCAATGGGAAAAACTTGATGAACTATATGATGAACTTTATAATGATTTTATATTAAGTTGGGGCAAAGTCAATCCATACCCTAGGATTGAACGCGACCTAGGTGGATATTTTTATACTATGAGTGTGCTTAAAAATTGATTAAATGGAACATATAAGATCTTTAGTACATGCTACCGGTGAATGTTATACCTTGGTATAATTTATAGAGTCAATGCAATTAAACGTTGATCCAAATGGTTGGTAGGTGGAATCATGGCGTTGTAAAACGCCTGCGTACGAATTCAAGGGTGTAGTAAATGATTGGGTTGTAATCAATTTTCTTAGCCACCATGGTAATGGAGATATTACATGCACGTTATGAAGGGTCTCCAGCATGTGAGAAGGTTCGTCGACGCTGAGTTGTAACGGGCCTCCTGCCCTGGTGTCAACAGAGTTAGCAACTCCGTGGCTTGGGAGGTGGAGGGGAGAGTTATTGCCGCATATGCCACCCTCCAACGTGGCTTAATGAAATTAGATCTCCGTCGTTGATTGTTGTGCGTTGGGATCGTAGAGAACACTAACGTAACTTATGGGATATTGTAACGTTTCTTGGCATTCGTTTCGGTGGTAGGGTTTTGGGGTGAGGCCAACTGGCCGAGAGACACTTAGGGTTTTGGTTTTTTTAGCCTCCCCCAGGCTCGATCCTGAGACCAAAAGCAACCTCTTTACTGTAAGTGAATGCTATCAATGGAGGCCGAGTCTGGAGTTGAATAGTGTGGCAATCCATAGGTTGGATGAGTGCGGTCGTTGGGGCGTTTTAGTGACTTGAAAGTCTAGTGTTTTAATTGGGTTTTAAGTTTCAAAAGGTATCAACAAAGTGTGGCCCTCGAGTTGGGTGCTTCTCCTTCGAATTGGATGGATGGCTGGCTTTGTCAAGCTTCTGTCACGACTCAGGTACAGTAAAGTTGCAAAGGTTTTAAAGTTTTCTTTGTTGCATGCATCATTATTTCGTGATTGATTCTTAACTCTGAGTATGGTCGTTTGGCAGGTAGCTCTCGGCGAATAGCAGGGTGCCGGGAAAGTTGACGGGGAGAAGAATATAGTGAACCCACCGGTAAGCTTCGGTGGTACCCCTCCCTCGTGGTTCTCCTGGAATTGGACTTGATGAGCAAGGTGTTGGAAGTATGCCTTCTCGGCAGTGGCTTTTGCCTCGCCTGCAGCATTGGGAAAACATTATTGTTTACGTTTTATTTGTTTAGTGTAGATGATGTGAATATTTCTTAAAATGTATGGCCGACCATCCCTTGGCTCGGTGAGCTTGATAGGGTTGAACCCTCGTTGTTGCAAGGGATTTCCCAGTGTTTAAAGTTTATGTTTATCATTTTTTCACTTCTAAGTCGATGGAAGAAACATGTGTGGAACTATAGAGAAAAGTAATGTTGACAGTGGTTTTGTTTCGGCATTAGCTGTGTAGTGTAAAAAGAATGGGTTTTGAATGGGACCTTCAGTAAACAATGAGCCGATCTGTAGGTTGCTGCCATCTAATTTTAAATGGAAATGTTTATTGTTAGGGTTTAATGCTTACGTATGGTGTTTTGATCTCTCGTTTTCGAATTTGTATTTGAAAGCCTGTTTAATATGTTTATTTAAAAAGTGGTTATAAGCCGATAATGATCTACTTGGCTTGCGTTACATCTACGCATGCTTGGGTTAAGCCGATAAATAAAAAGGTGTTAGTTTTGGTTTGAATACAACTGCGATAATGTTAAACCTTAGCCTGTCGATGTTAATGAAATCTGTTGGTCTGTAATGATGAAAACAAGAATAATAGATCTTGATTCTACAGTTAGGATATCTAAGATAATGAAACATTTGATTTGGCAGCTGTTAAATGTTTGCAAATATTAGTATGATGAGAACAGGTCAGCCCTGGTTTGGGTGTGGAGATGCTGTATTAAACTCTGTCAATTAAATAATGCTATTCTTTTTTTGCTTTTAAGAACATGCTATTATGTGAAGTGAATTATTCCATATGCAGTTAATAATACCGAATCAAAGAATTTACAGTTGATTCATTAGCTAGTTTAATTTTCCTATTAATATAACAGTTTGTCTACTTTAATTCTATCTCCCTGTATTTGTCCTATTTGGATCTCTGGAGAAAATGAAAGAACAATACAGTACTCTTTTTTTTTGCACAAAAATAATACAGTGATGACAATAATAAAGATCAGTCAGATTCAAATAACAAATAAAAGAATGGGTATGTGGTTAAGCAGAATGCATGATATTGGTTTCTTTTGAAGAAATAATTGATGATCAGTAAACCCTAGGCGTTAACAGCATGTCCACCTTCAGAAGTCAGAAAATAAATTACTGCTATAACTAGTTTCTGGTATGTTGTTTCAGCATACAGATTTGAACAGTAAAAACAATGCATGCAGACATCTACTCTACAGCTGCTAAAATATAAGATGCATGGGGAACATGAATTTGTGCATGGGTGGTCTCTTGGGTTTATGTATGTCGATGCATGCTAGGTTTGTCTTTTAACTGAACAGATTTAATGCGACCTCTCTATACTGGAGTACGATGCAGCTTCACGCATGGGGAAAATGCATAGGAGTCATTTTATCAGTTCAGCAATTTAAAATCAATCAGGATCTAACATTTTACTGCTACTGATCATTAATAACATTTCTAAGCCACTTTCTGAGATCATTCATGTTATTGGAAAAACACAAAAAGAATAGAACCTGAGTGTGATGGGAGGAACAAATCACTCAAGAAGCCTGTTCCACCCAAACTGCTCCCAAGCAGCCAAGATATCTACCTTAGGACCCCCGAACCTATCCACTGATCCACCAGGAGGAAGAAAGTTCTGAAGCTTAGGATCTCTACTTGCATCAGCAAGAAATTTTATCTAGCCTTACAGGCTTAGTAAGCAATTGGACCAGCACCAGCACCTCTGTTCTGTCCTTCTCATAACATTTGCAGACTTATAATTGCACTCTCCACAGCCTCCCTATTCGAATCTCTCAGCCATCACCTGATGCCTTGAGGAAATGTTTCTGCAAAAAACATTGTAACAGATCCCTGCTCAATTCGAATTGCCTTTTATAGGCTGCCTAGGTCTTTTTGTAATTAACTGGTCATTAGTGAGCTACCTACTCACCTCCCTCCACCTGGAGGGGGAAATGCCACAAAATTAGGGGGATTTGTCCCATACCAACAACTAATGGTAGAGTGCAAATGCTGCCATCTGTCCCAATCCTTCCAGTAGCTTCAATTCCTCCTAGTGGGCCAGTGGACACTCTTGTAACAACTTTCTTGAGTGTTGGTCTCCCATTTTTATCTATTAAATAATAATAATGAGTCATTACATTCATCTTTGACCTAATTGGTCATAATTACAAAACTTGTAATTATAATTTTATCACAAAGTATTTTGCAAAAAGGATAATAGTAGAAAATAATTATTCTCAAAAATTGGGTAGGTGACAGACTTTGACTCTGAAATTCGTACCACAAATACTATGGTATGTCCTCTTTTTGCAATGAGTCTCACTCAATTTGGATCTCTCAATATCTAGATATAGCAGTTTTACCTAAAAGACATGTTTGAGACTAGTTTTTGGATTAGTGAAAAACCCTAACTTCCAAAGGGTATAACTCCGAGCTTGTAATGAATTAGGACCTGAAATTTGTACCAAAAATACCAAGGTTTGTCACATTTATGATTCAATAAGTCTCACCGAATTTAGATCTTTCAATCTTCATATATCATAGTTTTACCCAAAATGCATGTTTGAGACTAGTTTTTGAACTAGTCAAAAACCCTAACTTTCACGAGATATAATTTTTTATGACAAATAGTTCGTTGTGTCCTCTACATCCCCTCCAATTTTTGATGTCTGAAATGTTCAAAAAATAAGAGAAAATGTCAGGATGAATTGTTTTGGAAGTCTCTAAGCTCTAATACCAAATGTTATGAACCAATATCCTAAAATTATCATAAGAGAGAAGAATACACACCATGTACAACAATGTAAATGTGCAACACAAATCCAATACAAATAAGAAAGGCGAGTAACACAATAACTCCTTAAATAATAGGAGATCCTTCTCCAATTACCCCAAAATGTTCCTATAACCATTTCACATGTCCCTCAACAATGACGACATTACCTTTATATATACATATTCACTCATTGCACATGAAGCCCCTTCGTTAGGACAACCCTATTACGTATACATTTAGCCCCGTATATGCCCCACTTGGGTCATATTATATACATTTAACCCCATATATGGGGGGTCATATCAATAAACCACCCAATGGTATTTGTCCCATTAAAATTATTCATATCTACTTTGGGAAAATGGTGTCACATATTGTTGTCATGAAAGGGGTTTCGAGTGAGATGTGCCCCTTTTGCTGAGGTCTCCTCAAGGGAAAAACCAATTTGATCCTCCTACTCCATTCTTGTTGGAGTAGGTACTCCACAATATTTCAAGATCTAGTGTTATGTTATCTAGTCAAATATGATCTTTTTGTCTAGAATTTCTAGTGAGGTAACCTTGTTGTCCACCTGTAAGGACCTAGTTTCCATTAGGGAGTCTTGGGTCCACAAAAGATGTTACTAGGGAGTTATAACATTGCAATCAATGCCATACAAAGTGCCTTTTGAGATAGGTTCCCAATAAGAGTATCGTTGGATCCACTGAAAAATGGTTACTTGAGAGTGGTACCACAACTATTAGCATTGCACAAGGAATCTTTTGAGATAGGTCTTTTGAAAGGATGTTGTCACTATAGGAGTATTACTCCTAGTTGAGTATTAACGCACTACAGAATCCCTAATTTCTTGATAATTTACTTTATGTAGAAATTTTGTGGCCTATGCTATAGAGGCTAGGGTTTACAAGGTCGTAAGGACAAAGGAGTGTTAGGTACTATAATGCCTTGATATACGTGTGGGTTTCCAACAATAGTACTCAACCCGATCTCTCAGGGCAATAACCAAGGAGGCTAGATTGTACCCTGAGTCCTGATTCCCAAGTACTAGACAATGATCTCTCCAAGTGTTATTCTCGATGTACTATAGTAACAAGATAGCCAAATTGTTGAAGTAAGGCTAGTTCCAAGTGCAATTAGGGGCCTTCCCATATACTTGAGGGTACATGGAAGACAAATCCGTATATAGGTGTTGTCTAAGGTGGTACTACTCCAAGGGGTACCAACAAGGGTTAAAAGGGTGTCCAACCAAGTGATACCTCTTGTATTTCCTACATGTTCTTCCCTAACTGCAAATTTTCCTATGAAACTGAAGATCTTTATGTCATTTAAAAACATTGGAAAATGTCTCTAGCCTAATTTTTTTTCTTTCTAAAATTCAAGTGTGTGTTGGCTCAAGAAAGGGTTATGATACTACTTGTAACGTACTTAATCAACAAAACTAGCAGATTACGAACAATATTTAGAGAAACTAAATGAGAGAAAACAAATACAAGAGAAAATAAGTTAAACATGCATACTATATCCCTTGTATTAAAGATCTCCAAAATAGTGAGCAATGTTTGTAGGCCTCTTTGCGGGGGAAACCTCGACGAGCAGAGCTCCAATTACAATAAAAATAGTTCAAATAGTAGGGCAATAGTCTTCTAGCTCTATAAATAACTTCTAATTACTAAAAATCCTAACTATTTGTGGTCTCGTCATTAATGGGTTCCAACTACCTAGTGGGACCTATATAATTAAGATGACCCTTTTTACAATAAGTAACTACCCACGAAGACAACCTCATACATACCCTCATACATTGATTGATTAATTAGTAAGTACCCAAAATAAGGAGGTTAGGGTAGGACTCTAAAAAATTATGTACACAAAAATCTGTGTATACCATAACTAGAGATGGATAACAATAGATAGTTTGTATAATACTTTAGATACAAAAATATATGCACACAAAAGATATCATAAATTATCCTTACTTTATTACTTTGAAAACATTATAAGTGATTCTTTTAAGGGAGGAATCAACTCCTGTTCACTTGCCTCTTCAAGGGGGCAACCTCCTATGAACAAAGCTCCAATTACAATATCTCTCTCCACACCCCTCATAAGGAGAAGTCCATCCTTATTTATAGAATCGCAATACACTCTATCCTCCTAACTCCTTAGTGGACCTTCTTTAATGAGGATAGAGTGTATTGCGATTCTATAAATAAGGATGGACTTCTCCTTATGAGGGGTGTGGATATTGATTTACTAACATAGTAGGCCGCATTTAATAATAACAAATTATTTGACCTAGTTCATTTTACATTGAATAGCCTCCACTATTACTCTAGTGGGACCTCTAGCTCTCCCATTACACCCCAGGGAGGGTCATGACACTCCACCCCCCTTAGGAAAGTGTTTCCCTCAACACTTAATGTGAAGTACAAACATAATCTAGGGTCCCATGGTGAATGTTGACTTCCATGCAAAAGTAGGCCAAGGAACCAAGGTCCCATGGACCCGTGTGAGCCACTATGTTGATGTTGTTCGACATGCGCCATCTTGATTTGATGTACTAGTGCTAAGTGCCATGGTGAAATAGTTGAATGGACTCATCTAGATACCTAGGGACAATGTCCATGTGATGTAGCCGACACTCCATTGATGATATTGAACCTCCACGAATTGTTGGGTGTTGTGCGTCCTATGCCTGTGATGGTCATATGGATCCAAATAAGTATAACCAACCAAAGCAAGTGAATCCTCCATACAACATAAAAATGATGGAGCTAACTACTATAGAAGAAGCATACGGTGGTTGTCCTTTTGCCCCAAGTTACTCATCATATGAAAGAGAAGATTCATCAAAAAGAATATGGAAGTAGTTGTCATCCCCAAAATTACAACTATCCATATAACAATCGTCGCAATCATTCTCTAAATCATACCATGCATATTTGTCTTGGTTATATGCTTCAATGGTGAGAGGAGAAGTAACACAAATCTCCTCCACTTTAGTGCAAGCTTCTTTGAATGTATTCCAGTGATGGTCCATAGACATCAAATTGAGTTGTATAGATCTCAAAAGGGTCTTCATAGATTTCAAATTGGCTTACCCTTCTTGTAAAAGTTTTGCTTGCATTATTTGTTTCTCTCATGGTATGGGATGCCAATTTGTCATGTTTTAATGGAAAGCAGAATTGTACACAAAAACAAAATCTTTGTATATGCCATCACCGAAGATGGATTATAATAGATAGTTAAAGTGAAATAAATCAAGATGTGAATTTATTAAAACAAAAATAGAATTCCTAGTTGAAATGAAATAAATCAAGATGTAAATTGGTTAAAACAAAAATAGATTTTCAGTGACTCAGTTGATGCTTATTATGGGAATGAAGAGAGGAAGAAGAAGCAATTGTTCCACATGAAAAAGGGAGGCGATTACCATAGCCTTCGCTTAGTGTGGAGGAGAAGAAATCTAAGTTAAAACTTGCAACCATTTGAGATCAATATGCTTTCCTTGAATTTTCTCACATGCCCTTGAGATGCCACTTGAGAACATGTGGTTAAAGATGTCACTTTGACACTTAAGGTTGAGAAGCAATTTTTAGATTTTCCACCCAATCCATCCGTTGGTATAGGGATATAACATGCTTTCAAATAAAGGCAATCTAAGCGTGCAGGCTGTTGCAAACAACAGGGAAAGATCAATTTGCATATGAATAAGTCGAGTGATTGAGAGAATCCAAGGTTCCAATTGTTCAAATTCCAAGGGAGTATAGCTACTTGCACGAAGTTGAGAGCGCAGATCGACTATCTAGAGTCGTTGCTTGAGTGTCCTTCGATATTGATAACTTAGGTATTGGAACCATGGAAAATATATTCTAGATATATTCAAAATTGTTGTGGGCAATGCTATCCATATTATCAGGATTTTGATATTGACCTCCACAAATGCCATAGAACAAAAAGAACATGTAGGAAAGAGGCCAGAGACTAGTCTAGAAAGGATGTTGCATGAGTGAAAAATGAAGCGTAGCTCAGGCGGGGAATGCTTAAATTGATTTTGCTAAAATGCAATACAGAATGAAAACAACTCTTTCTTTATTATAATGAAACACATCCAATGAAATTCAATGGACCTCTAGAGGCTCCACTCTCCATACTAAGCATGTGGATGCCAAACATAATGTCGAGGTTATAATGGCAAAAGTCTTGCATTTTCAAGCCTCCTGAATTCAAACGACAAGTTTGCTCAGAATGATAGTCCGTAATAAGAAGACAAGGTATTTGTCCACTAGATTCATTCATGGGGTAATGAAGGTTTCATCCGCACAAACCCAACTGAAGCTCAGCAGTGAAAACCTCAGAGATAACCAAATGGAGACAGCTGCGAGCATTCCAGTGAACTCGTATACTTACGTTTCACTTTTGCAGTACACGAAATCTCTCCAACGAGGTAAGAAGCTGCATGCCCACATTCTTACAACTGGAATATATACAAATATGTTAATACAAAATAAGCTTGTAAAAATGTATTGTAACTGTGGAAGTTTGGAGGATGCACGCCAAATGTTTGACAAAATACCACAACCAAATGTCTTCTTATGGAATATTATCATTGGGGCATATGTTATGCACAACTCTTTTGATGAGGCCATTGAGCTTTACCATCAAATGCAAAGGGCTGGAATGAAGCCTGATAATTATACGATTCCCCCTGTTCTCAGGGCATGTGCCCATCTGGGCATCCTGCAACAGGGCTTGGAGATTCATGATTATATAAAGAATAGTGGATTCGAGTGTAATATTTTTGTTGAGAATGCCCTGGTTGCGATGTATGGAAGATGCGGGAGGCTAGAGGATGCACGCCAAGTGTTTGACAAAATATTGGAAAGAGATGAGGTTTCGTGGAATGTAATGATCGGAGGATATGCTCAGAATGGGCATTGCATTGAGGCAATGAGGTTGTTTCGTCAAATGCAGCTGACAGGTGTTCAACCAAATTTGGTTACATGGAATGCTGTTATAGCAGGGTATGCCCAAAATGGTAATGGGGATGAGGCCTTGAAGCTCTTTTGGCAGATGCAGCTGGCAGGTGTGAAACCCAATGAAGTGACCGCTGCGAGCATCCTCCCGGCATGTGCACAGCTAACAGCTCTGCAGCAAGGGAAGGCAATTCATGGTTATGTTGTAAGTAGTGGGTTTGAGTCAAACGAGGTTGTGGAAAATGCTCTTATTGATATGTATGCTAAATGTGGAAGTACAGACGATGCCTGCCATATATTTGATGCAATGTCGAATAAAACGGTGATATCATGGAATGCCATGATTGCAGGTTATGCCCATTGTGGACATGATGATGGAGGTTTAAGTTTTTTTCGGCAAATGCGTCTGGCAGGTATGAAACCAAACTATATCACCATTGCCAGTGTTCTCCCGATAATTGCCCGCTTGGCAATGTTGCAACAGGGGAAGGAAATCCATAGCTTCATACTAAGGAATGGATTAGAGTCACATGTAATATTGGGAAATGCCCTTATAGACATGTATGCCAAATGTGGGAACATCAGATTTGCACAGAGCATGTTTGATCAAATGTCGGCAAAGGACATTGTCTCATGGACAGCCATAATTGCAGGACATGGGATGCAGGGAAATGGTGAGCAAGCTGTTGCTCTATTTTCTCAAATGCAACAGTCTGGCAGGAAACCAGACCACATAGCCTTTGTTGCCCTTCTGTCTGCATGTAGCCATTCTGGGTTGGTAGCTGAAGGTCGGCAATATTTCCATATCATGAGAAAAGATTATGGCATCATTCCCAGAATGGAGCATTATGCATGCATGGTTGACCTACTTGGTCGAGCTGGATATCTAGACGAAGCAGAGGAATTTATCAAGAAAATGCCACTTGAACCTAGTGCTGCTGTGTGGGGTACCATGCTTGGTGCATGCCGAATTCATTCTAATATCGAGCTTGGAGAACGTGTGGCAGAATGTCTTTTTAACTTGAAGCCTGAAACTGCTGGATATTATGTGCTGATGTCAAACATGTATAGTGCAGCTGGTCGGTGGGATGATGTAGCAAAGGTGAGAAAAACGATGAGAGAGCAGGGGTTGCAAAAGAACCCTGGATGTGCCTGGATAGAGATCAAGAATAAGGTATATGCATTCCGTGTGGGAGATAGATCACAACCTCAATCAGAAGCAATTTATTCAACCTTGGAAAACATGGCTGCACAGATGAAGGATGAGGGATATGTGCCTGATACGAATTTTGTACTGCATGATGTTGAGGAGGAGGAGAAGGAATACATGCTTTGTGGTCATAGTGAGAAACTGGCTATTATATTTGGGATTATAAATACATGCCCAGGGACACCTCTCAGAATCATAAAGAACCTCCGTGTATGTGGTGACTGTCATAGTGCCACCAAAGTCATCTCCAAGATTGTTGGGCGTGAAATCACTGTGAGGGATGCAAACCGTTTCCATCATTTCAAAAATGGATTATGTTCCTGTGGTGATTACTGGTAATGATATTTGAAGACCAAAAAATAAGGCTTTTGTAACAACATCAGGTGCCCAGGATTAAAAATAGAAACACAAGAGAATTGATGAAGGTTTGGATTCTGAATTTTCAAATGCATCTTTGAATTGAAGTCTGCTTTCTTTCTCATCAGTGGCAGTAGATGTGAGTGTCACTGTGAGGTTTTATCCTGGGGTCCTCAGATGGAAGTGAAATTCTCTCATATCATTAGCATGCGTTCATCTACGTGTTGGACAAGGTATTGCTGATATGACATAGAATGTGCTAAATTGTTATTATGTTCAAACTTGCAAACCTGGTGGTCACTCAGATTGATATGTTAAGCTAATTTCATTGAATTTTTTAAATAGTTTTGCTGCTATGAATTTTTCAATTAGTTTTCCTACTATCTGATAAACTTTCCAGCATATTAAAGTTGCCTGTACTCCGCAAATAATTATTAAATGCACGTAGTTGTTAAAGAACAACCTGGGGTACTTCAGGTGAGTTCCATCCTTTTTTATCAATCTTCAAAAGTAGGCATTCCAAGCTATTTGCTAGCTATAGCAATCCTTATTTATCTCTAGCAATCCAATTGCTGGCTATTTCAGAAGGTTATATTCTTCAGCATGATAATATTGGACCCCGAGCTTCTCAGTAAAGATCTCAACCCTGATATCTCCGATTTTCATCTTGAAATCTAGGGCTTGCTCTTATTTTAGCAGCCACACTGAATCTTAACTCATAAGCAAATATTTGTTGATCAATGGCAATGACAAATTCACATATCAACATTAAGTGTCAAACAGACTGAAGCAACTTGTATTCAACTTTTGTGCCATTGAATTCTATATCTTGTGCTGTCAATTTCTAATGAAGCCGTGCCTATGACTTATGATCCATAGAAGCTTTGAAATACAGAAAATTCCAAAGTTCACCTCTTCATACAAGATGGTGAAAACATTATTTCTCTGATACTTGATAGGAAAAGGAACCTTTAACTTTTATGTGTTAAAATCTAAGCCTTGTGACAAATCTATGATATTCTTTTCTATAAAGAGGTACTCTTGCAAATGTTGGTGGAGCCAAAAGCATCAGATGACATATTAAATGTCAAAGCAAACATAGAAGAAAAAATTATCCTTCACCAAGCCCTGAACAAATTGTGGATTCCCCATTCCATTTCTCAAAGAAAAAGTTAGCATACTAGTCTGTATGGTTGCTTTTTGTTAGTTACATTAGTAAAGTTATATGTGGTAAATTGCCAATGTAAAAATTAACTTTATGATAACATGATTACATATGGGGTTCATTGAAACTAGCTTAATTTACTGTGTTTTTTAGTGGAGATTTGAAAATAATAACAAGAGCTTCCTCTTGCCGGAGAGCATATTGAGTGTATTTTTAAATTTTAACTGCTTCATTTTGTTGCAGGAGCCTTACCGATCATGCTTAGCGTGGGTTTAACTGCTTCACTCCCTTGTAAGAGCTGTAGCAACCATATTTAGCATGGGTCATGGATGGACTGTTTGAGTACACTCTGAGGGCCAGCTGGTTTGGTGGTGTTACATTTGGAGCATAATCAAACAAGACAAATGATAGCATCTTCAAGGGGCATTTACGAGGCGATGGACCGTTGGAGTTTTCTTTTGGGGCCAGACAATTTGCTTATGTACTTATATCTCATAAGGTCCTCATTGGTCATATACTGCTAAGTCTTGAATTGAGTTAGAAAATAATATTGGGAACTCCTTACTGCAGGGAAGCTTTTTAATTATTTATTTATTTTCCTTCTTGATTTTATTAAACTGCTTCATTGCTTGTAGGGAGTTTTACTGACCATGTTGAGCATGAATTATGGACCGTTCAAGAAAGCCTTTGGGAGGTTGGCGATTTGACCTGATGACATTTTTCAGTTGATGCTCAATTTTCCTCTAACGGTGATCTATCTTAGTCCTTTAAAGGTCTAAACACATCTAGGTGATTCGGTGGCATTACATTTTCCAAATCATTCTCAGATTTGCACAAGGGTAACTTTTTTTTTCCAGGTAAATATCCCAGGGCAAACCCCCGGGCACTTTCCCTCATTTCAAGGATGGTACCCAAGGTAAACCCTAGATTCTTCAAAGCACAAGGCCAGTCAACAACAGGGCTCGAAGTTGTTACAACAAAATACTCATTATGAGCTCAACATGTCACTTACGGGAATAACTTGGGTGGGGAGGAAAACACTCCATCCCACAACCACTCAGACTAAACCCAATTGACTTGCACTAGGGCAACTTACCTGGAGTCCTTCAAAGTTTTCTGCTCAGTGAGGCTCTAGATGATTTAATTGATTTATGTTGGTTGGTTGATGCTCAAATCTGCATGGATAATGTGTTACATGAATCCTTTTAAGGTTTGAACATGCTTTATCTCTGTTATAGTACTGTTTAAAGGAAGCATGAGTAAAAAAATGGTGTAAATGGAATGATGGTTTTGTTGCTTATGCATTATCAAAAGAAGCATGAGTAAAACAATGGTGTAAATAGAATGATGGTTTTGTTGCTTGTGTTATCCATGCATAGAAAGTTTTTGCAGATTCAAGACAATACTGATTTTGGTCCTTGAGATTTATATGACGTTAAATTTGAGGAAGGGTGGAAAATGTGAAAGCCTTAGCACACCCTGAAAATTGTTCTTCAGGTTATTGCCATTGCACTATACTGATAGATTGTTTTTCTTATTACCTCGTAAATTTTAATGTTTTAGAAAATGTTTGGAACCTTTGAATTTGTTATTAGCCTCAGGCCCTCAACATCACAATTTCTACAAAAGTTCTGAGCTTAGAGTTTTTATTTGATACTTCACTTTGGGTACAAGATCAGCACTTTATGCACCCTTGTAGGTATGCTAGATATTAAAATCGTAGTGTTATGTTATGATCACATCAGCTTAGCAGGAATAGTCTCTATTTATTATTTAATTAAAATTATTAATATCAGTATTTAACAAAGAGGCAATACCACTAGTTGAAGTGAATGCTTAGTATTTTTGTCTACTTATTACTTTTTGTTGTGACAACCTTTTGCACATGAGTGCGTAATTATTGTAAATTGTTGTTTTTATTAAATAAAATTGCTGCAAATATAGTGCAGCTATTTCAATAGCACGTGAGAGGTGTGGAGTTGTAGAAATGTCAAGAGTTGGACAATTAATGCAACTTCTAAAATTCCACCTCTCAACCACCAGGTTTCTTAGATCTATTCTTCGTAAACATTCAACGTTGGGATTGGTCTGAATGTTAAATTACACTAGTATATTTTCCTTTTCTTCAGCCCAATTTCAGCTAGCAGCCCAAGAGGATAAATACCATGATTGTACTTCAATATTACAATGCCATAGCCCTTAAGGCACACTTTTCATGGCATATAACAAATCTAATTTCTCTACTACAACAGAATATAATCATAGAATTTCTCTATGATCATAATATAATCGTAGTGTTAAGTCACTTAACCAATTCAACTATATATTATGTCAAACCAGCATAAACAACAAGCTTTTAAATCTACTCAATCATGAAGATAAACATAAGCTAAAAATCAAATTTGTGAGCACACCAAATTTGGAGAGCTTGAAATTAGAGTGACACTTGACTCATATTGACTAATGCAAGTCACTCCTCTAACTAAGTGCCACATGTCCTCTTATGTGCTCAATAAAATCTCTTGTGTGCAAGTGTGGTCCCTAAGTTCCAATGATCCTTTACATATGCGTTTGATTCCACAATCAACCTCCATGAAGTATGATCCTCAACCCAAGTGTCCTCAAGTCAAGTGTCCAACCTCCAAATTGTATATCAAATGGTCCAAAGCTCCCAAGGCTAAATTTCCTCCAAGTTCCTAGCATTCTTCCTCCTAGGTAGGTACCTCCCCTAATTGAGCAATTGATTTCCCCATTTGTGCACCCAATGGGTTAGTCATTACGCCAATCGAGTAACAACCTTCTAGGTAAGGGCATTATGTTGGCACCCCAACCAAGGTCATGCATCCACCCACATTGAGCCATGCATATGTCAATGAAGCATCAACAAGGGACCGACATTGGGTGAAAACACTTTTGGAGTAACCCCAAAATCTAACACTCCTTTATGAGAAAAGTGTTTTTCGTAACAACAATCAACCCCCTCTAGATTTACAACCTATAATTCCACTACCTCCACAAATTCGAAAGAATACTCCATCATGATACCTACTTTGCAAGAGTCATACCCACAAATCAAGGTCCACACACCTCAAAAACAAAGTAATCGTTGCTCATGAATGTGTCTCTTCCTAGGCAATCAAAAAAACAGTCTACAACTTGACCTTTGGATAGAGAACATGCAAAGAGAATACAATAAAGGCACTTGGATTACACTATCGAACCAATCTACTCCCTCTTCCCCTCTACTAAGGGCTTTGAAAGAATATTAACTATCTATGAAACTTGAAGGATCATATTTGAAATCACTTTAGAACAAGGTAGACATCAACAATAACCTCGCAAAATTCCAATGTCCCTAAAGTCATCATGACTAGCCAAAATCTTGTGGCACCTCATCAAGAGTTCTTCAAAACATTCTACAAAGATAATGACTTATCCAAGAAAACCAATATAAGTGGATCAAATCTATTAAAAACACAAGATAAAATATGCGTACATCTCAAGTCATTGAATCGAATATACCAAGCTCATGGTAAGAGTAATAGCGATCCATAAAGAGTCATCATCAAACTTGAGTATGGAAATTCCTTTCCAGCAACTCAAACCTCCAACAACTAAAGAAACAAAGTCACCTCCCTCCTGATAGAGAATATTGATGCAAGAGTATCATAATGGTCAACTTTCATGAATAAAACAACCTTGTCATTGGTATTCATCATGGCTCCCATTAGCTACAAGCATAGAATCAATCATTGATTCCGTCACCGTAGATTTTGAACCTATGTCCAAGTTAGGTCTTCCACACCCTTCTTAATGCCAACCGCTCCAAGATAAGAGTACACGTAAAGAATACAACATAAAAGATCCACTCTCCAAGATAAGTACAAAGTAGAATTGCACAAGAACATTGCTGAATCTGAAAATCAACCTCAACGAATCTGCCAGGTATCATAGCTATCTGCATCTTTAAAAATATTTGTAGATCATCCATCAAACAATTTGCAAAATTAAATTTGTATAATTATAGTTATTTTGGTAATTTATCTGTTGAATGGAGCAAGAAAGATTGTGTTTTTGAGATACATCATTGACTTTTGAATCAACTTGGCTATTGTCTTGGGTATAGATAGATTGGTCTAAAAAATCCAGCACATTTAACGCCTCTAGCTATCATCTAGCTGCCCTCCTGGTTTCACCATGATTGATCATCAAACTATAATACCCACCCTAGATATGAAAGTATGATCCTATTGACCGTAGTGTGACAAAACAATCCAATTGTCTTCCAAACCCTAGCTTTCTTGCTCTCTTGTACTATCATTAGAGGAAATTTGAGGTCTAAAATAGGCCTTATAAGAAAACGAGCCATCATATAAGAAAACTAGCCAACCATAATTTCTTGATGAGTTGGAATTCAAAAACCAATCGAATTTCAATAAAATTAGTCAACCATAATGGTTGACTTGAGATATTTGTCATAAAAAAACTACGTTTTTTTTTTCTTCGTATTTTCAACATATCTCCCTGCATACTTTTAATTCTGCATCCAAGAAGTACTCACAATGCATATTTTTGAAAACCCTGCTGCCCCAAAAATAAGAAACAACGGAAAAAACGTCATGATGACATCATCATGATGTTTTTTCAAGTGTTTCTTGTTTTTGGGGAAGCGGGGTCCATCAAAAGTATGCAGTGTGGGTAATCGTTGGATGCAGAATTAAATTCTGCATTCAACGAGTGCTACAGGTCAAAATTTCAGTAAAAACACAGGGAGATATATTGAAAATACGAACAAAAAAATAGTTTTTTTTCTTTCTTCCTCCAAAATTAATAAATATTATTTTATTATTTTAACTATTATTTATTATTTTAACTATTATTTAATTATTTTCATTAGGAGGCCCATTTTAGACCTCAAATTTCCTCTAATATCTTGTCGACGCGCAACCACAAAAACTTGCCAACAACCCACACGCAGCCTGAGAGAATCCATATCACAAACCTCATATAATTTCTGGTTCACTTTCTCATGCCATTTGCTGCTCATCCTCAACATGATTCAGAGGCTCTTCGCAGCCATTTGTACTTGCAGACTTCCTTCCATGTTTCCATGGCTTCCTCTGGACTACAACAGATGATTCAATGCTAGAATGCAAGTCTCCTACAACAGTTCCAGGAAGATTATGTGGTAAATTAATGATGTCCTCTATTCTTGATGGCTTGATCACATTTTTTTTTCACTGCCTTGAAAGATGAATGCGTGTGTTTGTGGTTCAATATTGTTTATTGTTTCTGAAACATGGATGGTCAACACATCTAGGGCTTTGGTCTTCTGAGTTAAGGAGACACAGTTGTACACAAGTAGAATAATCACGATAGCTTGATATAGATCGTTACACCAAAACCCCGAGATGTTAGTGAAGGCCGCCCACTAGGATCTTAACATCCCACCACGCTCCGCGGTCCAGACTCTGGGTTGGATGTGCGCCTGTACGGTGGTGTCCCCTTTGAGCCGTACGAGCCCCGAACGAACACTGCAATGCCGACGTTGCCACCCGCTCTGTGACTCGAACCTCAGTGGAGGCTCTAATACCAAATGATACAGACCATTACACCAAAACCCTGAGATGTTAGTGAAGGCCACCCACTAGGATCTTAACATAGCTACAAAACACCACACTTTCAACGTGAAAGAAAGGACTTTTCTACATGTTCTACGTGTTGGACCTATTTTGGTGTTAAATTTTCAGAATTTACTTCAATCTGATCTAGGATCTTAACTGAGAGAACAACATGTACAGCATATCTACAGTATATCAATCATGGAGACAATAATGCAAGCACACAAGAGACACAAAGATTTACTTGGGGAAAACCATAAAGGTGAAAAACCCCAATAACTTCCTCAGAGATAGATAGAGCAATGATACAACCAACCATGAGAGATAGACATAACCTAGCAGCAGATACTCCTCCTCCATAAGTGCACCACTCCTCCTTGAGTGCATGAGTGAGAAGTGAGTGAGTAAATAGAGTGCCTCCCGCACTCTATTTATACTTGACTTGACTTGCCTTTTTACCTAACTCATGTAGGCTCGAACTTAACCACATAACATAATGCTGACTGGGCCGACCCCCAATAGGGTGGTCTAATAACCCTTTGACCCTCATGGCCGACCCCCAATAGGGTGGTCTAATAACTCTTTGACCCACATGACTTATACAGGGCCGACCCTAAACAAGGTGGTCTAATAACCCATCAAGTATAAGTTACGACACTTACAATATAAATGACGACACTTCCGTATAGAGGAATAATAACATCTCTATAGGAATACAATATACATATATGTGAAATACATTCCGAAGTTACATATACATCAACACTCCCTCTTAACTAGGAAGGTATTTCTCAGCACAGTTCTTCTAGCACAAGTCATCTTCTCTGGATCGTCGTCACTGGATAATCGTCATCGAGTCATCATCATCGTCACTGCTGCTGCTATCTCAATCAATATCTGAATCTACTCGTCATAGGAAGTTCTACAGAGCCAGTCCTTTTTCATACTGGATGTAGGCCCACCACCTATAGGTCTTCATCATCACTGGCCATACTGTGGAATCCTCATGACTTATTACGTGCGTCACAAAAACCTCGAAAGAGCATCCCAGGCTGTTACGAGCACACAACTCTACCTATAGGATCTCTCAGGGCACCGAATTACATGTGACCTCACCACAAAACCTCGCAAGAGCATCCCAGGCTGTTACGAGCACACAGCTCTACCTATAGGATCTCCCAGGGCAACGAATTACATGTGGTCATGGCAAAACCTCGCAAGAGCATCCCAGGACTGATTACGGGCACACAGCCCAACCTATCGGATCTCCCAGGGAACCGAATTACATGCCATAGGACAAAACCTCGAAAGAGCATCTGCTAGATATCCCAGGGAACCGAATTACATGCCATAGGAAAAACCTCGAAAGACTATCTGCAGATCTCCCAGGGCACCGAATTACATGTCCTCCCAGAGCAAAACCTCGAAAGAGCATTTGCCAGATATCCCAGGGAACCGAATTACATGCCATAGGAAAAACCTCGAAAGACTATCTGCAAATCTCCCAGGGCACCGAATTACATGCTCATCTGCACAACCTGATCCACGGCCATAGAGTATCAACCTGATACTCACCATACATCATCCTGATGTACTCATGATCATCCTGATCATCATCATTGCAACATCCTGTTGCATATCATCTAGAGCAACATCCTGAAGCTCGTCATCCATGATCATCCTAATCATATAATGCATCTACCTGATGCATACCAAGTATCTACCTGATACATATCATCATACATGATCTACCTGATCATATAATGTATCCACCTGATGCAAATACAAATACATGATACATATCACCATACATGATCCACCTGATCATACAATGTATCCACCTGATACATATATATAGATACATGGTCCAAGCATCCAACATGATGCATATACAAAAATACATACACATGATCCAACTGATCATATCCAGCATCCAACATGATGCGAACATATAAATGATCCAACTGATCATATCCAGCATCCAACATGATGTGTACATATAAATGATCCAACTGATCATATCCAACATCCAACATGATGCGTACATACATACATAAAAATGATCCAACTGATCATATCCAAGCAAAAACCAGAACATCATCCTGATGCTCATCATCCAGCGCTTACATCCACAGCCATGTGAAGGATCCTCCTTCCAACATGCTTGGAATGGCTTCAGCAAATGTGTCCATCACTTCTTCCTCGAAGTGTCCTCGATCTGAAGAACGCCAAGCCTCTCTCTAAAGTACTCGAACTTCACCCTGGCTAGTGGCTTCGTCAGCACATCTGCAATCTGCTCGTCCGTCGCAACATACAGGAGCTTCACAGCTCCTCTCTGCACCATATCCCTGATATAGCAATATTTGATCTCTATGTGTTTCGACCTGTCATGAAACACTGGGTTCTCGAACTGCTTCACACAACTCTGGTTATCACAGAAGATACCAGTAGCCTCCAACGGGAGATCAAGTAACTCAGACAGTAGCATCCGTATCCATACTGCCTCACAACTAGCTGAACAGGATGCAACATACTCTGCCTCACCTGTACTCAGTGCCACGCAGGACTGCTTCCTGCTAAATCATAAGATCACACCTGATCCCATACTGAAGCAACACCCAGATGTGCTCTTCCTGTCTGCAGCACTGCCAGCCCAATCTGAATCAACATAACCTTGCAGGTTAAACTTTTGATTCACTTCATACTTGAGCCCATAATCCACTGTACCCTTCAAGTACCTCAGAACATGCTTTACAACAACCAGGTGAACACTCCTCGGATCCGTCAGGAACTGGCTCAATGTGTTCATAGCAAAGTAAATGTCTGGTCTCGTGTTCGTCAGGTACATCAATGACCCAATCATCTGACGATACATAGAGACATCAACCAGCTCAGATGAAGCATCACATAGAAGCTTCAGATTCGATGCCATAGGTGTGGCCATGGCCTTGCAATCCATCATTCCGAACCTCTTCAGGATCTCTACTGCATACTTCCCTTGTCCAAGGAAGATTCCATCTGCACTCTGCCACACCTCCATGCCAAAAACAAATAGTGCATCATCTCCAAGTTCTTCATCTTGAACTCAATAGTAAGCTTCCGCTGCGTGTCGGCAATCAATCTATTTTCACCTGTAACAAACAGGTTATCTGCATACAAAAGTAGTATCACTGGATTTCCTTCCTCAACCTTGTAGTAAAGGTTGGAATCCGCTTTACTTTTGGTAAAGCCCAAACTGGATAGAAAGTTGTCTATCCTACCATACCAAGTTCTGCACACATATATGACTACACCATGTTGTCTTGAAATCCATCTGGTGCATCTTCTATTTCATCACTTTTATATTTCTCAATGCTGCCATCTGCAACATGCTTGATCTGATAGTTCCATTTGGAAGTCATGACAAACTTCCCTTCACGTCTTGGGACTACATCCCAAACATCATTCTTCATGATCGACGGATCATGGCATTTCATTTCTTCATCCCAGATCCTGGGAACTTCAATATCTTCAATAGATATCTTTGTTGCTGGAACAAATGTTGTAGTCCTTTTGTAGGTGAATATATACGGTCTTTCCTACAAAACAGGTTAAATTGCATGATTAGAAACATCTCATAATTTTCAGAACAAATTCTTACACATAAAGAAATATGTCATACAGTCATGCAATTATCTTAGCCAATGCTTCAATACAACATTTATCCATATCCCGTAACTTTCTAGATGCCTTCCAATCTCTACCAAAACATTGTTAAGAGTGTGCACAACTCCCAACATGTCAGCAAAGAGGTTTCATTCTAGATAAGTAGCAATGGAATTTTGTACAGTGCCATAGGCCACTTACCCATGTATATTAGTAGTATACTAATCATCAATGCAACTATTGTAATATGCACAATACATATCCTAAGTCTAGGAACATAAGCATATACATCATTGAACAATTTTATTTAAACAAACAAATATGCAAGAAATTAAAATACTTATCTTTGTTTGTTCGTTGGGTGGACTCCCTCTGAGTCTTTGCTTCCTTATAGGAGCTGCTGGAGTCCTAATCTGAAGTAGCTTCTTCTACACCTTTCTGTTGTGGAAAGATGGTCAACTCCATCTGAATATTTTCATCCTTGCAGAAACTACTGAAGTGTGTTCCTTTGCTTTCTTGCAGGAACAACTGGAGTGTGCTCCCTCTTGATCTTTGCTTCCTGGATTACCTGTTCTTGAACTCATATTCATCCTTGGTCCCTATGCATGCTTATTAGAATCATGATTGTGTTATCCTTGTGAGCTCATATAAAATCATACATTCATTAGCATACTATTAAAACACAATAATCTCAAGCATGTATAGTCATGATCATTTCAAACAGAAATAATAAGCATTAGCATTCAAGGTTTATGTAGGATTCTTATGGTTAGTCAAATCATAAGAAACATAACATGTCTAAACCTGTAATTACTCAAACCTATGACTCTTCAGGTTAGTTGAATCATCAATCAAGATAAGATATATAATATGCATAAAACCTATGATTATTCAAACCTATACCTTCATGATTCTTCTGGTTAGTCATATCATCAATTATGGTAAGAAACATAATATGCATACAACCATGATTATTCAAACCTATGACTTCATGAATAATCATTATCAACAACAGTATAAGATCCTAACACAAGGTAGGATTCTAGCTTGATATAGGAAAAACATACCTGGATTATCATGCTATCTATTTATGTCTAACATACCCGCATAATGTCTTCTGGTTCTCTTCAGTGACTTGTGCTAGTAACCTGCATATCTCATAAGTTAACCATTATAAAACCAAGTTATACATACCTTGTAAATGGATCTTCTATGAGATCCATGACAATGGATGAATCTTTGTCCTCATGTCATCATGATCATATGTTCTTGAACAAGAACATGATTTGTCTTTCTTGGTGTACCTTTCATGTTAGTAGACAACATAAACCTCATACAACACCATAATGCATTAGTACAATCATAAGTGTCAACACCCTAATCAATGAATATTTTCTATCGTGCATTCATAATTTTATTAAGGTGATACGACAAGTCTAAAATCAAGATTGTACTAACCGTAATAACATGAAGACAAACATACCATAAACTTAATCATGAACAAATCTCAAAACATACCTCGATGAGTCATACCTGTCGAGATCGCTTGTAATCTCCTTATGTAAAGCCTTAGCCTCATCTCCCTCTGAAACAGGAACTCCTTCACTTATGCAGGTGACCAATCCATCTTCTTCTAGGATTAACCCTATCCACTTGATTTGCAAGAACTGGACCTGGAGCTGGATATGGGTTTGTCAGAGAAACCCCAAAAATTCAAACTTTGAATTTCAAACTTCCGAAAGGATAGAAATATGCGCCTTGATGAGCTGATCAAACTGGTATATTCAGAATTTGAAAACTGCAAAGTTTCACTCCTCAATTTTGCCTTTGAAACTTTCGGATTCACTAGACGTGACCCTAAATTGGGGTTTGATGGATCCCACTCTTCTGCCCAATCAAAAGGTTTGAACCAAAGCTCTAAGCTTCTATTTTTTTGAGGAGCTTCCAGCCGTGGTCACAGATTTCAAAAATTCTCATTTTTACAGAAGCCCTAATTTTTCACTTTTCTGATCAAAGTCCCGAACTAGGGTCTGATCAAGCCCGGCCTTCTGCCCAACCAAAAATTCTAATTTTGGTCTCTAAATTTTTATTTTGATGAGTAGCATTCAGCCGTGGTCTTCGATTACAAAAATTCCAACTTTCTCCAAAGCCCTAAATTCCGGAAGCCATGAATGAAGGTACTCAAAAATAATTCTGTTTTGACAGAAATATGTACCTGATTGTTTCTGGTGTAACTCTGAACTTTTTGGTCCACAGGGTCTGAAAAAGTTTCCTGAGATAGCCTGACCTGTTATCTTTCCATCCTGACAGGTCTGACCTCAATTGGATTCTCTGAGAGAGAGTTATGCCAAATGTCGCAACGTGACCTGTTTTGGGATAATACAGGAGAGCGAACTTGTACGGATTGCCACGTGTCACTGTTTCAACTTCAGCCTCTGAAAACTTTTCCTAAGATATTTTGGCCTGTTATATTTCCATCCTGACAGGTCTAACCTCAATTGGATTCTTTGAGAGAGAGTTATGCCAAGTGTTGCAACGTGACCTGTTTTGGGATAATACAGAAGAGCTAACTTGTACGAAGTGCCACGTGTCACTGCTTCAACTTCGGCCTCTGCAAAAATTTTCTGAGATAGTACAGTCTGTGTACTACCTGTCACTTTTTACAAAATTTCATTTGGAGCTTCCTAGCCCAGGTTATGACCTTTTTCCCAAGGTCACCTGATTTTGACTCAGATCTGGAAGAGGCAGAAACCCTATATTGTACTGATCATAAATCAGAAAGTACAACGAATTAGAGGTTTTCCTTTGGAAACAAGGTACCTGGAGATTTAATATTCGTCCTGTAACAATGTCAGACCCGAAAACTTCGCCAAAACGGATTTATAGCGAAAGTTCTACGATGACTGGTTTTTGCTATATCAAGCCCTAGCATCGTAAGTGCAACAAGTGTCATACATGCCATATCATGCCTTCTTTCAGGCTAGCTCTGATACCATGTTAAATTTTCAGAATTTACTTCAATCTGATCTAGGATATTAACTGAGAGAACAACATGTACAACATATCTACAGTATATCAATCATGGAGACAATAATGCAAGCACACAAGAGACACAAAGATTTACTTGGGGAAAACCATAAAGGTGAAAAACCCCAATAACTTCCTCAGAGATAGATAGAGCAATGATACAACCAACAATGAGAGATAGACATAACCTAGCAGCAGATCCTCCTCTTCCATAAGTGCGCCACTCCTCCTTGAGTGCATGAGTGAGAAGTGAGTGAGTAAATAGAGTGCCTCCCGCACTCTATTTATACTTGACTTGACTTGCCTTTTTACCTAACTCATGTAGGCTCGAACTTAACCACATAACATAATGCTGACTGGGACGACCCCCAATAGGGTGGTCTAATAACCCTTTGACCCACATGACTTATACAGGGCCAACCCCAAACAAGGTGGTCTAATAACCCATCAAGTATAAGTTACGACACTTACAATATAAATGACGACACTTCCGTATAGAGGAATAATAACATCTCTATAGGAATACAATATACATATATGTGAAATACATTCCGAAGTTACATATACATCAACATTTAGTAGTTTGTTGTGATTAGACAAATTCTGATTATATATAGGTTTAGAAAACAACTACGACATGGATCCAAAATTAGGCTCGAGAGGTTTATTTCGAGGTGGCGTAGTCAACAATGCTTGTTGGGTGGTTTGGAAGGTTCCTCTTGGTTAGAAAAAGAAAAAAAAGAAAAGAAAGAAAAGAAAGAAAAAAAAAAAGATTCAGAAAATAGAAAAGTTGTTTATTGAAAGCTTAACCATAAAGATGATATGAGGTTTATGGACAGTTTTCAAAAACATCACATAAATCATTTTCTGTCGTTTCAAAATATTTTATACTAAGTGGCAAATTGTAAATCTATCAACAACAATATTTATTTGAATAAATAGTGTGTTGTCTTCAAATTGTACAAAGGGTGGAGTTACAAGAAGCTCTTTTGTGAAAAAGGACCTACTTATTGAATACACAAATCATCTTTCTAGTGTAGTCTTCCAATACGTCACATCAAAGTCATTGTAAAACAACACTTTGGGGAGCATGATTGATAGTACTCAATGCTCAGGTTGGCAACAAAGTGAAAGCAAGCATGACACAAAAGAAAAACTAGTACAAGCAAAGCGTGACACCGTTGATGGCTAGAATCACATAAATGTATTATGTTGATTGATACTGTTGAAGGCACTTCAGTCACAATGCACAAAGAAGCTTTGGAAAATGTTCTTATCTATTCATTAGTCATGTAGCCAAAGGTATACATGTTGTACAAATTCAATCTCAACTTTTGAATAATGAGTTAAGGACATTAGAAAATCACAAGGAAGTTGAGAATTCTAAACCAATTCTTGTTTAGAATAATCCTTTGTTTCAAATTGATATTCCTCAATATGAAGTTCAGGGGATAGAACAAAGTACAACTATAGAAACTTATATTATACCCTGTAAAGAGTTAAAATGCAATGGGAACACAAAAGGTTTAGGATATAAAAATTACTTTTAAACTTTCATATTCCAAACGACTCCAAACTAGTTGAACTTGTGAGTGTTGGATTTGTTGTTGAAGATTTAAAGGGGCAAGACTCAAATGTTCAAGAAGTTGATGAGGTTCTTGATAAAGTTAATGATAATCAAATTGATGAAAATCTTGACCAGCGACAACAATGTCATCGAGTTGGCCATATAGAGACAAATTTCTTTGATCTCCATCGTTGTCTTCATTGTGGAAAGGATAATCACCTTTCAAAAAAATGTTGAAAGGAGAAGAATGTTAAAAAAAATAGCTCATTATGGTTGGATGAGTTCTTAGTGATGGCATTTAGAAGCCAAGGTTTTGTGTAAGACTTACCATCAAGTTTAGACATAAATAAAGACAAATTTGACTAGTGAACTTACAAAAATAAATGGCTATCGATATCTTCAATAAGTTGTTCCAAATGATAAATTTGGGCATGATTGAGGTTCAATTCTCAATATTTTTTGAGTTGAAAATTGAGTCCATGACTCCAAAATGGTACTCTCTTGCACCGTAAGGGGGGGAAGTACACTAATGAAGTGAAAGCGGTACTCTCATGCACCTTAAGGAGGGGAGTACATTGATAAAGAGAAAATGGAACTATGTTGCATCTTAAGGGTGGCGATTACATTGATAAAGTGAAAAATGGTTTGAGGTCAACCAAAACCACTACTAATAAGTGAAAATGGTTAGTGGTCAACAAAAACCACTAGATACAATAATGAGTTGGTTAAGGGTAATCCACAAGAAAACCCATGATGTCTCACATTTCAATTGACAAGGAGATATTATTGATAATAATTGTCATACTTCAAAGTTTTGACAACAAAAAACAAAATGTCAAATGGGCGACAATAAAAACGTTGCAAATATTTCATCACTTATGAAAAATTATATGTTTGGGTAGTTTGAGGTTTTTGCCACTCCTATTTTTATGAACCATACATTGATTATTTGAGTTTTATCTCAACATTATGATTGATTCAGGATTGAGCAATTCAAGCATTATATCTAGTTTACTAAGTTATTTGACAAAATTATGGTTTAATATTTTGTAGTTGGATCATACACAAGATACGGGATCAAGATGTTGACTGATACTATTTGAGTCATTTTCTAAGAGTAGTTTTGTGGACATTTTGTTCACTTGGATTGTCTTTAGACCTTGCATTGTTTCTTGGCATATGATTGAGTTGTTAGGCATTTTTAGGGATGTGTTAGACTTGAAGTTGATTCATTCTCACGATTCACTCTCATAAGATATTAAAGTTCACATCAATGAATAGTTACAAACATTCTAGGTCACATGTTTAAACAATAAAACTTTCTAGATTATATGAATTTTCAACACTCATATTTGGCGATTTTCTAGGCAGATATTTATCTTAATATTCAATGAGACCCATGGAGATAATAGAAAAGGTTTAATCCATTGCTCAACTTGAGTTTCATACCGAAGATGCAAATATATAGTACATGGATATAACCACCTCTAGATCTAGATTCACTCTCACATTGACAATTCATCAAAGGATAAAGGTAACACCTTGTTAAGAGATAATGATAACACCTCATAAGGAGGTCATCTAGGATTTTGTGATTGTATCATTACAACAAATTTGGGGTCTAAAATGGGCCTCCTAAGGATAATAATAAAATAATAGTTAAAAATAATAAATAATATTTATGAATTTTGGAGGAAGAGAGAAAACTATTTTTTTCTTCGTATTTTCAACATATCTCCTTGTGGGTTTACTCAAATTTCAAGCGGGGGCACTCATTGGATGTGGAATTAAATTTCGCATACAACGAGTACTTTAATTCCACATCCAATGAGTGCTCCCGCTCGAAATTTGAGTAAAACCACAAGGAGATTTGTTGAAAATACAAAGAAAAAAATAGTTTTTTTTATGACAAATATGCCAGGTCAACCATTATGGTTGACACTTTTTCTTGAAATTCTATTGGTTATTAAATTCCAACTCATCAAGAAATTATGATTGGCTCTTTTTCTTATGAGGCCCATTTTAGACCCCAAATTCGTTGAATTTTGTACATAGGAAGTGTTTCCCTAGTGGCTTTTTTGCCTAAGTCACTTAAAGGGGAAAATAAAGTGATCCTTGCATTAAATGACTTGTGAAAAGCATTTAATGTGACTTTATAACTTAAAGTCACTTTTGATAAATTTAAGTGAGTGAAATTACTTTTATGATAATTTAATGAGCAATTAATCTCATCCATAGATCTCATCCAATCTCAACCATTGGATTGAGTGTCATTTCACTCACTTAGGGTTTTGTCAAAAAGGGTAAGGGAGGCAATTCGAATTTTTTCATTCTTGTGAAGAGAGTGAAGGAGAGAGTTGAGAAGAAAAAGAAGGGCACAATTTTCGAGGAGCAGGTTCAGGGCATTTCTGGACAACACAAATTTCGAGGGCAGCAACAACTAACTTTCAACACGATTCCCAAGGCACTGTACAACATAAATTATTGGCACAATTTTTGAGGCACCGTACAACAAGTTGGTGGCACAATTTTTGAGGCACCGTACAATAGGTTGGCGGCACGATTTGTGAGGACCGTACAACAACAATAAATGCTTTACAATACTACACAAATTTCGAGGCAATTTTTTTGGGCATGTTTTCCAAGGTAGTGGCACAGTTTTCAAGGTCCATACAACAACATTAATTGTTGTTGTTCCGTACAACATTCTAGACGTGATTTCCAAGGAGTTTGGCACAAAAATCGAGGGTTGAGTTTGGCTGAGTTTTGGCACAAATTTCGAGAATAATTTATGCACAGAAATCAAGGCAGCTTAGCACAGAAATCAAGGCAGCAGTCTGGGTGATTTTGGTTGGTTGAGATAAGTACATTTTTACTGTAAACTTTATGTACTGAAGGTTATTGAAGAAATAATAAAATCTCTCTCTCTCTAACTGGTTTTCCCCATGGGGGTTTTTCCAGGGCTATTGGCAAAAAATCTAGTGTCTAAAATTTTACTGTGTGTGCATTTATTTTATTTTCTGCTAAAAGATTTCAGTTGCAACAGTGTTTTAAATTGTCTAAAAATATTGTTAAATTTTCCAGCCATCCAAAACTGAGCTGAACATTTAAATTGAAAAATATTGACATTAAAACCAACAAGCTAAAAACTCAGAAAAATCTACATGGTATCAGAGCTTGGTTGGGCATAAAACTAAAAATTTGCAAACAGTCAGTAATTTCTAGATCTTAGAAATTTCTTATGTTAGTGAACAACACCTTGTTGGGTTGACAGCAAAATGGCTATAGGACTTAGGTTGGAGGATAGGCTAGATGGGACAGGAAACTTTGTGCCATGGAAGGCTAGTATTTTGCTGATATTGGAGGAAAATGAACTGTGGGAGGAGGTGGTAAGAAACACTACAGCCAACCCTGTTCAAATTCTAGGTGCTACAGATGCATCAACATTATCAACCTTCAACAAGAAGGACTGTAAGGCTAGAAGAATAATTCTTGATGCAGTTAAATACCACATAATTCCTCACATTTCAGGTAAAGTTCGGGCACATTTGATGTGGAGTGCCTTAACCAGTTTAGACGAGAGTTCTAATGAGAACCGGAAGATGGATCTCAAGGAGAAACTGAAAAGTATAAAGATGAATGGTGGAGAGGGAGTGACATCTTACCTTACCAGGATATCTGCGGTTAGAGATGAACTAGCAACAGTTGGGGAGGTGGTCACTGCTACTGAGCTTGTGCAGATAGCAGTGAATGGGGCTTCCAAGCCTTGGGGTGCATTTGTGTAGGCTATAGTGGGCAGAGAGAACTTACCTTCATAGGAGAGACTGTGGGATGATTTTGTGCAGGAGGAGACCAGGAGAGGTCTAGTACATGGAAGCTCTTCACATGGTAGGGAAGATGAGGAGAATGTGGCATTGACAACAAAGGGAAAGAAGAAGAAGAAGGGCCCCAAGCAGCAGCAGCAACAGGGTGGGCAGAAGAAGGACTTGAGTAAAATCAAGTGTTATGCATGTCAGGCATTTGGGCACGATGCTTCACAGTGTCCAAGCAAGAAGAAGAAGAAGCAGTAGACCGCAGCCTCAACGGAAGTTGATGATTTCATAGATAGATTTCAGAGAGAGTTCTCTCTGTGTGCTAGACATGTTGAGAGAGAGAGAGCCTCTAGTATTACCAAAAATGATTTGGATATGGAGATGGAGTACTCTTTGTTGACTGGCCATCAGATGGGTGCATCCACCACTAGTACTTGGTATATTGATAGCGGAGCTTCGAGTCACATGACAGGTGCTCGAGAGATGTTCTCTGAGCTTTCACATACAGGTACAGATGTGGAGGTTGTACTAGGAGATGACACCATTTTTAGAGTATTTGGTCGTGGGACCATTACCTTTTAGAGGGAGTCTATGAGTCCTATGATACTAAGGGATGTGTTATTTGTCCCTCGGTTGAAGAAGAACCTTGTATCAGTTTCCACCATTGAGGATAGGGGTCTTGGGGCTTGTTCTTGGATGGGCGAGTGCAGGTATTCCCCAAGACTACAGGATTATCTACCTCCATGGATATTGGGGTTAGATGTGGAAAACTATACAAGCTCTTGTTTCGGTCGCAGCACACTTTGGCACACAGCAGCAACAATGAGCCTTGTGAGCTATGGCATCGGAGGATGGCCCACTTGCATCACCTAGCTTTGAGATTGTTGAGGAGCATGGTTACAGGTTTACCAGAGTTCAACACAGAGCAGAGTGATGTTTGCAGGGGGTCTACTTTGGGAAAGTACACCAAGACTGCGTTTCCAAGCAGTGATAGCAGATCAACAAGAGTACTTCATTTGATCCATACTGATATATGTGGTCCCATGTCATCAGTTTCTTTGACTGGATTTGAGTATTATATCTCTTTCATTGATGACTACTCCAAGAAGACCTAGATCTACTTCTTGAGGAGCAAGAAGTCACTCTTAGTATTGAGAGCCTTCCAAGGGTTCAAAGCCCTTGTGGAGAATAAGACAGGGAGGAGGATTTGGGTGTTGAGATCGGACAATGGGGGTGAGTATACCTCCAAGGAGTTCGATGGGTTTTGCATTAAGGAGGGCATACATAGACAACTGACAGTTCCATACACTCCTGAGCAGAATGGAGTTGCAGAGAGGAAGAACAGGTTGATTGTGGGAGCAGCAAAAGCGATGCTTCATGATCAGAGTTTACCGTTCTTTCTTTGGGTAGAGGCATGCATTACTGCAGTTTATCTGCAAAATAGGAGTCCCCATCATGCCTTGGGGAGGAAGAATCCTGAGGAGATGTTCACAGGAAAGAAGCCTGAGGTTGGCCATTTTTGCATATTTGGTTGCTTGACTTACTCTCATGTCCCTTCTGAGAAGAGGAAAAAGCTTGATCCCATTGCAGAGAGAGGCATATTTGTGGGATATGATGAGACTTCGAAGGCTTACCGCATTTATCTTCCTGGCCAGAAGAAGATTGTTGTGAGGCGGGAAGTGAAGTTTGATGTGGAGAGAGCCTTCAGGAAGTACAGAGAGTTGGAGTATGGGGGGCCACCGGCTTCCACACCTCAGGTGACTCAGGCTTCTTCAGTACAGATCATAGTTCCACAAGTTTCATGAGTGACTGGGTCACAGGTGATAGGCACAGGTTCTTCAAGTTCAGTGGTTTAGTCAGCATGTACTCCTGGGACAGGTTTTGTTTCTCAGGTTACAGGCTCATCAATGACTAGTTCACGGGCTACTGGTCCACAGGGTGTTGAACCATCTGCTTCTGGTAATTCTTCAGATGAGGAGAGACAAGTTTGGGAGGAGCATTCAAGGAAGAGGAAGCCTAAATGGCTTCAAGAGACCTTGAAGGAAGAAGAGGAATTTGGTAGGCCCTAGGAGGAGGTCAGGACAGTTGTGATGCCGGATAGATTGGGGATGGCTCTAGTTGCGAGTCTTCGTGATTCAGACCCTTACACATTTGAGGAGGCCTCTCAGCATCAAGTTTGGAGAGATGCCATGATGGAAGAGTACCATTCCATCATGAAGAATGATGCATGGGAGATAGTACCGAGACCAGAGGGGGAAGTCTCTTGTGACTTCCAAGTGGATCTACATGGTGAAGCATACTGCAAATGGAAGTGTGGAGAAGTACAAAGCTCGTTTTGTGGCACGAGAGTTTTCACAGTTTGAGGGAGTTGATTATGATGAGATCTTTGCATCGGTTGCTCGTTATTCTTCCATTAGAGTAGCGATTTCTATAGCAGCAGAGATGGGTTGGAAGATCCACCAGATGGATGTGAAGACCGCATTTCTCAATGGTCTTCTGTAGGAGGAGGTTTACTTAGAGCAGCCACAGGGCTTTGAGATTCATGGGAAAGATTCTCATGTGTGCATGCTGAGGAAATCCTTGTATGGACTGAAGCAAGCTCCTAGAGCTTGGTACTCCAGGATTGATGTGTATTTGACATCGATGGGTTTTCAGAAGAGTGAGGTTGATCCCAACCTTTACTACATTGTGGTTGGTGTAGATCCTCTCATTCTTTTGTTATATGTTGATGACTTGTTTATCACTAGGGAGGAGCGTCTCATTGCACAATGCAAGAGAGACCTTGCTACAAAGTACGAGATGATAGATATTGGGTTGATGCACTATTATCTGGAGATGGAGGTTTGGCAGGATCCTGGTCATATTTTCCTGGGACAGGGGAAGTATGCTTGATATTCTGAGGAGATTTCGGATGGAGGATTGCAGGCCGATGTCCACACCTATGATCACCAACTGGAAGCAACTTCATGCTTCTGAGGGTAAGTTGGTGGATCCTACACTATACCATCATCTCATTGGGTCATTGATGTATCTGGTCAACACCAGGCCAAACTTATATTTTGCAGTGAACACTCTTAGCCAGCTCATGGTGGAGCCTGGGAGTGTACACTGGAATGCTGCAAAACATGTGTTGAGATATCTTGTAGGTACAATGGACTATGGATTGGACTACAGGGGTTCGTGTGGAGTCAGTTTGGTTGGTTTCACAGATTCAGACTGGGCAGGCAGTGTGAGGGATCAGAAGAGCACTTCCAGTTGTTGTTTCAGTTTGGGCTTGGCAGCATGTCGTGGTTTAGTCAGAAACAAAAGTCCATTGCTTTGAGTTCTGCTGAGGCTGAGTATATGGCAGCCAGTCAGGCTACTTGCGAGGAACTGTCGCTTCATAAGTTGTTGGTAGATTAGTTTGATCAGGAGATTAGACCTACGATGATTTACTGTGACAATCAGAGTTACATCCAACTCTCTGAGAATCCATTTTTCCATGACAGGTCCAAGCACATAGAGATAAGGTACCATTTCATCCGTGACTACATACATAGAGGAGTTGTGGAGTTGCAGTAAATTTCTACTGATGAGCAGGTAGCAGAGATTCCGACGAAATCTTTGGGGAGGGGCAAGTTTGTCTTCTTCAAAGACAAGTTGGGAGTGGTGCAGAACACCTTCCTCGGTAAGAGGGAGTGTTGATTTTTGTACCTAGGAAGTGTTTCCCTAGTGACTTTTTTGCCTAAGTCACTTAAATGGGGAAATAAAGTGACCCTTGCATTAAATGACTTGTGAAAAGCATTTAATGTGACTTTATAACTTAAAGTCACTTTTGATCAATTTAAGTGAGTGAAATTACTTTTATGAGAATTTAATGAACAATTAATCTCATCCATAAATTTCATCCAATATCAGCCATTGGATTGAGTGTCCCTTCACTCACCTAGGGTTTTGTCAAAAAGGGCAAGGGAGGCAATTCGATTTTTTTCATTCTTGTGAAGAGAGTGAAGGAGAGAGCTGAGAAGAAAAAGAAGGGCACGATTTTCGAGGAGCAGGTTCAGGGAATTTCTGGACAACATGGATTTTGAGGCAGCAACAACTAACTTTCAACATGATTCCCAAGGAACCGTACAACAGAAATGATTGGAACGATTTTCGAGGCACCGTACAACATGTTGGTGGCACGATTTTTGAGGACTGTACAACATCAATAAATGTTGTACTGTACTACATAAATTTTTAGGCATTTTTTTGGGCACGTTTTCCAAGGTAGTGGCACAGTTTTGTGGGTCTGTACAACAACATTAATTGTTGTTGTTCTGTACAGCATTCTGGGCATGATTTCCAAGGAGTTTGGCACAGAAATCGAGGGATGAGTTTGGATGAGTTTTGGCACAAATTTCAAGAAGAATTTATGCATAGAAATGAAGGAAACTTGGCATAGAATCAAGGAAGCATTTTGGGTGATTTTGGTTGGTTGGTGTTTGTGCTAGAAATTGTCCCTAGACTACAGAGGGAACAAGCTAGTGCAATCTCAAAGTAATAAACAAAAAACAGGGTTTGTTTTTATAATTTTGTGGTTTGAGGGTTTCATATTCAAGAAAATAATCTATCAATCAACAAATGCAAAAACTCAATCATGTCATAACATAAAAAAAAATGAGAAAGTGTAAGATGATAAACATAAATACTAACATTCGTATGCACTGGTTCAGTCCACAATACATGAGAAAAACTTTAAACAAGGAATGGAATCATATATTGAGTGATCATAATGACCATAAACAAAATCAATAAGGAAAGTATAGTGGCTTATGTTCATATATATATATATCAGTCTCAGTCTTTCAAAACTAACATCAAAAGCAATTGCATCAGTCTGAAAGTATATCTCAATGCTCCAAGCTCTATATTTCCTCTTGAAACAAAAATCAAACCCCCCTAGTTTAAACTTTCTATCCTTTGTACTTTACAAAATAAAGTAGTTTATAAACTACCTTTAGGTCTACTCATAAAACAGTTACACTCAAGAACTATCCTTTAACTTCGAATCTCTAAATAGTCTACTAACAACTTATGTATATGATAACAAAAATAGACTACTTGACAGCTGGAAAGAAGTAATTCATAACTGCTTGGCAGCCTCAGCCAACATGGCTATGCCTTCCAAGGCATGTGACTTCCTCTTATCTCGAGTTTGCTGAGTCTCTAGACCTCGAACTTTGTTAACTAATCCCTTGTTCCGCTTCTTTAACTCCTCGATTTGCTTTGCCATCTCTTCTGCTTGCACTTCTACCTGTCATTTCCTTCTTAAAGCTTCTTTGGCTACCACAATCAGTTCTTGGTAATGAGCATTAATGTCTTCTAAGTCCTCCCTTATCCTTTTATTAGTAGTTCTATACTTCTCATTGGACTCATTTAGGAACCTTTCTTGGGATTTATACTGCTGTACTGTTTACTGGCTGGCTGGAGTCTTGACTCTTTACTCTATTAGACATCTTCTGGAGACTTTCAATAAGAAGAAAGGTAAATTCAATTTTGGATGTTGAGTTAGATGCAACAAAAATCTAACATGATATTTGAAAATAGAAGAAAACCGATCCTCACATGTAATGTAACTCTGAACAATGCCAATCAATTCTCTCCATTCCAGCTTGAAATTCTTTAATTGTACACCCTTACTCCAATCAAGGGATCCAGCTTCAGGTATCAAAAACATACTAGGGTCGAAATCAAAAGGAGTCTTTTTAAACCACTGTTCTCCCTCTAATGGCACACTAATTGCTTCAGAAATTAGGGCCTTTGTCATTTCAAACTTTAAGGTATCGAACTTCACTCTATTATCAATAAAACGTTGAGCAAATGCATGAGTTACCTTGATATTAAACCTTGTAATCTTTTCAAAGAACTAAAACCATCCGGCGGTCTTGAAAAACGCAACACATTTAGGAAACTCTGTTGCCTAGGTGGTATCTGTCGGTTCAAACCGACTCAACTTACCACTACTGCTCATGTTTGCATAGTAAATTCATGAAATTACTTCCTTTGCAACTAAATAGGGTATGAAAACCTCTAGAATACATGCTCTCCAATTCTGGAATCCGAGAGCCCCAAATATGAAATCGTGGCATTAGCAACCCCA
This sequence comes from Larix kaempferi, assembly GCA_027924585.1. Lineage (NCBI taxonomy): Eukaryota > Viridiplantae > Streptophyta > Pinopsida > Pinales > Pinaceae > Larix > Larix kaempferi. The sequence goes on from BSBM01000147.1 coordinate 1,811,993, forward strand.
AATTCGTTGATGATAACTACAAGTGGTTTATACAAGTGTCGTAATAAAGTAAACAGGTGTCTGGAAGCTCTTCCTTCATCATAAAATGCAATGGTCACGTCCTGCTATCAAAGATCCATGAACCCTCATGATTCCATATTCCTGCAGTGCACTAGAGTACTTGATCTGGACCTTGCGCTGCGGGAATACCTTACATGCAATTTTGACACATAAGCTCACAAACGAAGGTTAGACTTTGGATTTTGCACAAGTATATAGTTTAAGTAAGCATTTTGAGGGCCTTGAAAGATATATATTATTTGACAAGCCACTAAAGTGCCACTAAGAGTTAAATCAATTAAAACCAAAAGAAAACTATAACATAACTCTAAAAAGAGAAAATCAAAATAATTTATTAAAAACATTTAAAATCTAAAATAAAAATAGAATGAAAATAAAAAAGAGGAATAAAAATTTAAGAAAACACACAAAAATGAGAAAAATTTCAGTGTTAACATCTGGCTCTTGTTGAGGTTTCAAGAAACTGTAGATTAGTGTCTTCTGCCATCTAAGCTGAAACTTCCCTTTTATTCTGCAAGCTTCCATTGGGTATGGATTCTTATTTCTCACCGGTATGTACAATGAGTGTGACTTCTTTCACTTTCCATAACTGTAAAAATGTTTAAGCAATTGTCCATTGACTGGAATGGACAATTCTTAACCCTCTAAAGTCTGCAATATGAAAGTATTATTCTCCAAAATTTTCCAAATTATAAAGGGACCTATCCACAAATTGTGAAACTTGCCACGTTGACCCTTCTGGTCTCTCCTAGCATCCCATCTTAACACCATGTCACCAGGAGAAAAAGTGTCTTCCTTTACCTTTCTATCAAATCTTCCTTTGATTTTATTCCTGTATGCTTGAGCCTTTTCTGCTAGAGATTCTCGTTCTTGCTGCAATTCAACCAATGAGTAAATCCTTCTTTGAAGATCATTAGGTTTTTCTTGACTATCTTGGAAAAAATTCATTACTAGAATGCCTAGTTGAATAGGAAAAACTGCATCTGTACCATACACAAATTGAAATGGAGACAAGCCTATTGCTTTCTTGGTGGTTATCCTATTTGCCCACAATGCATATTTTAGCATTGAATCCCAATATCTCTTATTTTGATTTAACATCTTTTTGATACTCTGAATGATGTTTTTGTTTGATGACTCTGCTAATCCATTCCCTGAGGGTAATAGGGTGTAGAATGTATCATGTCAATTCCATTCTGTTCACAAAAACTAACCATAGCTTTTGATTTGAAAGCTGGTGCATTATCAGTCAACAATTTCTGAGGACAACCAAATCTACTTAAAATGTTTTCTTGTATAAAATTCATGATGACTTTATCAGTTGCATTACGTGTTGGAATTGCCTCCACCCATTTAGTGAAAAAATCTGTAGCTGTAAGTATCCACCTGTGTTGTCCAATAGATGCAAAATTGATCTCTCCTATAAAGTCTAATCCCCACTTTTGAAAAGGAGCATTCACAACAATAGGATTTAATGGTAGGGATATAAGTTTCTGCCTTCCACCAAACTTTTGGCATTGAACACAAGCTCTCACCTGTTGATACACATCTGAAAATAAAGAGGGCCAGTAATAGCCAGACCTGAGAATTTTATAGGCTGTAGACTTCCAATATTTGTGACCCCCACAAGCACCCTCGTGCAATTCTAAAATGACCTCTTCTACTTGTGACTTTTCCAAACACATGAGTAACACTCCACCTGGATCCTTCTAGTATAACTGCTGATTTACCAAACAATATTTTGTGGCCTTCAACTTCAATGACCTTGATGCCTTCTTATCTAAATGATCCGGGCATTTCAAATGCAATAAAAAATGAACTATATCAGCATACCATTCTGATTCTACATATTTATCCATAGTCTGCTCTTCATTTTGCTTCATTTGCAATTCTTCCCGAGTTGGCTGATTAGCCACCAAATGAATATCCAAATCCTCACAATTTGAATCAGCTAACAGTCTTGCTAAACCTTGCCCTTTCACTAACTTTGTAGGCCTGATTTCTACTTCATACTCCATAATTTTTTCAATCCACCTACCTCTTTTACCTTCATTGTTTGGCTGAGTTAAAATTTCTTCAATAACAGCATTAGGTACATAGGCAATTATCTTCGAATGCAAAATATAGATTCTAAAAAATTTCAAGGCTTTAACAAGTGCATATGATTGTTTCTCAAGTGTACTGTACTTTAATTCTGAGTCTCTGAGAGTCTTACTGAAGAAATCTATAGGATTCTCTAATCCATCTGCATTTTTCTGTAGTAGAACAACAGGTATAGTGTCTTGGGATGCAAAAGAAAAAGTAAGAAAATATTTTGAAAAGTTTGGACTTACCAATACCGGGGCTTCTGTCAAAGCTTGTTTAATCTTCTCAAATGAAGCTCTAGCTTCTGCTGTCCATTTCACCTTTTGATCCTTCCTCAATATAGATGTGATATGTTTGATAGTTTCAGCGAAATTCGGGATGAACCATCTCAGAAAATTGATTTTCCCAATGAATGATTGAACATCTTTGTTGCTTCTAGGGATTATAATATTCGGAATTGCTTTGACTCTCTTTGGGTCTATTCTAATGCCATTTGTTGAAACAAGATGCCCTGAAAGCTTTCCCTCCTGTACAACAAAATGTGACTTTTTAGGGTTCAAAGACAACCCGAATTTCCTACACTTCATAAATGTTTGTCTAAGATGTTGCAAGTGTTCATCATCAGACTTAGAAAACACAGTAATATCATCAAGGTAAATGACTACAAATTTATCTTTTTCTCCAACAAAGGCTATATCCATAGCTCTTTGAAATGTTGCACCAGCATTCATCAAATCAAATGGCATCTTATCGTACATGAATGTACCCCAAGGAGTTGTAAAAGCAGTCTTTTCCCTGTCATCTTGATGCACAACAATTTGATTATACCCTGAAAATCCATCAACCATTGAAATTCTCTGAGCACCCACCACTTTCTGCAAAATTTGTTCAATTTTAGGCAACGGATAATTATCCTTCAATGAAGCTCTATTAAGATTATGAAAGTCCACACATAATCTAATCTATCCATTCTTCTTTCGTACTGGAACCAAGTTTGCAACCCATGATGAATATCTGAGTGGAACAATTATCTTTGCATCTAGTAACTTCTTGACTTCCTTTTCTATGACTGGTAGCAAAGCTGTATTAATTCTCCTTAACTTCTCTCTAAAAGGTTTTACATTTGGCTTTAAAGGAACCTTATGCTGAATAATGCTAGTGTCATAGGTTCTCAGATCTTCATAGCACCAGGAAAAATGTCAACAAACTCCTTCAACAATTTAATGTACCTGTTTCTCTACTCAACTGAAAGAGATTTAGAAATATTCACCATCTTTGGCTGCTCTTCTGTACCAATGTTACAGATCATAATATTTTCTTCCGAAGATTGCATGGATGGTTTTAGCAAGGTGTCATCTTTGGAAAATATTCTCTCAAGGGGAACTAAACCTTTAGGAATAAAATTTCCCTTCAACTCAATAATTTTATGATCATCAATTATATTTTCTGTGTATGTAGCAGTGTCATCAACCTCCTCATCCCGATCTTCATCAATTAGAGAATTAGAAAACTCTCCAGATAACTCCAAGAATTTTTTGGTTTCCACATCATCCTCAAAAACTCTCCATTGCTTTATATTGTCTGGCACTGAGGGTCTATATTTAACTTCAATTGGATATTTCAGCTGAGCATGTTTTGGAATCTTGAAATGAGTGGCTGCCAAAGCCAATGAATCAGCTGTCTGATTCTGATCTCTAGGAATAAAAGAAATATTGAATGATATGAAAACATTATCAATCATATCCCAAACCTCATTTCTACATACCTTCAACAAATCCTGCTTTACCTGATATTTTCCCTTCACCTGTTGGACAACTAGTTCAGAGTCGTCATAAACAGAAAGTTGTTGAATTCCCAAATCCTTCACAGCTCTTAAACCAAGTATTAATGCCTCATATTCTGCTGTGTTGTTGGTAGTGACAAATTCCAATTTATACATCAAGCAAATTACCTCTCCACCAGCAGAAATCAAAACAATGCCAGCTCCTGCTCCTTCCTTGGATGAAGAGCCATCAAATTACATCTGCCACAACTCATCTTTTTGTTCAGTAGTAGGTTTTATTAATGATTCATTTTCTACCTATAGTACTCCAATTGTATTCTCATCACTGAAATGAAGCATACAAGATCCCAATTCTTCATCTACTGAATAAAGGGGATGATTGGTTGGGTTCTTATCATCTGTGACTATGAAAGCATACTGTAATTCCCTGTACAATCTTCTGTTCTCTCCACCAAACACTAGAATGGTTGCATATTCCAAATCCATCTGCAATGTACCACCTATGTTCTTTTCCTAGGACCTTGAGAGTAACATGCCAAACTTAGGAGAGATCTCAGCAACCACCACATCCATAATAACACTCTTCATAGGTAATTGAGTAAGATTAACCACAATTGCCTTAATCACTCATAGGCATTTTACAGCTCTAGAATCAAATGCAAATAAATCATGGTATGGCTTTGTGACACTCAAACCAAGGGCCTCCATGACTACTTTAGGCATTGCTCCAGAATCTAGAATGCAGTTGTGAATCATTTGATCATGGACAGTCAAGGTTATATAAAAAGGTGGAGGAAAAGTTGAACCATTTCAGGCTTTTCAGATGAGGCAGAACCAAGAATTATTGTAGGATATTCCTCTTGTAAATTTACAGTATCTGAAGGTTGATTAGCTGGAACATTCAAAAGCTTATATGAAAAATCTCTAAAACAAGGAGTTTTCATTAATTCAGTCAATGGCACTGGAATCTTAATCTTACACAGCTCATTCTCAAAGTTAAAAGTCTGCACATTTCTGTTAATTCCTTCAATTTCTACCACTTTGGTTGGATTACCATGGTTCTGTCTCTTTTCCTGTGTTTGATTAGGTAACTGTTTAGCAGGTGGAACAATCTTCTTCTTTGGAATCTGAACAATTTGTTTTGGACCTACTCTTAAATTATAAGACCTTTTAGGTTTAGTCTAACACATACCAGCCGAGACTTGAGGGTCATGATCACTTCCTTCTTGATGATTTTATGAATCATAATGTTCAGAATTCTGATAGCTATACTCAGTTGTAAAACCTTCTGATGACAACTCCCCAAAATAATTTAAATTCTGATTTGGATCTTCATACTGCAAATCTTCAACTTCTTCCACTTCTTCTATGAAATTATTTTGAAATGGAGGAGGAACTCTCTAATCTTCATTCTCCCTCCTCTCTCTCTAAATGTCATTGTTTCTTCTTTCTTGAGGGATGAATCTAGGAACAAATGGACGCCTAAATTGATTAGGATTTTTATTAGGATTTCTTTCCCCTTCCTGAGTAGGCTTATTCAAATTCTTTTCCAATTCCAATTTGCTCACTTTTGCAGTCAAAGTTTTAATTAATTTATTCATCTCATCTATTTTACTCTCTTCTTTCTTTGATGTAGAAACTGAAGGCATCATCTCATTTTTACCCTTCCTATCATGATCTTGATAATCTAACTGATCTTTAAGCCTATTTGAAACTAGAATATTTGATTCAACCTCCAAGGTAGCTTCTTGCATATTTAATAAAGTCACTGACCTTATTTCTCTTAAATGCAAGGAAAACTCATGGCCAAAGGAATTGGCATAGGTTATAGAAGGCTTGATTCCAGCTGGGATTCTTCCATACATCTTATTGAAACGCTTGGAGAAGTCTACTACAGTTTCATCTTTTTTCCTTTTCAATGCTGCAAATTCTGTTATGTAATAAGTATGATCTTTAGTATCTCCCCATTGTCTCATAAACATTTCTTGGAGTTCCTCAATCAAGGTTATTGAATTAGATGGCAATTCCCGAAACCATTTTCTTACTTCCCCATCTAAACTTTGCATGAACATTCTCATCCACACATCTTTAGCTTCAATATTTTGGTTGTCTGCATAACTCAGAAATGCATTCCAATGTTCTTCAACAGTGATTTGTCCCTGGCCATTAAACCTAGGTAGGTATTTCTGATAGTCTCATCCAGGAAAAGCATTCAAAGGATGAGGTAAAACTAAGGGAGCATACCTAGCAGCTACCATTCTATCCATCATGTCAAGTTGATGTTGTCCATTCATTTTGGAAATAGTTTGACTTAATGAAGACAAGGGTTTATTGATAGTTTTACTTGTACTCAGTTGATGAGTAAGACTATTAGATTTTGGCTGACCAAAGGTACTCTCACAAGAAAACTCAGTTTTAAGCTTTTGGGCAGGCAAAGGGCTAGTGAAAATTTGAGTATCAACTTGAGTAATAGGTATAAACCATGAAAATTCTTCTTTTGTCCCCTCTAATTTAAACTCTGAAACTAAAATGGAGAAACTGACTGTGATTTATCTTGAGAAAATAAAGAAGGTGAAGAGTAAGATCTTACAAAAGATGATTTCAGTTTAGCCTTCTTCAAAATTTGTTCTGGATCAGAGACACCTAGATGTGAAGGTGATGTAGGTTTTTTTCTTGTTCCAATCCTTCTAGAAGCCACTGTGAACCAATTTCTTGGTGAAGATGTAGTCTGAAATAAAACTTATGATCTTGTTCACCTCAAAACCAGAACAATATAAATACTCCAGGGAAGATATAACTTCACTTTCATCCCTGACAACGCCGCCAAAGATGTTTGTGCTAGAAATTGTCCCTAGACTAAAGAGGGAACAAGCTAGTACATTCTCAAAGTAATAAACAGAAAATAGGGTTTGTTTTTTATAATTTTGTGGTTTGAGGGTTTCATATTCAAGAAGATAATCTATCAATCAACAAATGCAAAAACTCAATCATGTCATAACATAAAAAAACTAAGAAAGTGTAAGATGATAAACATAAATACTAACATTTGTATGCACTGGTTCAGTCCACAATACATAAGCATTCACATGAGAAAAACTTTAAACAAGGAATGGAATCATATATTGAGTGATCAGAATGACCATAATCAAAAACAGTAAGGAAAGTATAGTGGCTTATGTTCATATATATATATATATATCAGTCTCAGTCTTTCAAAACTTACATCAAAAGCAATTACATCAGTCTGAAAGTATATCTCAATGATCCAAGCTCTATATTTCCTCTTGAAACAAAAATCAAACCCCCCTAGTTTCAACTTTCTGTCCTTTATCCTTTACAAAATAAAGTAGTTTACAAACTACCTTTAGGTTTACTTATAAAACAATTACACTCAAGAACTATCCTTTAACTCCGAATCTCTAAATAGTCTACTAACAACTTATGTATATGATAACAAAAATAGACTACTTGACAACTGGAAAGAAGTAATTCATAACTGCTTGGCAGCCTCAGCCAGCATGGCTATGCCTTCCAAGGCATGTGACTTCTTCTTATCTTGAGTTTGTTGAGTCTCTAGTCCTCGAACTTTGTTAACTAATCCCTTGTTCTGCTTCTTTAACTCCTCGATTTGCTTTGCCATCTCTTCTGCTTGCACTTCTACCTGCCCTTTCCTTCTTAAAGCTTCTTTGGCTACCACAATCAGTTCTTGGTAATGAGCATTAATGTCTTCTAAGTCCTCCCTTATCCTTTTATTAGTAGTTCTATACTTTTCATTGGACTCATTTAGGAACCTTTCTTGGGATTTATACTGCTGTACTGTTTACTTTAGGTTTTCAACCTCTGTATCTATTTGAACATCTGGATGTATGCTTGAATGTTCTTCTGCCCCAAATGGAATATCCAACTTCTTGAAGATTAACCCTTCTTCCTGTTGATTTCTGGCTACTTCACCTGAGAGGGGAAAAGCTGAAGTAGATGGTTGTTCAATACTTGGGATAACTCCTTTCTCTATCACCATTTCCTTCTCTACAACCGTTTCACATTCTTTAACAATTTCAGCTATCATTTCATTCTCCTTTTCTGTATTCATCTCAATCTCCACTAAATCTAGCTCATCTTTACCATTCCCATCCTCTTCACCTGAAGAGTCTTCAATAATAGTGATCTTATCTTCCTTCAGCTTAGGATCTATTAGTCTTCTCATATTCATTTTGAGTTTATTGGTGGGTCTTGTTTTAGGTCGCCACTTAGCCTCTCTAAGTTCTGTCAAAGATTGAAAATCATCATTGAAATCGAGAGTATGGAGTGCCTTCTCTTTAACAACAACAATTAGGGCCGAGTTTCTTTCCTCTAAAACACAACTGTGTGTCCCTTCTTTTGAACTAGAAGCTTATTCTTTGTCCATAAGATCAATATCTTTCTCTGTAACATCCTCTTAAATATGTTCATGTGTTTCTCCACGCCTATCTTCTTGCATTGTATCTTCAGGGTTTTGAAAATTATCTTGTGTTACATCCTTCCCTACGTCTCTCTTAAATTTATTCACAAAACCTGACTACTTATTAGGCATATGCTTCTTTCCTTGCTCTTCTTGCTTAATAACAAATCCTGACCAGAACAAGAAATGGTCCCAATTTCGACCCTCCTTCTGCAAGACTGTGCAAACTATCAATTTAACCAGTCCATGATGGAACAATGACTGGCTAGAGTCTTGACTCTTTACTCTGTTAGACATCTTCTGGAGACTTTTCAATAAGAAGAAAGGTAAATTCAATTTTGACTGTTGAGTTAGACGCAGCAAAAATCTAACATGATATTTGAAAACAGAAGCAAACCGACCCTCGCATGTAATGTAAGTCTGAACAATGCCAATCACTTCTCTTTTTTTGACTTGAAATTATTTAATTGTACACCCTTACTCCAATCAAGGGATCCAGCTTCAAGTATCAAAAACATACTAGGGTCGAAATCAAAAGGAGTCTTTTTAAACCACTATTTTCCCTCTAATGGCACACTAATTGCTTCAGAAATTAGGGCCTCTGTCATTTCAAACTTTAAGGTATCGAACTTCACTCTATTATCGATAAAACATTGAGAAAATGCATGAGTTACCTTGACATTAAACCTTGTAATCTTTTCAAAGAACTGAAACCATCCAGCGGTCTTGAAAAACGCAGCACATTCAGGAAACTCTGCTACCCAGGTGGTATCTGTCGGTTCAAACCGACTCAACTTACCACTCCTGCTCATGTTTGCACGGTAAATTCCCGAAATTACTTCCTTTTCAACTAAATAGGGTATGAAAACCTCTAGAATACGTGCTCTCCAATTCTAGAATCCTAGAGCCCCAAATATGAAATCGTGGCATTAACAACCCCAAATTCATTGATGATAACTACAAGTGGTTTATATAAGTGTCATAATGAAGTAAACAGGTGTCTGGAAGCTCTTCCTTCATCATCAAACGCAACGGTCACATCCTACTATCAAAGAACCACGAACCCTCATGATGCCAGATTCCTGCAGCGCGCTAGAGTACTTGATTTGGACCTTGCGCTGCGGGAATATCTCACATGCAATTTTGACACATAAGCTCACAAACGAAGGTTAGAGTTTGGATTTTGCACAAGTATATAGTTTAAGTAAGCATTTTGAGGACCTTGAAAGATATATATTATTTGATAAGCCACTAAAGTGCCACTAAGGGTTAAATCAATTAAAACCAAAAGAAAACTATAACATAACTCTAAAAAGAGAAAATCAAAATAATTTATTAAAAACATTTAAAATCTAAAATAAAAATAGAATGAAAATGAAAAAGAGGAATAAACATTTAAGAAAACACACAAAACTGAGGACAATTTCAGCGTTAACAGTTGGGATAAGTACATTTTTACTGAAGATTACTGAAGAAATAATAAAATCTCTCTCTCTCTAACTGGTTTTCCCCGTGGGGATTTTTCCAGGGCTACTGTGTGTGCATTTATTTTATTTTCTGCTAAAATATTTGAGTTACAACAATGTTTTAAATTGTCTGAAAATATTGTTAAATTATCCAACCATCCAAAACTGAGCTGAACATTTAAACTCAAAAATATTGACATTAAAACCAACAAGCTGAAAAACTTAGAAAAATCTACAAAATTTGCTCTAATGAGGGACTCAAAGGATAGCAAATTGTAATATTCCATTTTCCTTCAACCCAATTTCACTTGGTAGCCCAAAAGAATAAATACCATATGAGTGTACCTTCAATACCATAATGCTACAATGCTTAAGGCACACCTTTCAAGTCATATACCAAATCTGATTTCTCTTATTACAATATAATATAACACTTCTCTCCTTATTTTCTTGATATGTGTCAAATCAATATAAACAACTAGCATTCAAATTTGCTCAATTATTAAAGTAACATAAATTGAAAAGTACAAAAAATTAGGACAATGACTCTCTCTCTCTCTCTCTCTCTCTCTCTCTCTCTCTCTCTCTCTCTCTCTCTCTATATATATATATATATATATATATATATATATATATATATATATATATATAAGAGTACAAGTACATACCACAACTTTATTACAAAGATGGTGCCCAAACCGTGAGGCAAAGCATAAAAAAACTTAACCACCAGCTCATCCTAGCTAGGAATCACTCCCAACCAAAGTTGGCCACTCCATCAAAGATCTTCAATATACTAGCATCAACATCGACAAGGCCTCCTTGGCACATACCCCAAGCTTGTATCACATAAGTTCTCTACACCAACACTCGTGTCTTCCTTAAGGTTTACAAAGCCTAGCCATGTTACATCACACAAATACATTATAAGACAACTCTAGCACTAGTCTCCAAGTCTACATGATCATCCTAGGGTTTGAATCCTCAAACCTTAGGTTTTCAACTCTTGCATAAACACAAGAACTAAGTCCTATGTAGAAAATCAATAATACAATAATCGAGTCTTCTTCCAAGCAAGGCATCACACCAAACTTAAGAATCATTAAGCTAGGATTTCCATGATCTTGTTGTAGTCTCAATGCATCATACAAGAACAAGGCTACTATATCATGCAAGGCATTTGTTCCAACTTTTCATGCCTTCTACTAGGATAGAAACCCTAATACTATAACAAGAGCCACAAGAACCATCATTATCTCCAACAACATATTATTCTCCAAGGTTTACTTGCATAACTCCTCTCTCCATGCCTTCTATTAGGGTAGAAATGTTAGTGTTACAACAAGATCCAGAAGAACCATCATTATCTCCATCGTCATATTCTTCTCTAGATTTTACTTGCATATTGAAAACTCTAGCCTCTCACAATAGCAACCTTAGCATCACAATTATAATCTCTCCAAAGACAACCAAGAAGTTTCTCTCTCTTCTAGCCTTCTTAGGGTTTCCTTGTGAACCCTAGAAGACTTCCACAAGACAATACAAAGAATAGTGTTCAAAATGATGATAGTTATATGAAAAAGCTCTCTTTATAGATACCATAGGCCAAGGAGGCTAACATAAAACAAGGACTCCAATTAATTGACTTGAACTTTTGCTTTTGTTAAAAGGTTAGCAAGCAAAGGTAGTTTAAATTTTTTTATACTAACCTCATTCTTTTTGTTTTGGAAGCAAACAATAGGGAGATGACATAATTTACCATTTGGATGGATTTAATCAGTCTGCAACTTTTCCAATTAAGGTTTCTAAAGGGCCAAGTGTCCAAGGATTTTTAGTTTTTTAAGAAATTACATCTAGTCAATCAATCTAATAAGTAGGAGCCCTATGTCTGGTTCTTGTCAAAAAAGATTTCCAAGATGATTATGAATTGTTGAATCATAGAGATGGGAAAAGACACTCTTGTAATTGAGATTTTTGGAAGTTGACCTTAGCTCTTGAAGATTCATAAAATATATTTAGGTATAATTGCAAGGCTTCACACATAAATAGTCTTAACTTAGCATTTTTTTTATTGTTTTTTACAATTTTGCTTGTAGAACATATATTCTCTTCTTAAAATGGATTTCAAATATTCTACCACCAAACCCTCTCTTAACAGTTGTTTTTCTTTTCTTCGTTCCAGTAATAATACATACAAATTGATAAGAATCAACTGTCGAAACAAATAAACACAGAAACCAAAGCCATGCACTCATCTCAACTTTGCATTAACATGGTACGCATATAGACTTTAAGATGGAGAGAAATGGATTTGAATCTTGCACCTCTCTTATGCAAGAGCAAATACTTTGACAATCAGTCATGAATACTCCCATAATGCTAATCTCTTATTTTATTGATAGAAAATTAACCATAATAACAAAGCACATTAATTTGAATATCATAGTTGAAAAATATATTCATTTAGAAGGATCAATTGAACTTATTTTCCAACTAAGGTTCTCTCACTATAATACCACCCCCCAACCCAATAATAAAGAGTTTTTTTTTCTAATGCCACCCGAGGTTTATTTTACCAATTTTATATTAATCAGTTTAATATATACAAGTGAAAATAACAACAAATTATTAAGTGGTCATTCACATTCACATAAAATATTTAATTTTAAATGGTTGATGAACCATTTCTCCTTCAATTCATACTATTTAATCTAACATATCTTAATTTAAAGAGAGATTTTGCTTTCTACTTATTCAAAATTAAACATCATACTAACAAGATAAATTAATATATATAATTTAATATATAACTTCAAGAGCCTCCAGGAACTAAAAGTCCCCTTGGTAAGTACCCAACAAGGTTGTAAGAATTTCAGCCTTTATACTTTCTAAAGATAATAGCAACTATGGGGTCGTCTTCCTAAGGGAGAGAAGGAACACGCATTGCTTGTATAAGAGATAGGGTACAATTTCCACAAAAAAAACAAAACCAAATGAAACTTGAAAGACACCATCTTGGAACCTTCCGATTTGTTGGGCACTCCATGGTTTGAGTTATGCTCATGTGCTAAGTTGTTCAAGATCCCAAGGAAGCTGATTTCAGACTCGATGAAGAATATGCAAACCAAGGCACATATACTTTGTGTATTAAACTGGAAAGGATTGAAGGAAGCAAAGGATGGACAAGGAGCTACCAAAAAGGATTTTAATGACTTACACTCAATGCTTTGGACAAGATTGATGTTCATTTGTTTTGTCCCTCATTTTTGTTTGGTAAACATTGTAAAAGTTACTCAAGCTACTATATACCAACTTTACCTTTGTAAATCGAGGTGAATAATTGCCTTTGAGACTCTATAGTGTGAATAGTTTTTAAAGATGAAAGATATGTTAATTTGTCTCATAATGGAAGCAACATTCAATGGAAATGTATGCTTGCAGTGCTACAAATAGTTGGAAAACATAGCTTGATATTTTGAAAAGAAATGTATTTTTTTATAAATATTTTCTTGAAAATATACCAAAAATAAAACAACCTGTTACCCACCTTTCTACATAGCATATTCACGTAAATCAAATCTTTCTCTCTTCTCAAGGAACACAAAGGTCAATTCATAAGCATTCACCATTTCTCCTCTAGCAAGGAAAGGCAATTTGTAGTATGCCTAGGGTCATGGGGAGTTTGGGACCCTCCATTGTTACACATGATGGTTGATGTGGACATATCAAGCCATAGAGAGTGCTACCACCCTAACTCTCACTTATTGTGCTAAAAGTATTAAAGCGCAAGTAAGGCCTTGGAGGAACTAGCCCGGTGGGTTAGCTCAAGTGGTTGAGTGTTGTAATCGTAAGCAGAAGGTCTTGGGGTCAAATCCATGGGTGGCTATGCAGGGCCTCACTTGATGTCCCCACTGGGTTAGGCCCCATAATCAGGTCTGGTGGTTTACCTTGGGTACCATCCTTGAAATGAGGGGAAGTACCTGAGGGTTTCCGATGATGTGTTCCATTAAAAAAAAGACCTTGTAGGAACTAAGAGGGGTTACCCACCATGACCATAATAGCTCGCTCTCTCAGTTTAGGCAATATATCCTTTGACACAAGGGGGTTATCCCTAGAATAGGATTTCTAAAGTTCATGCAATGAAGGTTCAAGGTGAAATGAAGTGCTAGTTTTAGCATAAAATATATTGTAGTATAGAATTTTTAGTAAGGTGGATGTAGGACCGAGACCAATGCCGATTCACAAGGGCAGTGGAGTTGAGATAATCAAGCAAAGAGGGTTGAAATATGTATAGAATGCATAGTCAATCCATTACAAATGTGCCATGACTAACCAACATGGAAATGAGGATAATGAGAATAAATGAAGGCCCTACTCAAGGTGCAACATCACAACCACAAACTTCAATATAAGATAATAACTTGCAAGTTGAAACCATGAAATGATCAAGGAGATGGTATAACATAAAATCATGAGCCAAAAGGATAAAGATGGAGTTTCCTCTAAAGAGTGATCAATCCCAAACACTTCTCAACTATAAATTCATAAGAACGAATATGCCAAACTTTGTACCAGACTTATCTATAATGACACCAGGAATCCCAATATCAAGGCCACAAAAAGAAACTAGGAGGGTCACAATATCACACTAATTCCTTCTCATATGACAATTGCACATCCAAAAATTATTTCTAGCTTCAAATTGCATGGCAATTCTGTATAAAACTTAATTATCCATGCAAAAAAAGAAAGGGGAAGTGACAACCACACATAAGCTATCAACTTGATTGATTTCTCCAAATATATCTTCAACTAGGCTCCAAATATTTTTCTTTATAAATCTAGCCCCTCCTAAAATGGAAAGAGAAAGGCCCTTAAATAGATTTGAGCTTCGTCTCCCTTACAATAAAATATTGATTAGTGGAACCTAGATCCACTTTATTCTCCAAGAAAAATACTAGAATAAAACATTAATGGTGTTCTCCAAGGAAAAATGCCCACATAGACAATAGAATAATGAACCAAAATGAGTGATATGCCACGTCTCAATTTCCATGCAAGAGGCCCTTCAAAACTGGCTTTCAACAACCACCTCTAATAAAAATAGAATATTTACCAAGTCAAAAGAAGGGGACATTCTCCAAGAAGCTCCATGATCAACAAATATAATTTAAAAATCCCCTAGAGTAGTCTACCCTTCAAAAGTGTGCAAGAAAATGGTTAAGGGACCACTTTGACCATGCAACATAATATAAAATAATCCATGAATAACTACACCCTTGAGTTGTGTGCAAAAAGGTGGCCGTGGGACCACCTTGACCATGCAAAGATAACATAAAATAGTCCATGGAGATTGTGCCCTTGAGAAGTGTGTAAGGTAGTTGTGGCCTCCCTTGGATCTAGGGCCACCATCTATAAAATAATCCTCCAAGAAATGGGTGCCCAAGACAAATGTGCTAGAGTGGTTATATCATCAATACAATCATGCCAAAAATAGCTCAAAGAGTTAGGGTGCTTCCTCAAATAATACTCCTTTGACCCTGTAAATGGGGCTTTGGATACTCCCGAGCATTTTCTTCCTTGTGAGTTGATTAACCACTTCATGTATCATATGGCGTTTTCCAATGAAGGGTTCAATACCCATACAATAACCAAAAAACGACATGGAAATCCCCCTTGATAAATTCATCTTTGACCAAGCCTGTTGGTTAGTTACCAGTACCACTAGTCTTTACTTCCTCGGCGCTTTCTACTAGACAATCATCAACTCCCACTATAACAATAATAATGCCAAACTAGTGGGAGCGCTCCTCAAACTATTCCTAAGATCCTTAAGAGTGGATCACACCTTTAGGCTTTGATCATATCATGCCCTTGCTGGAAAGATACTTGATCATAGATCAGATGTGAGGAAAATACATAATAAGGTGCCAATGGGTGAGCTAATCATGTTTATCTGCATGCTGGAAGATAAGGTCTTTGTTGTTGATCATAATAGTCCAGAAATAATATCAACATGCCCTCCAAGATGGGATCATAAGTCTGCTACAGGCTGTGTCTGAGGGATTTATTTGCTGGTTTTTCTATCAAAATCTACTTGAGGATGTTGCAAGAAATGAACAAAAGTTTTACCTCAAAGCTGTTGCAAATTCTTCAGAACATATTACTTCAAGAAATTTGTGTCCATTATGCCAATTGATTTATTTATGAGTCCCAAAACAGGCCCAGACTGCACCTCTTTCTTCAGATCATGCCAACACTCATCAATTGTCACTTGGTGAACTTTCCCTTTTGCAACCTTTTATGTGCAACCCAACAAAGAAAAACTAAATCAAATCTGACCTGTTGATGTGTAAATTAGATTTCATTATGTGGACTGATATACATCACCTTGGTCTCCAATGTTAGGCTAATATTGACTCAGTTATAGAGTTATTAGTGGGTTTTCCATTAGTGTTTCATGTGCCCATGGTATTAGCATGTGATAAAGCCTATTTAAACTTTAAAGGCTTGAGTAACTCCATTGTAAGATGCCCGTGGGTCGCCTGTGTTGACCCGATTGGTCAAGGATAACTAAAGATATCTTCAATTGCTGGTATTCCTTGTATAAGGGTTTCCAGGATAAAATTTAATGTTCCTCTTATGTGCTTGCTTCCTTGTGCAATATTATTTATAACATCCAAGAGTTGGAAAATGCCTATGCAAGCCATAATAGACTCTAAACTCTTTTCATATCCAGATTCACACCTTTCCTCTAAAGATAATGCTATTGAACTGCTGGAAAGAATACTCAAAATGTAGATGTATTTTGAGGAGTAATAACTGGCTCCATATGTGAACTTGTACTCTTCCAAAGAGTGCAAGAGAATCTCAAAAATATTTGTTGTACCTACTAAGAGTTTCCATCAAAAGTGAGAAAAACATGTGGCATAAAGGGTCCAAATTCACATCCCATAAACCCACATACAGTCCAAAATGTTCATGTCAAAATAGTTCAATATACTTCAAAAATGGTTTTTCAAGGGAAACATGAAATGTCCCCAATTTGAAATTTTTCCCAATTTGGACATATTTCAAACCTTGGACTAGTGAAGCTCCAAACTGTCCCAAATGATCCCAAATGGTTTCGAATTATGTCTAGAGTGGATTGAGGTGTACTAGGACACCCTAATACATCTATTATATGCTTGAACACCTTCTAAGTACTTCAGCAACTTGCATTTACAATTAGAGAATGAAAGGCAAAATTACTAGGAAAATCGATGTTGAAACCGCCAACGGTAGATGGCTCCAAAAGACTCATAAGGATTTTGAATTGGGATTGAGAGTGTTTGAAGGGTATTAGGACATAAAAATGAAACTAATGGGTTCTTATGCACTATCAAAATAATTCTGCAACATTCATTTAAGTTCAGGAGAAAATAGGGAAATTTGCTAGTAAATTCGAGATTCAAATCCCCCAAGGGTAGAGGTCACTAATGGATTCCCAAATGCAGTACGAAACTTCCAAATTTCATAACATAGACATGGATTAGTTATATTACTTCAATGGGAACCCAAATGCATCATTAATCAGTTCCTAAAGGATGCTACAAGTCCCATAAATCAGAGATTGGTAAACATGTCTTAACATAGGGGGAAATGAGAGAAAAACTCTATAACTTGCTATGAATTTTGTGAGAAATGTTACAAGGACTTGCATAAGGTGTATGAAAATTCTTAATTATATTAATGGCTCTCCAAACATCAATAAAACCATATATATATTTACTGATACAAGTCGATAGCACACAACTTCAAGTTCTCTCAACAAGATATATGGGAAAATGGCTCGAATCTCTTCCTTGAATGTAAATATCACTTGAAATACATAATGTTTTGAGTTGTGGCTCTCAGGATATGATTATTATAGATATATATAGCAAACAACATGTCCATGAAGTCGAAATAGCAGTCCTTCACTAACTATGTGCAACAACAAGTGCGCTATGCAAAAGCTATGGGGAAAAATGGCACCTTTCATAGATAGTTTGGAATTTTTACATGGTATTCGACCTGAGGTTCATTTGAGCATCAAATACAGATTTCATACATCATATTACAAATAAATGGGGCCCCAAGATCTCCCCCAAAGATATTAGCATCTCACCAAGTGCATCCTTCCTCCAAGAACCGAAATATGAAGAGAAATGTGAGAGAGATGTGGGAGCAAGTTGAAGAAGAGAAGATCATGAGAAGACCTGTAGCTTCAACCTACAACAAATGACTCCATTGTAGCTCCAAATGAAAACCTGAATGGCCTCTCCAATTTCCAATTAGGATGGGAATCTTGCACCCTCAAAATTGGTACTAAGACAAGTAGAGTAAAAACTCCACTAGCATGGACATGCTATGCTCTCCAATTTGCAAAATGAGAAATGATCAAAAGTTGCTCTCCTTCTTTGTTATTTTATTTTATAAACTTCTCAAGTCCTCCATGGTTCTAATTCCTTCCAAAAGCCTCATGCCAACTCAAGTTGGGAAGAGATTCCAATCTGTGCCACTTGTCCAACAATTCCTAGTCTCCATCTTCCCCCAATTCGAATGGGGAAGCTTCATGGCTGCCATAACTCCCTTGTGCGCCCTCTTGGAGGCTATTTTTAGCCTTGACATGTCATATGTCATATGTTATCAATCAGGTCTGAAAAGTGTCATAAATGTCATAGAATCTTCATCATTGTTGTCATATGAGTTAGGGAATCTAGCTCCAAGTGTCACCATTCTTCTAAGATGCCTCTTCCTCTTCCATGGGAGTTTCTCTTCCACTCCAATTCGACCTTACATGATTCATGCCATGAATAATACCTCTTCAACTCCCCCAAGTATGTTACCCTTCATCTTGAACTCGAATTGGTGAGAGAATAATGCCAAGTGTAGTGGGGAATCTTGCCACATGTGGGTCCCACAACCTCTTATGTGCCCTCATGATCCAATGCCACCTTATTTTATTTTCATTATTATTTCTTTGACCCATTTAATGTGAATTTGTAATTATAAGGTCATTTTGGGTCTTGTAGCTCCCTTATTCCAACTTTTAATGCTTCCACCCCCAACCTAGGGAACTAGTCATTTTCCTCCATGATAGTTCATTTGGATGGGTATATTACAAACTTTGAATTGGAAATTTCTCTTAATGTGACCCACCTTGTCCATTTGGATCTAATTTTACATTATTATTAACTTGGACATCATTCTTGGCAATTATTTGACCCTTAGCATCAATTTGACAAACTATCATGAGTATGGCCAAGGGGCTTAGGCCATTGTGACCCAAAGAAAAATTTGGGGACATGACAAGTCCTCCCCTCCCAATATTGCTTGTTCTCAAGCAATTTCAACACATGGATGTTGAAGAACCTGCTTTCTTTCCAAAACTTTGCTTCCCAAAACTTCTCTTCTAAAACTTTGAGTAGTGGCACTCATGCACTACAATTGTGTGCTTCCAAAAGCAGGGAGATGTGGGTTTTCTTTTTCATTTTAATATCCCCTGTAACATCACCACTAAACACCAAAATATTAATTAAATCTATCAAAACAAAGTTTGCACAATTACTCTTTACCTCTTTCATATTTTGGAAACCTTTTCTGATACCACACTGTATAATTCTTTGAAGTTGCCACTAAGTTTCCCAACTTTGAGTCTTCAAGATTCCATACAAATTTTAGAGAGGAACCACCATGTTTGCTACTACACTACTCTAATTAAAATCACCTTATTAAGTGGGGACTCAATCTCCCATACTACTTGTTTCCCGAAAAAAATTGAAACAAATGAGACTAAAAATTATCCCAGCGTCTCATTGCTTGTATTGCACTCCAACAATTAGGAGTGCTCTCCAACCCATACCATCAGGCAAGACAATTACTAGATCCCATTTCCTTGTATGCATTCTTACAAACATCATAAGTACAAATGATATATCATCAAAGTACATAACAACATAATAAAATTGTACATCAAGGAGTTGCCTCATCAAAGAATCATGAAAGTGCTTGTACCTCCAAGTAAGTAGACCACCATTTGCCAAGTGCATACAAGCATCAAGTGACCAATCAAATATGCTCCAATGACATAGGTGAGGATCCCATGCCCTATAATGCTGCTCCAAAAGGATGCAAAATACATCAAAATAATCAGCCATGTGCTCTTTCATCTGAGAAGTGAATGAAGAACCTCCACTCAAATCTGAACCAATTAGGGAGCAACAAAAACAATGAGCCTTCAAGGGGCTCACATAAGTACCATTTATGCATCCATGGATATGTGTATCATCAAGAAATAAAAAATTATGTTGTTTCCAATAAAAAATTTCTCCAATCATATATCTCTTCACCCAAGTAGTTGATGAAGTTCCTCCAACATCAATTGAACTAAGCAAGGAGCAAGGAAAATCATGAGTCTTCAAGTGACTCAAGTGAACATCATAAGTGCATCCATGAAGATATGTATCATCATAAGGTAAAAAAGAATGCTGCTGCAAATGTAAATAATAAGATGCTCTAGTCATGTCATCACCAAAAGGAGAGATAGGAGTTTCATACTCCTCATGTGGCACCATTAGAAAAAAACCCTTCACCCAATTTTCATCCTCAATTGATGTGGCTGAAAAAGAAGTAGGGGTGAAGAATTATGAACCAACCTTAACTCTTTGCAACTCTTACCCATCGAAATATTTAATTCATCTTCTCCATAATTGGCTGGTCCAACTATTGTGAAATCACGTGCCTCCTCCAAGGCTTTGAAACTCTCTCCATGAGGCAACACATAATCCCTCTGAACAAAGAAAACTACTTGTCTTCCTTCTTGTTTGAGTATAGAATCTTCAAGCACCTGCATATCAACATGTACATCGTGTTCCACCATTACATGAGGTTTCTCCTTTCTAACATAAATTCTTTCATCCATTGAATGATTGTCTGATATGTAGGAGGGTGTAAAGGACATTTGCAACTTCTCTTGAAGTTACTCAATATGCACCATAGATTTTTGAAGTGTATTTTGGGTGGACTCCAACTCATTTGAGAGTTTTTCATTCTCTTGCATCCTTCAAGGTTATTCCATGATACAAACCAACAAGTTCAATTAAATAATCTCTATCAGAAAGCAAATTTAAAAAATTACCTTTGGTGTCCAACATTGCCTTCCGGATATTCTCCATGTCTTCAAGGGAAGATTTCTCCTCCACACACCAACAAAATTTAGAAACCAATATATGTGTGTCATGGAGAGTTTTCAAGGCCTCTTGAATCTTATTTTCATCCATCTTCAAGGATCCTTCAAGAAAATGAGGCTCTTGCAAATGAACTTCCTCATCTTCTTCCTTCTTGCTTGGACCAACTTCATGAAGCTCAAGTGGTGATGGGGAAGTTGATCTTGGTTCTTCTTCAACTGCTACAAGATCTTCATTTTCATGCTTAATGGAAGTTTGGCTTGCAGCAAAACTTTCAAAAGTGATCTCTATGTCACTAACATAGAGGTGTGAGCACCCATCAGTAGGTACTCCTTCACAATTAAAGCATCCATCAGTAGATGCTATTTGATTCATGTCCAAGGTAGAATGTGTCTCAAAATGATCTTCAATATTTTCAATAGTCTTCTTCATGCTCATGTGATGTTTATTCATATTTTTCAGAGTTACTTGGGAGTGAATTTCGTTTCTCTTCATGCAATGCTTCTTCTACCTCGCCTATTTCAAAACTCGGTGGCTCATGGGTCTCCTCCTTTTGCTCCTTCAAGCAAGTTGATGCATTTTGCCCCTTGGTTTCCTTAAGATCAATATCTTTGGAACATATTTTTGAAGAAGACCCAAAAACTCTCTTAAAGTAGGAAACACATGCATTCCATGAAGCTTCAGATATTTCACTGCTCTTTTCACAAGTAGGCCGATTTTTAATCCTTTCATGCTCCCCCAAAAACTGATCTTTGATTGTGGAACATATATCTTCTCCATACACATGGCTATAAGAATAACCATCATTTCTTCTTCCAAATGTGATCTGATGGGATATACTTGTAGAAGGTACCTCCTGGACATTATCTTCCTCATACTGTCAACAATACTCCTCATACTGTTCATCATAGTCATCATCATACTGCTCATAGAAATCATTTTCCTTGGAGGCATAGAAAAAATACTCCTCCTCATACTGCTCATAATCTAAATCCATGGCTTTAACTTATTCTTCAATGGACTATCTTAATGCACAGGTGCAAGGACCATGCTCTGATACCACTGTAATGTCCCCAATTTGGTCAATTTTCGAACCTTGGACTAGTGAAGCTCCAAACTGTCCCAAATGATCCCAAATGGTTTCGAATTATGTCCAAAGTAGATTGAGGTGTATTAGGAAACCCTAATACGACTATTATATGCTTGGGAACCTTCTAAGTACTTCAACAACTTGCATTTACAATTAGAGAATGAAAGGAAAAATTACTAGGAAAATCGATGTTGAAACCCCCAAGGGTAGATGGCTCCAAAAGAATCCTAAGGATTTCGAATTGTGACTCAGAGTGTTTGAAGGGTATTGGGACATAAAAATGAAACTAATGAGTGCTTATACACTATCAAAATACTTATGCAACATTCATTTAAGTTCAGGAGAAAATAGGGAAATTTGCTAGTAAATTCGAGGTTCAAATCCCCTAAGGGTAGAGGTCACTAATGGCTTCCCAAATACAGTACAAACCTCCCAAATTTAAGAACAAAGACATGGATTAGTTACATTACTTCAATGGGAACCCAAATGCATCATTAATCAGTTCCTAAAGGTTTCTCCAACTCCCATAAATCAGATATTGGTAAACATGTCTTAACATAAGGGAAATGAGAAAAAAAACTCTATAACTTGCTATGAAATTTGTGAGAAATGTTACAAGGACTTGCATAATGTGTATGAAACTTCTTCAGTATATTAATGGCTCTCCAAACCATAGATATTTACTGATACAAGTCGATACCAAACAACTTCAAGCTCTCTCAACAAGATATATGGGGAAATGGCTCGAATCTCTTCCTTGAATGTAAATATCACTTGAAATACATAATGTTTCAAGATGTGGATCTCATGATATGATTATTAAAAATATATATAGTAGATAACATGTCCATGCATTCGAAATAGCAATCCTTCACTAACTATGTGTAACAACAAGTGTGCTATGCAAAAGCTATGGCGGAAAATGGCACCATTCATACATAGTTTGACATTTTTACATGGTTTTACTTGGATATTCGACCTAAGGTTCATATGAGCATCAAATATAGAGTTCAAACATAATATTACAAATAAATGGGGCCCCAAGAGCTCCCCCAAAGAGATTAGCATCTCACCAAGTGCGCCCTACTTCCACGAGCCAAAATATGAAGAGAAATGTGAGAGAGATGTGGGAGCAAGTTGAAGAAGAGAAGATCACGAGCATCCATGTAGCTTCAAACTGTAAAAAAATGACTCCATTGTAGATCCAAATGAAAACCTGAATGGCCTCTCCAATTTCCAATTAGGATGGGAATCTTGCACCCTCGAATTTGGTACTAAGGAAAGTAGAGTAAACACTCCACTAGCATGGACAAGCTATGCTCTCCAATTTGCAAAAGGAGAAATGATCAAAAGCTGCTCTCCTTATTTGTTCTTGTCTTTTATAAACTTTTCAAGTCCTCCATGGTTCGAATTCCTTCCAAAATCCTCATGCCAACTCAAATTGGGAAGAGATTCCAATGTGTGCCACTTGTCCAACAATTCCTAGTATCCATCTTCCCTCAATTCGAATGGGGAAGCTTCTTGGTTGCCATAACTCCCTTGTGAGCCCTCTTGGAGGCTATTTTTAGACCTGACATGTCATATATGTCATATGTTAGCAATCAGGTCTTAAATTTGTCATAAGTGTCATAGAATCTTCATCATTGTTTTCATAGGAGTTAGGGAGTCTAGCTCCAAGTGTCACCATTCTTCTAAGATGCCTCTTCCTCTTCCATGGGAGTTTCTCTTCCACTCCAATTCGACCTTACATGATTCATACCATGAATAATACCTCTTCAACTCCCCCAAGTATGTTACCCTTCATCTTGAACTCGAATTGGTGAGAGAATAATGCCAAGTGTAGTGGGGAATCTTGCCACATGTGGGTCCCACAACCTCTTATGTGCCCTCATGATCCAATGCCACCTTATTTTCTTTTTATTATTATTTCTTTGACCCATTTAATGTGAATTTGTAAGTCTAAGGTCATTTTGGGTCTTGTAGCTCCCTTATTCCAACTTTTAATGCTTCCACCCCCAACCTAGGGAACTAGTAATTTTCCTCCATGATAGTTCATTTGGATGGGTATATTACAAACTTTGAATTGGGAATTTCTCTTAATGTGACCCATCTTGTCCATTTGGATCTAATTTTACATTATTACTAACTTGGACATCATTCTTGGCAATTATTTCACCCTTAGCATCAATTTGACAAACTATCATGAGTATGGCCAAGGGGCTTAGGCCATTGTGAACCAATGAAAAATTTGGGGACATGAAAAAACATGAGCAAAATAAACATGGAAATAAAAAATTACTTCTACTCTATAACTTATTCTTCCTATTCTAATGCTTGCAATAGATTATTCATCCTATCCTACTCTATCACATGAAGAGGTAAATGCTAGGTGAAATCACATTTCCAATGCAACCATGCTAGCATCCCATCCATGCCATGAGATATTCTCGTGTTTGGTTATGAACCAAAACAAAGAGATATTAAAAATTTAATGATCATATGCTGGAAACTCCATTTCTTGGATGGAAAATTAAGTAAGCACCTGAAAACGAGACACAATATCAGGATCATCCAGAAGTGGGTATGTGCTACTGCATGAATGCTCTATCCACCATTGGACAGGGCTGATATAATCATTGTCAAGCCACAAATTATCCGTTTTCCATATAACCAGCTCCAAAAGTTCCCCCTTACTGCCACATATTAATGAGTGTTCATGAGATTGTCCAAGCACTTGTTCTGTTAAAATTTCTTTTGGGGATGAGATGCCATCAATCACTACAAAAAAAATTGTAACATGCTGCTATCTTAATGGTCTGATTAATTGACTCTAAAGATGCCAAGGAGTCACCACAGTCACAAAATAAACTCTGTTGCATACAACATTGTCTGAAATCTGGTAAGGAAGAAATTTGCTCATCAAACAGACATTTTTTAGCATACTTTTCATCAATCTCAGGGTCCTGGTGCTGAATTATTATTTTAGATTGAGAATTAACTCCAAATATGCAGTATCAAACTGATTATGCAGTTCAGTGTCTTGCTTTCCAGTAGTCATACATGGTTTCTTTTTCTTCTCATAATTATAAGTCAACTTTCCATCTTAGCATGTTCTTGTCTTTCTTGACCAATGCTCTGTCCCAAATAAGTGTCATAAACAGGGTCACCCTCAAACCATACAAAGAAAGGTCCTCTTCTTGAAAAAATAAAAATCATTCAAGTCATATATTTCATAAATTATCTCTGTCCGGGTTGAATGGTTGTTTTTTATCCCTCAGTTTACTGACCTCCTTTTCTACTTTACATACTTCATTATCTACCTTGAAGGCAACGTGTTCCTTATCATATTTATTTACATTTTTATCATGATAATATGAATGAGGGAAAAAATGCAATGTAGTTGAACTCACATCGTCAATGAGCATATGAATCTTGTCATATTCTCCTTGCCAGCTGTCTTTTACTAATTGAGAAATATATGGATATACCTGATTTTTTATAGCACTTGTGTCTGCTAAGGTGCTCGAAATGACAGCAGGATTCTCACATATCTTCATGCCTGACAACATTGGTATTTGCAGCCACAGCTACAAGGTCTTCAAGTCCTTCATCATCTTTTGGATCACACTTTTCACATACTCCCATGTCTTTAACAATATTGAAGTCTACAACAACAATTGAACAATCTTCAAAGTCCTCATCCCTCTTTGGATCTAGGATGTCTTCTTCTGGATCCCCTAATTCAACAACATCTGCAATATCACCCTCTAATATTTCTTTTGATATGATGATGGACTGGACCACCAGTCACTCACTGTCGCATTCACATGAGGCTTGTGGGCTGACCGTGGATGCGATGACTTCAAATATTTCTTTTCAAGAACAACCAATGAATTAATTGCATCATATTTTTCAGCAAGTCTGACAAACAAAAGATCTGGAGGATCACTTTGATATGCAAGCATAACATCATCAATATATTTCTTCTTTCATGACACATTTCCAGCAAAAAGTATCCATCACAATGTTGATGTATGTGTAACTTCGGAATGAATTTCATCTATGTATTTCATATATATTTATTATACCCTTATTAGAGATGTGTTATTCCTCTATAAGGAAGTGTCATTATGTGGATTGACAAGTGTCGCAAGTGTGTGTACTTGCCGATGGGTTATTAGACCACCATGTGTGGGGTCGGCCCTGAAATATATATTATATTGTGGATGTATCTAGATAGACAAGTCGGCCCCATAGTGTAACTGGGCAAATAGGTTAGTATAAATAGAGATCGGGAGATCTCTATTTTGATCATTCAGAAATTCAAACTTCTCTCACTCAGAAAGTGGCGCACTAGTGAGGAGGAGGATCATCTGCTACTAGGAGATTATCTCAGTGTATTTTGGTTGTACTTTGGTTGAGCCATTGCTCTCTCTATCTCTAAGGAAGTTATGGGGTTTTTCACCTTAGGGTTTTCCCCACAGAAACTCCGTGTCTCTTGTCTCTCATGCTTTTGATTCTTGTGATGCTTATTATGATTGTTATGCATTGATATACTGTATATGTTATTCTCTCAGTGAAGATCCTAGAGTATTGTGAATTAATGCTCAAAATTTAACATGATATCAGAGCTAACCAGAGAAGAAGACATTTTGTAGTGACGAAAACTTGAGTTTCTTGTTTATTGGGTTTCTCTCCACATATTTTGGAAAACCAGTATAGTAGATTGACTCTACTCATCAAGGAGAATCTATCTGTCCAATCAGAATTCAATTCTAAGCATTTTTAGATTTGGCCCTAAAACTTAGGGTTTCCACAAAAATAGGAATTTATGGAATATGAAGACATAGCTGGAAGCTCCTTGCAAAAATCGAAGTTTAGAGCTTTGGATCGAGATTTTTCGCTGGGTAGATCTCCGAGAAACTCAAACCCTAATTCAGGGCTCTCCCCAGTGAACTCGGGACGACAAAAAGACAAATCTGAAGGGTAAATCTTTGCTGATCTCAAATTCTGAATACACCAGGATGATCAGCTCATCAAGGCACATCTTTCTATCCTTTCAGAAAGTTGAAATTCACATTTTGAATTTTTAGGGTTTTTTCGACAAACCCTAATCCGGGACCAGATCCAGTTTTCAGCTTTTCAAGTGGTAAGAGCTAAATCTTTTCTATTTCCATTTGAAGTACTCTTTAAGATGTCTCACCACACCAAGCTTGAGGATAAGCTTGAAGGGGATGGTAACTTCCGAGCTTGGAAGTATAGGATTGGGTTAATCCTGGAAGAGAATGAGTTGGACTCATATATAAAAGAAGACATCCCTATCCCAGAGGATGAAGAGGCCAAGGTATTGCATAAGAAGAACTTGGTCAAGCAAAGAGAATCATTGTTGATTCTATCAAAGACCATCTCATACCCCATGTGTCTTCTCTAAAGACACCCAAGGAGATGTTTGACTCTTTGACCAAGCTATTTGAAGGGAAGAACATAAATCGGAAGATGACTCTGCGGAATCAATTGAAAGGGGTCAAGATGTGGAATGGAGAAACCATTCAATCTTACTTCTCCAAGGTCTCTCAGATCAAGGAGCAACTTGAAGCTGTGGATGAAGTAGTGGACAATGGTGAAGTTGTTATGACCACTCTAAATGGCCTACCTAGGTCATGGGACTCCTTTATTCAAGGAATCTGTGCAAGAAAGAAATTGATCTCCTTCAGTAAACTATGGTAGGAATGCTCTCAAGAAGAAGCTAGACTTGTAGCTCGTGAGGAAAAGATGGGAGGTGAAGATCAAGCTCTCGCAACTCACACCAAAAGAAGCAAGCCCAAGAAGGAGCACTCTCGCTACAAAAGATCCTATCAAAAGAATAAGAAGGATCTAAGATGCTTCACATGCAATGAGAAGGGTCACTTTGCTTCAGATTGTCCCAAGAACAAAAGGGATAATAACAACAACTCCAGCAAGAAGAAGAAGGGAAGCAAAAGAAAGTTCCATGCTCATGCTGCCGAGGATGATGAACCTCCAAAGAAGAAGGCTAGGGCAGAAAGTGATGATAGTGATGATGACTCATCAAGTGAAGAAGAGTATGTTTTAATCTCTGCTCTCACAGGTACTATCTCCCATGGTTGTAATGATTGGTTGATTGATAGTGGGGCTTCCAAACACATGACTGGGTTTAAGGAATCTTTTGTGAATCTATCTAAACATGAATCACCCCATAAGGTGAAACTTGGGGATGATTATCAATACCCAATCAAAGGAAGTGGTGAAGCCTCCTACAACCTAGATTTTGGAAAAACTTTGAAGATGAAAGAAGTTCTTTATGTACTTGGGATTAAGAAGAAATTACTCTCCATCTCTGCATTGGATGCAAAAGGTATGAGGGTTGCATTTATGGATGGCCAAGTCCTAATGTGGCCAAAGGGAAAGACCATAGATGATGCAGTAATGATTGGAGAGCAAGAGGGAGGTTTGTATAAATTGAAGGGTCAACCTGAACATGCCCTGGTGCATGAATCCATGGAGCCAAGTGAACTTTGGCATAGAAGACTTGATCATATGCACTATAGGGCACTTCCAATTGAAAGCAAGGCTGTAGAGGGTCTTCCTGAAATCAAGACCAAACATGAAGGTGTTTGCAAAGGATGTGCAAAAGGTAAGAACATTAAGAAGGCTTTCCCAAGCAGTGAAAGCAAGGCAAAAGATATCCTGGAAATCATCCACTCAGATGTATGTGGTCCTATGTCATCCAGTTCTCTAAGTGGGTATGTTTACTATGTCTCATTTATTGATGAATTCTCTAGGAAGACTTGGGTATACTTCTTAAAGAACAAAGATGGGGTGTTTGATAAGTTCAAGGAATTCAAAACCTTGATGGAGAATCAAACTGACAAGAAGATCAAAACATTCAGATCCGACAATGGTGGAGAATTCACCTCAGGTGACTTCAAGAAGCTTTGTAGTGTTTCAGGGATTAAGAGGGAGTTGACTGCTCCTTATAATCCTCAACAGAATGGATTTGCATAAAGGAAGAACAAAACTATCATGGAAGCAGCAAGGGCAATGCTGCATTACCAAGATATACCTATGCATCTATGGGCAGAAGCAGCTAGAACAGCTGTATATGTGCAGAACAGAACACCCCACAAGATATTGGACAACAAGACACCATAAGAGGTCTTTTCTGGTAAGAAACTTGAAGTCGGCCATCTCAGAATATTTGGTTGTCTAGTATACACTCATGTCCCAAAGGAAAATAGGACTAAACTAGATCCTTCAGGAAAGAAGGGTATCTTTGTGGGTTACAGTGAAAGCTCGAAGGCTTACAGAATATACTTTCCAGGGTTCAAGAAGATTGATGTCAGCAGGGATGTAACATTTGATGAAAACTCAGCATTCATTAAATCAAGGAAGGCACCTATCGAAGTTTATGAAGAACCTAAGGAAACTAGATTTCAAGACACTACCATGACAGAAGCAATTCCAGAAGTTGTTCGTGAGTTTGAAGATCCGCAAGAACCTGTAGATCCACCGCGTGAGGATAACTCTCACAAGAGGGAACCTACATGGGCTAGAGAGCTCATTCAAGATGCAGAAAGATTTGGCATTCCAGAAGAAGAACACAGAGCAAAGAAGAGAACCATATCACATACTAGCTATGTTTCTTTACTATGTGACATTATGAACAAAGAACCTTCCGATTATGAAGAAGCAGTGGAAAAGAAAGAATGGAAGGATGCCATGGTTGAGGAATACCAATCAATAATGAAGAATGATGTTTGGGATGTTTTCCCAAGACCTAAAGAGAAGTCTGTTGTGACTTCCAAATGGATCTACAAAATCAAGCATGCCGCAGATGGCAGTGTAGAGAAATACAAGGCAAGATTCGTAGCTCGTGGCTTCTCTCAAAAAGAGGGAATAAATTATGAAGAAAATTTTGCACCTATAGCCAGGTATACTTCCATTAGAACAGTACTTGCCTTGGCTATAGCAATGAAATGGAAAATACACTAGATGGATGTCAAGACTGCTTTCTTGAATGGTGTAGTTGAACAGGAAGTATATGTGGAGTAGCCACTTGGTTTTGAAATACATGACAGGGAGTCATATGTGTGCAGATTGAAGAAAGCTTTGTATGGATTGAAGCAAGCTCCCAGAACTTGGTATGGTAGGATGGACAGTTTCCTATCTAGTTTGGGCTTTACCAAGAGTAAAGCGGATTCCAACCTTTACTACAAGGTTGAGGAAGGTAATCCTGTGATTCTACTTCTGTACGTAGATGACTTATTTGTAACAGGAGATGACAAATTGATTGCAGATACTAAGAGGAAGCTTGCTGCCGAGTTCGATATGAAAGATTTGGGAATGATGCACTATTTCCTAGGTATGGAGGTGTGGCAGAGTGCAGGTGGGATCTTCCTTGGTCAAGGGAAGTACACAATAGATATCCTGAAGAGATTCAGGATGATGGATTGCAAGGCCATGGCCACACCTATGGCATCGAATCTGAAGCTTCTATGTGATGCTTCATCTGATCCGGTTGATGTCTCTATGTATCATGAGATGGTTGGGTCCTTGATGTACCTGACAAACATGAGACCAGATATTTGCTTTGCCGTGAACACATTGAGTCAGTTCTTGACAGATCCGAGGAGTGTTCACCTGGTTGCTGTAAAGCATGTTCTGAGGTATCTGAAGGGTACAATGGATTATGGGCTCAAGTATGAGGCAAATCAAAATTTTAACCTGCAGGGTTATGTTGACTCAGATTGGGCTGGTAGTGCTGCAGATAGGAAGAGCACATATGGGTGTTGCTTCAGTATGGGATCAGGTGTGATCTCTTGGTTTAGCAGGAAGCAGTCCTGCGTAGCACTGAGTACAGCTGAGGCAGAGTATGTTGCATCCTGTTCAGCTAGTTGTGAGGCAGTATGGCTATGGAAGCCACTGTCTGAGTTATTTGATCGTTCGTTGGATGCTACTGGTATCTTTTGTGATAACCAGAGTTGTGTGAAGCTGTCCGAGAACCCAGTGTTTCACGACATGTCGAAACACATAGAGATCAAATATCACTATATCAGGGATATGGTGCAGAGAGGAGCTATGAAGCTCCTGTACATTGCGAGGGATGAGCAGATTGCAGATGTGTTGACGAAGCCACTAGCCAGGGTGAAGTTCGAGTACTTCAGGGAGAGGCTTGGTGTTCTTCAGATTGATGACACTTCGAGGAAGAAGTGATGGACACATTTGCTGAAGCCGTTCCAAGAATGTTGGGAGGAGGATCCTTCACATGGTTGTGGATGTAAGCGCTAGATGATGAGCATCAGGATGATGTTCTGGTTTTTGCTTTGTAAGATCAGTTGGATCATTTATATGTATATGTATGTACGCATCATGTTGGATGCTGGATATGATCAGTTGGATCACTTATATGTATATGTATGTACGCATCATGTTGGATGCTGGATATGATCAGTTGGATCATTTATATGTATGTACGCATCATGTTGGATGCTGGATATGATCAGTAGGATCATTTGTATGTATTTTGTATATGCATCATGTTGGATGCTTGGACCATGTATCTGTATATGTATCAGGTGTATACATTGTATGATCAGGTGGATCATGTATTTGTATTTGTATCAGGTGGATACATTATATGATCAGGTGGATCATGTATGATGATATGTATCAGGTAGATACTTGGTATGCATCAGGTAGATGCATTGTATGATCATGATGATCATGGATGATGAGCTTCAGGATGTTGCTCTAGATAACATGCAATAGGATGTTGCAGTGATGATGATCAGGATGATCATGTGTACATCAGGATGATGTATGGTGAGTATCAGGTTGATACTCTATGGCCGTGGATCAGGTTGTGCAGATGAGCATATAATTTGGCACTGGGAGATTTGCAGATAGTCTTTTGAGGCTTTGCCTATGACATATAATTTGGCCCTGGGATATCTGGCAAATTCTCTTTCGAGGTTTTTCTCTGGGAGGACATATAATTTGGCCTTGGGAGATCTGTAGATAGTCTTTCGAGGTTTTTCCTATGGCATATAATATGGCCCTGGGATATTTGGTAGATGCTCTTTCGAGGTTTTGTCCTATGGCTTATAATATGTCCCTGGGAGATCCGATAGGTTGGGCTATGTGCCCGTAATAAGTCCTGGGATGCTCTTGCGAGGTTTTTCCATGACCACATATAATATGTCCCTAGGAGATCCTATAGGTAGAGCCGTGTGCTCGTAACAACCTGGGATGATCTTGCAAGGTTTTGTGGTGACCACATATAATCTGTCCCTGGGAGATCCTATAGGTAGAGCTGTGTGCTCGTAACATCCTGGGATGCTCTTGCGAGGTTTTGTGGTGAGGTCACATATAATATGGCCCTGGGAGATCCTATAGGTAGAGACGTGTCCTCGTAACAACCTGGGATTCTCTTTCGAGGTTTTGTGATGCACGTAATAAGTCCCGAGGATTCCACAGTATGGCTAGTGATGACAAAGACCTGCAGGTGGTGGGCCTACATCCAGTATGAAAAAGGACTGGCTCTGTAGAAATTCCTATGACAAGTAGAGTCATAGATTGGTTGAGATAGCAACAACAGTGATGATGATGATGTCGATGCATCAATGACGATGATCCCGAGAAGAAGACTTGTCTAGAAGAACTGTGTCGAGAAATACCTTCCTAGTTAAGAGGGAGTGTTGATGTATGTGTAACTTCAGAATGTATTTCATATATATTTATTGTACCCTTATTAGAGATTTGTTATTCCTCTATAAGGAAGTGTCGCCATGTGGATTGACAAGTGTCGCAAGTGTGTGTACTTGTCGATGGGTTATTAGACCACCATGTGTGGGGTCGGCCCTGAAATATATATTATATTGTGGATGTATCTAGATAGACAAGTCGGCCCCATATTGTAACTGGGAAAACAGGTTAGTATAAATAGAGATCGGGAGATCTCTATTTTGATCATTCGGAAAGTCACACTTCTCTCACTCAGAAAGTGGCGCACTAGTGAGGAGGAGGATCATCTGCTACTAGGAGATTATCTTAGTGTATTTTGGTTGTACTTTGGTTGATCCATTGCTCTCTCTATCTCCGAGGAAGCTGTGGGGTTTTTCACCTTAGGGTTTTCCCAATGGAAACTCTGTGTCTCTTGTCTCTCATGCTTTTGATTCTTGTGATGCTTGTCATGCTTATTGTGATTGTTATGCATTGATATACTGTATATGTTATTCTCTCAGTGAAGATCCTAGAGTATTGTGAATTAATGCTCAAAATTTAACACACAAATGAGCCTTCAATTTGCTTTCCTTCCTCATAACCATAGACCCAAAAGTTGAAAAAAGCATTGAGAAAACTTGAAATTGAAGATATACCCTTTGAACAATAATGATCAAACTATTTTGCTGCAATGTCTTCCAATGTACAAGCAAACGATTTCATCATAATATTTTCATGAACAGTCTTGAGGTTTGCTATAAATTCAATAAAATCCCTAATATCATAATATGCTATCTAGGCTTATGAGGCTATCCATTGAGGTTTTTCTCTAGTAACTCCAATTGAGGGCGCTTATTTGGATATATGGGAATATCTGAGAAATCCAAGGGTCCAAGTACAATATCAATATTTCTTTTTTACTTCAGAAATGACAAACTGATATTGAATTGGAAGAACAAATAACCCTCAGCCCTTACTTTACATCAGCGGATTCACCAAGGTGAGCCTTTGAATGCCTTCAAGATGCTGGATGTTCTCACCTCTACAAACAACAATTTCTTCACGATTCAATGGCTTAGTTTCTTCATGGAGTCACCAAGTGAGCAAAAGATCTTCAAATATAACACCCACCAAATCAATGTAGCAAGACTACAAAATCCCAGGATTGTGGATGTTATCAATGGAAACAATGCCAAATGTTACCACCCAGACCCGCACTTATCATGATAAAGTCCTAAAGCACAAGTACGACCTTGGAGAAACTAAGAGGGGCTACCAACTATCACCACAATAGCTCCCTCTCTCACTTTAGGCTTGCTCTCCTATGGCACATAGGGGGTATCGCTAGAATAGGATTGCTAAGGCTCATGCAATGAAGGTTCAAGGTGAAATGAAGAGTTAAATTTAGCAAAACATATTTGTAGTATAGATTTTGTAAGGAAGGTGGATTGAGAACTGAGACTAGTGCCAATCCACAAGGGCAATGGAGTCAAGATAATCAAGCAAAGAGGGTCAAAATATGTAGAGAACAATGTTTTAAAGAATGATCAACTTGGACTCATACTTGATTGAGTTAATTGAGTTGATTGCCAACCATACTGACTCAACCATCTAAATAGTACGGGGGGTGGTTTGGTACAGAACCGGTCGAACTAGATCAATTCCATACCTACTCAACCAAGTCATACCATACAGACCTATTGTGCACATGTTGAAGGAAAGGTTATTTAATTTTTTTTTACCTAAAACCTAATTCCTATAATCCTAAGACACTAAACCCTAAATGCAAATGAACCCCCCCTACCCCATTTACTCACACCTCTCTCATTGAGCATATGAGTTTTTGGAGCTACATTGAAGACTGTGATTTAGAGTGAGATGGGAGATTCTTTGGCAATATTCGTGGGATGTTTGTGGTGGATTTGGAATCTAAGTTAGGAGGCTACAACCCATTTTCAATCTAGGAAGAGTTGTTGAACAAAGTCTTGTGCCCATTGAGCTCATTCCCAAGTATGTTAAATCTGCCCCTGTATTTTTCTCTCATAAAAAAACAGATTTCAGATAGGGTTCACAGATTTGTTTGCATTTACCATGGTCCCAAGAGTCAAAGACCCTACATGGATCCATGTTGATGTTGTTGATGATGAGATATATTACAATTTTTGCAAGAAACGCATAAAAGGGGGCCAAATTTCCCCATGTGAAGCACCATCAAAATAGGTTGGGTGGATTAGATTGAAATTGCAAAATCAGTTTGAGAAATTTGAAAAAGACAAGGCTAGGAAGAAATAGATAAATGTTGATATGAGGAGGAAGAGGCAACTTGCCATGATGAGGACATCCAAATAAAATCCTAGTTTTGAGTTTGAAGCTATGCTAGGAGGAAGCGCCCTCCCCCCTACCGCTTTGCTCTCGAAGCGCGCTCCCAGAGGGAGCGATCATGAATTGTCCCTGGGAGCGATTCTTGATCGCTCCCTTCTGGGAGCAATTTTAGGGAGCATGCTCCCTGATGAAAAAAATTCTCCCTGGT
Organism: Larix kaempferi; assembly: GCA_027924585.1. Taxonomy (NCBI): domain Eukaryota; kingdom Viridiplantae; phylum Streptophyta; class Pinopsida; order Pinales; family Pinaceae; genus Larix; species Larix kaempferi. The sequence goes on from BSBM01000147.1 coordinate 1,847,395, forward strand.
TTTTCAGGGATCGATGAGGGAGCGTCGCTCCCGAGCACTCCCTCATCGCTCCCTGGAGCAAAAAAAACGCTCCCTTGGCGCTCCCAGGAATTGAGGCAATTTTTTTTTCTTTTTTTGGTTTTTGGAACCAAGACATGGTTGCAATTGGATTTTTGGGCAGGTTTATGGTTCATTTAGGGGATTTATTGAATGGTAATGTTAAAAATTTAAGTAAAAGTGGTATTCTCCTTATCTTTCATTTTCTATTCTCCGTATCTTTCATTTTCTATCCTTTTACTTAAATTTTTAACATTACCATTAATTGTTTCAGGATGTTTGAGAGTGGTTCCAACCTCATCAGACTTCATATGCAAAAAGTAGAATTTTAGATCTCATCCAAATTTCAACAAACTTAATAGTTTTCAGGATTGCAACATATCCACTGGATTCTAACATGTATTAGGGTAAGGGATTGGAATTTAATCAAGCACACCAACCTCTCTATGTACCTTGATGTTGGTGGCGTTGATGCCTAATTGTTGAAGTTGATTGAACTCCTCTGTCATCACCTTAATAATAATGCACCCTTCAATCAAGAAAAATCACTTATTAAGCATGAGAAGATTTTTCTACCTGAATGTTCCAGTGCATGCCCTAGCATATATCCTTACACCAAAATATTATTCTCCATATTGGTTGGCCCAGCTAGAACCTAGGGGTGGTGTTAGGAAAAAACCACACCGAGATCTAGAGGTGCAGAATGGTTACATGCTTGCATTGGACAAGTTGGTCCCTGTTACCAGATGAACTAGCAATGTTGGTATCTGATAGACAAATGTAAGAGAAGTGACCACTGTCACCTTAGCCAATTCTCCAACTTCTTCAGAGAGTTGGAACCTCCAAGTGGAAGAGCCCTTATGTGGTCTGCAAACACCTCAGGACAAGAGAAGCTATGTCTTCTTGACAACAATATTAGTGACCAGTGCCTTAGACAATGTATTTAAGTGAATGAAGAAGACATGCTAATTAATCATTCAGTGACAACAAAACAAGTACTTGTATAAATATCTGATTGGTCAAATATCACTTTCAATAGTAAATGTCATATATTGCCAAATAAGCGTAAGTGCCCAATCAATCAAGTGTAGAGGACCATTAACAAATGTACATAACCCAATAATCTAAGCACTATTATGACAGTGAAGTAACATTTACATCAGATTTGTTTGAAATGTATTAAAGGCAAGTTTGTTATCATCAACTTACAAGGAGCAATGAAGACAATATCAATATTCCAAACAACTTCTAATTCCTAATTTTATGCACTATATCACCATAACACCATAATTATAACAACATTTAGGGATTAATAGCAGGAGTAGCATTCACCACAAAGACAACAAGGAGGATGAGAGTGATGCCTAGCACTTTTAACTTAAGAAATGTCTCCCACTTACATTCATGAAATTAAGATAAATCAGAAAAAATATCAGTATAACAACATATCACAACAATAGTATATTAGTGGATAATCAAACAATATAGCAGCAACTACATATCTTATTTCAATGTTAGGTATGTGTCCAGTATAACATATAACTTGTGCAAGGAATATTCTATTATTTAATCATCAATATAGCCAACTGTATCAACACTTTTCAGACCTATATTTAGCAGAGAATAGACCTTTCTAAGCAATGTTTATGACTCTCTACGTAGTACAGAGGTCTAATTTTGTTATTGTTGCATGCACAGGTGTATGAGGGGCATAGGTGAAGGTTAATTGGTCTTTGACAGGGGTATGCAGACCTTGTTGCAGCTATGACAGAGGTCTGAAAGAAGGCAGAATGAAGCCTTGCAGGAGCGGTTTCAGACCTTAAGAAAGGTTCCTATGACTGGGACGTGGCTTCCCAAGCCAAGGCCTAAAACCAAGGCAGTGAAAAAAGAGGAGGGCGAGGCTTTTAAAGGGGGGATGAGCTCCTTTTTAGAGAGACTGAGGATGGAAGGATGAGCAGGGAAGGTGGGGGGAAAATATAAATATAAGGAGAAGAGAAATGGAGAAAGGAGTTGGAGAGGAAAGGGAGAGAGAACAAAGGAGGAAAGGAGGAAGGGGAAGGCAAGGGACAAGAAAGAAGGGGCAGCGAAGTTAGCCAAGAGAAGAGGGAGGTTTAAAATGGAGGAGCGAAGGTCTAGAAGGAAAATAGGAGAGAAGGCGATCCCAAAAAAGGGTAGGGAGAAGGTCTAAGAGAATCCCTTAGTGAGGTTGCTAGGGTACTAAGTCTGCAGCTAGGGAATTTTAGTATGAAATTTTAGGGTTTTAGGTTTTGTTTATGTAGTTTTATGTACACAAAAACAATCAATTCAAACCAAGTTAAGCAAATAACAAACTAAACAAGTCTAATATTTACAAAAAAATACAAATTAGGGTTTTTTAGGTGTAGGAGAAAGTGCCAACTTAAGGTTTTGAAGATAATTACTTCAAACCCTAGCGTTAGAGGAAGGTGACCAGCCTTCCTCTTGGAGGGATATTCTCTTTGTCACTAAACTAGGGCTTCTTGAAACAACCCCTAAGGTTGGTTTCAAGAGCCTAAGCTAGGGCAAATATTGGAGCTCCAAGGCTAACTATGTAGAAACCTCCTCTTGGGAGCGTTTCTACTATGCTAATGGATAGAAAAGTTGATAAATGGCCCTATTTAAAGAGAATGCAACCCTAGAGTTACCATTCAATCCTTCAAGATGCAAAACCTACCTACCAATCAACAAACAAACCTTCAAAAGAGAAAGACTTGCTTGTGCATGAGTTGTTCTAACTATTCTAGCATCCACTTAGCATTTGCAAGACAAGAGTGCATCCAACATTCATCCAAAAGATAAGAAAAATTTCCTCCAAGAGGTGCGCATCACTCCAAAAAGACCCTTCTAGGGTGAAAAAGTAACATAATGAATTTTATCCCATCAGCTGTGTGTAAAAATGAAACGAGGAGATTGTATTTATATGATTTCACACTCACTTTTAAAAAAAACAGAACCTACATGCTTTAAAATGTCACTTTAAAATTAAAACATGTCAACTTAAAATTATAACATAAAATAATCAAATATGTGGGTAACTTGGGGCATTTTCCCCAGAGTTTACCAAAAAATGACTAAAATAGCTAAAAATGAGCAAATCACTCTGAACTGAAGGTTGGAGTGGCAAGGGGGGGAGCGTCATGCCCTATCTAACCCCAACAGTGGTGAAAATCCCTCAACACCCCTCCCATATCAAGCAATATAGGCCTGGTATAAGGATGGCGTCATCGTGACTAGGAGCCCAAGGAGAGAGGGTGTTGCAATGCAGAGGGACCAGGAGGGTGTGGACGGTGACCTAGAAGAGAGACAGAAGCCTCAGTGCTGAGAGAAATGCCACAAGAATGATAAAACAAGTGGGTGGTCATGTGACCCAGTGACCCACCCTTGGGAGCCCTGGACACCAACCTCAGGGCTTCAATCCCTTTCATGAGGCAATCAACAATGCCACTAAGCCATAGTACTCCCAGGAGAGGAAACAAAAGGGCATGGCCATAACCTCCACTCAAAAAATGCTAGAAAACACCCTTCCTGGTAAAAAAAAATGACCCTCTCTCCCTAGGGCACAACTGAAGGTGCACTGGTACTGGTAACACGTAACAATCCCTAATGAGGAGGAATGTGCTTAAGTATGATTTTTTTAGCAAATACATCAGTGAACATGAAGTCTTTGGTAACCTACATACAACCAAAGATTGCGATAGGTTGAATCCTATCGAATGGTGGAACATGTATTGCTCCTCTAACACATATCTGCATAAATTGGTGGTGAGGGTACTTTCATAGGTTAACATTTCTTCTGTAGAACAGTGTTGGAGCACCTACAACTTCATCCACAACGTCAAGAGAAACAGTTTGAATGTAGATCGGGCAGAGGAGGAGTGTGCTCAAGTACGAAGTGAATTGAGCAAATACATCAGTAAACATGGAGTCTTTGGTAACCTACATGCAACCAAAGATCGAGATAGGTTGAGTCCTATTAAATGGTGGAACATGTATTGCTCCTCTACCACATATCTACATAAATTGGCGGTGAGGGTGCTTTCATAGGTTGTTAACACTTCTTCTGCAGATAGGTGTTGGAGCACCTGCAACTTCATCCACAAGGTGAAGAGAAGTAGTTTGAATGTAGATCGAGCAGAAATCTTAGTTTATGTGTGTTACATGCTACCAGTACAAGCACACCTACAGATATGTGCCCAGGGAGAGAGGGTCATTTTTTTTGGACCATGAGGGGTGTTATCCATCATTTTTTAGTGGGGGTCATGGCCCGACCGTTTGATCCTTCTCTGAGGAGTACTATGGCTTACTGGCATCGTTGACTGCCTCATTAAAGGGCTTGTTATCACCAAACTTGTAGGTGCCCCTAGAAATGGATCCAAGATGGATGGCAAAAGGGATGGGCAACCAAAGAGGTGCAATCAAGATGGCCTCGACTCCCAATGGATGGTTGTCATGCCAATCGAGGCAATCTTCACTTTATGTTATCTAGCCCAAAACAACAAAGGGGGAGACCCAGATCTACTCCCGACGGGAGAGATCAAACCAAAACACCAGGTCAAGTCAAGTATAGTTGAAGTACATAAGGTGTATGGTGAACCCTAGATCTATGGAAGAAGTCACAAGATGAATAATAGTTTGGATCAAAGGGTTTAAACAATGTATCTTTGGTCCATTATGGGTGGAAGAGTGACTTATGATGTTTGAAATAAGATCCAGGATTAGGGTACTAGTCAATTATGAGAGAATCCACTTCCTTGGGAACCGTGTCCAATGCAGGGTAGTTAAGGACCGAATTCGGGCTAACCAGTACCATAGATGAGCTTGATTGAGTGATATGACAATGCCAAGGGGTTCAAGCAACCAAAACAAGGATCAAACCACAAGCTAACCCAACAATCCAGGAAAGTCGAATGGGCTTGGAGAAAGGTCAGTGCCTTGGGAAATGGTCCAAATGGAGTCAGATGTCCACCAAATTACAGATCTGGAATGTTGAGGTATTGAGGTAGGTGGATCTAAAAGATTAAGGTCATCCAATGGTTGGATCTCAGTAGATCTGAGATTGAAGTATGCCACAAAGTGACCCAAGTGGGGCACAACCTTCAAAATGAGGAATGGGGCCCACAAGGTCAAAATCACTGAAGTGACACACTAGGGGTAGGTTATTGAATGTGTAGATTACAGATCAAGTGGAATCCCACCTACCCAAATGCTAGATCCTAGCAAACTCACCCCTCCCAAGAAGTGCGACCTCCCTTGGAGAAGCTTCTTTTCCTTAGGAAGTGGGTCAAATGAAGGCCAATCCTCACCAAACTATAGATCTGAATTGTCGTGGATGCTATAGAGGTGGGTTTTAAATTTTATACCCAAAAGCCAAGTGGATCAAGCTAGATCTGAAAAATTGTAAAATGAGGGTTTTGAAATAGTAAGGGTTTGAAGCATTTAGACAAATGGATAGATCATGGAAAGATAAATTACCTTCAGATCATACCTGAGTGATGAGATGAGATTCCTTGTTGTTGAGGAAGACTCCCGCAGAAATCAAATGAGAAATTATTGAATTTGCTTGCCAAAATGATGCCCTAGCCCACAAGTGCGACCTCCTCTACCTGTCAAACCAAGGAAAACGATTCAATCAGTGAGATCAAGTATGGAGGAAATACAAGTAAAATACAATGATAACATGAAATAGAAGGTCCTGGGATAGTAATACTCCCTGTTACCAACGAAGAGATCCAAAGAAGAAGTAGGGAGGGCCCTCCCCTACCCATACGTCCTCCTCAAACAAAATTGGCCACCTGTAGATGCAAAAACGTGGTACAAAAATATAGCAAGACAAAATCTCCAAGAACCCAGTGCAAAGGAAGAATCAACGAATGAACTCCAAAATCATTCACCACAACACAATAGATAGATGCAATAATAATTCTCTATTCCTATAATCCATAGCCAAAAGTCCCCTTTACAATGAGAAGCTCTCTCCTTTAAATAGGAAGGAGAGAGTCCACAATCTAACCATTTTTTAAATGAGTGGCTAAGATCAAAATATCAAAATATCTAATCAATGGTTGAGATGAGCTCAACAATACAATACATGGATCACTAATAAAATAATACAATATGTGGACAAACTCACCCTAGAAGGGGATCCCACCAAATCATGATGATAAAACATAAAAAATAGCTCATGGTGGGTCCAAGGGGTAATTTATAACACCCTTGGTCAATCCCCATGGCACAATATCCAAGAATAAATGATCTAGACACTAAATCGTGCCTCTCTGGGAAATTCGTGAGCCTTAGGAGGCTCTAGAAATCATCAAAAAGTGCCATAAGTGATGGATGTGGGTCCCGATGAAGCTGAAACTGCTGGAAAAGGTGTGGAAGACATCTCACTCATCATCACTGATCATCCCATGCCATAACCTTGCCTCAGTAGCCCAAATCGAATTCCTTTGTAACCATTTTTACCATTTCTGGACTGCCTCGGGAAATGTGAAACTGCCCAAACTACCTCCTGGAGTTCCTGCGTTGTCGAGGTGAGCTCACCAATGAGTCTGGGAGGGGGGTAATATGGTAATAACAAGTGGTTGGACCACCCCCTCCATGCACAGTTCCCTAGGTGAACCAAGAAAATCTCATCACGGCTCTAACAGGGCCTCCGACAGACCAAAACTGCACTAGGATAGCCAATAGAGGCTCAATCGCCACTGTAACTGCCCGGAATTGAAAACAGACTATCTCATTGGACTCAGAAGGTCCAAATCCATCTAAGATGTTTACTCATACACCATATAAACCTCTGCATGGTCCAAAATAAATACTCATCATATCCGACAGACCAAATAATAATAATCTGTAAAAGTGCTGAAAAGCACAAATCATCATCATAAGCCTGAAACCACTGCATAAGCCCACCATGGTGACCTGTACCAGACCATATATCATCTATCTGTAACATCTGAGGTCTTCCACCTCATGTCCTGTGGTTGACTTTTGGTCAAACTGAGGTTTGACCAGGTCAACATGACCAAAATATGACTCAAACTGTCATCAAACTGCTACAAGGTGTCAAAGGTTAAAACATGCTTTACAATCCATTCAATTAGCAATTATAACAAGAATTAATCATTACTGGTGATCTAAATCCAAATATAATAATTCATAATTATTATTTATTACTCAGACAAGACTTTCAAGGTCATACTCACTTCATAGTTGTGATTAATTTGTTAGTGAAGGGTGAAGGCTAAGAAACAATTGGCTAGGTCAAAGGATGACTTACTGACTTAACACTGTGACACTTTGGAAATGGAAAAGGGAATACACACCATAGCATATAGTAGACAAGCAACAACACAGGGAATGGCGGTGTCTCACAAATGGATAAGTTGTTCAAAGAGTGTTTATTCACCTTTCACAGATGCGCACAATCCATAATACAAATGAGGCCAGCAATCTTTTTGATATAGAGTTTAAGTTCCATTGCTTTTGGGCATAGAGTTTCCATAGCCTTTGATCTATGTGTGTTTACAAACACATTGCATAGATTTACATTTATTTAGGCTTCTTGCTGCAGGTGTGTTTTTAAGGCACTTGTTTACCTGAGCACTTCTAGGTGTGTCACAGACAGCTTGTTTACCTAAGTATTTTACATTTCACAAAATATATAACATTTGATATTTCATAGCCATTTTCATTTGGCTTGCCTTTCATTCATGTGTGTTGAGAAACACATTGCATGAATGGGATTTTCATACAAGATACAACATTTTATTTCCATACTTTGTATTCATGGCAGCACTAAAAGTTTTAGGTTTAGCCAACAACATCTTAAGTGACTAGGGAGACTTCTCAAGGAAATCCAACTCACCAAATGTAAGTTTTGTCACCAACTCAGAGCCGAGACACAATAAACATGGAAGCTTATCCAATACAGAGGCTACAGTGGGGGAAGATCCTCCATGCCACTAGTCAAGTAGTAAGTCAAGGTAATGAATCAACTGGGTAAGTCATGGATGGATGAAGACAGTGAATAGTGAAACCAACACTAGCAAGCCAAAGTATGGCGGGAATGACCACCTCTATTCTCCCTAGGGAGGGTAAAATCAATGAGTGTAGGCCAAGAACTTCTAAGTCTGAGTAGGGACAAGTAAGATACATATAAGTACAACCAGGTCCACATATCTATATGATCGCATATCATGATACTAAATGCTAAGACATGCTACGAGAATGGAGATAAAAGCAATATAACCACAACACCATAATATACCTACTGAGTCATATACTTGAAAGATCATCATCTGAACCATCATCCGTCCTCTGAAATTTCTACTGCAACTCTGGGCACTACTGACTGCTCTGTATAAATGGATAAATAGCTACATCGGTCATCTCTCTGAGTGTCCTGAAACTCAGTCATGGCATAGGGAATAAAACTGTTGTCCAAAATCTGGTAATGATCCATAGTAGATGCTCATCTCAGCATCTCAATGCAAGGGAACTGGCTTAATAGTGTATTGAAATCAGAAAAATAATGTATGGTAGCCCGGCTACTATATATGTGATAACATGGATCGTAGCCCTGAGGTTGGTGTCTGGGGATCCTAGGGGTGGGTCACTAGGTCACATGACCCCCCACTTGTTCCACTACTCCGGTGACAGTTAAGTCTGCTGTGAGGCTCTTACCTCTCTTCCAGGTCACCCCAAGCACCCTCCTGGTACCTCTGCAACATAGCGCCCTCTCTCCTTGGGCCTCTTCTAAGGACGACGTCATCATCCTCACCATGTCATACTGCTTGTTCTGGGGGGCGTTGAGGAATTATCAACATTGTTGGGGTTAGATGGGGTATGACGTCCCCCCTGCCTACTCCAGCCTTCAGTTTGGAGTATTTTGCTCAATTTTAGCCATTTTAGTCATTTTTTGGTGAACTCTGGGGAAAATGCCCCAAGTTACCCACATATTTGATTATTTTATATTATTTTATGTTATAATTTTAAATTGAAATTTTAAGGCATGTAGGTCTGGTTATTTTGTAAAAGTGAGTGTGAAAACATATAAATAAAGTCTCTTCACTTCATTTCCAAAACACAACTTATGGGATAAAATTCATTATGCTACTCTTTTACCCTAGAAGGGCCTTATGAAGTGATGTGCACCTCTTGGAGGGATGATTTTTCTTGCTCTTGGATGAAGTTGGATGTTTTATTTTCCATGTGAATGCTTTGTGGATTCTAGAATGGTTGGAATAACTCATGCTCAAGTAAGTCTTTGGATTTTAAGGTGTGTTTGATGGATGGTAGGTAAATTTTGCATCTTGAATGATTGAATGGTAGCCCTAGGGATACATTCTCTTTGAATAGGTATTTTGTCTGCCTTTCTATCCTCATTGCATAGTAAAAACACTCCCAAGAGGAGGCTTTTTATGAATTTTGATCTTGGAGCTCCAACTTTGCCCTAGTTTAGGCTCTTGAAACCAACCCTAGAGGTTGTTCCAAGAAGCCCTAACCTAGTTGAGAAGGAGAATCACCTCCAAGAGGTAGGTTGGTCACCTTCCTCTAAGTCTAGGGTTTGGGGGTAACATCCATTTAAACCCTAAGTTATCAACTTTTACTAAATTTCACTTGCATTTTCATGGTAGAATTAGGGTTAGGATTAGATCTGCAATTTTATGTTAAAAACTCTAGAAAATCAAAAAAATAATTTTTTTCAATTTTTTGGCCTTCCTAAAATTTTGGCCCTCTCTCCTACAATTTTGCCCCGCCTTCTTTAGCCCTAAAAAACTTAGGGAGAAATTTTAGAAAGCCCTAAAAATTTAAAAATATCAAAAAAATCCTAAAAACCCTAATTGTACATGTGTAAATATTATTTTTAGGTTAATTTTAAGTTTTTCTTTTGTAATTAGGTTTTATTTTATGATTTTGTACACATTTAAAAAAAACTAAATCTGAAACCTAACCCTAATTTTCTTCCCTACCTTTTCCTTTCCCTCCTACTCCATCTCCTTCCCCTTTCTTCCCCTCCTTTCCTTCTCCTCTTCACCTTCCTCTTCTTCTCTTCTTCCCCTTCCTTCTCCTCCTTTCTTCCTTTCCTCCTCCTTGTTGCAATTATATCTGCTAGGGGAGCAGGCTGCTTACATGTGACTTCCTTCTCTTCCCTTCACCTTTTTGCAAGCAAATCATCTACACAAGATAACAAACCAAAGACTAGTATTTGATCATTTTTTCACTATATTTTGGGCTGTCCGAATTGACTATGGATGAAAGCAGGTCTGAAATTGACACATTTACAATCTAAAAAACTTATTTTTATTGCATAACATTCGATGATGTAAAGTGGTTGAGGTTTGAATGCACATTGGTCACATCATTTCACATATTTCATGCTATATTTTTGCTGATATAAATTGTTATTAATTGGATACCTTACTGTTGTTAGTTAAGCTGTTATGTGAAGTTTGAAGGTTGCTTGTTTGGTTATCATAAAGGTGGTCAAGTGTTGAAACCTATATTGGAACACATTTGTTACATTGCACTTGATCTACTGCTCTTACCTACTGCTGTTAAGGAACTGTTATCATACTGTATTGCTATAGTCCTCTACTCATCATTTGAAGGAGATTGGCTACTCATACTCATGTTATTATGTTTTCGTTGAATGATCTATGGTTGATGCTTACCTAATGGTAAAATACTTCTCTTGATCGCTAAATTGATGTAAAATGACCTTTTCTATTGTTCCATTGGACATTGGTTTAAGGCACTGGTCTTTGATTTGGTTGTTTAGGAGGCATAGTTGTTTTTGTCATAAGTGTTTGTAGGTCTTTAAAGGGATCTCCCCTTGGAGGTTCCGACTCTCCAAAGTAGTTTGAAGAAGTGACTGAGGTGACAGTGGTCACTTGCTCCATACATTTGTTCATCGAATACTAGCCTTGCTAGTTCATTCGGTAACAATGTGCACTACAACTTGACATTGTTGTCCCTTTATTGTGATGCGACCAAGAATGATAGAACATATTTGACTTGGGACAAGAATCCAAAAGAGGGTAATTTGGAGGATGGAGCCATCGCATTGCAGTTCTTGGAGGATGAACTATTGGGTGATCAAGATGGTGATCAAATTCATACAATAGAGATGCCACACCCCCAACCACTAGTAGGTTTTCAGATGTAGGAGATTTTCCTTTATCTTACAACTCTTTGGTAATGAATATGATGCTCTGTTTCATTTCATGGTTGATGTTATCTATTAGAGTTTTTTTATTGCAAATATTATATGTTGAAACTTGAAGGTTGATGTTGTTGATGATTGATCATTTGATGACAATGTTATAAGCTATAGCTCCTAGATGATTGATGTTATATGTGTACTAAATGATTGTATCTATGCTTTCATGTTTTCGATAGCTAATTAGGCGTTCTACATGTTTCTTTTAAATACATGCAACAAAACATATTAAAATATGTATTATATAAAAAACGCTCCCAAAATGGAAGTTTTTGAAAATTTCGCTTTTCGCTCCCGCTCCCCGCTCCCAACACCCTTGTTTTGAAGGCTCTTCCTCTATCCCTTCTACCAATGTTAAGGACCCCTTTTGTTATGTCCTTCCCCATCCTCATGAAAACCAGCTTAAAAAGAACATTTAAAGTTATTTTACTACACCTCCCCCCACCTCTGCTAGTGCACCTTAGATAACCATTCCAAGAAGCAATACAAAGAAGTTGCTTTTGAATACATAGCTAGATGGTGATTTGATGCAAATATCCTCTTTAATGTTGCTTGCTCATATTATTACCAACCTATATGGGATTTCATTATTGTTGCTTCAAAGGTCCTAGTATGCATGACCTAAGGGGATCTATTTTGCACAAAAAAGTTTTTTCCATAAATGAATACAAAGTCATAGGTCAAAACAGGGTTTACCATTATGTTAGATGGATGGACTAATGGAAGGAACTATACTATAATAAATTTCCTTGTCTCTTTCCCACTGTGAACAATGTTTTTGAAATCAATTGATCCATTTGATAAGGAGAAAGATGCAAACTTGTTATTTCAGCTCTTGGATGAAATTGTTATGGACGTGGTGGTGGAAAATGTTGTTCAGATCATCACAGACAATGCCTCTAACTATGTTCTTGTTGGTAGGATGTTAGAGAGAAAGTGCAAAGCCACATAATGGACCCCAAGTGCTACACCTTGCATAGACCTCATGCTTGAGGATATAGACAAATAGGTTTGGATCAAGAACACTGTAGAGCATGGCAAGAGCATTAAAAAAGACATCCAAAACCATACACGGGTTTTGAACCTAATGAGAAAAAACACTAGGAGCAAGGAATTTGTTAGGTCTTCCATCACAATATTTACAACTCACTTCTTCACATTGCAATCTCTCCTTTCCTAAGCACAAAACTTGCAAAAGATGTTTTGAAGTGATGAATGGGATCGATCTCAATGGGCCCACAAACAAGATGGAAAAAACACCAAAAATAAAGTTTTTGAAAACACATTTTGGAGAAACGCAATATAGGTTGTGCAAATTATCAAGCCCCTTGTTAAGGTGTTGCAGTTGATAGATGGAGAAAAAATGGCCATGGGTTACATAAACATTTATGAGTCTATGTATCAAGCAAAGGAGATAATAAGGTAATGTACAAGAACAAAGTAGCTAAGTATAGGCCTATCTGGGAGATAATTGATAACAAATTGAACAATGAACTCCACCGCCCTATACAAGCAGCTAGGTATTTCCTAAACCCAAGATATCATTACAAAGCTTAGTTAGGAGAAGATCAAAGTGGTGAGGTCAAAGATGGATTGTATGAATTTCTAGAGTGCATGGTCCCTAATGAGAGTAAGCAATTAGAAATACATTGACAATCAATGCTTCCACTAGAGCCATGGGTATCTTAGGAAAAAACCTAGCAAAGATTGCAAGAGATGTGGCCAGCCAAGTAAACGAGTCCAAAGTTTTATTAAGTTCAATTGTTTAAACTTTAAATACTTGATTTTTTGCCAAATTCACAATCTAACTTGTTGAACTAACTTTGTCTTTGCAACAAATTGGTGGAATTCATTTGGTAACCAATTTCTTCAATTGCAAAAGTTTGCAATTTGAGCCTTGAGTCAAACTTGCAGTTCTTCCACGTGTGAGCACAATTGGTTTGTCTTTGAGCAGATTCACACAAAGAAGAGAAACCATTTTGCACAAAAATGGTTAAATGATCTCGTCGTCGTGTAGTACAAAAGACCTGATACAAATCCCATAGTGTTGGATGGTATTGATCCAACCTCAAAAATGGGTAGAGGAGTCTCACCCAACAAAGTTTGATTCTGATAATGATTTGATGTAGATGACTCGGGGTGGGTTGATTTGGATATAGATCCACCAGTAGTAGGTAATGTAGATGTAGATCCAGACATAGCAGGCACTATCCAACATAGTCGTGCAACCCGTGCTTCTACTAGTACTACTATTGCAGTTGTAGATGTCCCTAAAAAGTCCGATGAGTTTGAGGACTCTAAGACAAATGCTAAGGTCAAAAATCCCGTTTCTAGTAGTGGCGATAATTTTGATATTTGGTCATGTTGATTAGTGATATGTGGTAGGCTAGTAGCTTGCAACATGTTGTTTTTGGACTCCAAAGGCCATTTAGAGCCTCATTAACTATGCATTTTGTTTCAAATATGTATTGCACTCAGTGTCATTTTGATATACTAATCCTTACATGGTATATACATGAGTAGACTTTGCATATTTTGTCTATAATGCTTTGGCATCTTTAAAATATATATTTTAATTAAAATTTTAAAATTTTATGTATTTTTAGTAAACCGAGTCATAAAATTCAAACTGGTCCTAGTCAGAGCTAAGTCCAAATTGACCCTTAGTCGATTCAGAGTCTGAGTTTGAGCTTTAAAACATTGGTGGGGGATGAATAGCCAAGCCATTACAAATGCACCATGACTAGCCAACATGGAAATGAGGTTAATGAGAATAAATGAGGTGCCATCACAACCACAAAATTGGATATAAGATAATAATGTGCAACCATGACATGATCAAGGAGAAGGTATAACATAGAATCATGAGCCAAGAGGATAAAGAGGGAGCACTCTCTAAAGAGTGATCAACCCCAAACACTTCTCCACTACAACCCCATAAGAACAAATAAGCCAAACTTTGTGCCATACTTGATCTATAATTACACCAAGCATCCCCAATATCAAGGCCACAACAAGCAACTAGGAGGATTACAATCTTTCACTAATTCCTTCTCCTATGACAACAACTACACATCTAGAGATTATTTCTAGCATCAAATTGCATGGCAATTCTATATAAAACTTAATTATCCATGAGACAAAAGAAAGGGAAAATGACAACCACATATAAGCTAGCACCTTGATCAATTGTTCCAAATAGATCTTCAACCAAGCTCCAAATATTTTATTTATAGATCCATCCCGTCCCCAAAAATGGAGAGAACAAATCCTTATATAAATTTCGGCTCCATCTCCTTTACAATAAAATATTGATTAGTAGCAGTGTTCCACGAGGACGCATCCTGCAAGGTCGGGGACGTGTCCCGTAGAATTAGGGACGAGCCCTGCAGGGTCGAGGACGTGCCCCCCATGCTCCTTACATCCTAGGGACGTGGGGACTCTTGGCGAAATGTTTCCCCCTCCACCATGCCCTTGAGAATATTTTTTTATGTTTTTCCATTATTTTCACTTTTTACAGTCCCTACTTGGTATTACTTGGAAAATAACCCCGATTTGGGTTCGAAACGTCAACATTGTCAATGGCTATTGCAGTGCTCTAAAAAACCACTTCTCAAATATATTGAATTTACATTGCACAATCATGAATATACATCAAATGAATTATTATTTTTGGTATTTTATTTTATTTTTATAATTTTAAAGACGCCCCCCCCCAACCTGTCCCCTGTGAATTTCCTCAAAATTTAGGGGTTGTCTCCACACATCCCCAATGTGCATTTCCCAGCTCCCGTGCTCCCACGTCCCAAAAACTTGGGGGAACATTGATTAGTGGAACCTAGGTCCACTTTATTCTCCATGAAAAATACTAGAATAAAACATTAATAGGGTTCTCCAAGGCAAAAATGCCCACATAGAAAATAGAATAATGAAGCAAAATGAGTGAGACGCCACATGTCTCCTTTTCAATGCAAAGATCTCCATGCAAGAGGCCACTTGTCACTTTCTTCAATGGAAGGTCCTTCAAAACTAGCTTCCAACAACCGCCTCTCATAAAAACATAATATTTACCAAGTCAAAAGAAAGGGGGTGTGTTACAGGGCTAATTCCCAGTAAGCAAAACTAAGCATAGTGACCCAATGTCACCTCGGTCACCGTTCTAACTTCTTCGGAAGTCGAAACCTCCAAGGAGAAGTATCCTTATGCAATCCTGTAAGAACACTTAGACAACCACAAAATGTATTCTCTATGCAATCCTGTAGTTAGACCAGTGCCTAATGGAGTCAATTATGCTATAATCAGTTACCCAATGCTAACGAATGCAAGATGCCAATGATATTACCAAAGATCAGCAGCCCTACTTAGATCATTCAATGGTTATGCATGCACTTAAAATAACCAATATTGGATCAAAAGACTATATTACTAATAACATTAACCAAATAACCAAATATACATTAAAAAACAATTGTCAATATCATTTAGGTAATCAAATATAATCAAATAATATGCCAATTCATTAATCAATTTGTAATTATACATATAAATTAAATAGTGAAATGTAAAGGATCACATATCATGTAAACAAGTATCCACCATACATGTACTTGATAACTCCATGAGCAAATATTTAAAATGATGTAAGGGCTATCTTTGTCAAGAGTCACTTAGGTATAACACTTAAAAAATGTCTCACCAACCAATTAATTAAGATGAAAATAAGAACAAATTAATAACCCGGATCTATATGTAATTAGTACTGTCAATTATATTCAAATTGGGGTTGGTATATTCCGGATTTCCACCAACACCCTTCATCAATTATTGGCATGCAAATTAATATAAAATATTTAATGAAATTAGGCCTCAAAGGAACACCTGCTAGCTTGTAAATTTCAGACTTCAGAAAATAAACAAACTAACCTCTAAATAATATAAAATTTATTTTATATTTTCTTTTAGTGTGTAAACTATTATGCTAACTTAATTTTTAATTAAAATTTTGTATGCAGGAAGAGGAGATGAGGTGTACAAGGGCTGCCCAATAGGGCAGGCCCGTGTAAGGTAAGGAGGGAAAAGATGGACGTGGGATTGGTTGGCTGCGTGCAGAGGGATAGGGAGTCGTGAGAGAGGAGCAGAGGCGGTAGAAGGTGGCCGCGGCTAGGGGATATTGGGAAGCTCGCGAATGGCAGGGCTGCGAAGGAAGGAAAGGTCGTGGGCGCAAGCGAAGGCCGTGACATTAGTGGTAGAGGGTGGCGAAGGGACGCTCGACAGGGAGAAGGGCTCGATGGAATGGCGGAGGAGGGAGCTCGGGCAACAGAAGAGAAGGACTGCGGGCGAGGGCAGTGGCCACGGGTTTGGAGGAGAGTAGGGGGTAGCTAGAAAAGAGGCCACGGGGTGGAAGTCAAGCGTGGAGAAAAAGGAGAGGTAGCGGGAGTCGCGAGGGAGGAGTACCAGGTTAGCAGGGACGTGGAAGGAGGGAGCTCGGGGTGCGAGGGGAAGGAGCCGGGATGGAGGGCCGCGGGAAAGTCGGGGTCGCGGGTATGGAGCAGCGGCGGCATAAATCGAGGCCGCGGGGGTGCAGCGGAAATGGAAGCCGCGGGGGTGCAGCGTGCAGCAAGGAGCCACGGGGTTTGGGAGGTGGTGAGTACCCAACCAAGGAGTGAGCCACGAAATAGAAGGGGCAGCGAATAGCGAGGAGTGCGCAGGTATGAGTTTGGGAAAGGAGAGCTCAAAGGGTTTGTGAGGAGAAAACGGGCTCGAGGAGGAGTAGACCCGAACTAGGGAGAGGCTCGATTTTGGTCGTAGGTGGGCTTAGGGCAGTGAATGACTGCAGCTATGGTTTAGTTTAGTTAGGCTTTTTACATTAATTTTCAGATTTTATCATTTTAAAAAAAATAACAATTAACTTATGAAGCAACTAAACTAACCTAAATAACATTTACAAAATTACCTCAAAAATTAACATAACATTTACAAATGTACAAGCTCAAGATTTAGGTTTAGTGTTTAGTTGAATAACTAGGGTTTCATATGCAGCCTATCACCAAACCTAGGGCATCAATGAGAGGAGTAACCTTCCTTGAGATGGTACTTGGCAAGCTTTGCCAACTAGGACTCACCTCTACAATCTCTAGGATTTGTAGAGGAATCCTAGCTCGAGCAAGACTTGAAGACCTAAAGCTCAAGCTTGATTGCAATGGTGATCAATGACGAAGTGACATGCAAATCAAGAGAACATGAAGCAAGAATGGCTTCCATCCAACCCTAACTAGCATCACTTTCAAACATTTGACAGAGAGACATCAAACAAAAAGTATAGATACCTCCAAGTGCATGTGTTAAGCAAACAATGCTAGCCTCACCTTAGCAATGGCATCAACAAAATAAAAACTTCCAAAAAATGCTTCAAACTTGCAAAATAACCTTCATCAAGGAGTGCCTTCCTTCAAAGAGCCCTAGTTAGGGCAAATAACAGACAAAATGATCTTGTCCCAAAAGTTGATGTCTAAAAATGAAGTGAGGAGATCTAATTAATATGATCTCACACTCACTTTTACATAAAGTAAGGTAAATTTAACATTAAAAATGTCAACTTAAAATTAGAATTAGAATAATATAAAAATAATCAAAGTAGTGGGTAAATTGGGTGTTTTCCCAGATTTGACCCCTACTTGAGAAAAAATGGCTAAACAAGGCCAAATTTGATGAAAGGAAAGGTCAGACTGCATGGGGGGGGGGGGTCGTCATGCCCCAACTAACCCCAACAGTGATGAAAACCCTCAACGCCCCCTCCCCCCTTTTAGCAATCAAACAGTTTGCCAGGAGGATGACGTCATCCTCTGAAGGAGGGCCCAGAGGGAGGGCACTGCTAAACTAAGAGGACCAAGAGGGTGTTGGTCCATTGGATGTGCTCCAGAAGATAAGAGTGAGTTTCAGTGCTGGAACAACTGCCGCTGGAGTGTCAAAACAAGGTGGGGGGAGTTTATGTGACCCAGTGACCCACCCCTGGAAGACCCGGACACCAACCTCAGGGTTTCAAACCCTTTCATGAGGCAGTCAGCGATGCCATTAAGCCATAGTACTTCCAGAAGAGAAGCCAGAGGGTCTGGCCATGCCCCTACCTCAGAATGAGCTGGCTAAACACCCCTCCTGGCCAAAAAAAGACACCCTCTCCCTGGGGCACCTTTGCAGGTACGCTGGTGCTAGTACCATCGTAACAGGGGTGTTCTTGAAGAAGCTCCATGATCAACAAATATAATATAAAAATCTCCTAGAAGATGTGCACCCTTGATAAATGTGCAAGGAAATGCTTAAGAGACCACTTTGACCATGCTGCTTAATATAAAGTAATCCATGAATACCTATGCCCTTGAGATATGTCTGCAAAAAAAAGCAAGCAAAGATAATATAAAATAGTCCATGGAGGTTGTGCCATGGAGAAGTGTGCAAGGTAGTTATGGCCTCCCGTGGATTTTAGGGCCATCATCCATAAAATAAACCTCCAAGAAATTATCGCTATAGATATATGTGCTGGAGTACCATCAATACAAACATGCTAAACATAGCTAAAAGAAATAGGGCACTTCTTCAAATCATGCTCCTTTGGCCATGTCAAGAGGCTTTGGATACTCTTGAGCATTTTCCTCCTTATGAGTTGATTAACCACTTCAAGTATGATGGGGTGTTTCTCAAATGAAGGATTCAATATCCAATGGACGAACCAAACAAAGACATGGTAAGTCCCCTTGATAAATGCTTCTTTGACCAAGCTTGCTGGTTAGTTACCACTAGTCTTTACTTGGCAATTTCTCCTGGACAACCATCAACTCCCGTAATAATAATAATGCCAAACTAGTGGGAGTGCTCCTCAAACAATTCCAAGGATCCCCAAGAGTGGAGCGCACCTTTAGGCTTTGATCATATCATACTCTTGCTGGAAAGGTACTTAATCACAGATTAGATCTAAGAAAAATGCATAATAAGGTGATGTGGGCTGATCTAATCATGTTTACTTGCATGCTGGAAAACATGGTCTTTGTTGTTGATCATAATAGTCCAGAAGATATAACAACTTGCCCTCCAAATTGGAATCACAAGTCTGCTATAGGCTGTGACTGAGGTGTTTATAGCTGGTTTTGCTATCAAATTTTACTTCAGAATGTTGTCAAGGGATGGCCAAAAATTTTACCTCAAAGCCGCTGCAAATTCTTCAAAATATAATACTTCAAAAATAATTGTGTCCAAACTGCCAATTATTCTAAGTCCTGGAACTAACCTAGACTGCACCTCTTTCTTCAGATCATGCCAACACTCATCAATTGTCACTTGGTGAATTTTTTCTTTTGCAAGTTTTTCTGTCCAACCCAACAAAGCAAACTGAAATCAAAACTGACCTGTTGATGTGTAAATTAGATTTCATTATATGGACTGGTATACAACAGTCCCGTCTCCAAGAGTTGAAAAAATGCTTATGGCAGTGTTGTGGCTACAACAGATCCCATGCTTAGCTGAAGCACGGGAGCCCCATTGATTCTAATAAACACAAAGGTATCTGGGTGAGTTCATTGTAAATATCAGGGGTTGGTTTTTCATCCCTAAGATCCCTTGCCCTTACTTTTGTTCTGTGTGTTTGTTTTGCTCTGAAAAGTTTCTAAGTGTTTGGTTTGCAAAAAACCTCAGATTTTGAGTATTGTCTTTTGTTTCCACCAACCTGAAACCCGCAACCTGACACTTAGGAAACCCACAACCCGCAACCCAACAGGTGCGGGTTGCGGGAATCTGTTTCTTAGTTTTGGAGTTTGGCCAACCCGAAACCCGCAACCCAACAGTTGCGGGTTGCAGGATTTTACTTTTGAAGTTTTGGCTTTCGTCAACCCGAAACCCGCAACCCGACAGTTGCGGGTTGCAGGTTTTCTTTGTGAATGATCTCGGGAAACCTTCATCCCGAAACCTGAAACCTGCAATTGTGGCTTTCGGATTTCGGGAACTCCTTTTGGTTTAATCTGTCGTGTGTTCCCGAAACCCGCAACCCGACACTTTCGGGAGGCGGCTTTCGGGAAAACCTTTTTCATTTGCGATTGTTTCTATTCCCAAAACCCGCAACCCGACACTGTCGGTTTTCGGCTTTCGGGAATCCATTTTTGCGTTCTTTGTTTTGCAGTCCCGAAACCCGCAACCCACCAGCGTCGGGTTTCCAGCTTTCGAGATCCTTAAATAAACTTTGAAAATAAGACTCGAATCCGATCCCGCATCCCACTCCGGCTAATCTCAGTCGTTCGTTTGTTTTCATCGCACGGTCATGTTTTAACCTGGTAAATTCAATAAATAGGGTTTTTTTAATTCTATTTTTACCATTTTCTTTTGTTGAGAATTACTCCGTTGCTTGGATTTTTTACTGCAGATACCTGTCAGGTGTCGTTTTACCAGTTTTTCAGTTATTTTGGGTAAGTTCATTGTCACCCCTCCATTTGTTTTTTCTAAATTCTGCTATTTTCGGGTTTTGATTTTTTGTTTCCTTATTTATCAGAAATTGCAAGTTTCTTTCACCATGTCGAGAAACACGCGGTCCAAAACGGTACACAGAGATCTCTTGACCAAAGACCCTAATTTTGGCATCCTCTCAGATACCAGTGAGAAGGTCACTCAAACATACCAGGTGGATTGGTCTAAAATATGTGCCATTTTTGACAACGACGACCTTTCCCATATTGAGAACGACAGACCTGTGTATGAGAAGATTAGGGCTTCCCAAATACACGCCATTGCTTCCTATCCTGCTATCCTACCTTACACCGATGCTGTGAAATGGATTATTGAAAATGCCAGTGTCAAAGACCGGTGTTTCAATGATAGCACGGGGGCTCAATTAACGCATTTTCGTCCGGAGGTCTTTGTTTGAGCTTTTGCTCTTAAACCTCATGCACAGACCCTTTCTTCTAAATTCATACAGTCCTCAAAAACCCGGTATAACTTCAACGAGATGATAAAGTCATGGATGGTCAAGCCCAACGCCTTTGTACCTAAGGCTGACAACCTCTATCCCATTATCTGGTTCAAGGAACCCTACTCTTTGCTGGCAGACATGCTTTGCAGGCTTTTTGGTCTTCCTAACTGTTCTCTTTTCAAAGCCGAGTGGGCACCTATAGCACATCATGTATTAACCACAGGTTGGAATTGGACCACTGCAGACCCACCTATACACATTTATCACTCAGCATTGTGGGAAGGGAATTTTGTACCTTTATTATATGATATCTGTGATCACTTCTTGGGTACTATTTATTTTAAAATTTTCAAGCAGGAGGCCCCTGCATTTTCAGAAGATGCCAAAGCCTTCATCAATACCATGGGTGATTGGTATGTGTGTGAATAGTTCTTGTACATCAGGATTTTGGGAAGTGATACCATGCACCTCCTACCCAGAATAGTCCCAGACAGGCTAGTCATACATGAAGTTTCTTTCCAAACTGTTACTGATGGCATGTATAAGAAACTCATAGGTCCCAGGAAGAAAGGTTGGCCTAAGTTTTCTTTGAACCTTGGTCAGCTAGTTATCCCAACCTCAAATTGGGCTGCAGTCCTTGGTGACCAAATAGCTGCCTTAAAATTGGGCACTGCTGTCAAAAGGAAGCATGATACCAAGGAATTCCTGGATGCACACTTCAAACAAATACATGTAAAAATGGATTATGCACATGAGGTAGCTCCAAATGATTTCATATACCAAGTGACAGACACATTTTCCCAAGTCCTTGCCAGAGCTAAAGATTCACAAGAATAGCATGATATTCTACAGTACTAGAAAGAGCTCAAAGCTAGAGTTTTGAGTTATAGGGCCATGCAGTTGAACCTAATTGAGCAGACAAGGAGAGACATAGAAAAGAAGGAAGCTCAGAAAGCTGAAGCTCCATGTCCTGATGGGGATAAAGGTAAAGCTCCTCTGGAGGAACCTACACAAGAGAAAATTGCTGAAAGAACCAAGATATTATTGCAGGCAGCTCGGGACTCCAAACAAAAGATGGCACAGTTTTCATCAATGATCAATACTCAACTTCTAGAGCCTCCCAAGCTTACTGTGAATATTCAGTTGTCTATTGCAGAGGCTCATGAAGATGATGACCTGGCCATAATCAAGGCCAATCTGGCAAAGAGGCAGAAAGTTCTGGCTTCTGCATCACAGGTGTCCACAATTGACATAATCGATTGTGTTGTAGAAGTAGTGCCACTTCCTCCAGTATCAGTAATAGAATAAGTCATTAAAGATCCAAAGGCTGTCACTGAGTTGCTGGATAGTATTAACATGGATCATTCCTTCCCTGGGCAATCAATGTTGGAATTTAATGTTGCCCCAGGCATTGCATCTTCAGCGTTTTCACTGCCATCTGTCCAACAAACCTCTGCTGCACCTTTAGGAGTGACACTTCCATTTTCCCTATCACATTTATATAACACTCTCACTAACAACACCATTCTATTGCCAGAACACCCAGTCCCTTTTTCCATTTCACCATCCATCGTTTCAGAAGTCCAGCCTTTAGTTGTTCCTCTGCAGTCACCCTTAGTTAATTTAGTATCAACTACCACTGATGAATCTTCCAAGATTTCCCCTCCATCATCACTCACAAAGGCTGATAAGCAACTTCCACTTTCAGAAGCCAATGTTCACAATCAAGTTCCACTTTCTGAAGCTTCTATCTCAGTACCTTCACCAACCAAAGTCTTATCAGCTACCCAAGTCACCTCCACACCTTTGATTACCCCTCAAATCACTTTGCCTGTACCTGGTCTAGCAGTCATTCAAACACCCTCCTTGGTTATAATAGAAAGTGCTACTTCTTCTTCTATAGGGGTAGTGGCTAAGTATGCAGATGAGGATGTGGTTCCCCTTGGAGACTACTTTTATAGCCATGATGATAAGGCAGTGATGAGGAGAACCA
Organism: Larix kaempferi; assembly: GCA_027924585.1. NCBI lineage: Eukaryota > Viridiplantae > Streptophyta > Pinopsida > Pinales > Pinaceae > Larix > Larix kaempferi. The sequence goes on from BSBM01000147.1 coordinate 1,870,612, forward strand.
AAAAGAGGAGCAAAGATCAAGGCGGGTTAGAGGCATCTGTCCCTGATCAGGTAATATGGGCTCCAAGGACCAACAATCCACGAATTGAAGCCATAGAAACAACTGCAGCTCTAGGAGCTTTTGCAAGTGCAAATTGGGGTTCAGTCCAGGTTCTGGATAAGGAAGTTGACCTGAAAGAGGAAGAAATCAGAAGCCTGAAAGAAGAATTGGCTGAGATCAAAAGACAACATGCAACTTATGAGGCTAACCTTAGGAAAACTTGGGCAGATAAGGTGCAAGACCTGGAGCAAAGGAATGCTACTCTTCTCACTGAACTTCGTCTCTCACAATCTCAGCATTCCATAGATGCAGAAAGGATAGTTTCTTTGGAAAAGCAAGTTGAGGATGCAACTGCAAGTGCAGCCTCCTCAAGTTCTTTTAAGTTTTCATCGTCTGATTTTAAGAATTTGGCCCTTAAGGTAAATCAGGACCATCACAAATTGTTGGAGAAGGTATATCTCGCTCTTGATGAGATCAAGGAGAACTTTATTAGTTTTTCCAAGATGTCTTCCACTCTTGAGGAACAAAAGGCTAAGAGACTTCAAGCTTCTAAGGCAGAAGAAGAAATCAGTCAATGGCAGTTGTATATTAAGAATGTGCCAGAAAACATCCTGATCCTCAACAGTTTCCAAATTAAGAAGGTTAAAGCCTCTCTAAACACTTGGTTTGATTTCAATGAAACCGCCAAGGAGATCATCAGGAAGTCTAAAGACATCTGCACCAGACGCTGGTATGCAGTTGATAACATCATGGAGGTTCTAAAACTTCCGCTTATGGAGCCCATTTTGGATGCTTTGCCGCCAAAATGCAAACTTGAGAAGCTCGAGCACGGGTGTGAAGAGTTTGCACAGAATATTCGGGATCTTGATCAAGTCAGCATCGATGATGTGGATCGTTTGGTTAGAGAACCGATTATCATGGAGGGCAAAATTCGTATTTACCTTCGCACTTGGCACAAGTTGGCCAAGCATGACATGGAAAATAATACATGCAATGCTCAGTTAGCCTTAGAATCTGTCAATTTCCCCAATATAGATGAGTTGTTAGAAATATATGAGAAATGGCAAGACTTCTTCGATCAATAGTCTGATCTGATTTTGTAATCCCTATTTTTGGGGAATCTCCACCTTTCTATTCTGTTGTAATTACCTATTTAAGAAGGAATATCTCTAAAAGTTAAGGGTTGATGATTTTGGAGATACACATCAGCAGGAGAAAGGCTTGGGATACTCTATTCATCAGAGCTTTTGTAATTTCTGTACAAGACTCTTTTAATACAGTAAAGTCATCTTTTGATCCATCTCTTGTTATTCTTCAAGTTTATATGAGAATTACTGGTTGTATACTTTCAGATTGTCATCTACAGTGAATGATGTCATTTTGCATATATATGTAATGTATCGATCTATTATATTGGTTTCTCTGTATGACTGATTGATGCTGAGAGGTATTTCATTGAGTTTATTCAATATTAATACTTTCTTTATCGATTTCTGCAAATGATTCGTTGCACACAATATTCATGGTTAATTTTTTGATTGATAGAATGATTACAGATTGAATCTTGAAAAGGCTTAAGTACTTGAATTATTGTCTTTTAATTTTTCATTAATGGAATTTGATTTAAGTTAATAAGTAACTCAAAGACATTTCTGTTGAAGGTGGTAATTTACTTGTTTATCATACCTCAAGGTTGATCTGCACAAATATCAAGCTTTCTTTTTAGAATAGGACTAACTCGGATTAGTTTTCCTTTTTTGAAATAGGTTAGCTTAGCTTAGCTTTACCATATTCACACCCTTGTTTTCCTTGATTGGAAAACTGACCTAATTGGTCGAATCACCAACTCTCAGAGTGCTAGCAAAGGCCGAATATCCATGGGAGATTTCCATACCAAACAAGCTGGGAATAGAACTGCCCTTGCGTAGGGTCTTTCGAAGCCTTTCAGTCTGGGTTTTCACCCTCTGTTGGGAGCCTTGGAACCCATTCCAGCACCTTTGCATCTAACCTGCACAACCGAGGCCTCAACAGGCAGCCATGAGAGACCCTAAATTCTTCTCATTTCCAGATTCACGCTTGTCCTCTGAATATGACTACTGAACTGCTGGAAATAATACTCAAAATGTAGATGCATTTTTAGGGGTAATAGAGAGAACAGAATCACCTAATAAGTATGGAGCTACATTTGAGCCCTCAGTTTCATCAGCTCAAAATCAACATTGAAATCATATTAACAAAACATGACCAATATTCTTCTAGATCACCATGCAGCCATAAAGTATTCTCGTATTATTAAATGCAATCAATTTGGGATAAAATTATACAACTGGAAGTTCAATGCCTAAAATGAAGCAGATCTTAATAAGATTAACAGAAATCATGTGTAACAGTCTACTAGGTATAATAGGGATTTATGCATACGAAGATGCCTATGCTTCGAGGCATGCATTTAGTTTTGTTTGTTTCTGGAAACTATGATTATTTATATTGATATCTGCAAACAATTGCTCAATGACAACAAAGGCAGGGATGCATGCCCACACAAATCTCCACCAAGCCAATTCTGAAAAGAGTGCACCGGAGACTTTCCCTATGGAATGATATCAAGTTTTAACAGGTAATGTGATGCAAACAAAACATAACCTAGGTTATTGTGAATTTGTGATCATCTTCCATTTGACATTTAACTCTGTAAGCCCTCATCTTAATCGTGGCAATACCAGATTCATACATAATTTGAGCCAATATGGTTGAAATTCCCAATGCACATCTGGGCATTTAGCATGTAGAGGAAAGGATTTCCACTACGACAACCACAGAAAGAAACCATGAGGCTGCAGCCATAATATACTTTCTTCTAAGTTCATGGCCACAAGTCCTTAAGTTACAAAATGAAAGACTTGAAGGCCGCCACATTGCTTTGCAATGGTAAGGCCTCTCCAAAAAGCTATAATCAAGAATGCAGGCCCAGAATGACTTCACAGACTGAGCTTATACCTTAACTACAAAACTTCAGGCTGCAAAATCTGCTAGCAGAAAGCAGCAAGTTTCTTTCTCTTTGACATGCAATAATCTTTGAGATGCACATTAACCATATGGCTTCGGCCATGTAAAGCCACTCCTAAGCAAACAACATATTTTTCTGTGGACAAATCAAGCTCCAAGAACAGTGTTACTATGGTTCTACCATGAAGCACTTCCAAGTCAAACAAGGCTTGTTGAGAATGTAAAGAACCTAAAGGTAAATCAGTTATGCCATTCACCAAATACAGGCCCAATAGCCTCAAACTATAGACTATATTTTTTATTTGGAGATTGCAAATCTCTGGACTCAAACATAACTCCATGCTTACTAGGTACTCACGTTCTCACTGTGCCTTGGGAGGTCTACACCACCATTCAAACCATGGCCTCTAACCAGCTGAGCTAAGAAATTAGACTATATATGGGCATGTATGAGCTTCATCTAATTGTCAGTTGGGTCTAGCTTGGGTGGTTAAGAGGAGAAATTGTTATCTTCCTAACCCAGGTTCAAATCCTGCTTGTGACATGTTTGTCCTTCGTGGACTGATTGTGGTTGACAAGGTACCAACAATCTCGCTCACACTTAAGTGCTTGAAGGTGGGATGAGATGTACCCAAACATTTTAGCCCAAGGGTTAGCTCAACCAGTGTCACCGATGTTGCTGGTCATTTGGCTAGCTCTATGCCAGTAGGTGCATGCTTTGAATCCCCTTGGGTGAGGCACACAAGTCTATGCCATCCATGAATGTTGGCAAGCATCCCTTGCGTATTCCCATAAGATTTTCCTTGGACTAAAAAACAAGCTTCATCTAATTAATGTTACTGAAAAGCTATTTGCCAGAGATATTACCAGACCTTCTATGACTTCATCCCTTCTAGAATTAAAACCTTGAATATATGCCAGTAACATAAACCTAGCACGTTGTAAACGCCCCATGCTTTCTTCCAATCATATTTTGTCTCTTCTATCGAAAGTGAACTTCCAAGAGATTGTTATCTTGAGATTCTTGCTATTCCATCTAGTGTCAGCTACTCTTCAATCTCCTCCAACAGAGAGAATGAAGCCCTCTAAGAAATTTTGGAGACTTGGATAAGCCAACTATGGCAAAACCTTAGTAACTTGGAGAATAGCAGAGAAGCCATCTATGCTTTTACCAAAACATCTCTGAAATGATTCTAAGTTTATACAAAACCAATGATTAATGGCTTTAACTTGCAAGAGTGATTTAGACATGATTCACCCAATCTAAACCAACATGATGGTTTTGTAAAGCTCTTTGCAGTGCTGAATTACTTGACTTTGGATCTCCACGCTTGACACATCATTAGAACGGAAGAAAGGAAGTCTCCAGATATGAAAAAATAAGGCATTTAATTTGGATATGCTGGATATTGCACACATGTCGTATTGGCCATTTATAACATAATTACCAATAATCCCCACAAGAACATAAACCATCCTTGAAATGATGGAACCGATTTGCATCCCTGACAACAATTTGTCGTTCAACAATCATAGCAATGAACTTGGTGGCACTGTGGCAGTCACCACACACACGCAAATTCTTAATGATTCGGATAGGTGTTCCTGGAGATGTGCTGATAAGCCCAAATGCAATCGCAAGTTTTTCACTATGATAGCAGAGAATATGCTCCTTCTCTTCATCCTCTACATCATGCAACACAAAGTTTTTGTCAGGCACATAACCGAACTTCTTCATCTGCCCTGCCAAATGATCCAGCATTGCATAGATTTCCTCTGATTGTGGATGTGATGTGTCTCCTACATTGAATGCATGAACCTTATCCTTCACCTCAATCCAGCTGCATCCTGGCCTACGTTTTAATCCTCTGTCTTTCATCATTGTTCTCACTTTTTCTACATCATCCCACCTGCCAGCTGCAGCATAGATGTTTGACATCACTACATAAAATCCAGGATTTTCAGGTTGCAATTCAAAAAGGCGTTCTGCCACAAATTTGCCTAATTCTATGTTAGAGTGGATCCTGCAGGCACCGAGCAAGGCTCCCCACACATCCGCATTCGGTTCAAATGGCATCTTATCAATAAACTCGCGTGCCTCATCCAAACGTCCTGCACGACCAAGAAGGTCAACCATGCACGAATAGTGCCCCACCTTGGGTGTTATGTGATACTCTCGACTCATAGAATTGAAGTAGTGAAAACCTTCATCTATTAAACCTGCATGGCTGCATGCAGATAGAAGAGTAATGAAGGTAATATGGTCTGGATCGATGTCTGCCTGTTGCATTTGATGAAAGAGAGAAAGGGCATCTTCTCCATGCCCATGCATAGCATACCCGGCAATCATTGCATTCCATGAGACAATATTTCTTTCAGACATTTTGTCAAAAAGATGACGGGCAACTTCTATGCTACCACATTTGGAGTACATGTCTATCAGTGCACTACCTACAAAAACATGTGATTCAAACCAAAGTCTAATAATGTAATGATGGATCTCCTTCCCATGTTTCAGAGCTGACAGGCGGGCACATGCAGATAGAACACTAGTGATGGTCATCGAATTCGGCTTGATGCCCACCAGACACATTTCCCGAAAGAGCTTCAAAGCCTCATCACCATGTCCTCTCTGGGCATATCCTGCAATCATTGCACTCCAAGAGACCACATCCCTTTTATGTATTTTCTCAAACACCTGGCGCGAACATTCCATACTACCACATTTTGCATACATGGCTACAAGTGCATTTGCCACTAGAGTTTCTGATGCAAATCCTTTTCTTCTCGCATGATCATGAATTTCCTTGCCCTGTTCTAGAGATTCTAACTGAGCACATGCCCGGAGAACACTCGCAATCGTTACACAGTCCGGCCTCACTCCTGCCAGCTGCATTTGACAGTAAAATTTCAAGGCTTCATCAGGATGCTCATTCTGTGCATATGCCGCAATTATCGCACACCATGTTATCACATTAGGCTTCAAGCCTGCTGACACCATTTGATTAAAAAGTTCCAAAGCCTTGTCGCATTGCCCATTCTGGCCATACGCTGTGATCATAGCATTCCATGAGACCACATCGGCCTGCGACAGTCCATCAAATACTTGCTGTGCAGCATCTAGACTTCCACATTTAGCATACATTGACAACAGGGCATTGCCCACAGTTTCATCACTCTCATAACCAGTTTTTGTAACATAACCGTGAACCTCTTTCCCACTATGAAGAGCCTCCATGTTGGCACACGCCGGAAGAACACTGACAACAGTGACAGAGTCCGGTTTCATACCTGCAAGATGCATCCGGTGCAAGAGATTCAATGCTTCTTCCTCCTGCCCATGCTGCGCATAGCCTCCAATGATTGAATTCCATGAAATAACATCTCTCTGAGACATTTTCGCAAACACGTTACATGCCTTCTCTATACTCCCACATTTGGCATACATGGCTACAAGGGCATTACCCACGAAGATCTCCGACTCCAATTTCCTTCCAATTACATAATCATGGACGCTCATACCTTGTTTCAGGTCCTGCAAACCAGCACAGGCCATGAGAGCGACTGCGAAGGTGAAAGTATCGGGTTCGATCCCCTCGTCTTGCATTTGATTATAGAGTGCCAGAGCTTCGGCATAGAATCCACTCCTCGCATACCCTCTGATTATGGCGTTCCATAAAATCGGTCTTCCGTGAGGTATTTTGTTAAACACTTGACGTGCATCCTGCAGGCTTTGGCATCTGCAGTACATGATCACGAGCTTGATCCCCAAGAATTCATGGTGTTCTAGCGCGCTTATGACGATGTGGGCATGAAGGGTTTTGCCCTTTGAGAGAGATTTTGTAAGGGTGCAGGATTCAAGAAGAGAAGCGTAAGTTTCAGGATGGACTGGACTGTTTAAGCTCTGTAACATGGCGAGTGCCTCCTTGAGTCGGCCTTCCTTGCACATTGCAGTAACGGTGGAATGGATGGAGCCGAGGGTGAATCTGTTATTGCTGCCATTGAAATCAGCTGCTACCCCAATGTCTAAAGTTGATGGCGGTCTCTGCAGTGTGGCAGTAATGATGCGTCTTGCATTCCTATGTTGATGCATATTCTTCCTGCGCAGAGAATTCACCCATCAACAATGATATATTCAACCAGAGCCGAGGTGGCAATGTCCCGACGTTGCCATGCTATCTGGACTAAACTGAAAGTATGTTTCAATTGTATTTAGCAAATTGAATCATGTCCTAGATCGACATTTACATAACTAAAAAGAAAGCTTGTATAAGAAAGCTTGTATGAATGTACTCGAGGAAAACAAATACATCATTTTGCAAAGAGGTGAGTAGAACCTGAAAGCATCATATGTTTATTCAAGCAAAGGTTGCATTGCATGGTGGCTAGATCGTCAATCATTGATCATCAAGATCTTGGTATCCAGTCTAGAAGTATCACATCGTAATACTTCAAAATAAGATTTAGTCGAAAACCTAAGTGAGCGTTACTTAAAAGCATACAACCACTAACGGAGGGTAAAATAAAATGACACGACGGTTTTTTAATTTATTATTTCTCAAAGTTTTAAATACAATAGATAACCCATGATAGTTATAATAAGATATTAGAATACAAATATCAAGCTGTTATTCAAGTTATTGATTATTTAGCAAAATATTAATACTAGCATTCGCCCCCTCTTTTAGGGACAAAAATGAACGTTGATATGAGAAGAGGAAAGTTAGAAGAAAGAAAAACATAAACAGAGACAATACTTGAATTAACTAATTGAACGCAAATATACATTAAGGAATAAATGTCATTTGATTCATGAAAATGCACGATATAATCCAAAAATAATTCATTGACCCATAAAGTATTAACTAAGTGTAGCACCCAATTGCAAATAGATATAGCAAGTAGATATGCAAATATCATTCATCAAATATTCAATATTTTATCAACATCAACATATAACTTTTAGATATGTATGTAATCCGAGTTGATTGATTTTATAGCAAAAGTAGAGAGCGAGTAAAAACTGCGATAACTAGTTCAAGTAGCTGAAGTAAATACTCAATTTGATTTGGCATAAAATCTTAAAAAATGAAGCTTTAAAACCAAAGATCTATCACAAAAATGCATTAATAGTGCATACAACATATCTCGACTGGTCCACAAAGTTATTGTTTATTGGTTGCCGCAACCAACCGACATAACGGTCGACTGCTTCAGAGAGCTTGTCGACTTACATTGCAAATTTTCGGTTGATTGGCCTAGTCGATAGGTCGACCTCTTCTACTTCAAAGTCTTTCTTTTTTATGAAGAAAGAAGGAGATGTGAAATAACTGAACAAAAGATGGATGACTGTGCAAAATTGATAGATGTAGTCGGTACTGTTTATTTATGACTGGAACTGGCCGCTGCTTCTTGTTGTGCACAGACTTGAACAATTGTTTCAACCGATATAGATAGATGGTGGTGAAATTTTTCCCAATGGCGCAGTGAGTTTTGCATGTCAATCGTAAGTGTTGTCAGGCTTGATAACTCAGTCATCTTTTCCTCTGTTGTCTTGCTTTGTAGATGAATTAAGTCTGGACCAAATAGCTCAATTTTCTGATTGGCAGCTGTAAGCAGTGTTTGGAGATGTGGTTGAAGTTGTTCCATTTTAAAGAGGTTGTTTCGGGCTTGGCTCAACCATTGCTCTTCACTTTTTTCTAATTTCTCCAATTTGCTATTTTCTATCAAAATTTGATCTTCGATGCTTCTACTCATGGTGTCGTCAGCTACTCGGCGTTACTAATGAAGTTTATCAATTAAGTCACTTGTGTTCCGCATTTTTGTGAATACATTGCCATAGTGTTTGTACCAATTTCAGAGAACATCAATGACAGTAGCTGCTTGGTCATTATACTGGTTGAGTTGATCATATGCTGAATTAAATGCTTCATATTGTGTCGACATCAGGGATGATGTTATTGTGGCCTGTTCCTGTCAGTCCCTGATGAGTTCTTCTCGCAATCTCGACACGACTGTTTGGAATAAGTGAAGAGCTTTATCAAGTGTGTTAGTCGTGTCAGAGTTGGCTAGAAGAGAAACGACTTCTTGCGCTAAGTCCTAACACTTAGCCAAAAATACATTTTGGTCTTGTTATAATTGGTGTATGCGGTCTTCGGTTTCTAGTCTTCGATGTCGTTGCTCTCGACTAATTGCATCAACCAGTAACTCGAGCTCTGTTTGTGTTGCTTCTTGTGGCTTGTATGTCAAGATGGGCCCGAATTGGTCGAGATGTACAGATAATCGACCCAGCTGAGAGATATGATCCAGATGTTGTTGTTGTTGTTGCAACTCTCTATTTTGGCACCGTTTGTCTTGACGCTGATTTTTCTTGGACTTCCATTGAGATTTTGGAGGCTCTAGTTGTTGTTCTGAGTTTTTGTGTGTCTCGGCTGCTTCGCGTGAGACTTGTGTTTCCACTTGTGCTTCGTTAATGTTTTGTTCTGGTTTTATTGAGCTACTTGGTACGACTGCTGTATTTGTTGGGAGTGCTTCTGCGACCATTGGTTGATTGTCTTCTTGTCCTTGTTCTGTGGCTGCTTCAGTGATTTGTGCTGTTGGTTCGGCTGCTAGTTCCATGGCTGCTTGAGTGATTTCTGTTGTTGGTTTGGCTACTGCTTCGAAGAGATCTTGAGCTAGTGCTTCTTGTTCTTGAATTACTTGAGATGGAGTAGTGGTTCCGTCAGCAGGTGTAGGGAACGACACATTAATATCTGGTGTGTCTTTGACTTGGGGAGCAGGGTTGGAAAGGGAGCTTCCAGATGGTTCGGAACTGGAAACAGGAGACAACACTTCTGGTATCAATGGTTCGAGTGAATTCAAAACTTCAAGGTCTGGGGGGTGTTCCGGTGGATTGACGGCAAGTCGGGGAGGTGAATGGGCTTGCACCGACAGGTTCATTGGAAAAGGGATAAACTGTGAAGTTTCCTCGCAAGAAATGGGACTGGTGGGGTCCAGATTATGCTGAAGATGTCTATGATGCATACCCATTGCTTCTGGTGCTAAAGTACTCAGAGGGTTCAATAGTTTAGTTGGGCCAGCACTAAGAGGGGCGGAATCAATCGATGGATTATTGTCGATGAAGACAGGTTTCTTCGTCATTAAATCTTGCCATTTTGGGAACATATTGGGGAGATTGGTTATGAATTGTGTTAGGTCTTGTTCAGTTTGAAATGTTTGACGAAGAGGGAGAGGAAGAGATTGTACAACATTTGAAAACTGAGTTAATGCTAAAGGTGCAAGTGGAGTACTTACAGGTGTAGTGAAAATAATGTCTTCCATCACAATAACCGGAGACATTGCGGGTGAACTTACAGTCAAGTCGATAGAATCCTCGACCATAAGCTGAACTTTCTTTTTTGGTTGTGGCCTGCTACGAGCTTCCTCAGCTTCCAAAAATCTGTTAAACTCCTCATCGACTGGTACTTTATTTTTAGCTGGATCCTCGAGAATTTGTGTTGCACTGTCGAACAGTTCTACCTCATCTTCCTCAGTCGGCTCCGATATGATCATTTTTATTTTTCCCTTGCCATGCAATTTTACATCTCGTGCTTGTTGAGCTTCTGTTAACTCGTCGGCTACCTGTTGAATGTTTTCATTCGTTAAAGCATATTCTGGGTTGTCGGAGTGACTTTGTTCATCTGAATGTTCGGATGTATCCAAAGGGTCTTCATGTGGTGTAAGAGTAAGTGCTAGAGGTTGTTGTGTGACTGTAGGTTCAGCTTCATATACAAAGGTGTGCATATATAAGCGGCCTTCATACTCTTCCTCTTTTTCTTGATCTGTTAGAGGTTCAACTATGGGGACGCCGACCTCTCGGGCCTTACCAATAATTGTCAGTATTGTATTGCTTTATCTGCTGAGCTCATTGAAGATTTCATCGACGGAAGGGTAAAGGTAGAGATCTCTTGCGGCGCCACTTATGCCTTGCAGGTGCCACACCTTGGTGTGATCCAGCTCAAGTTGGATGTGTGCCGACGGAGGAAGATTTTGTCGAACATTTTGAGGTACTCTCCATCTGGTGGATACAGTTTTTAGGTTTTGAAACCAGACTTCGAGCCAAATTTTTACCGTTAAGGGGCCTAGCCGATTTCCCCCAAATGTAAAAGACTTGAAGTTATGCATTAACATGGGTGTTTCTAGAGAAAAGTCTTTATTTCCTAATGGTCTCAGATGCGTCATGGCAATCCAGATAATTAGAGATGGGTACCGAATGGCCGCTTTATCATTTTGACATTTGGATCATATCGTCCAGATAATGTCGGCTAAGTAGTTTGCTCAGTTGTATTGTTGGCCACTTACTGCCATGTTCAGCATTGCCTCTAGCATTTCAATTTTTAGATCCGAACCGCGACCCGAAGTTGATAAAGTGATCGAAACGATTCGAGAAGCTATCTTATAATTTTCACATTTCATGTTACTTATCACTAACCCTCGAGAATTTTTTCCATTCGGGTGCTCTATAAATTCTTCAATCAACTCTGGCCTATGTCAAACGGGTACATATTCGCCTTTATTTGACAATCCTGTAATCTTGTAAATAAGTGCACCATTTATCTCAACTGGGGTATCAAAATAAAATTTTCCATTATGATATCTGCTAACTATGAATTGAGCAATAATATCCTTGAGTCCACCAAACGATTCAAGCAGAGGTGCTTGCATGTAATTCAGAATTGTAGCATCCCAAAATTTTACAGCTTGTTCTCTCCATTGGCCTTTTGAATCTTTTCCCCAAATTAGAATGTCTTTCCATGCTCTTCTCCAATGTGACTCCTGTACCTTAGAATTTTGAACCTGTTGCAAGCAGGTTTGCAACGGTGTTTGGGATATCTCTAACTCACGGACTTTAGCTGCGACTGAATGAGTGGTTGTCTAAACCCTCTTGGGCACCATGGTTTCTATACAATTGTAAATATCGCAGAGGTTTTCTGGTATTTCTTAAGTCTGGTTTTCCAGTTCTTGTAGAAGAGTATCGAGGAATCCTGGACTTCAGGATTTAAAGAAGACGAGCTCGGCACGTGTGGCTGTAAAGTAGATGGGTGTATTAAAGAGTGATTTAACAACGGAGTTAATTTTGATTGACAGGCTATCCGTGCTTAATTAAGTGGATGCTTTGCATTTATGTTGGAAATTTGTCGCCTTCTATCTTTTATTTTATCATGTCGGTTATGGCTAAGCTATCGATTGTGATTAATATGGTGATTTCAATTTGTACGCGTGGCGACTTGGAAACTTCCATCTTGAAATCCTTGGTATTGTCAACGCATAGGGTTGATATAAAACTTGGTGGATCTCCGACGAGTTGATAAAGTTCAAGCAGTCGATTGTTTTGGCATACTCGACAAGCGACTGCACAAGTCGGTGAAGAGTGATCGACTGCTTTGGCATAGTTGACAGGCGATTGCAAGAAGACGAGTTGGGCACGTTTGACTGTAAGTAGATGGGTGTAATAAAGAGTGATTTAACGATGGAGTTAATTTTGATTGGCAGGCTATCCGTGCCTCATTAAGTGGATGATTTGCATTTATGTTGGAAAGTTGTTTCCTACTATCTTTTATCTGATCTTGTCGGGTATGGCTAAGCTGTCGATTGTGATGAATATGGTGATTCCGACTTGTACGCGTTGCGACTTGGAAACTTCCATCTTGAAAGCCTTGGTATTGTCGATGCATATGGTTGATATGAAATTTAGTCGATCTCCAACGAGTTACACATCTGTTCGACCTTCGATGAGTTACATATTTGGTCGACCTGATTTTACCTGATTTTCGACCATACATACTGCGATCATGAAGTTTGAAGTTCTCTACAAAGTGGATGGTGAGAAATAACTTTTCTTTATATACATTTTTTCCCGTTTTTGGCTGTATAGGTCAGAATACAACTTATTATAACAAACATCGACCATATTTTTAAATAATTACCCAACTATCTGTGCTAATTTACCAGCCAAAGCGTCGGTGTGAACTCACCAAAACCTGCGAAATGGTCGGCGTGAAACGGACAAAGAAACTCAAATAAACAAAAAAATAATTACCCAACTATCTGTGCTAATTTGCCAGCCAAAGCGGTCAGCGTGAAATCACCAAAACCTGCGACACAGTTGGCGGTCAACGTGAATCAACCGCGCAAGCATGAAGTCTCAAAATTGCTGCCACACAGTCGAGGGACTGCATGAAAGGGGCAAAGTAATCCAAATAATTTCGACGACATGGTCAACAAAGACGGCTGAAGATAAAATGTGAGTTCTCCTGCAAAGAAAGCCGTAATAGTTAGAAATATCTGGGGCCAAAGTGGAAAACACGTGGCAGGATTCCATTCACTCCATAAGCGAGGAATCTAACAGATGTGGATGGTCATGCTTCTCATTGTGAAAACGCCTTTGGTGTAATTTTAATGATATGAAAATTATAATTAAATATAAAAACCTTAATGTAACATATTTTTTGTTTGGGAGATAGAATAAATAAATATTGTTGAGTAATGAAATTAAATCTGTTAATGAAATTAACAACAAATAGGACTTATTCATTAGATTGATAGAGATATATAAATACATAACTAAATATAATGATGGACAATTAAACATGCATCTAAAACTTAACATGCACAGAGGAAAGTCTTCAACATTGATAACAATTGTCATTGATAATCTAAGACTTAATACTTAATAGGCACGGAGGAAAGTCTTCAACATTGATAATAAAAGTGGTTACAAAAGATACGTAGGAACCTCCTACAACTACTCACATGTTTCATATCCATCATTTTCGACACAAGTGTTTAAGGAAATAATTAAAAGAAAATATGTTAATACCACAAGAATCATCTACTTAAAAATGGAACCAAATTACAACATTATGATAGATAGGAAAAAAAAATTGCTTTGTTGAAATACATTCCATGAAGGATTCTAAGTATTAAAACACAAGTCCAAAAAAGTTAGTTCAAAATATGCAAAGTCATTGGGTTCTCTATTCCATTAGTTGTAGATATATATGTTATGCAAACATAAAAGCATTTTTTTAAAGCATTGATACAAAAGGAAAAAACTCTATTTGGTTTGTATATGCTACTAGCTATAGAGATATTTGTTATTGAAAGACCATTGGCTAGGTTCCAAAAAAAATGCTCATGAAGTTGTGCAATACATGTGAGCAAAAACTGTTTCAACAACATTAGAGAAAGCTTTGTATTTTGTCTGTGCCAAAATCTTCTACAACAAGTCTACTATTGACAATAAATTGAAACCCGTTCCATCTATTTTTTTACAAAAAATTGTTCCTATGCATTGGATGCAGATTATTCTCAGATCAATGAGCAAAATTTAGCGCAATAAATATGCAAGTATATTAAATGAAAAAATAGATGCTCTTGATTTCTATTTTGTATCTAGAAGAGAATTATATTGATCTTCAATTGCAGAAATTCAAATTATTCTGTGTGGAGAAGATAACTAAATATCAACTCAGTAGTTGATTTTGAATTACATACGTGAGCATATAAGCTAGAACAATGTTAGTTCTTGATGCATTGTCAATGTATAATGCTAGAAAAGATAGTTGTATTTGTGTTGCAAACTAGGTTTGGTGGCATGTTTGATGTCATTTGGTTCCATATTCAGATTCTATATTTTATAGCCATATTTTGAAATCATTGTAGAAGTTGGTAGTCAATAGAACCTTATCGTATGCTTTTCATATATACAATTAGAAAATAGGCTCAGAGCGATGGCTAAAAAAAAATCCATAAACAAAAAACATCACAAATGATAGAGACAAATGACTGGCTTCAATTTTAATTAATCTTGATGCAGTTGTGGTTAGTTGGTAAAAACAATAGCCTACTAGGTCAACTAGAAAGAATACATAAACAAGATGCTAGCTTTTGATAGGAGAGCAGATTCTTTTTGAAGTACCATAGTCAAGTGGATAGTAATTTCAAGGTCCTTTGCCTCCACAATTTCTTTAAATCTAAATTATAAGTACAAAAAACTATAGGGTTAATATAGGGCAACTGGTTGTTTTGCTTTCAATATTTCCCAAAACAAAAAATCGTAAGATCATAAGAACTACTCTTGATATTTGCCCAATTTTTACATATAAAATATGAAACATTGGGGAATTCCTCCAAATCTCCAAAACTATATAGTAGGTTAGAATTTTTTTTGAAGCATTGCCTTTGAATTATAAATTTCTCAATTTTAGATTAGGAAAACTAGACAACAATTTTTGCTTTTAGACAAGAATGCTTTCTAAAAATCATCCTTGATGATAACAATAAGACTATATGGAATGAAGTACGTTTCATGATGTAATAGGTCATTATTGAATGCAATTCAGTGAATACTGCTTTTTTGGAGTCCAAAGGATCTATTTCAATCCTGGCCTCATGGGTATTGTTGTCTAACTAGGATCAGTTTCTCCTTGTCAACCAAGATCAAAAGAATTTATATCCAAACTAAAAATGGGTTTTGTTTATTAGCATGGTATCATAGTATCAAACTTCTGGTGAAGTACCATAGTAATTCCAAAACTATCATGGCACTGTATATCAAATAACCTTATATAGATCAATGGCTCTTATGTGAATCAAAGTAATAGGACAGGTTGACAAGTTTTAGTGAGACAACTCAGCTAGGCACCAAAGCAAGCCATGTTAACTTGGATGTGAAATCGCTCAAGCTTGGTCAAACTCACCAATACTTAGAGAATTTGACCTATTGATGAAATTTGATCACTTTGACTAATTTGACCAGTTTTGATTGTTTTTTATCAATTATTGAGTATTGTCATTTCATCTTTCACAAAACAAAGTAGGGAAGCTTATTTTCTCAAAATTGAATGTCCCAAAACCCTATTCTACAGCAAGATGCAACTTTGATTGGTATGCTAGAACTTAGAAGTAAACCATTACTAAAGCAATATGTTCGATTGAATCTTGTTATGAATTCTCTCGTATGTCTGTATAGACCAGTAGAAGAGAGACTCGATCCTTGCCATAAGAAGGGGAACCCATTGGGATTGTTTATTTCCTCTAGTTTTATGCATATAAAAGGATATTGTTTTCCAATCAAAATTGCAAGTGCTAATTTCATAACACACATGAAAATTGCTTTGCTGCGAACACATGCTTTTAACATTGAAATATTGCCAAGGAACAATATCGCAATGCAAAAACAGCCTAATTTTATTGCCAACAAATCCAAATTTCGAAGTGAGGTTGATATACTAAAAGAAAATCTACATAGCTATTGCTGCTAAATAAAAGCCTAGGGTATAGTTCCTATATACATATCTAACATACTAAAAAATGTATGTAAAACTTTAGATGTGTCCACAAAGATGGATTGAACTTTACAACGTTAGAAAACTCCAGTGACAATATTAATTACGGAGACCTATACAACTACGACAACGATAATGAACACAATAGTATTTCTTTTTCATCGACATCACTAAGCACCAAAGAAGTGGATGTTTGGAGCGCTTAAAATGATGGTCTACACATTTGTTCTGTTCAATATACTTCTAGTAGACCTCTAGATGCCTTGGTGACATTGAACACTAGCATTACTCATCACCACAGTTAAAACCATGCAAAGGACGATGTAAATTCAATTCAGTGAAATTGGATCGACCAGGGCATGACAACCCTTCAAAATTTACCACATGCATAGACAAATCCCCCATGTCTGCCGACAATCTAGACTCTCCTTTCGGCATAGCATGAGATTTCGAAGGGTTCTAAAATTAGTGAGTAGATTTAGGTTTCAACGATTTTCAAAGGGTTTTAAAGACTCTAGGGGTCAAGTGTTTTGTGTTAGGATATTTCAATGCTCCATCCTTGTCCTACCTAGCATTATTTATTTTTCCTAGTTGTTGATGATGTCATTCCCCCCTAGTGGTGTGCATATGTCATCTAGGATCCATCTACCACCTTTTGAGCCCTGCATGCATCATTTTAGGACCACTTCAGTCAGTTCCCTATTTTATAGGAATACTAGTGTTCCAGTGTAGTCCACCTGAGTTAGCTAACTCTTATGGGGAGTTAGAGCTCTGGATGCCACTGATTGTGGCCTCATGTGCCCATTTCTGATTGACATGCATGAAAAACTCACTATTGCGCCCTCCTTAGTCAGTTAACTAATTGTGACTTTAGTTAGCTGATTTTAGGTTCAGTTCAGTTGAGTTTGAGTCTTCTGGAGCACTCCAGTGGTGATAATACCTATGCTAGACCAACTGAGGTTCAAATTCTCCCGTGTGATTCGAATTCTCTCCATTGTAACATCATTGTTCATTATACTGATTATTGGATCATGTGACATTATTTTGCTCCTATCTGAGTTCTGCTACATAATTATTCTTCTGCTCTTTTTTACTGCAGTTTTCACTCTTATTCAACTTTTCTGCTCATTCTTTCTTTGTGAGGTATCCTCATCTTGTTGTGACTTAGATTTTCACATGGTATCAGATCCATTCAGCGAATAGGTTGAGAAGCTGCTTTAGGTAGTGCGTCAGAAGCCTCTAGATTTCCACAGCAAATCCTGGTGCCATTGCATTGAATTCATTGGAGAAATCCAATAGCCAAGTGTGAAGGATCTAGATAATAATGCCTACTGTCCTAAAGAAGTGCTCAGTAGTAGTCTACCTCCATTATTGAGAGTTTTTTTGCAGGTTATTCAAATTTTTTGAGTGTTGCATCAGTTTTCACCTTGTATTCGCTCCAGCAGTTGTAATGGACAATTCAAACTCTCCTCTCTCTCCCAGGATCATGACACCCTTCAATTACCTTGATTGGAGGGCTGATATGTAGATGGTATTGCACAACAAATCACTATACAGGGTGACAATGGGGAAGGATCCCGAACCACAATTAGCTGTAGAGAAAACCAAGTATCAGAATAGATTGGATGAAGCATTTGGTTTTATGTGTATTCATATTTTTAGAGATCTACTCTTCCACCTCGATGGATTGAAGACTCCAAGAGAATTATGGTTGAAGTTAGAGACCCTCTTCGGCAAACAAGATGAGCTAAGAGGCCATATTATGGAAAATGAGTCGATTGCTCTACAAACGAGCAGTTTCGAGACCATTCAACAATTCTTTTCAAAATTCAAATCTATGGTTATGCAATGCAAGCAATGTGGCATTAAGAAGAAGGATGAGTAGTTGGTGCTATCCATTCTGAGCAAGCTATGTCTTGAGTTCTCCATCTTTGTCTCTACCTTCCATTCTGGACGAATGTCAATCCTTGGTTGGAAGATTCCCTCCTTATATGTTTTCACTAAATCTCTCATCCAATAACAAGATAAGTTTATCCATATGGGCGCCTTGAAGGCCTCTAAAGATCAAGCTCTTATGGCTGGAGAACCAAAAAGTGTAAATGGGAAAGGAAAGCACAAGGGCAAGGATAAGAGGCCATCTGAACCCAAGCATAATGCCAAGTCAAGTCCATCAAAAGGAGCCTCCATCTCTAAGAAGGACAAACAGAAGGGATTTGAGAAATCCAAGTGTTCCTATTGCAAGAAAGGAAACCACTCAGAGAGATCTTGCATGCAAAAGAAGATAGATCAGATGACCAAGCTTCTTGAACAACACAACATTTCCCTCCCAAAAGGTGCAAGAGAGACTAATTATGGAAGTGAGTTTGATGGTCATGAGAGATGCCATGCACTGAAGGTTGTATTTTCAAAATAACAAGCCCTCCTCATAGATTCAGGAGCCTCCAACCTCATGGTTGCCTCTAGAGAATCATTTTCTTCTTTAGATCTCAAACATGGTATGATTATTCACATGGGATACAACTCTAATATCTTTGTTGAAGGGAAGGGAACAATACATATGGAGCATGGGAAGTTCAAAAATGTTTTATTTGTACCTTCTTTGTCAGCAAATTTGTTGTATGTATATTAGATGACTCACACAGGTTCACCAAAGAAAGTGGTCTTTGGTCCTGACACATTTGAGATTGCAGAGATCTCTACTAGGAATATTATAGTGAAAGGGTTTGCAAACCATGCCTCCAAGGCATATGAATTATCACATTTTTTCCATACTCTCTGCCTACCCCATCGGAATATGATGAAGATCAGAGTGATATCTCTTCTAATGAATATGAGGATCAAGATCTTAATGTTGAGAATAAAGTTCAAGGAGATTCAGATTCAGATCCATATCTAACACATGCTCCCAACCCATGGCCAAGGCCAATATGGTATCACAAAGTCCTTGTAGTTCCTGGGAACACAGTTGGGGATCCATCTGACCATAAAACCACCATATCTCAGTATCATGCAAAAATTGCACTATGTCATGCAGATCCACTTCTCTCAGAGAGGTGCTACATGATGGTTGGGTTTGATCCACTCTCTCTCGGAGAGACTTGCCGTGGGGGATCTACAACCAAGTACAAATCTCAGTTGTCTAACAAAAGGTACTCAAAGGTTCATGATTTGGACCACAATGAGCCATTCACTCCAGTAGAAAGAAGGGTTCCCAAAAGACTTGTTTTGGAAAATACAACTTCTACACAGTGGGAGGTACATCAGAGGAGCAGATCCAGATCTAGATCTAGCACCTGCATTACTATCCTACAGAGGAGAAGCTTGCCAATATTTTTGCAAAAGCTTTCACTGAGGAAAGTTTTTTCCTTCTCTGCTTAGTATGAAGGTTCTTTGAGTTCCCTACTGTTGTTCTTTTTGGGGGGGGTATTTTTCCCTTGAGGTTTTTCCTCACTTCCTTGGTTCATGGACAATTATTTTTTATCATTTATTTGATTGTATGGGTGACCTTTGGTCTTAGTAACTAGGTCCCAAGATACAAAAGTATGGATTAAGGGGGGGGTGTTAGGATATTTCAATACTCCATCCTTGTCCTACCTAGCATGATTTATTTTTTCTAATTGTTGATGATGTCATTTTCCCCCTAGTGGTGTGCAGATGTCATCCGGGATCCCTCTACCACCTTCTGAGCCATGCATGCATCATTTCAGGACCACTTCAGTCAGTTCCCTATTTTATAGGAACCTACTGAGTGTTCCAGTGCAGTCCACCTGATTTAGCTGACTCTCATGGAGGGTTAGAGCTCTGGATGCCACTGATTGTGGCCTCATGCACCCATTTCTGAATGAAATGCATGACAAACTCACTATTGCGCCCTCCTTAGTCAGTTAACTGATTGTGACTTCAATTAGTTGAGTTTAGGTTCAGTTCAGTTGAGTTTGAGTCTTCCGGAGCACTCCAGTGGTGATAATCCCTATGCTAGACCAACTAAGGTTCGAATTCTCCTGTGTGATTCGAATTCTCTCCATTGTAACATCATTGTTCATTATACTAATATTGGATCATGTGACATTATTCTGCTCCTATCTGAGTTATGCTGCATAATTATTCTTCTGCTATTTTTTACTGCAGTTTTCACTCTTATTAAACTTTTCTGCTCATTCTTTCTTTGTGAGGTATCCTCAACTCTTAGATCTATTGTGACTTAGAATTTCACATTTGAAGATTGGACTTTAAATTCGAATATTCGAAGGCTTGCACGAGGATTCATCATTTGCAATCCCTAATCGTTTACAATGGCAATTCGTCATTTGCAAATACGAGGTTGAATAACAAAAAGAACCTTGAATTTACCCTCAGCAAATGAACTCCAGGAATCAAGAGTTTTGAAGATTGTACTTTAAATTTGAAGATTCGAAGGCTTACACGAGGATCTGTCATTTGCAACCCTTGATCATTTACAAGGACAATTCGTCATTTACAAATCTAGGATTGAATAACAAAATGAACCCTGAAATCCACCCTCGAAAAAAGAAGGATTGGTTCAACAATAAACTTTAACAATAAGAATCTACCCTTTGCAAATGAAGAATTGGTTTAACAACAAATCCTCTCCTGTTTTCCTAGCCTTGGTTAGTACAGATAGCAAGACAAAACCATGAACACTAAGAACAGAACATACGGTTTTAGGGACAAACACAAGCTTGAAACAAGAAAAATGCTAGAAGCAAAGCACAAACAACTTTGTTTTTAAAATCACTGGAGAAAAAAGTTGGAAACCCCATATTCCATAAGAAGCAAAAACATTACAGACACGCAACACCCTGCACAAATACAATCACTGAAGCAGCAAAAGGAAACAAATGGAGCACATGAACCTGGCATAACAATTCGCTCATTTTTTTTTGTTTGCAAATAGGGAAACAACAAGCTGAATACATTTTTTTCCAACTACGTATAACAAATTCTGATTGCAAGGAGGGAAACAACAAGTTGAATACACATTTTTTTCCAACCATGGATAACAAATTCTAAAGAACATCCCAAAAAAATACCTGGAAACGCAACAACCAAAGAAATACGAGAAAATTGGAAAAAATTGTCCACCTCGCTTTGTAGCAGCCGTTGTGGACAGTCTCAAGAATGAAGGAACCAACAAAGGGAAAAAACAAAGAAGCAACAACATAAAACAACACCCGAACTCCATTTCTCGTAGTCCCCAGCTTTGAAGACTAGCCATAAGATGAACCATCGCCACAACAACACAACCACTAGAAGAAATTCAGAAACTACATGATCAAACAACCACAAAGACACCTAGAGAAAACTCTTTGAAAAAGCAACAAAAAAACAACACCCACCAAAATAGCACCAAATCCGAACAAGGAATGCATAAAACTACCTGAGGTTCCAACTTGTTGTTCCATAACCTTGCAAATATTCAATCGATCAAAGACTGTCCACGTTGGTGCACAATACTGTACAAGACATTAAATCGCATTAACCGACAGTGAATGTGAAACCTAGGTTCTCCACTTCATCTGCCATGTAAATAACTTACGAAAGACAGCCTAATTAATACCCTACAACGCATTAAAACCTTATGATGCCAGCACGCCTCCGGGGCCTAGGGCACAGGAACATAGGCTGGCATCGGCAGACGCAGCCAATAAAAATATAGAAAAATCCTTAATTAAAAAATCATCAAAATGAAAAATCGATCCAAACTATGGAAAACCTTCGTCCAACTGAAAATTTTGGAAATGGTCTTCCTGATTAATACCCCCAACTTTGTCACTAAATGTCGAAGACATAAAAATTCTATCGGTTTCAAATATAATTTATTTAAAATAATAGTAATAATAATAGCATTTTAAGGGAAAAGAATTGTGAACTAAATTTTAATAATTAAATTAATGATTATATGTTATAATTTTTAAAAGATGGTAAAATTTATAATAATTTAGTTATTTTTTCCCTTGGAAAAATTTGTAATTTTATTTCAAATTGGAACAAAATTACATTCAGCACATGTAATAAGATCACTAAGATCCCTACATTGTCACAGATTACATCCCTAATTCGTTACTTCAAAATTCCATTCTACCTCATCAATGTCTTGATCATCTTTGATCAGCTGTTGTCTTCCTGTTTCCAATAAACCATCTGAATTCAATGAAAGGCTGTCCCAGCCAGTAACTATAAATTTTCTCCATTTGTCGTCTCTGTTAACCCATTTTATTGCTGCTATAGCCGCACAGTTAAACATATTAATCTGATTCGGTTTCCTTACCATATTCTGGCACTCGACGGTCTGTGAATGCGCGTCCATTGGCCGGTCCTCTAAGATATATTATTTCCTATTGTTCCCATCTGGCGATTCCAGCGTGCATCTATCACTTATCTCCCCCTTCAAAACATTCAGTGCAGTGCCTCCTGTTCCTCATAAAATGGTCTGTGATAATAACTGAATGTGCCTGCTGGAGAATGAATAGTTATCTTCCAGGTACCATTAGCTAAAGCCTGCTGCGTTGCCTCCTTTGATAGCTGGTCTGCCATCCCATTCCGCTCCCTGAAAACATGTGTAAATGTGATGTGGTTAAATCTCAATTTAATCCGGTTCACCTCTTCCAGGATAGGTAAAAGGTCCATCACATGACACAGAGCTTTCTCCTTTGCCCAGTTGATGACTAACAAGGAGTCACCAAAGATCTGAAGGGACATGCATCCTTGTTCCAGGGCAAATAACATTAGCAATTTTAGTGACATGAGTTCTGCGTAGTTATTAGTTCCTCTTCCCAGTCCAGCCACCAGATGGAAATAATGTGCCTCAGATTTGTATAGGACTCCCCCCCCTCCACAAATCGATTGTAAGTCTGAGGCACCATCGAAATATGCCCACGGCATGGAGAGATCAATATGTTCTACCCGCAAAGGTCTAGTTCTGCTAACTTGTACAGGGGCCACAAATTGAAGAGTGACCGCCACCATCTGAGCCACTACCGAATCCAGAGGTACCCTGCAGTCCTGGAAAATCACCTTATTGCGGGCAAGCCATATGCCCCAAGTGTATATACACGGGAGAGCCCGGAGAGGGGAAGAGTATTGATCAGACCACCATAAATGGAATGCTTCCAGCACACTCGATCCCCTCCACCCCACCTTGATTGCCAAAAGTTTGCTGATATCAGACCATACATTCTGTGAGTATTGACAGTGAATGAAAAGATGTGCCAGATTCTCTTCAGCAACCATACAAAGTGGACAGATCCCTGGACCCTGAATAAAACGTTTCTGCAGAATGTCCCAAGTAGGGGCCTTATTTTCCAGGATCGCCCAGAATAGTAATTTAGCTTTGCCCGGACATCTTAATTTCCACAATAATTTCCACCACCACCCCAAAACTCTGTTATGGTTTTCCACATTGAGTTGGATATAACCATATTTTGGTGAATATACTCCTGAGGGATGGTGATCCCAAATAAGTACATCAGCCCTGTTGGTCAACCTAATATGGGTATGTCTTAACCGCCGTATATACTCCTCCCATTCCTCATGCAATTCCGTCGAGATCCCTAGCTGTCGAGCAGAAAGCCACCCCTGATGCCATAGTGTTGAAGCTCCCTGATCCGCTAAGTCATACAGATTATAACAACCTCCAGTAGCCAAAAAAGTCCTCAGTTCCATCGAAAGAACATGTCCACCCCTGCAACCAACCCAAGGGTCCAACCCTATCCGAAGTAGACTCCCGTCGCCGATCCTCCACACTAAACCCGAGCCGACTAATGAGAAATGCTGCACCACTGCTTTCCAAACCACAGAGCAGTTTGCCCTCGACTTGTTTCTCATCCTGATCCATTCAAGAAGTGTTAAAGGGGCAATATATTTATGATAGACCACTCTAGTCCAGAGGCTCTGTGTATGAATAAGTCGCCATGACACTTTGGCCCCCAAGGCTTTAGCAAACATGAATATATTCTTTAAACCCCATCCTCCCAAAGCCTTAGGTACATCAATTTTCTCCCAGCGTACCCACACCAATGCCCGATTCTCACTCGTACCCTTCCAAAGAAAGGCAAAACACAGTCTCCTGATCTGCTCCAGCACTCCGATGGGAATCCAAGCAAGTGACAGCCAATATACCGGTATCGCTTCCAATACTGATTTTATCAGAACCAGCCTACCTGCCCGAGAGAGCCATTTATGACTCCAACCATAAAGACGTTGTTCTAATTTTGCTATTAACCAGCTCCAGTCTGTCTTCAGATAAGCATTCGGTTTCAGATGGAAGCCAAGGTACTGTAATCCCTCATCTAAGTCCAAGGTCTTGTATGGTAGTTTGTTAACCATGTATAGCTTCTCCTGCTCGGATAAATTCGAGCAAGTGATAGTTGATTTGTCGATATTTACTAGCATACCTGCTGCAGCTTGTACTAAGTGGAGGTCTTCCACCACCTTGTCAATATCCTGGCTCGTGCCATCACAGAAAAGCAGGATGTCATCAACAAAAAGGAGATGTGTAATGAACAGTACCTGAGAGATTGATATGCCTCTAAAGGAGCCAGCAGCTTTGGCGTTCAATATAAATCGGCTAAGTCCTTCAGCGACGAGGAGGAACAACAGTGGAGATAGGGGACATCCCTGACGTAGTCCCCTCCCAGCCTGGAAGAAAGGGCTGGCAGAACCATTAATTAGAACAGCAAATTGCACCGTAGTGAGGCAGGCCATAATCCATCTGATAAAATCATAGCAGAATCCTAGGTGTGTAAGAAGAAACCGGATATACAGCCAGCTAACCCTGTCAAATGCTTTGGAAAGATCAATCTTAATTACCGCTCCCTTCTGCTTCTGCACCTTGAGCGTGTGTAATCCTTCCTGTGCAACTCCAATGGCCTCATGAATTTGGCGGCCTTCCAGGAAGCCAAATTGCTCACATGAAATGTGCTGAGACAAAATTATCTTGAGTCTTCGCGCCATTACCTTAGATATGATCTTATAGATGCAGTTACAGAGAGCGATTGGTCTGAATTCAGCAAAGTTGACAGGCTTGTCAGTCTTCGGTATCAGAGTTAAAAAAGTGGAGTTGAAGGGACCATGGACGAACCCAGCCTTGCGCGATTCTTCCACCACTTGCAAAATCTCCTCCCCGAAGAAGTCATAGAATCCTAGGAAGAATTCTATTGGCCAGCCATCTGGCCCCGGACTGCTATCTTTATTTAAGGATTTCATCACCGTCGAGAGCTCTTCCAGCGTCACCTCCTCCATCAACATACTGTTTTCTGCCTCCCCCACAAAGCTGGGAAAAAGCTGAGTTACACGAATAACCTCAGCAATGGATATGCCAGAAGGAGCCGTGAATAGTTCTCCAAAGTGTCTAACTCCCAACGCAGCTAATCCATCAAAGCTCGTAACCTGTTCCCCAATATCAGATGAGAGTTCCCAGATCGAGTTTTTGAATTTTCTCCCCTTGGCATATGATTGAAAAAAATTGGTATTCTCATCACCACACTGTAGCCAAACCGCCCTGCTTTTCATTCTCCACAGCTCTTCACGCTCACACAGTATCACATTCCTGCGTCTCTCCCACTCCAGCAACTCACCTTTCTGCATATCATCCAGGTATCCCATGCCCAGACTATTATGAATCCTAGCAATGTTTAGCTCAGCATCTAATAGGTTCTGTTCATCAATCACCCTTTTTTCATGAGCCCATGTGCTAGTGGCCTCTTTAATTCTTTTCAGATTGTGATAAAAATGTGCACCAGCAGGCGTCTGAGTGTCAAGAGGACGATGAATCCATTGCTCCTGAACCAGTTTAATGAAAGACTCCTCCTTCAGCCAGCTAGGATTGAATTTGAAGGGGCTGGGTGGTTTTTTCCCACTACCTCGTAACTCCAGGAAAATTGGGCAATGGTCAGATATCCCACCTGAACCTACCCACTGTCTGACAAGATCCACCCCATGTGCCAACCCTTCAGCCACCAGAAACCTATCCAGTCGTTTAGCCACGCTATGTACCCCAGCTCTCATATTCCTCCAAGTGGGAGATAGCTGGGATGGAATGATGTCGAGGAGATCCTTCCTGACAAAGGCGTTGATGAAATGATTTGCTAACGAGTCTGGTACAGCCCGAGGCCCCCAAACTTCAGAAGACCCCAGAGTGAGGTTGAAATCCCCACCCAGAATCACATCCCTGTCGTCAAAGATATCCATACCTAACAAGGAGTCCCAGTAGCCCACCCTGTTTAAGTAAGGCCCATAAATATTGAGTACCGTGATCATCCGACCTATCTCAGCATCCCAAACTTCCAAACCAAGACCAGAGGATACCCCCCAAGTACAATCACATCTGCAGCTCGTTACCTTCCACCCCGATGCCAGCCCTCCAGAGCGCCCCCTGGCATCCACCCCTACAAACTTCCAGCCAGGTAGCAAAGTTTCTAAAGTTCGAACCACATCCTCACAGCCACCCAAAGTTTCTTGCAGCATAATAATGTCCGGTTGATTTAGGTCAACCAACCTACGAAGCGAAGATTTTTTAAGTGGGCTCGCCAACCCACGACAATTGAAGGACATAATCTTCATAAACAATCCCCATCCTGGGCTTTCACTGCTCTAAGTGCCCACTCAATAGAAGATTGTGTTCCCATCACTAAATCCACTTTCGCCCGTTCTTTAGCTTTAGTCATATGAGATTTACGTCCCCGTCCTTTCCCCTCAACACTAGAGGCCAACTCTGGTAGTCCCTTGCCCTCCGATCCATCTGCAGAGATCTCCCTACTACGAAGAGCATATCGAATATGCCGACCCTCGGAGCATGAAGAGTGTGAGGTAGAAACAAAAGAGGGCGTGACATTACCCATCTCAAGCCGGAGTTGGTGATCAGCCTGTCGAGGAGGAGACCCTTGGCTGCCCCCCCCCAAAACAAATGGGTCAGCGAGAACGGAAGGAGTATGAGAAGAAGACTTACCCATGTGTGTCTCAGCAGAACCCTGTCGAGGAGAGGGCATCTCCTTCTGCAGTAAAGTGGCCTGTGAAAATGGAGTGACAGAACACAAGGAGTCTCCCTCCACAGCAGGGAGCTCACGTCCATGCTCCTTCATTCCAGAATTCACCAATGATGGGAATCGAGCCTCAGGTTCTAACCTCCCAGCATTAATTGAATGTTCCACGGAGTCATGTGTCCCCCCCCCGTCCGTAGTAGGCCCAATCCCACCCTCTACCTCCACCTGTGAGTCCTCTTTCAACACAGGTTCAGCTACTACATCTGCATCAGCAACATTCAGAGGCATACTTTTCCGAAACGATAAGGGACAGCAGGCTACAAGATGTCCAAGATCATGGCAGCGATAACACCTAAAAGGCACGCCCACATAATCCAGTGTCTGAACATAATCCCCATCCTTGGAATGAACTTTGATCTCTGCAGAGAGTCCCATCCTAATGTCGAGGTTTACTAAAATCTTAGCAACCGAGTATATACCATTCTTCAGATGGGAGGAATCAGAGCACACGTATTCACCTAGATAATTCCCGATCTCAGCAAACCTAGTCTCGTTCCACATATGCATGGGAAGACCGGGAAGTTTAACCCACAGCGGTTCTTTGGCTACTCTTTCCGTTTTTGCGTCGAAGAAGGGTGACCATCTTTTCAGAACAAGTGGTACTCCCAGCATCGCCCAATGTTGACGCAGAACGGCATTGACCTCCCCGCTGTTCAAGAAAATGAATGCGAACCAACCTTTCGACAAAACACGGACCTCAGGGACAGATGGCGCGATCTTAATCCCCTTCTCTGCCACCCAACGCTGAAGGAAGCCTCTGCCTAATCTCCTGCCTCTAACATGTCCTACCACTGCAGTATGAGAGTAATCCACGGCCTCTGCCAACGTGACATCGACCCCCAGCACCAACTGATCCAGTCGCTTACGTTCTTTGACCTTCTTAACAGGGTTTTTAATGGAGTCAGCCTTGGCTGACATCCCTGTTCGTGGCAGTAAAACTTCTTTCAGTGCATCCTCACGCCCCGGGGTCGCCATCTAAGCACCACACAGTTTCCAACTAGTGGGCCAGTCGAATTCTCTGTACAAATGGCAGGATCCAATGGGCAAATGTGCCAGAAAATAGAAATAGGGATAGTCCCTTCCCAGCAATAATCCAGTGTAGTTTCGTGCCAGAAATACTACAGCGGCCCAAATAACTGATCAGCCGTGTTGAACCC
The DNA here is from genome assembly GCA_027924585.1 of Larix kaempferi. Taxonomy (NCBI): domain Eukaryota; kingdom Viridiplantae; phylum Streptophyta; class Pinopsida; order Pinales; family Pinaceae; genus Larix; species Larix kaempferi. The sequence goes on from BSBM01000147.1 coordinate 1,899,202, forward strand.
TCCCCAACAGCACCAAGAAGGCGATCTCCTCATCTCCAGCCCCATTACCCAGCAGTGGACAAAAACCAAGATCCTCAAACGTCTATGGATCCACCAGTACGCTATAATCAGGAGTGATTCACCCAGCAACGATCCCAGTTACTAATTACACCGCGATTGTATCCCAACGCACATCTCCAGTTGCAAAAGATTGCCACGCACTGGAATCCCACACAGGGAGTGTTCGCCGCAGAGCCAACATATTGCAGCCCCTCATACCCAGATCGAAGGCATGAACCTCAGAATGCTAGCCTCCAAGAAACCATAATGTCCCTGCCGTGTACACAGAGATCAGCAAACTCTAATTCCTCCAGGATACGCCCTCAAATCTGCCACCAGACAACTCCAGCATATTCTAACGTACTCCTTCGAAGCACTTCTTTATAATAATTTAGTTATTAAATTGGTAGTGATGATAGTTATTACTCAAAGTCAATGATTCATCATGATTATTTAAAAAAAAACCACGTCACTTAAAATAAACTCTGATCCCGGTTGTTCTCGAAGCATGGAAGACCAAGTTGGAAATGATCTGTAGACCCTTGACATCACTCCATGGGGTGGGCATTAAATTAATCAAATTGTGTAAATCTGGGACACATGTGACCCTCTAATAACTAGATCGCCGGGACGAAGATAATTAAATATGCAATTGCAATCAAGGATTGAGGTGCTTAGTCTGGGGAGCACGAACCAACCTGTACGTTGCCTGACTTGGATGGGATATCCAAGGTACACTCAACATCAAATGAAATCATGCAGTTGTATGACAGATTAAGGCTAAAATGCCGGAAGAAAGGATCCCGGTATCAATGCACTATTAGCTTCATCCCTCTGTTGCAGGGTCGTTGGGGAAAATCTAGAAAAAAGGTGACGAATTTTGAAGAATTGCAAGACGATATGCCGAGGCACGAAGCAGAAAGATGCAGGGGGAACTGCATTTTCCACCATTTACGCACAATTGAGGATCATACCAGAGGAAATAGCCAAGCCTTACGAATATTTGTTCGTGCATTCGGAAGGGACATGGAGGATTTGGAAAGACACATGCACATGGAGGAGGAAATTTGCGAGCAAGATGATGAGGACGCCATTCAAAGAATAACAGAATTGGAGGAAGAATTGAACAAGGGGAAAGCTAAAAATTTAGAATTGGAAATAATGTTCTTGAATCCCATTTGGTCCTACTTCAACAACGAGTTGGAAATTTAGAATTGGGAGCCACCAGAGAAACTGTTGGATACCTGCAAAGCCTGTCTTAGGATGCCAACTCAGGGTTCGTGCCACAAGAGATCGCTCAAGTCCAGATGGAATATATAGCTCGTTTCTCTGACGAAAACCAGGTCCGATAAATTATGGTCTTGGTATGTTATGTTGCAGAAATAGGAAAGTATAGTAGTTCTCTGGAAAACTTTGTAAAGTCTGTAATAGCAAGAAGGTGGTATCATCTTTTTGAGTGTAAATTTCAGTCTGTAAGTCACAGTCCAAGTTGTATTTGAGGGCTCCTCTAGATGTTGACATAATTTTTTTGAGTTTTAAATAGCTCTACTTAAATAGGATCTAGAACCGGAAGGAAAATGACAGATTGAATTTTGGACCTTTGGGAACCCTCTATATTTTTGTTGTTTGGGGTTACCCTGCAACCTCTCTTTTTATGAATAAAATTTTATTGGTTTCTATAAAAAAAAATAAAAATAAACCATGATCACTAAGAATTACTTTTATCAAATGCTTCTGAGTTTTGAGCATTAATATATTTCTTTATATGTGAGGAAGACGAATTTTTAATCAACTAAAAGTAGTTTTAGATCTTACTCCACAACCAAATTATATATTACAGTTATTAAAAATAATAATAAAATCACAAATTTTTCAAGATTTTTTTTAATGATGACCTCTTATTATGTCCATGCGAAATATAGTGACAGGTTCGATGCATTAATTGGCCCATACAGATAACATTTTTTTCAACTCTAATGTTAAACTTAGGATCGAAATTTTTTTGTATTAAATTAATATTTGATTAAAATTATTTATTTTGTGTTTCATTGGCTATGTGTTGTCTAAAATTTGTTACTATTAGTTGATAAACGTGACATCATCCTTGAAGATTGGTCCAAAGTTTTTGTTCTTCTCATAATCACCTCAAGTAGATGGGTATCAACCTAATTCTTGGATGTGTTCATTGCAAGGTCATATACCATTGAATATTTGATCTTAATGCGGAATTATAGTAGAACTTGAAATTAATGAATAATCAAAAGCGTAAGCATTCACATGAGACACGGTATTTACCCTGGGGAAACACTCTAGTACTTGAGGGAGAAAACCCTAGCAAAATCTTCCTTAGAATATTGATAGATAGCAAATAATGTCTTTACAATGAGAAGATCACATCAAGCACCCCCGGTGCATTATCATAGAGAAATACCAAGCACCCCTGGTTCAAGCACAGAGAAAGAGAGAAGAGAGAATAATAGAAGAACTCAACAACTTATTCTACACTAGGACCAATTCGCAGTTTTGGTCACATGCACACTTCCTTCAAGAGAGATTCTCTCTTCACCTTGATTTCATCAAATCCTGCATTACAAGTCTATCATACCTCTCATTCTTGGCTTAATTTATAGCCTTCTGAATTCAAAATGAACTCGCCTTCCAACTAGATGCTAGATCACTTAGTTAGGTTATTAACTCAAGTGTCGTCATGCATCCACTTAGTTAATTGGATCGTATACTTCAAGATGAACTCACCCTTCAACTAGATGTTGGAGCACTCAAGTGTTGTCTTTTAGTTTAGCTCGAGTGTTTTCATGCAAATACTTATTTAACTCAAGTGTTGTTATGCAAACACTTAATTAACTAGATCTTCTTTGTTATCACTTAGTTAATTCTTTTAACTTAAGTCTTTCTTGTTAACATCACTAAAGTAAACAATTCGAGTTCTCTCTTAATTAACTGAAGTCTTTCTTGTTAACATCACTAAAGTAAACAATTTGAGTTCTCTCTTAATTGACCGAAGTCTTTCTTGATCGCTCAAGTGAACAATTCGAGTTCTCTCTTATCTTAACATATCTTATCTTTTATCTCTTGTCTTATCTACATGATCCACTTGTGCCATATTTACTTTATTTATCATATCAAATATACTAAGGAGATTTCTCCAATGATGTGATCTTGTTCTACTATCGTTCCAAGTGGTCATATGCTAAAGTAATGTACTCTAGAGGTGTCCAGTCTCTAGAAGAGACGTAATATCTCAACCATTGTTAGGAGTACATCACACACCATTTATGCTTCGACATGCAAAGCATTACCTCAACACATGAGGCGCCACCTCAACACATGAGGATTTGTCTTAACACACAAGACCTTAGCCTTGACAAGCAAGAATGTACATCATCATCAAATTGACATACAAAGGACTTACCTCAATGCATGAGGCTTAACCTTTACACATAATGCATAGTCATTCTCGAGTCTAACTCAAGAATCTACTCCAAGTACCTGAGTTCAACTTAGGCTCCCTAAGGCACTACCTTGACACACGAGGCTCAATTCTGGTGCACAAGATTGACTTGGAGAATGATTCATGATGTTGTAACTTTAACATATACAATATTTGCCTCTACTATTTGGAGCTTCCAAAGACTGGTAGCAAGAGTGGTACGCTTTGTTTAACTTTTAGTCTTCACCCGAGGACTTAGTTCTATTTTTTGGAACGTTCTGTGGCACATGGAAAAACCTTAATATGGGGAAACCCTTAACCATCGGGGTATTTATGTATAGGGAACTTGAAAATATGAAAACCCTGTTCTCTTTTTTATTTTCCATGTACAAAAGAATTTTTTGAAGTTTAACTATTTTTTTGGGTACATACATAATAGAAAATTTTAATTTTCGTTCTTAGGCATTTGTAGTTTAACGTCTAAAGTCATGCTTTTGTAGAAGATCTATTTGGTCTATGAAAAGTAATTTTATAGAATTCGAGGAGGTTGTCGAAGTCTTTTTCTCTATTATACCATTCTATTCTCTTTTATATGCAAACAACTTTTAATTATTGATCATATTTTATTCTTATACAAATATTATTTTGTTCATTATGATGGTCTGATAATAAAATAGAAAGAAAATTAGTTTTCTTTTTCAAAACAATTTTAGCTATTTTTTAAAATCCCTTCCTTGCAAATTGCAATTGCTAAAATAGCTTATGCACTTGTCGTTGCTTCCAAATCCTATTTTGCAATAGTGCATGGACATTGTCACTGTGTGACTCTTGTTTTAGTGATTACTTGAAATTTAAATAAAAAATCTAATAATGACTTAACTCTTACAATTTTGAACATAAAGATCAAAATTAATCCAAAATATTTTAAAATAAAATAAAATAACTTTTTCTTTTCACTTGGAAATATGCCAATACCTGCTATTCCGAAGAATCAAGGTATGGTCAAATTGCATCAATCACTACATAGGGTCTCAACAAGAGCATCATGTCACTTGCAAGAATTGAACCTGGGTGGGGAAGGTAACAATCATTCCTCCCAACCACCCAAGCTACATTTCGATTAAGAAAATGATTTCGGAATATAAATGAGTTTTCTGAATTCTTTTTATATATTTTTAATGATTTTATTAATCATTTATCTTTTGTGTAGGTGATTTATAAAATAGTAAAGAGAGTGATTATGTAATAAATATTTAAATTAAATAATAATATGAGTTGAAAAATATTTGGAATTTAATTTGTGAAAAGGTTTTATAGAATTGAAAGGAAAGTAATGAATAAAATTTAATTCTTAAATTATGAAGATTTAGGTCACTTTTAATTAAAATAATAATAAATGTTAGATGCAAATAAATTAAAACTTAATTAGTAATGATAAATAAAAATATATAAATATAAGGTAAAAGGTTTAATTTGAAGGAGGGGATTAAATTTAATCAATATAGAATATTAGGTTTATTTTTTATTATAAAACTTTAAAGTTTTTTTAAGCATAGAAATAAAACTTTAAAGCAAATCAAATACTTATTTACCTAAGGTCTGATAGACCATAGGGGTGGTAGGAGCGGGAGGGGTCCTCTTGGATCTTGATAGGAAAATCTAGAATTCCTACGCTTGGGGGCTATGCAGGAAAACTAATAACCAAGTAGAATGGATGGCCCTTTTGAAAGGAATTGAGATGACAATCAACATCCTCAATGACTTCTTAGTCCTCGGAGACTCCAGAATAGTGATTCAAAAAATGAGGAAATCCTTTAAAGATGACCCTTCAAGTTGTAATAGAATCCAAAAGCGCATTGTAAACTTCCTGCGGTGCAAAAAGGTAGACTTACTGCATATAAGATAGGAAAACAATGAGAATGTTGACCGAATGACCAACATTGGAGCTCATCTAGATCAAGGAATGATAGTATTTGATGACCGTCCCTCAGAACGATGTTGGATCATATAAACCTCTACATCTTAAAAGTTTATGGAAGCTCTAAGGTTTCAATCACGACAAAGGGGACTAGAGGGAGGCGGAGTCCCCATGCGAACCCTCATCCAAACTCACATAGCATAAAGGAGGGGGCAAGCTTGACGTACGAGACAGTTGTAAGCACAGTTAACAAGGAGACTGCGTGGCATGGAAATAATATGGCCAGGGTTGAAAATGATGGTGGGCTCATTGAATATGGCTCGCAACTTGAAGGATCCAATCCCTTCACCATTAAACGTCACCCCCTTCACACAATCGAGGTAGGGATTAATGCAAGCCTTCGTCAGATGGCTTTCCTAAATGATAGCAGCATAGAAGCCAATCCGTTTGTGGAGAATTTTTGCTATGAGCTGACCCAGAGTTTTTGTGTCTCCTCGTCGTGGCAGGAAGCAAGCTGCTTTTGGTCCTTGAGTGCTATGGGAGAGACGAAGCAGGAGTGTGTCCCGACTGACAATATCATGCCAATGGCTTCCTGGAGGGAAATCTTCGCCAATTTCAGAGGGAACCTTGAGGATTTAAAAAAAATGCTCAGGGTGGTTCAGGAGGGAATATGAGCCCTCCTACAGAGGATAAAGGACCTCATGGATGAAGCAAACTATAACAGTTGCAGAGTGGTTTGTATGGAGTCGAGGATAGATGACCTGGATGGCAATATGCGATAGCACATGGCAACAATAGAGGAGCTTAGGAAAGACATGCAACGCATTCTGCAGCTGTTGAAGGGAGGTAATGGCCAAAATTCGCTTTCAGATGGGGTGCATCCCTTCGACGCCAGCTCAGTCAACCAGCCTTTCCTTGGACTGTTTGGATAGGCTTGAATGTCACAGTGTTTGGTTTCTTTTTGCTACCATGGTTTCTAAATGTTTTTTTGTACTATGTTATGTAAACAATATATAAGAGTCTATAGCATTCATATAATGGTTTTCAGTAGGAGATCAAGAGGAAAACTCCTAGAAATTTTGCAATCAGTTGGTAGTTCTGTAGGAGAAATCTTGGAAAACTTATGTAGATCATTACTCCTTTTCTTTAATGCTTATATCTGTAAAGGATTGTTGTTCTCAACATGTTAATACAAACTTTTTCCAGTTATTGTTTAAAAAAAGGTCCGATAGACCAAAATTAATGTAAGTGGCATCATCAACATCATCCAAGATGTTAAAATAAAATTTAATTATAAATATAATAAATTAAATTAAATAAAAAAATTATAATTATATGATTATGATTGGATTAGAAATATTAAACTTTCGTAAATTAAGAGTACTTATTAGGGGTGGTAGGCATGGGATCATAATTGGTTATAAAATAGCATATGCTCGAGGAAACCAATAACTAGGCCCTTTACCAAGAATTTTGGAATTGTAAAGGATTGGATAGCAATCAATCATATGTATCTCTCCAGAATACCAAAGGATACTCAAGGTTATGATGTCAATGTTCAACAACAAATGGGACGATGGCATGAGGTCATTCTCATACCCGACATCTTGGATCATCAATTAGTTCGTATCATTCCAATTCACAAGGCAATGCCTTGTATCAAGTCTCACCTAGCTAGAATTACAACACGAAGATGGGATGGTTCAAGGTATGTGGGAAGTATCAATCAGTGCCTTATCGACGCCTTAGAATGTAGGAATGAATCTCAAACTTTGTTCAACCTTAACGATGTTGGATATCAAGCATTATCTTGGGAGAGAATACGATCTTATAGTTGTTGGTCTTTAAGAATTAAGTGAACAAAGAGCTTCAAAGAATAGGGGAAATGATAGAAACAAAGACATGGAGCATCAACAGCCTAATCGATGTGCTCAATGCAAGATTTCAAACTTGCAAATGGGCATTAGGAGGTGTGATTGGCACATTGAAGAGCTACAAGAATGCCATGGTTTCCTAGTTCATAAATTGGACAAGTAGAGGGGAAATTGGCAACACGGTCATGAGGAGGAAAGACAGTTATGGAACCAACAAATGGAGGAATTTGAAGCACAAATGGAAACTCTGGAGCCTAACCAATAGAGGAGTGAAGTCATTTGAAGCAATAATAGCTCACAAATGGATGAGATGGAAAAGAAGCTCAAGGAATTGATGGAAAAAGCGGAACAAGGAAAGAAACCAAAAAAAGTAATGGCTTATTCACACTCGTCACCCTTACAAAGCCACAATGCTATAGGCAACCAAAACCTAGTCAAAGGAAGCCCAATTGTCCAAGGTGGGAGGTATTGTCTATGAAGGTATACATACTTTACTCCCTACAAATTTGAACATGTGACTTCCTAAAATGAAAGACATATTCTTAATTATTAGACCTACTCAAGTTATACTATTTATTTTGATTTATATATCTATTTTAATGAATTATAAATAATAAAAATTGTCATAAATATATTTAACATTTTATATTATAATTTAAACTTCTAATCATTTTTAAATTAAGTCAACAACCAATTATAAAGATATGTTTTATTCACTCTTATATCGTAACTAAATCATATTTAATATGTGATATAATCAAAATTTTCATCTAATAATGAGAGTAAACGTTTCCAGCTTCTAAGCATCAAGGATCCTTTAAACTTACAGAGCATGGATTTGACAAATTGTTAAAGTTTGAAAACGTTTTCCATTAAAGGTAACACTCCGTGGTCATTTACAACATAGTTGGTTATCAAATTGGATTTTGAATTTGGATTATGTGCTATCTAAGCAAATACTTTGTTTATGAAATTTATAATATCCAAAAAATGTGATAAAGTATCTAAAATTAGAAATACATGTATATCCCATATTTTTCTATTGTTGAACCATCCACACTAACATTATTCCACACAAGATCTTGGATTCATAACTCTATTGGATCCAACTATCCCTTAACCATATAGTAGTGGGTAAATAATTGTTTATTTTGTCAATCAAACCCATGTCATCATAGACTAGAGGAACCAAATGGAAAACAAATAAATTGATTTTGATTATGGATGCTTTCATAGTGGATAGACATTGCATGAAGGCTTATGGATTATTATTGTGTTGGAGTTTTAGAACCAACACAATGATAATTGAGAAGCCTTTATGCAACAAATAAATTGACCGAATCAATTTCCCATAGTAATGAATTTTCTAGATAAGTTAATTGGGTGTAGCTTGAGTGGTTGTGGGATGGAGTATTATCCTCCCCACCCACATTCTATTCTCGTGACATGTGAAGCTCTGAATGAAAATATTGTTATAACGGCTTTGTGCATATCCTTGAAATGAGGGAAAGTACCTCGGGAACGTTTCAAACTATATCAATGTTACCCATCATGAAAAACAAAAGGTTAGATAGTGAAGAGAATGATTTAATTTGAATTAATTATATGAATTAATTAAATTTTTAATAGAGGTTAGAAATTAAGCTAGCAAACCTTTAATGTAATTTGATTAAAAGAGTTAAAGAAATTTATTATTTAATTAGATTAAAGTAGTTAAAAAGTAAATTTATTATTTAGATTAACTATATTTGTTTAAATTTTAGGAGTGGGGGGCAATCTCCAGCCCATTGGAAAGCTGATAAAAACGTTTGTGTGGGGGCTAGGAATCAAAACAGTTAATTAAGCCAAGGCATTAGCTCTCTACCAAGGCCATAAAATTTTACAACAACAAGGTATTCAATCTGCCATCATTCTAGGCGACTCCTAACTTATCATCAAATATGTCTATGCAAGTGCTCACCCTCAAGATATCACTCTTCAATGCATTATAATGCGAGTTAAGGCGTGTGATAACTGGCACTCAAATCACCTTGCTTTTCTAGCGACCAGCGAGGGAAAATTTTCCGGCCAGGCACAGTTCCACCCCTTCTCGTTATTTTTTTGGAATTTCGACGATCTGTGTCGTCTTAAAATCGGCCAAAACCCCTAGGGACACAGTTCCATGGCATAGTTCCACAGTAAATGGGGTGGAACTACAATTCCGCCGGTTTTTATAATCGAATCTAGGGAACAAATTGCCGGAAAAGTGGGGCGATTTGAGTGCCAGTTATCCCACGCCGCGAGTTAAGAGTATTACAAAATGGATGGAAAGGTTAAATTTCGGCATATACTTCGGAGTTTAAACGAAGAGGCTGATAGGGCAGCTAATCCTGCCATAGCCGTGGTGGAAGGTGTCCTCAATCTCGACGGGGAGGGGGATGCTTGGGCCCCAATACCTTAAGCCCAAGTTTTATCACTCAAGCTCGTGTCAACATACAACATAACCAAAGGTAATCATGAATCAGGAGATGGGTAGGTGTGTAGCACATGGCAGGGGACATGTGTCACGACCGTGCACGCCAGGGGAGAGCTAATAACCAGCGTACAAGGGTTGTACACTCCTCTGCCCACGTCTGAAAGGGCATTTCCTTCCGTCATCCCAAATCAAAACATCATGCAAGTCGATTGTGTTTGTGTTTCAATCATGAAGCCCATTATTAGTGGAAGCATCCCAAAGAATAACCATAAATAGTTCTCTCCTTCTGGAGAAGATGTCCACCATTTCTCTCCTTTTGTCAAAGAATCTCAATGGATGGCATTTCCCACGCCTGAAAGGGCATTTCCTTCCGTCATCCCAAATCAAAACATCATGCAAGTGGAGTGTGTCTGTGTTTCAATCATGAAGCCCATTATTAGTGGAAGCATCCCAAAGAATAACCATAAATAGTTCTCTCCTTCTGGAGACGATTTCCACCATTTCTCTCCTTTTGTCAAAGAATCTCAATGGATGGCATTGCTGCATAGCCTCTCAATGTATACCAATGTTATGTAGCCTCTTAGCTTATTAACATTGACACGAAAGGCATGAACATTGAAAACCTCCTGAACAACATGTATCAAGTGTAGGCTGGCCAAAGAATCTGTGCATTGGAAGATTTAGATCAATGAAGATTTCACTTACACAACTAGCATTTCATATGTTACTGTGAATCTTCAATCTCCAAACACTGTCTGCACAAGTAATGACTGCATAGTGGCAACCCATAATGTAAACAATATGATCATCATCTCTGTCATACAAATTCATGGTTGTAATTAGCTTCACCAATAATCCCCACAGGAACACAGTCCATCTCTGAAGTGATGAAAACGATTCAAATCCCTTACAGTAATTGTTCGTCCTACAATTTTGGAGATAAACTTTGTGGCACTGTGACAATCAGCACATGCCCTAAGGTTCTTGGTGATCCTCAGAGGTGTGCCACAACTTGTATTAATAAGTCCAAAAGCAATGGCCAACTTCTCACTGTGATAACACAGGGTGCTTGCTTTCTCCTGCTCATCCACATCATGCAGCACTAAGTTAGTAGCAGGAACATACCCTGCTTCCTTCATCTGTCCAACCAAACTTTCCAAGGTTGCATAGATTTCTTCCGCCTGTGGGTGTGATCTGTCCTCTACAAGGAATTCATAGACAGTGTTGTTGACCTCAATCCAGGTGCAACCTGGTTTCTTTCTCAAACCTTTGCTGTTCATCATTTTTCTCACCTTCTTGACATCATCCCACCTGCCAGCTGCAGCATAGACATTTGAGAGAAGTACATGGTAACCAACATTCTGAGGCTCTAGCAGGAAAAGGTGTTCCGCTGCACGCTCTCCTGCCTCTATATTGCAATGTATTCGGGAGGCACCAAGCAAGGCTCCCCATACATCAGCATTAGGTTCTAAAGGCATCTTGTTGATAAAGTCCTCTGCTTGAGCCAGGCGTCCCGAACGACCAAGAAGATCAACCATGCAAGCATAGTGCTCCAACCTAGGTGTGATGAAAAAGTCTTGATTCATACATTCAAAGCATTTTAAGCCATCTTCTACCAGACCTGCATGGCTGCATGCAGATAAAACAGCAATGAAGGTGCTGTCATTTGGTTTTATGCCTTCCTTCTGCATATTGTAAAACAATTTGAGAGCATATTTACCATGCCCGTGCATTGCAAATCCTGTAGTCATTGCATTCCATGTGATCACATCCTTCCATGGCATCCTGTCAAACACATGGCATGCATCATCTATACTTCCACATTTTCCATACATATCTATAAGGGCGTTCCCAACCAAAACATCCGACTGATGTCCACTTCTGAGGATATAATTATGAATCTCCTTACCCAACTGTAATGCTGATACACGAGCACATGCCTGGAGAATACTTACAATGGTAATTGAATTGGGTTTCATCTCTGCAAGCTGCATTTCCCTAAAAACCTTCAAGGCCTCATTGCCATACCCATTCTGAGCATACCCTGAAATCATCCCACTCCATGTGACCAGGTTCGGAGTGATGCCAATCTTTCGCATTCGGTTGAAGTATCCTAAGGCCTCCTCAAAATGCCTATTCTGTGCATACCCTGCTATAACAGCATTCCACGACACCACATCTCTTTCAGAAATCTTTTCAAACACTTGGCACGCATCTTCCATAAAACCACACTTAGCATACATAGCAACAAGTGCATTCCCCACTAAATTATCAGACTCCAATCCTCTCCTCCTAACTTCATAATGGATATCCTTTCCCTGTTCCAGATTAGCTAACTCAGCGCACGCTCGGAGTACACTTGCGAAAGTGAATTGGTCAGGCTCCATGCCCGACTTCTCCATTTGATGAAAAAGCTCCAAGGCTTCCCTACAAAAGCCCTTCTGCACATAACCTCCTATCATAGAAGTCCATGACACGACATCCCTCCGAGACATTTTGTCAAACACTTGGACTGCATCCTCTATACTCCCACATTTGGCATACATTGCCACAAGGGCATTGCTCACATAAACATCCGATTCAAACCCATTTCTCGTTATATAATCATGAATATCCTTACCTAAATTTAGTACAGATAATGCACCACAAGCCTTAAGAACACATGGGAACGTAAACTTATCTGGTTGGACTCCTAACCGTTCCATCTGTTCATACAGCTCAATCGCGTCTTCAAATAGTCCACTCGAGGTATAGGCTCTAATAATTGCATTACATGAATACACAGTTGGTTTTGGCATTTTGTCAAACACTTGGCGTGCATCCTCGATAATTCGGCATTTTGCATACAAGTTGACCAGCTCGTCCTCCAGGCTGGTGCTGAGTTCAATTCCGTCTAACAGCATGCGGGCGTGAAATCGTTTTCCATCGGAGTACGATTTCGTGTTGGCGAAGAGACGCAGGAGAGAAATGCAGGTGTCCGGATCGAGCCGAAACTGTTGTTGGTTCATCTTGTTCAGGGTTTCTTTCAACTGGCCTTCCCTGCAGATTGTAATGACATTGTTATTGAAGTTTGGTTTCAGTGATGAATTTTGCTGTAGGGTTCTAAAAGTGAATGTCAATGAAGGGCTATGGAGGAATCTGAGACAGAGGAGAGCAGTGTTGGGGTAACTGAATATCATGGCCATGGTGGTGAGAATGCAAGGTCAGTGCATGGAACTTCCATTCATATTTCAAATTTGACGAGGGTGGCATGTACTGGAAGTTCGAGCCGTTGAAGAGGGACCGCGGAATAATTACCCATGGACTTATCACACACTCGGCATATTACAGAGGGGAAGGAGAAGGCCAATTGCACATATGAAATTAATAACTAGCATATCCCAAAGGGGGAAATGAACTTAATATGTTGTAACTTAATATGTTGTAAAATGGTATGTGTAAGTAGATAATATAATTTTATAAAAGGGGCTAACTTAATGGGTTGTCATCATTGTATAAGAAAGTAATAAAAGACAAACAATGGCGATTCTTTGAGTCCAAATGATCTGAATTGGATCCAAGTAGATTTTTTCATGTATTTTTTTATTTAAACATGAAATTAGTCATCCACTTCTATGTGAAATATTTAAATTATATTTTCTTTATTTTTATTTTATTTTATGGTATTCAGAAGGATATTGTTGAACTCTACATGGTGAAGAATATTAGATGATTGGTGGAAGAGTGTCAAGAAGGAAACAGGAAAGGAAAATTCGGCTACTTCACTTGCGGTTGCAGAGGTTTTGGAGAGATTTGAAATTGTTTTTGCTAACTGAAATGAGCGGCTCTTCATTCTGGAGGCAATGTATAGGATGGCTCTATATCTTAAGCAATGTAACGAAAGGGTCCGAGTTGTTGAAAATGATGAAGTTTAAAATGCAAGACAATATACAATTGATAGTGGCAGGTTCCTTCTTAGAGAACGCAGACAACTTGTACAACACAAACTAACCCTAGACAACTATCAAGCTATCTTAAATACAATGGCGTTAGGAGGAGGAAAAGGGATTCCATTATGATGATGTTATTGTATGTTCATAACGAAGCAATAGAAAAGGAATGGATATTAGAGCATGACATATGAAGTAGGAGATTTTGTAGTAGTCGAGTAGACCATAATGTCAAAATTAACTTAGTGAATAACACTTTTATTTTTATTTTTGCACAACACAGTACTCACAATACAATTTACAAAACACTTTAATGTTGAGTACTCAACATAGTAGTCTTATTGGAATGTTGAGTTTTAATGCAAATTGTGATGCTAAGAAGCTTGTTGTGCATTTCAATTCTGTAAATTGGGGGAGAATTTACTTGGTTAATTGTAAGTGGGTTTTGGGAGTAGTATTATTGGAATGTTGAGTGAGCATTTGATCTTGTTTGTAGTTTAATTAGAGTTAATCTTGCTTTGGTTATTTGTGATTGTGATTTGCAATTTTGTATTTCCACTCCAAATTATATGTTGTTTATCTGATTGTCTTGGATGAGTGGATAGTCAAACATCTTTGAATGATTTATATTATTTCAAGCTTTTATATTTGACTAAGATCATACTATTTTTTTGGTTAATTAGCAGGTGTCATTATGCCCTTTCCTAATACTTTTGTATTTGGCAAAGTTTCTTAATGTTTTTTTAGATATTATTTCCTCATTTTTTTCAGGATAATGCTCATCAATAATTTGGATTGGCCAAAAGTGTAATGTCTAGGACAATATGATGTGTTTGATAACTTGTTTTTAACTTTACTATAGTTAATTAGAAAGACGGCAGAACTTCACACAATGAATACATTTGCAAAAATATTTATACCATGAGATATACGGTATACCCGATGCTTGTTGTTAACTTCTCGTTTCCCAACTCTCTTTCACAAATATTTTGTGGTGTATTTTCTTTGCACACTATTACATTATGTAATCTTAAATGGTTTTCGTTAATTGTCCCTTACACCTACAAAGTTTATTGGGGAATTTCATGTTATATCTGTAAGTTAATCTCCTCTCTAGGTCCTCAAGCCTTCTAGATCTCAAAGCCTGAGTTCTAGATCATTATTAAGCGGTCATCAGTGATGAGCCTTTCGAGATTTTCCACGTCCTGCAATGGGTGTGTGTTTGTTGTGTTTCGTGCTCAGCTTCTGATGATGGATTCTACGAGGGAAACGAGTTCACACTTCGGAAGAGGTCGTGAGGGTGGCTCGGCTTTGACTTCTGACAAGGGCATCTTTGCTTCTTCGGCTGCGAGGGTTGTGGGCTCAGTGTTGTGCTCATACTCGTTTTCAGCATAGTCAGTCGTCGGGAACCACCTTAACAAACAGTAATGAGCGGCCAGGGTAGCGTAGATTTCCATTCCAATCCAAAAAGTAGAGGAAAATATTACAAACTATGATCTTTCTATGATTGCCACCCGAGAGCTATGATTACCTACTGAGTTCACTATTGAAATGAAAGTACCACATATGCATCGTATAATGAGATTTCATACATATTTGGTCTATGAAAGTTGGTATGTATGAAGCTTGGCCCAAATCACCTTAGTATTACACGTATCCTTACCTCTCGATTTGCTATACTTTTCTTGCTTGATCTATCTTGATCGATTGGGTTAGGGGAAATTCTAAACAACAAGATCACCCTACAGAATCATACAATGGAGGTTTGTCATCACTTTGAAATCACATATTAAACGGGATAGACCTGTATCGTTCATGGCCAAGAAATTCTTCATATACAGAATGATAGTAACAAGGGTTCTATCGCATAAACTTTATTTCGTTATTTTGAGCTCTCTGTAGGCCATATCATATCGAAGCGTGAAGAAATGGCTCTTGTTTCTGTATTACTGTTGGCCTCCAAATTGTGCCCGCCCAGATCATTGTGAGTTCTACTCATGAGATTAAGCCTCTCCGAAGAACAATCCCGAATCTTAGGCGAGGGAAATATGTGACACGTTCCAGGAGCATGAGTTTCACCACCATTGTCTCTGATAATGATGGTGTACAAAGACGCATAGGCGATTATCATTCCAATATCTGGGACGATGATTTCATACAGTCCCTCTCAACGCCTCATGGGGTGGGTAATTAGCTTCATTTCTATTTATTCTTCTGCATCTTCCTTCTTTTGTTCAGATTTAATCAATGTATTAATTTTATAGTCCTCTAATTTATTGTATTTACATCAGTTAGACATTTCAAGAATGAGATAAAATCAGCGTGGAATGAGATAATTACCGTGAAAGTGTTGATAGAATTATTGCGGAAGTAAAACATATGTTCAACTCAATGTTTGGCGAAGATGGAGAATTAATCGCTCCTCTCAATGATCTCCTTCAACGCCTTCTGATGGTCGACAATGTGGAACGTTTGGGGATCGATAGACATTTCAAGAATGAGATAAAATCAGCGTTGGATTATTTTTACAGGTTAGTTCGTTATTTATTTATGCTTTACATATCGAATACACAGGATTATGTTTACAGGTCAATTCGATATTTATTTATAACAAGAAAATTATTTTGGACGGCAGTTATTGGAACGAAAATGGAATTGGATGTGGTAGAGACAGTGTTGTGATTGATCTCAACTCAACTTGCCTGGGACTTCGAACTCTTCGGCTACACGAATACACAATGTCTTCAGGTATATATTCATATTTTATTAATAATTGAACTTGTTTCATTATAGCCACTAGCTGCCATTTTCGTGGAGATATTGATTGATAATGCCTTATACATTAACTTCAGATGCGTTGAAACACTTCAAAGATCAGAAGGGGAAGTTTGCATGTCCCGCCATTCAGTTAGAGGGAGAGATATGAAGCGTTTTCAATTTATTTTGAGCCTCCCTCATCGCCTTTCCCAGGGAGAAATTTATGGAAGAGGGGAGTAGGCTGCGTAGAAGTGGATAGAGCAGCAGGGATTAGCGGTGGTGGTGTGATGTGAAGGGGGATAGCAGTGAAATAGCAGCGCTAGGGATTGTGGCGTGAGGGAGGCACGGGGATGATGGATGCGGTGGAGGAGTGATCACTTGGGAGGGAATGAGGGAAGCACAGGGATGAGGGAGTGCGGTGGGAAGCGATGATGGGAGCTGCGACTTGGGAGGGCGTGGAAGAAGGTGGTGGTGGAATGAAGGGTCGAAATGAGAGTGTAGGGAGGGAGTGTAGAGCGGGTGAGAGTAGTGATGATCGCGGGTGAGAGGGTGAGGGTGGTCGTGGAGGAGGTGGAGCTGAGGCGTAGAGTGGAGAGAAGTGGTGAGCACTGGGATTGTGGGTGTGGATGGAGCAAGGCGAGGAGAAAAACACGTGGAGATGGGAGAAGGGGGCGTGGGGACAGGTGGCTGCTCTTAATTGGATCTCGATAGACAACGAAGGCTGCATAGGGACCATCCCCTTAAGAAATGCCTTCGGCATAATTATTATGCTAGTAAAAATTTTATTTCTTTTATGAACACTCCATCATTATAAGGTTATGGTATACTTTGAGAGTTATTTGTTGTTGCAAATAATACAATCGCAATCAATAGGATAGTCCATTTGAGGAGAGAAGATATTAAAGTTGAAGAAATGAATTAAAACTGCTAAATATAACATATCTCAATGTTATTTATCATTACATGCATGCATCTATACATCACATCACAACATGTGGCATATAGATTTTACATTCTAGCACTCACCTACATTTACCCATTAGAGGTGGGGTGTGGCCTACTTTTGTGCCATAACTATGCATGACTCGTCTAGTAATGATATCAATATATGTTAACTATTCTTTTGTGTTGGACTACCTCTCTTGAGTTCCTTAGCATAGGTAAGTGATCTTTTACAAATGTAAAGTGCTTAGGTAAGTTGTCCTACCACCCTCCCTCTCCCCCTCCCCCTCCGTCTATTGGCTTTTCATCATTAGTTTGGCTATGTTAGATCCTTTGGGGAACTAACCCATAGTTTGGGTTCTATCTACGACTCCCATCCCTTTCTCTAATGCATGGTGGGTTAAAATGCCTCATTTAAGGTCCTCAACATTTCAAATTAGTTTTGGATCGCTAAATTAGGGGTTTAATTGGAAAAACCCTCCTTAACCATTCCTAGTCCTTTAGAGCTAAGTGAACCATAGGTTTTCAAGCCATATTACCACTATAAATCACAACTTACAAAACATAGGGTATGTTCTAGGGAAAATACATGTAGTGTAAATCATCAAACTTGCAATTTGCAATAAAAAATAATGATATGGATTTTCCATACAAGTCATTTTTTCCAAGTGACTAACTTAATATCCGCTTATGCCTTTATGGTGTTCATTTATATCACTCATTTCTTCTTTGTAAGGTCTCTTGGAATATGCTTTCCTTCTCTCATTATCCTAGGCATTGGTTGACAGTGGCAGCCTAATGTAAGGTATTTCACTGTTGTGCTATCGGAATAGAAACCAAGGAAGGGACTACAATGTTTAGTGTGGAATTGGTTGAAGCCAAGTTCTTGGAACTAGAAAGAAAGAACCATGGTATTGGTGTGAAATTGTCGAGTGTCGGGCTATGAGAAATAATCAGGTGGGGATTACTTCGTTTACCTGTCAATCTACCTTTCCATCAACCTTGATTGTTCCCCTGATGGATTCATAGTCTCAGCTCGGGGTTGGTAGCTTGCTGAGATATTTATGAGCAAGGTGGCCTACAGTTGGGTGGAGCGTGCCTCACACGCATCCAGTTGCTCAAGTTATCATTATACAGATAAGTATTGATGCTATGTATCAACTTTACTATTATTTTGCATGCATGTGAATGAATTGAAATGAATAAATGATTCCCAAAGGATATGAATTGCTACTGGTGTTGAATATGTAATTCCGTACATAGAACGCCATACTTGAATTCTATAATTTCGTTCATAAACAATCTCATGTATGAGTAAATATGATGGATGCATATGAAAGCTCACAAATTGGGGTTGGTGGTGTCAATGGAAATAATATTTCATTGTATCAGAACAAACTTGATGGAATTATTCCTTTGGTGATTGCTTATTCCTTGTGGAAATCCATAAATTTCATGTTAATGGTGTAACACACCCAGTGTCACATTAACTTAACATACATAATAATTTTTATTTTTTTTATAACTTGCATAATGTTCATATGCATTATTTAAGCTAATGCGCAACATTGCATAGCAAAAACAAAATAAATCTTTTAGCGGAAGCTTATTATCAATTCTAATTTCACTTCATCATTAATTCACATATTAAATATTTCTCATTAAAAAATTATTATAATGAACCCATAATAAATTAAAATTTGGACCAACCTCTCTAGTAAATCCTTTTGCAAAAACTTAGCACTAAATATTCTATTAAAACTACACAATAAAAATTATAGAGTAAAACAACGTAATAAAACACTATTTTGAATTGCCCACAAAAGGGCAGCTAGGTTTATTAGTCTATCCATTACAATGCACTAATAACTACATCCTAAGAA
Source organism: Larix kaempferi (assembly GCA_027924585.1). Lineage (NCBI taxonomy): Eukaryota > Viridiplantae > Streptophyta > Pinopsida > Pinales > Pinaceae > Larix > Larix kaempferi. The sequence continues at coordinate 1,918,447 of BSBM01000147.1, forward strand.
GTAGAACATATCCTAAGAACTAGCTTAGCGCACATAATTAGAACAAGGAAATTATAACTTTATTTCCCTATAATTATTTCCAATGTCCATTTAGGTTTACTGCACAGTAAGAAGTAGAACACTATAAGAATTGAATTAATCCTATTATATCATTTAACTTTCTTGAAACAAACAAATCAGCCTGTGGTTTTTATATACCATTCATTACCAAGCATATTAATTAATCCTTAACACATGGTATTTGTTTTCAATTTATCAATTAATTATAAATGCTAATTATGTGCATCTTAATGCAATTACCACATATTACCTTCACCTGGTTTATATTATAAATACTTCACAAATATTTCATTTTTCTTAAACCATTACTTAATAAATATTTCATTTTCCCTAATGGAATTAGTTATGCGCATTAACCCATTACATGGCTAATCAAATTAGTCATTAAGCAATGAGGTCTAATGATTGCCCCGTAATAATTAAACTCTATGAACCTTTCAATTTTTAACCATTAATCAATAATAGTTTGAGCAATGCAAATTATGGATTATTTATAAGCATATGGCCAAATGAAAATTCTCACCATTCCTATGCTCCAGAAATTTAATTGAATTACCTTGAATTTCATCTATAATTCATATGTGGTAATTTTCAACGCTTAAATTGAAACAACCAATTTGAGTGTGCAACCATAATTAAGTCTCATGACAAAATAGTCATTTCATAGTTGAAATTCCATCAACCATCGTGTCAAAAGTAATTGAGATAGATTTATAACAGCTGGGTAAATAAATAACAAATCCAAGGAAATATTATGGCCATTGGATACTCTAACATTAACCTACGGGCAATTTTACAGGTGTCCATAAGTAAATTCATTCTATGGAAAATAATACCATAGCTAATCATACCAAAAATTTCCTTCCCTTGAAATAATAATTTATCACATAAACTTCTAATTTCAGGTTTGCGTAATTTAATTCTTTACGGAAAATAAAACCCAGAATTTTAACCAGAAAGCAAATAAATTGCAGAAATAAACTAGTGTTAATTCCATGTACATGAATTCAACAAACTACTCGGGAATTTATAAACATGTAATTTTATTCATTATTCATCAATTAAACTAAATTGAGAAATAAAAACTTATATGAAAACACTTGAAATGGGCAACTGGTTGTGTGTGAAGCATGCTCCACCCAACCGTAGGCAATTTTGTTCATCTACCTCTCAGCAAAATGCCACCCCCGAGCTGAGACTTGTACATTCACCAAGAGACACCTCTCCAATTCTCAGGTTTCTCTTAGGATTTCATCACTTGGCAAATAGGATTTACTGGTCTGTTACCAAATCCATGCCAACTGTGCAATCCCTTCCCTTAGCTTCATTCTAGTTAGCACCATAGTGAAACCCATCACTGCATATGTGCTTAGAATTCCACTAAAATAATTTCTTACACCATTTACATTTCAAAGGCGGATCTAGAGGAAAAATCGATAGCATTTCAACAGATATTTGTCATCAATTTGGCTCACACGTTGATAAATTCATCTCAGTTTTCAGTCTCAGACAGAATTTTCCTGCCCTGTTCTCTAGGACACCCCAGCAAGGTAATTTTTTCAGAGATTAGTTTTCTTCCCAGCCGTCGCACATAATAGCATGCACCCACCTTTCCTTGCATGCACAAGTCTCTAAATGCAAATTTGAAAACACATGGGCTCTCCCAGCCATTTTCATTTAAACACATAATCACGTAATTAATATTAAAACCTAAGTCTTAAGTCATTTCATGGAATTATGACTTAGCCAAAACTTTGGGTATTTTTAGGGACTTAGGATTATAAAAGGGTCTTAGCAAAGGTTTCCCCATCTAAGGAATTTTAACTCCCTAGCTGACTCTAGTGAATACATGAGTCCCTGATCTTTCAACGTTTTGCCTCATCCACAACCAGTTATAATTTTTATTATTATAATGTCGAAATGTATAATTGTCTTTCCTTTTAGGAATTACATAATAATATTCACATTGTACTTAGGATCAGTTCAAGGTCTTATCTAGAGGTATTACATTACCACCCCCTTAAATTCAACACCGTCCTCGGTGTTATCTTTGTCCAAAACACATGAACACATATTTCAAATTTTATTACATATGTACAGTCTTCAAAATAGATGGGGATACTCTTCCTGCATCTCATCTTCAAATTCCCAAGTTGCTTCCTCAGGACTGTAGTGGGTCCATTGGACTTTTACTTGTCCTATGACCATGTTCCTGAGTGTCTTGACTCTTCTGTTTAATATGCAAACTGGTTGTGCTTGGATTTCTCCTCCGGGTTCCACCTGTACCACAGACCAATCAAGTATGTGATTAGAATCATAAACATACTTTTTCAATAATGAAACATGAAAAACATTGTGCACATTAACCTTAGGAGGTAGAGCTATCTCAAAGGCTACTGATCCAATTCTATTTAGGATCTCAAAAGGTCCACAAAATCTAGCGCCCAACTTCTTGCGGTTACCCAACTGCAATGAACTTTTTCTACCTCTGACTTTTAGGAACACTTTGTCCCAACTTGAAATTATCTATGCATTCTATTTTTATCTGCATAACTTTTCTGACGATCTTGAGCTACCTCCAATTTCTGTTTGATTCTAGTTACCTATTGTTCCATGTCCTGAAGCATTTCTGGTCCAACTATTAGTCCATCCACTGGTTTGTCCCAATTCACTGGAACATTACATTTTTTCCATATAATGCTTTAAATGGACTCATCTTCAATGATGCTTGGTAACCGTTATTGTAGGAAAATTCCACTAAGTACAAGTAATCTTCCCACTTACTGGGTTTTCCCATTACATACATTCTAAGCATGCCCTCAATGATTTGATTTACTCACTCAGTCTGTCCATCCGTCTGTGGATGATAAGCTGTACTAAAATTGAGCTTGATCCCAAATTCTTTGAACAACCCCTTTAAAAATTTCGAAGCGAACTTTGGATCTCGATCCGAAACTATTGCCTTAGGAATACTATGTAACTTGGCAATTTCCCTCATATAAATTTCTACGATCTTAGCTGATTTATATGTTGATTGCATTGGAACAAAATGTGTTGACTTTGATAATTTCTCAACCACCACCATAATGGAGTCGTGCTGCTTCAGTGTTCTGGGTAAATTTGTAATGAAATCAATAGTTACCACATCCTACTTCCATTCTGGTACCGACAATGGATTGAGTAGACCAGCAGGGTGTTTATGTTATGCTTTTACTCTTTCACATTCTAATTATTGAGCAATAAATATGGCCACTTCTTTCTTCATGCCTAGCCAATAATATTCTATCTTATTTGATGTCAACATCTTTTGGTATCCAGGATTATCTGCATAAGGCACATTATGCATTTCATGTAATATAATTTTCTTCAATTCACTTTCAGGCACTGCTATATAAATTCTACCATTAAATTGAAGAATTCCATCTTCATCCAATGCATATTTGGAAAATTTTCATGGCCAATTTCTTGTTTGCAACGCTACCACCACTTGAAAATAATGATCATCTACTTTTAGTGCCTCATGTAACCTGATTTTTCGTCATGTCCCAAAAATTTGCATTGGGTCACAATGCCCTAAACCACTTGGCCATATTCATGATAGTCTGTCAAATTGATGATAAGGGTCAAATAATTACCAAGCATAATGTCTAAGTTAGTAATAATGTAAAATTAGATCCAAGTGGACAAGGTGGGTCACATTAAGAGAAAATTCCAAATTCAAAGTTTGTAATATTCCCATCCAAATGAACTATCATGGAGAAAAATTACTAGTTTCCAAGGTTGGGGGTGGAAGCATTAAAAGTTGGACTAAAGGAGCTACAAGACCCAAATGACCTTAGACTTACAAATTCACATTAAATGGGTCAATTAAATAATAATTCAAAGAAAATAATGTGGCATTGGACCATGAGGGCACATAAGAGGTTGTGGGACCCATTTGTGGCAAGATTTCCCACTATACTTGGCATGATTCTCTCACCAATTTGAGTTCAAGATGAGGGGTAACATACTTGGGGGAGTTTAGGAGGTATTATTCATGTCATGAGTCATGTAAGTTTGAATTGGAGTGGAATAATAACTCCCATGGAAGATGAAGAGGCATCTTAGAAGAATTGTGACACTTGGGCTAGATTCCCTAGCTTCTATGACAACAATGATGAAGATGCTATGAAACCTATGACACAAATTAGACCTGAATGTTGACATCTGACATATATGACATGTAAGGGCTAAACATATCCTCCAAGAAGGCGCACAATGGATTTAGGGCAGCCAAAGAGACACCCATTCGAAATGAGGGAAGATGGAGACTAGGAATTGTTGGACAAGTGGCACACATTGGAATCTCTTCCCAACTTGAGGTGGAATGAGTCTCTTGGAAGGAATTCAACCCATGGAGGACTTGAGAAGTTTATAAAAGACAATAACAAATAAGGATAGTAGCTTTTGATCATTTTTTATTTGCATCTTTGCAATTTAAAGAGCTTCTAGCTTGTCCATGCTAATGGAGTGTTTACTCTACTTGCTTTAATACCAATTTCGAGGGTGAAAGATTCTCATCCTAATTGGCAATTGGAGAGGCAATTAATACCTTTCATTTGGATCTACAATGGATTTATTAGTTTCAGGTTGAAGCTATAGGGCAGCTTGTGGTTCTTTCTTCTACAACTTGTTCTCACCTCTACCTAACATTTCCTTGCATATTTTGGCTCTTGGAGGAATTGCGCCTTTGGTGAGATGATTATCTCTTTGTGAGAGTCCAATAATCTACATTTATTTGTATTCTGATATATATACTATGTATTTGATGCTCAGAATACTCTCAGTTCGAAATATCAAGTGAAACTATGTAAAAATACCAAACATTGCATAAATGGTGCCATTTCCCCTATATCTTGTTGTTGGAGCTTGAAGAGGCTTTATTTCAATTTGTATCAGTAAATATATGTGATTTTTTTTATGTAAGGAGTGTCACTAATGTTCTAAATAAGTTTCATTAGCATTTCACAAGTCCTTGGAACCTAAATTTTGAATTTCATAACTAGTGGTGAAGTTTACTAACATTCCCCCCTATGTGAAGACATGTATACAAACATCTGATTTATGGGAGTTACAAAAGCCTATAGGAACTAATTGATGATGCATTGGAGATATAATTGAAGTAATTTATCAGTAACATGTCTCTATTCTGAAATTTGTATAGTTCTTACAGCATTTGGAAAGCCATCTTTGTCCCCTACCCTTGGGGGTTTGAACCTTGAATTTACTAGTAAAATTCCTCAACTTATCCTGAAGTTAAATGAATGTTTTAGAAGTCTCCTGATAGTGTATAATCACCCATGAGGTTCATTTTTATGTATTAATACCATTCATATACCTTCAGACTTAATTTGAGAGCATTTGGAGCGATCTACCCTTGGGGGTTTCAACATAGATTTTCCTAGTAATTATGCCTTCATCTTCTAATTGTAAATGAAAGTGGATGAAGTATTAAGAAAGTGTCCAAGCCTATAATAGCTACATTAATGTGTCCTATTACAGCTCAATCCACTCTAGACATAGTTCGAAACCATTTCGGATCACGTGGGACAGTTTGGGGCTTCACTAGTCCAAGTTTTGAAAATTGACTAAACTGGGAAAAATGTCAAATAGGGGACATTACATTTTAAAATCAAATTTCCAATTGCTGATAGCTGAAATTTGCATTATTTGACTTCTTCTACTAAGTGCATCTGCCACTCGGTTCTCTTTTCCCTTTATGTACTCAATTTCAAAATTGAATTCACTCAGAAATTCAACCCATCTGGCTTGTCTAGAATTCAAGTGAGGCTGCTCAAACAAATATTTCAGACTATGATGATCCATCTTTAACTTAAATATGTTCCCCATGAGATAATGCCTCCATATCCAGAGTGCATGAACTATAGCAACTAACTCCAAATCATGAGTAAAATAGTTATTTTCATGTTCCTTTAGCTTTCGTGATTCATAAAAAATCAAATGCCCATATTGCATCAAAAATCCACCGAATCCTTCCAAAGATGCATCTGTACAAACCACGTACTCTTTGTCTAGATCTGGAATTTTTAATATTGGAGCACATGTGAGTAATTATTTCAAGAGAGTGAAGCTTTCTTCACACTTTTTGTTCCATGTGAAATTCACGTCCTTCTTTTGTAATGATGTAATCGGATTTGCAATCTGAGCGAAAGATTCTATGAACCTTCGGTAATAGCCTACAAGTCCCATAAATGATCTCACTTTGGTGACATTTTTCAGAGTAGGAAATTCATGTATGGATTTGATTTTTGTTGGGTCCACTACTACACCCTCCTCAGAGATGATGTGACCCAAATACAAGAGTTTCTTCTGATAAAATGAACATTTGCTAAGTTTGGCATATATTTGATTTTCTCTTAGGATTTGCAAGGAAATCCGAAGATGCTCTTCCTTAGATTTGGAATACACCAAAATATCATCCATTAACACTATAATGAACTTGTCCAAAAATTCTTTAAACACACCATTCATTATACACATGAATGTGGCCGGGCATTTGTCAAACCGAAAGGCAATACTGCATATTCATAATTCCCGTACCTAGTTCTAAAAGTTGTTTTGTTGATGTCTTCATTTTTTATGCGCACTTGGCGATACCCAGATCTCAAATCAATCTTGGAAAATAATTTTGCACCTCTGAACAGATAAAAAAGATCATGAATTATCGGTAGTGGATACCTGTTCTTGATTGTAGCTTTATTCAGTTGCCTGTAATCCACACACAATCTTAGTGTGCCATCTTTATTTCTTACAAAATGAGCTGGCTCTCCCCAAGGTGATACACTAGGCCATATATAACCCTTCTTTAATAACTCTTCTAGTTGCATATACAATTCTTCCAGCTGCAGGGTACTCATTCTGTAAGGAGCTTTTGACGTTGGAACAACTCCAGGCACCAAATCAATTGTAAAGTCAATGTCCCACTTTGGTGGTAACCCGGGTACATCTTGGAACACATCCTCAAATTCTTTCAACACCGGATGTTCATTAAAGTTTTTTTTCTTTTCCAGTTGTCATTTCCTCCACATGTATGAAATAAAATGGCACCCATTTCTGAAACATTTATTCAGCAACATGGATGAAATTTGTCTTATGAAAATTGGTCTTGGAATACCATTTATATAAATTGTATTCTTTTTCTCATTCATACAAGTAATGATTTTGTTATGGCAGTCAAAAACTGCAAAATGCTTATCCAGCCAATCCATTCTAATCAATATATCATAAGAGCCAAGAGGAATGATATCCAAATCAACTTTAGTATGACACCCATTCATTTCCAAACAACAATCTTTAACCATGGAAGTAATTTTAATTTCATTCTGGTATCCAATTGTACCATTCTATGCTTAGGCAACTTACTGCTTACTAAATTGCATCTTTCAACCAGATTAGTATTTATATAACTGTAAGAAGCTCTGGAATCAATTAAAATCGAAATTGGCAAATCATTTATTTTACCTTCAATTTCAATCATTGATGATTGGTGGTCTTCCTGACGATTATCCAAAGTTGCATATATGTGAGGAATGCTTCTAGCAACATCTCCCACTGTAGAATCTTCTTGCACATTATACATACCAGCAAATTTATTTTTCCTTTCAGGACAATTACTGAGGTGGTGGTCACCTCCACATTTCCAACATTTAACTTGGAATGGTTTCTTATATCCTAAAGACTTAGACACCCTTGATTCACCTTTAGGATTTGTCTGTTTGAAAGAATTAAACAAATCTTGTTTAACACCAAGAGGCTTAAACCCCTTTCTCCTTTGGTCATGCTCATCTTTTAGTTTACCCTTCCAAACTTTGGGCACATCTTGCCTACTTTTACCTTGCTCATACAAACATTTATCTTTCCTAATCCATTCTTGCAAAGTGTGAGCTTCATCATAAGCTATTCGGTCCTTGTAGAACGATGGTAAACCATTGATAAATCATTGAATCTTAACCTTTTCATCTTGAATAAATTCAACATAGCATAGTAATTCTAGGAATCTTTTCTCATATTCTTCCATAGTCATATTTTCGAGTCTGAGTTCGAAGAACTCTTGCATCTTCCTATCATAGTATTGTTGGGACAAGTATGCATGTTGATATCTTTCTAGAAATTCTATGTTCATTCATTCATCTTCTTCCCTTCTTACAATGGAAGACACTTGTTGCATTTGATTTTGTAACTATACCAGATTTTGCATCACTTGTTGAATTATTTGGTTTTGTTGTTCTAAGCTCTGTAAAAAATTCCATTCCCAAATTGTATGTCCTTCAAGGTTTGGAACAATTCCATTGTTCCCATCTCAATCTGATGACCATTGGATTCATTTCTTTGAACATGATCTATACCAACTTCCTCAGCAAAGTTGGATAATGTAGGCTCTTTTGTCATTTTTTTAAATATTGTTTGCCTACTATTCTGGCAATCTGCAATTACAGTGGTCTGAAAATTGTGTTGTCACTAGCAATCTGAGATATCTTCCATGATTGTTAGTTCATATTAGATTTCATATGCATATATATTTTATCTTTAACATGCAAACATTCATTTCAGACAAATAAAGTAGAATCCCAAAGGTTCAAGAGTTTTAACCTCAGCTCTGATACCAATTTGTAACAAACCCAGTGTCACATTAACTTAACATACATAATAATTAATTTTTTTTTAGCAAAAACAAAATAAATTTTTTAATGGAAGCTTATCATCGATTCTAATTTCACTTCATCATTGATTCACACATTAAATATTTCTCATTAAAAATATCTTCTAATGGACCCATAATAAATTAAAACTTGGACCAACTTCTCTGGTAAATCCTTTTGCTAAATCAGTAAATATTCTATTAAAAGTGCCCAGTAAAAATCAAAGGGCAGATAGGTTTATTAGTCTAGCCATTTCAATCTTCATGTTATGAATTTTCCACTTTAATAGGCAATATTGGGAGCATATTAGTTCAATCTATGCTATTTGCATGCAACCCAACAACATTATTTCAATTTAATAAAATTTTACAACTTAATACCAATCAATATTGGTACCATGTTTTTGGAATAAGTAAACAAGGCTAAAATTAACCCTAACATATCATTTAACCTTTCTTGAAACAAATAAATCAACATGTGGTTTTTATAGACCATTCATTACAAACATATTAATTAGGCCTTAACACATGGTATTTGTTTTCAATTTACCAATTAATTATAAATGCTAATTATATGCATATTAATGCAATTACCACATATTACCTTCATGTGGTTTATATTTCCAACCCGTGGTTTTCCAAAACCATGATACCATTCATGCTAAATTTAAATAACAACATTTAGCAGTTGTTAATTATCTTCTTCAGAATTTATTAAACAATAATAATTCAAACATGGTTCAACATTGCGCATAAAATAAATACTTCACAAATATTTCATTTTTCGTAATGAATTGAAATATGCGAAGTAAACCATTACCTAATAAATATTTCATTTTCCCTAATGGATTGAGTTATGCGCATTAACCCATTACATGGCTAATCAAATTACTCATTAAGCAATGAGGTCTAATTACTGTGCAGTAATAATTAAACTCTAGGAACCTTTCACTTTTTTAATTATTAATTAATAATAGTTTGAGCACTGCAAATTAGGGATTATTTATAAGCATATGGCCAAATGAAAATTCTCTACATTCCTATACTCCCGAAATTTAATTGAATTACCTTGAATTTGATCTATAATTCATATGTGGTAATTTTCAACACTCAAATTGAGACAATCAATTTGTCCGTGCAACCATAATTAAGTCTCATGAAAAAATAACCATTTCATGGTTGAACTTCCATCAACCATCATGTCAAAAGTAATTGAGATAGATTTATAATAGTTGGGTAAAGAAATAACAAATCCAAGGCAATATTGTGGCCATTGGACACTCTAGCATTAACCTATGGACAATTTATGGGTGTCGATAAGTAAATTCATTCTATGAAAAATATACCATAGCTAATCATACCAAAAATTTCATTCCCTTGAAATAAAAATTTCCTTCCCTTGAAATAATAATTTATCACAGAAACTTTTAATTTCAGGTCTGCAATTTAATTCCTTATGGAAAATATAACTTAAAATTTTAACTAGAAAGCAAATAAATTGCAGAAATAAACCAGTGTCAATTCCATGTACAGGAATTCAACAAACAACTCGGGAATTTATAAACATGTAATTTTATTCATCATTCATCAATTAAACTAAATTGAGAAATAAAAACTTATATGAAAACACTTGAAATGGGAAACCGGCTATATGTGAAGCACGCTCCACCCAACCGTAGGAAATTTTGCTCATTTATCTCTCAGAAAAATGCCACCCCTGATCTGAGACTTGTGCATTCACCAAGAGACACCTGTCCAATTCTCAGGTTTCTCTCAGGATTTCCTGACTTGGCAAATATGATTTACTGGTTTGTTACCAAATCCATGCCAACTGTTCACCTCTCCAATTCTCAGGTTTCTCTCAGGATTTCCTAACTTGACAAATATGATTTACTGGTTTGTTACCAAATACATGCCAACTATTCAATCCCTTCCCTTGGCTTCATTCTAACTAGCACCAGAGTGAAACCCATCACTGCATCTGTGCTTAGAATTCCACTAAAATAATTTCTTACACCATTTCCATTTCGCAGGTGCATCTAGAGGAAAAATGGACAACATTTCAGCAGAGATTTATAATCAATTTGGCTCACAGGTTGAGAAATTTATCTCAGTTTTCAGTGTCAGACAAAATTTGCCTGCCCTGTTCTCTGAGACACACCCTAGCAAGGTAATTTTTCCAGAGATCAGTTTTCTTCCCAGCCATCGCGCATAATCGCTGTTAGGAACCCGTGTCAACCCTTCTCTTTACTTTGTTAGTATATTGTTGTTGGACGCATATGCTTTGTAAGTCGTCTCGTAGTATTTGTTGATCCATAGTTTGTATTAGCCCATGGTATTGACCCATAGTATTGGACCCATATCCTTTGTAAGTCGTCCCGTAGTATTATATGTCCCATGGTATTGACCCATAGTATTGGGCATAGACTTAGTATATAAGTGTGTGTTGAGGCCAATGAAGGTACCGTGAAGTTATTTGTATTGAGCTTGCTCAAAGGAGGTTGCCCCCTCGAAGTGGCCTGCAATCAATAAAGCGATTCTGAGTTATGTTATTTCTTCTATCTCATGTGTTTTCATTAATTAATTATTGTAGGTTCTGTTATCCCTAAAGTTGAACCTAGACTACGGAGGTTCAAGCTTAAGGAAATCTTAGATGGTAGATATCAGACATCTACTCAGTAATTCTTATAAAATTCTGGTGGCAAATGAATGTATGGTTAGGTTGGATAATAAAAAACAGATGACAGGGATAATATAAAGTTTCAATATCTAAATAGAAACAGAAAATGACTGTGATCATAAACATACAAATGCATGAGCTTCAAGTTTCATTTCATAATTGGGGCATAGTTGTATATTGGTCAAGAGAATTACAACATGAAATTGAGACCATGCATAGACAAAATAATGACAGTATATACTTCATAAATTAAAATAAGACAGGCTCATAGATCATACTTTACTTCAAAAACAGTCATTTCTGCAAAAATTTAACATAAGAAACAGCACACATGCCTGTACAAAAAAGATTTTAAAACCGAACTTCCATCATAGTGTCCAAGTTCCAACCTCGTCTGATTCATTTCTATCTCATATATATACAAAAAGTTGTTCCAAATAAAACAGTTAACAGATCCTATTCTATTGGATCTAGTCCCTTCAAAAATGGAACAGAGTTTTGAACTTAATACTTTCGAACCATTAACATAAGTAAAGTTAAAAACAACAGCTTGCCACCTATGCAATCCTATCACTTAATCATAGCAAATAAACTAGATGCTTCTGGATGACTCAGCTAGAACAACCAAGTCATCAAGAACTTGTGATCTTCTTTGTAACCTGGTATATTCAGCATTTGCATTGTGCTCTCGACCTTGCAACTCGTCCAGCTGGATCTTCATTTGTTTCCATTCCTTGCGCATGGCTCTCTTATTTTGTAATGTTTCTTTAGCTATGGCTGCCAACTTTTGATAATCTGCATCCTTTTGCCCCAAATCTTCTCGAATCCTCTTATTGGCCAGCATTAGGTTCTCATTTACATTCTGCAGGTACTAGCATTGTTCCTTGTAATATTGCAGGGTTTTCTTCACCTAGTCCAGTTTAGGGACTATCTCCATCTCCTCTGTACCCATTGCAACGTCTTCTTTCTGCACGCCCTTAGAGCTTGATGCCTGATTGCTGGCATAAACCTGCTTACTTTTACAAAATGTCTCGGGTATATGCCCTATATCTGCATGTACATCTATAAACTCTTCATTCTCAGAAATAAAATCATCAAACAATTGAGTATCCTTCTCATTATCAGAATCTTTAACCAGAATAATTTCATTTCCCTTCCTAGGCTCCTTCAACAATCTAGTTTCTGCAGCCATCTTAGTCCTAGACCTTGTCCTCGGCCCTAAATCCACATTTTCTGTGCTTATAGTTTTTATTGGCTCATCTTCCTCAGCAATTGGGTTTTTGATAATCAAACTTAACATATCAGGCTTTAGTGTACTGGACTAGTCAGGGGTGGTCTTACCTTCAGCGACATTTGATGTGGTTTGCCCTGCTTCATCCTTTCTTTCAAAATCTTTATCCTGTACCTGTTTATCTGGCAATTTTGTTTCACTGTCTTTCTCCTTAGAAGGTTTCTTCTTTTTCTTGACTTCATAACCCTGTTCGAGGAGAAATTGATCCCAGCTTTGCCTTATTTGCTTCAAATGATGAAGAACTAAGACTTTGATAAGCCCATGATGAAAAATAGAGCGTTCTATATGTTTTGGATGACCTTGCACCCATAAAAACATTTTCTACAAACTTCTCCATAAATAGTATGGCAAATTCATCTTCTTGCTGCCATGTAAATGCATCAACAGTCGAATGTGACATCTTAGAACCTTGTCAAAACGACCATCACAAGTGATATAGTTTTGAATCATTTCAAGAGGGATTTTCCAATTTGGTTTTACTTTGCTAACATGAACCCCATTCTGCCAATTTAAGTCTTCAAAACTAGGCAATAAAAATTCACTGTAGTCTCCTTCGAATTATTTCTGCTTAAACCAACTTTCACCATCAGCTGGGACACCGATGACCTCTGATATGAATTGTTCATTAACTATTATCTTGAAACATTTAAAATCGACAACCCCATCTTTATAATTTTTTATAAAAACTTTAGTCACCTGGGGGTTATAACCCTGTAGTTTTTCACAGTAAACCAGCCAGCTTGCGTCTCTCATCAGCTTTGTTGATCTTGGAAACTACATGAGCCATTGGATGTTGTTTGGTTCAGCTCTACACGGGATGCCACCTAGTTTTCTTTTTTCCTGGACCTGCGAGGTTTCCTCCATACTTTACCATTTTCAAAATAAAATGCATCAATGCTGTGAGAACCCTACCCTGCAGGTTTCATTCCTGAAGTCACATTCCTCTGCCCATCAATTCTGCTAACTTCGATGCTTGGAGGATGTACTCATCAGCCATTACTTGTGTAATTGTTCAATTGCCATATGTCAAGTGAAATAGGCTGCCACGCCTTATGGGGTACCAGATACATGCATATTGATAATTCATTTCGAATTATAATTAATGCAAATTATAATTATCAACTTTAAAACCCCTGTTAAATCATAATTTCACATTTCTACGAAACTGACAGCATTTTTTACAGTACTGACAGCATTTTCAGATTTGAAATTTTGGCACATGCTATCAGTTTTAACATTTAAATCAGATTTGTTGAATTATAAAGTTTCCAAACATTTGCAATGCCTTTTGAACCAAGAAATTTAAACCTGATCTGAAAATAAATTTGACCAAGAGCCTTATCCTATTTAATTATGAAAATATAACAAAAAGTAACCAAGGTAATATAAAGCTTAAGAAAAATGAAAGGAATGTATGAACTAGGCAACTGGAAAAAATGAATGAAAATGAGGAAAGGGTTGTATAAGTCTAAAGAACAACCCTATAAATAACAAGTTCTTCACATTTGGTATCAGAGCACTTTCTTGGGCTCGTTGGGTGGAATTTATGCCAAAACTTTTTTTCGCATCTATTGCAAGTTCGGATCTGAGAATAATCCCTATCCGCTTAACTGTGGGAAGTACTTGGGCATAAGCCCTAAAACTCATTGTGAGGAGTACCACAGGAACCCCAAAGTAGCTGGCCCATTGAGAGAACCTGCCAGCGAAAAGGGCAACGACCCCTACCTGATTGACTAGTTCCCACCCGTGAGGTAAACCAAGAGCTGTCGTTTGTGGAAAAACAGTTATCAGTTTTACCTGACCCGTGGAGTGAGGGGTAATACCCCAATACGCAAGTCGTCAGACATCATTGGTGGCCGAGTGAAACCCCTGAACTGTTAGGAAACCGAACATACCTGGGGTCCATATCTATTTTCAACTGAACTGTTGCCGATCACTTCCGCGTCGTTTCAGATCCATTCCGAGCTGTTTCAGATCCATTCTGAAAGTCGTTCCAGATCCAGTCGTTTCAGATCCAACCGTTTTCGATCCATTCGGCGCCATTTCAAATCCATCTATTTCCGATCACTTCCGCGTTGTTGCAGGTCCATCTGTTTCTGCGCCGTAGCAGATCCATTCTAAAAAAAAAAAAAAAAAAAAACCTTGTTTTAACTCTATTTCCCTTGAAACTTTCCGGACACCCCTACAATCCCATTCTACATATTTCATTCCTGAAGACCCTATCCCAAATTCTACTTCCCAAAGCTAGAAATCTCACATTTGTTTATTTTTAGGGTTAAACCGTTTTTTCGCCATATCTCCCTTGTTTTAACTCTATTTCCCTTGAAACTTCCCGGACACCCCTACAATCTCATTCTACATATTTCATTCCTGAAGACCCTATCCCAAATTCTACTTCCCAAAACTAGAAATCTCACATTTGTTTATTTTTAGGGTTTGCCATAACTTCTTCAATTTTTATCCACTCACCTCCAAATTTTGCCATCATGTTCATTCCTTATTTCTACTTCTTTGTCCCTCTCTGACAAATTTTTCCATTCTTTCACCTCGCTTCTGAAATCCTCATTTTTTGCTTCCATGTCCATTCAAAAGTGTCTAAAACCTCGTCAAACCCCAATTACCCATCAGAGTTTTTCCCAAATCCAAATTTCCCTTTATAAATAAGCTTATGTTTGTGTTTTTCTACGCATTTCCCCCCCCCAAAAAAAAACTCCTAGTTATGGTTTTCACCCGCGCAGAAGCAAAAACCATGGAGGAAGCACTTGCAGCCATCCAAACCAAACTCCAGGATTTGGATGAAAAATTTCTCGGCCTCCATCTTGAGCATTCAGCCATGAACAAAAAACGACAATCTGAGTCTTCATCAGACAATGGGTTCTCTTCTTCTAGCAATTTCTATTGTCCGAAGCTTGATTTTCCTCGCTTCAATGGACTGATCTGACTAGATGGATCTATCGTACAGAACAGTATTTCAGTCTACATAATACTTTTGATGTCAACAAAGTTCCACTTGCATCATTTCATTTAGAACAGGAAGCTCTTCAATGGTACCGTTGGTACATCAAGGCTCATGAAGATCCAAAATGGCCAGATTTTTGCCAGCACCTTTTGCAACGATTTGGTCCTAGTGCTTTTGATGACTTCACGGGAGCTCTCACTAAACTTCGTCAAATTGGCACTGTGAGAAAGTGTCAGACAGAGTTTGAGAAACTAGCCATTCACACAGAAGGATTGTCTGATGAATTCTACAGGAGTTGTTTTATCAGTGGTTAAGGATGAGATCCGCTCAGAGGTTAAAATGTTCTGTCCCAACACAATGATGGAAGCCCTGGGGTTGGCTAAGTTGGCAGAAGACAAGATTGCAGCCCAATAGCGCTCCAAACCCACTTTTGTTCCCTTCGAAATATGGGTTCTCAACGACCTCCCAGCTAGCTCCTTGACCAACTCCTATCAAGCATTTGTCTAAAACATAGATGCAGGCACGCAAAGAAAAAGGGCTTTGTTATAATTGTGATGAGAAATTCACTTGGGGATATAAATTTGTGTTCAACAACAGCTCTATCTCTTGGATATGGATTCTCTGCGTGCCTCTAAAATTGGTGAAGAAGATCCAGATACAATGGATGATCAAGTCGACATTCAGGAGCCGCCTATTGACCCCCCATATCAGGACATCCAACCAGAGATATCTCTCTGTGTTTTATCCGGTGTCACCACGCCCCAAATAATGCGGGTCAGGGGTTACTTCAAGAAGCTTCCTCTTACAATACTCATTGATTCTGGTCGCACTCATAACTTCATTGACCCTCGGATCGCCAAAGAGGCTGATTGTTTTGTCCATCCTTGCTCCAACTTTGAAGTCATGGTTGCCAATGGAGCCACCTTACCTTGCAAGGGGAAGTGTCACAATGTGCGTATCTCTCTGGAAGATTATAACCTGCGCTCTGACATGTTTTCCTTGTCCCTAGGCGGATGTGATGTGGTTTTGGACGTTCAATGGTTACGCACACTTGGCCCCATCTTATGGGATTTTGCTGAACTTTGGATGCAATTTTCAGTTAATGGGAAACAACACAAATTTACGGGCTTACAACAAGGGTCTCTCTGCATCATCAATTCACATCGCCTGGAAAAGATCCTTAAGAATAATTCACATGGTGTCATCGCTCAACTCCATTCCATTCAAATGCACCCATCAACGGTCTCCACTACTTCCTTAGATAGATATGCAGGTGTCTTTGTTGAACCAGTGGGCTTATCGCCTTCAAGAGACCTTTCCGGTAAGAATTTATCCGCATCTACATCTCAGCAGGAAATGCTGGCTATTTTGCATGTAGTACATAAGTGCCAGCCATACCTATTAGGGAATTATTTTTGCATCAAGACTGATCTCCAGAGTCTGGAAAATTTCCAGGAACAATAGGTCTCCTCCCCAGAACACCTGAAATGGGTTATCCAACTCATGGGTTCTACCTGTGCGATCACTTACAAGAAGGGTAAGGACAATATGGTGGCAGATGTTCATTCTCGCACATTTGATGACCCAGTTTCTCTTACGGCTATTTTTTTGCTTGTTCCAAATTGGTTGCAATCTGTTCAACAGGGCTATCTCTTTTATGAACTCCATGCTTCTTCATCAGAAGGGCGCTCTAGGTTCCTCAAAATGTATGACCGAGAACACTATAACTTATTTTGGCAGGGACTAAAAATGACAATTCAAGAGATGGTGGTTGACTGTGATACTTTCCAGGTCAACAAGGGTGAAACGACACTCCTTTCGGGACTGCTCGAACCCTTGCCCATCCCTGCACAGATTTGGACAATTATTTCTATGGATTTCCTAGAAGCGCTCCAGTGGTACAATGCCACATCTAAAAGGACACCATATGAAGCAGTCTATGGACAGGCATGGCCAATTCTTCTTCCATACACCCTCAGCAGCTCCCCAGTTTAGGCAATTGACTCGGTTCTTCGAAACCACGATCAGATTCTTCTCATCTGTAGGACAATCTTCACATGGCAAGAATTCGACTAAAAAAACAAGCCGATCAGCACCGTTCTGAGCGCACTTTTCACGCAGTTGATATGGTTCTTCTTCGTCTACAGCCTTCCAAGCAATCCTCCCTAAATATCAAAAGGCGTCAGTGGCCCATAATGCAACCCGAGGATGCTACAGGGGAACCACTCCTTCAGATTCTGCATCAATTTCCACATCTAAATCTTTGAAGACAAAGCATTTTCTAAGGGAGAGTGGATGTTAGGAACCGATGTCAACTTCTCTTTACTTTGTTAGTATATTGTTGTTGGATGCATATGTTTTGTAAGTCGTCGTAGTATTTGTTGATCCATAGTTTGTAATAGCCCATGGTATTGACCCATAGTATTGGACGCATATGGTTTGTAAGTCGTTCTATAGTATTATATGTCCCATGGTATTTACCCATAGTATTGGGCATAGACTTAGTATATAAGTGTGTGTTGAGGCCAATGAAGGTACCGTGAAGTTATTTGTATTGAGCTTGCTCAAAGGAGGTTGCCCCCTCGAAGTGGCTTGCGATCAATAAAGTGATTCTGAGTTCTGTTATTTCTTCTATCTCGTGTGTTTTCATTAATTAATTATTGCAGGTTCTTCACAATGGCACGCACCCACCTTTCCTTGCATGCATAAGTCTCTTCATGCAAACTGGAAAACACATGGGCTCTCCCAACCATTTTCATTTAAACACATCATTACTTAATTAATATTAAAACCTAAGTCTTAAGTCATTTTATGGAATTATGACTTAGCCAAAACTTTGGGTATTTTTAGGGACTTAGGATTATAAAAGGGTCTTAGCAAAGGTTTCCCCACCTAAGGAATTTTAACCCCCTTGCTGACTCTGGTGAATACATGAGTCCCCGATCTTTCAGTGTTCTACCTCAGCCACAACTAGTTATAATTTTTATTATTAAAATGTTGGAATGTATAATTGTCTTGCCTTTCAGGCATTACATAATAATATTCACATTGTACTTAGGATGAGTTCAGGGTCTTAGCCAGGGGTATTACAATGGAATTGTGGCCAAAATTGCCTAAGTGTGGTGAACTGTTCATGTCTGGAGAATTCATTTACCAAGTTATTCCTTTTCCTTACAAGAATGTTGGATGTTTTATGTGATCAGAACCCTTATCCAAGTTGTTCATTGAAGTTACACTTAGGTCTGTAAACCTTGAGTTCCAATGTTAAAACCCAAAAATCGGTTGGTCAGTTGCCTTATAAATTCTTAAATGGTTTAAGTTGTAAATTGCCAGATTGAAGACATGAAACTGAATTTTTTCTTTATCGGTTCAATTTTCATGACTTAGTCTATTTTTAATAAATTAAGCGGCTAATTCTAAGTGGAGAACTAGTAAATTCCTTCCATAAAAACAATTCTAAGCACATACATGTGCCAGCACCCGATGGACTCCATGGTACATGGAAACTACTAGGTGTGAGTCAGTGTCGAACGAGGTATGTTACAAAGTGGTATCAGAACCCGAGTTCCAATACTCAAACCTTTAGGGCCTAGAACTTTGTCAATCACGAGAAACAAAATGCTCAAATGCTCAAAATTGGTCAAGAAAAGAACATTTTTTTGGACACCAAATTGCTTACCATGTATTCTAGCTATGGAATTTTAGACGACACATGTCACCTGTTTGACAAAATGTGTGAACCAAATGCAAGGAAAGCACTTGACAAGTTGGATAATTCAAATGTTTTTAATATGGAATGGCATTATCAAAGCATATGCACAAGGAGGAGCCTGTGAAGAAGCCCTTTAGCTGTACTATCAAATGAAAAGGAAGATCTTGAGCCATAAGTAATCACCATGGCTAGTGTTCTGTCCGCATGTGCCCATTTAGTAGCTCTACATCAATTCAAGTGCATTCATGCCTACATAGTTAGATGTGGAGTTGAGTTGGATGTTTTTGTCAATACTACCCTTCTAACAATGTATGCAAAATCTGGTTGTATAAAGGTTCCACATCATTTATTCGATAAAATGTCTAAAATAGATCTACTCTCATGGAGTGCAAAGATAAAAACGTATGGAATACATAGTGATGTCATCCAGACCTTGTGGATGAGGGATTGCGATACTTTAATTCCATGAGTGAAGATTATGGTCTTACCCCATGTGTAAAACACTTTTCTTGTATGGTTGATCTTACTGCTCATTTTGGGTGCTTGGAAGAAGCTGAAGATAGATCACATGCTTAGTGGGAGAAAAGTTATGCATCATTGGAGATGTGGCTAAAAAAATGAAGAAATTTGGTTATGTAGGCAACACAAACCTTCCCCTGCACCATGTGTCATTTCAAGGGAAGGAAATCTCTATTGGATATCACATTCAGAAGCTACCTATAGAATTTGGAATTATTAACATGCCTTCTGTGACACCAATTTGACTTATTGAAAATCTTTGTGTAACTGGAAACTTCCACACTACTATCAAGTCAATATCTAAGATTGTTGTACAAGAAATCAACGTACGGGATGCAAATCTCTTCCATTATTTCAGGGATTGTTTATGTTCTTGCAAGGATTATTGGTGATGCCAAACTCAACAAGTGATACTATGTTATGAGATGTAAATCCAAATCAAACCAGTGAAACATAGCTTCTGGAAAATTGACAAGTTTTTGCAATTCAACTTGAGTCATTGGTTTGGCTAGTCAAGTTGACACTTTTGTTCAAATTCGCTAAGTTGCATCAAAACTTCACATGCTTGTATTGCTAGCATGATGGTGGTGCTTATTTTCATTGGAGCCACTTGTGCAAATAGATTCAACGTTAAAGGATCCCTAGTACACAATATTGGAAGGTGGTAGGTCCTCTTGGAAGTGAAGAGAATTGGTTATTTTCCATAGGTTAACACATACAAAAAAAATAGTGAATCTAACCACAAAAATGTAACATGTCGGTCAATGTTGAATGGCACTTAGCAGAGTATTTTGGAAGGCATTTTCATGTATACATATCTAGTGTTTGTGGATGGATTGTTTTCATAAGGTGGCTTCATGCATTTGTAATCTATTCTTGCATCAGTATTGCAAGCGTAGTGGCAGACTAGTTTGAACTTAAGAAGACACAGAGTGCTGACAAATTGGATGGAACTTCTCCAAAATATTGTCAATCTATGTAGAGGCCAATATGAGTTTGAGTTTTAATGGCACCCCTCTAGTAGTTGGTCATCTTCATCAGTAGTAATGACTTTGAGAACAATGTTGGATATGCCTACAATGAGCCTATCACATGGTACCAATTTGTTTAATGCTTTTATCCAAGGCCTTGCTATTCAAATTAGATGTGGTATTCCTTTGGTAGGATATAGAAACAAATGGAAAAGAAGGGGGAAATCATCAAATTGAATTTAGCTTAGAGGTTAGTTGTAAGGAAGGAAATGTCCAAATGGACTAGTCAAAGAATTTGGAGAAGCCCGATTAGCAGGTTCCCAACAAAGGAAAGATATGAAACCAGCTTAGCATGGAAAGGTGGAAGATGCTTAAAGTCCATAGTTGATATGCAACACCAAAAAGATCATGGTTACAGTAGCCGAAAAGTTCTCGAAGAGAAGAACTAGTTTCATGAGATCATAATTGGATTTGGGGGGATGATTAAGAAAGATGGTTTGAGAAAAGAAGAAAAGAAGATTTTTTTGTTGTAAAAAAGACAAAGTTGCAGATTCTAGATTGTTGTAGAATCTTACTGGAATGACCAATGGAGAATCTAAAGGTATTTGTGTGTTCACCATTATGATTAATATCAATGCCAATATAAAAAAATTATTGGTTCTTTGCGTAATTTATACTACAATTGACAGAAGTTGACCTCTAGTGAAATTGCACCAATGGAGAAAGTATAAATGGGGTGAAAATAGCCTTTTCAAAAAGCCATAACTTTCATCTCAAAAACCAGATTGAAGCACATGAATAGTCATTGGAAAGATAATGAAGTGGAGAGGACATATTTCCACCCATATTTATTTTGAGCTAGGAAGCTCATTGTTCATTAGGAAATTGAAGAAGGCCTTTGGTGGCTTGTATGTGCTTCATCTCTAGGGGTCAATTATACAGTTTTGGAGTATTATTATGAGAGTAGTGCAGTGGATGCATGGTACAAGTATGAGAAGTTCAAGGGTGAAATAATGAAGACTCAAGCAATGCATTATGTGTAAAGTTACTATTAAAATAAAGATGTAATCAAACTTCAAGGAAGGATGACATGAATCCAGTAGACTTGAGGATAGTCAGGAACAACAAAGGGAGATTTACATGATAAAAAAATGAGCAGTTGATTCAAGTTGCTATGTTATGGATGTTGGATAACCATATATATCACAGGAAGTTGGAGAGAATATGCACTCATGGGCATGTTAGGGATGCATTATTAGTTTAGATAGATATTCATTAGCACATGTGAAAGTGTTTAAGAGTACACATAACATGTTGTAGACTAGGAGTAGTCTATTTTTTTATATGAATGTAAAGTTTCTAATGATGGTTGTTGTGCCATGGAAAAGGAAATTACTGCATGGCTGAAAATATTGATGGTGTTGCATATGGAATCCATCCATGATATGAAGGAGCAATAGGAATATGAAATGTGAATAAGAGGTTGGTGAAAGAGGCATGGCAGCTCCTACTGGTACCAACTAATCAAGTAGCATAAAACCAATTAAATGGAAGCTATGCAGGTATGAATTTGATGTATTATGATGAAGGAATTTAGGTAAGAATTCCTCAGCTAGAATTTGGCATTTAAAGTGATATTATTACATGTTTTGAATGCATTTATTGGTATGATTCACCATTTGGTATGGTAAAGGATGAAGGCATGTGATTTATATAAAATTTATTTAACTATAGAATGCATTCATATGACATAATAGCATTTTGGGTATGTGTTAGTTATGAGTTAGTAACCAAAGCAAATAAGGGGGTATAAACTTGTTATAAAAAAAAGGAATGCCAATGTAGAGAGTCATATGTAAGGCTATAACATGATTGGATATGGAAAGACTATGGTGCTACACAAGGATCTGATAGTCTTCCTGCTATATTTGATGTTTGGAATGCAACCTTTTTGCCACTGAAGAGCACCCAAGAATTATATTCTTGGTGTTGTGTTTGGGTTGAAAAGGAGGGCATACAAATGGTTGAGAAAGCAATAGGGAAGTGTGTGGATGATGTGTTGAGGCATTGGCTAGACCTTCTAATTCACCATGATGGGATGCATGACTTAAAAAAGGACATTATGAAATAAATATAGAGGTGCATTGAATAGGTATGCATGAGTAAGTTATAAAAGTGTGCAGGTGGTAGAGTTGCACACATGAATGCTAAGATAGAGTTGTTTATGCTTAAAGAAATTATTGAATGCATGTATATATTATATTGCGTAGAAATGAATATGATAACAGTTGAAATGATGAGTTTATTACTAACTCTTGAGGTCGAGAACATTTTGGGAGTTGTTTGATATTGCAACAAGAAATTTGTAGGTCAAAGTAGTTACATATGATGGATTACAGAAAAGATCTATTAGGGGAACATAGTAATGAAAATATTAATGGATAGAAGAAACAAAATATTGGTTGATAATTTGTGTTTAGAGAATGATGGTTCAATCTAATTAATAGTTGGATTAATGGAAGTGACTGAATTATTGTTGTAAACAATTCTGAGATCACTTGCGAATTTTTGTAATTGTTGCCTTGAAATATATTGTACATGAAATACTAACAATTGGTTTGGCTGAGTATAAATTGGGAAAGTTATAGGTAGAGTAGTATTGGATATGGAAGGGATGTAATCCCATAAGGAAGACTAATATCTACTGTTGCAAGAGACAAAAATTATGAATAGGAAGCTCATGTTGGGGAAATTTGTTTTCCTGTACAAAGCATATTTGAGAAATTAATAATTGCAAATTTATCATGATATGCTAACAATATGTTTGGTTGAATGAATGGTGTTGATAGTGTTGCGGGTAATAGGGGTCTCAAGTATGGAATTGTTGTAAGCAATAATAAAGATTGATGCATGTTGCAGCTAGAGCCAAACAATTATGAGATGGAATCTCATAGTTGATGGAATTGAGTCTCCTTGTGAAACAGATCTGGAAATTGAAAATTGTAATGATGATATCTCATGATGACTGTATATGTGTAATATAGATGAGATAGTTGGTTATTGAATCTAGAATATTAGGAAGAAGAGCACCAGAAGGAAATCGATCTCAAAGACAATGGCATGGAACGAAGAAAGTCTAGTGAAATTGTTGCAGCTGGAGTTCTAGTAGCTACAACTGTGAGACTGTCAGAGTTATAGATCTAGCTAAACTAGCTTACCTATATAAGGAATCAATAACATATCAACATAAATAAGAACATAAAGAGAATAAGGAAAATAATACACCAGATATACATGGTTCACCCAATTGGGCTACGTCCACGGGAAGGTTGTCTTCTATTATCTCCAGAAATATCCTTCAATCTTACAAGAGAGCAACTACAAATAACCCCAATACAATATAACAGAGAGATTGTGAGCACAATACAATGTGTTGTGATAGTATGATGGAATGTCAACTGTTATCTATGATGTGACTCCCTTGACCCTATTATATACCAAGAGATGTGGAGGAATTACTCTCACTTATTGCATGTGGGATAATATAATTCTCCATAATAACATCTCTTTATATAATAATGGATATCAAGAGTATACTTTACCATAATGAATATGTGATATAATGTATTACTCTTTTACATAAGATTGTGGATAACTTCCGACATAATACAAAGACATTATTACCTTCCAAGGAATATAATATATTCCAACACTCCCCCTTAATAATGGTTGGGAGAAAATCCCTCACTAACACTAAGGAAGGAAGGAGTCATTACTGCTCCCCCTTGATGAAAAATTCTCGCATCCCAAGCAAGGAACGAATATGCACCTACTTTGTTGTTGTTAAGGATTTGGTGAAGATATCAGCTTCCTGCTTCTCAGTAGGACAATATTCAAGAGAAAGAATACCATCTGTGACAAGACCTTGAATGTAATGAGCATCAAGGTCGATATGCTTTGTATTGGAGTAATATACCGGATTATAAGCAAGCTTAATTGCACCCCGATTGTCACATTTCAACATAGTGGATGATTTCGAAACCATACGAAGCTCAATGAGAACATGCCTTAACCAATCTGCTTCTTTAGTTGCTTCTTTGGCTACTCTATACTCTGCTTTGCACGAAGCTAAAGAAAGAGTCTTCACCTTCTTGCTGGACCAAGAAGTTGGACCTGAACCAAGTTGAAATAAATAACCAGCAGTTGACCATTGATCAAAACTGTCACCTGCCCAATCAGAATTTGTATATATAGAAAGTGAAACTGTAGCATTGCTCGAATAAAAGACACCATAGTACAATGTCCCCTGTAAATATCTCATAATTCTCTTGGCTACCTGCCAATGAATTTCAAGAGGTTTTTGCATGAACTGAGAAACCATACTGACGGTAAAAGAGAGATCTGGTTTGTTGTGAGTTAAATATATCAAACTACCCATGAGCTGACGATAAAGAGTAGCATCAACAAGAGGAGTGGTACACTCAACAGTTAAATTTACACCATACTGAAATAGCGTAGGAGCAGGTTTACAATCACTCATACGGAAACGAGCCAATAAGTCTGTAGCATACTTCGACTGAGAGAGAAAAATACCATCTTCCATATGCCAGATTTGAAGATCCAAGAAAGAGTGCAATATACCGAGATCAGTCATTTCAAACTACTTTTGAAGTTCACCTTTCATACTTTGAATTAATACAAGATGGTTGCCAGTGATGATACGATCACCCACATATAACACAATCATGAGGATATTATCACCAAAGTTCTTAACATACATATTTGGATCATATATACAACGCTTAAAACCATTATTCAAGAAATATGCATCAATTTTATCATACCAAGCCCTAGGTGCTTTTTTGAGACCATATAAATACTTGTGTAATTTGCATACAAAACTTGATGATCCGGCATTAATAAAACCAGGAGGTTGTTGCATATAAATGTCTTCATTAAGATTACCATTTTAAAAAGCACTTTTAACATCCATTTGGTATATTTCCCATTTATAAGATGCAACAAGAGATAAGATGGTTCTTATTGTATTCATTTTAGCAACAGGAGCAAAAGTTTCATTATAATCAATACCTTCAAGTTGATTAAAACCTTTTGCAACTAATCTAACTTTATATTTTTCAATTTGTCCTTATGCAGTAAACTTAGTTTTATAAACCCATTTACAACCAACTAAATTATTTCCTGAAGGAAGAGGAGCAAGAGACCAAGTCTTGTTCTTCATAAGAGAGTCATACTCAGCATACATAGCTTGTTCCCAATGAGGTTTACCCTTAGCTTGAGCATAAGAAGTAGGATCGTCTATGGCCAAAACTTTGGTCATAAGAGCAAAGTTAGATCTAGTTCTACGAGTATCAAAAGGGTTACCGATCTCACTACCTGCAGATTCAATAGTTTTCCGTGCCCAAACAGGAAGGTTAGAAGGAACATAAGTCACTTCAGGAGCTTTGAGATATTTAGGGGAAACACTTGAAGAAGAGGGTGAACTAAGATCAACAACATGCACAGTACTGGAAAAAGGAGTAACAGATATAGGAGTAACTGGAGACAATGGAATATTCAAGGTAACATGAGGTTCTACAGACTCAGGTGGTGGAGATATTTCAGTAAATTGAACATCTCTTCGGATTATGAGACTCTGATTAGAAGGATCAAATAAACTGTAATCCTTGGAATCCTCAGCATAACCAATGAATATACACTTGTGAGACTTGGGTTCTAACTTTTTCCGTTTTTCATTAGGAATATGAGCCCAACATTCACAACCAAACACTTTAAAGTTACTCATATCTGGTTTTCTACCATTCCATTTTTCCTCAGGAGTAACATGCTTAACAACTTTTTTAGTAACTCTATTTAAAATAAAGTTAGCACAATTGATGGCTTCAGCCCAAAATTTCTTGTGTAATCCCTTAGAATAAACCACACATCTAGCCATTTCAACTAAAGTTCTATTTTACCTTTCAGCGACACCATTTTGTTGAGGTGTGTAAGGAACAACCTTTTGATGTTGAATTCCATGTTTAGATAAAAAAGCTTCAAATTATTTCTTAACAAATTCCCCCCCATTATCAGATCTCAAAGTCTTAATCCTTTTACCAGAATCATTCTCAACCAAGGATTTAAATGCTTGAAACTTAGAAAAAGTGTCACTTTTATTTTTCAAAAAATATACCCATGATTTTCTACTAAATTCATCAATAAAAGTAAGAAAATAGACTGCATGAGATGTAGAAGGAACTTCAAGAGGACCACAAATGTCACTATGAATTAATTTCAAAGGTTCACATTTCTCTATGATGTTCAACAAGTACACAACCTTCACAAACACCGTTAGTAGACGAAATATTAGGAAAGCCATGTACCATTTTAGTTAACATTTTCATTTTACGATAATTCAAATGACCCAGTCTTTCATGCCATAATTTACTTAGTTCATCAGCATGCGACAACATAGCCTATAAAAGGGTTGTCTTTTAGTTGAATTAAAACCAACAAATTTATATAAACCAATAGTATGATCAACAGGACCAGAAGAAACTACTTTAAAATTATGGTTGATATCTTTAAGAACATATTTATCAAGCCAAGATTCAAATTTATATCCTTTTTTACATGCACGATAAATAGAAAGCAAGTGGATGGGCATGTGTTCAACATGAACAACATCTTCCAATTGACAATTAAGAACATTAACATTGCCAGAACCAATTACGGAAAGTTGTTTACCATCACCTATAGATACTTTCTGAGATGTGTATTTATTATTGTCATAAGATGTAAATAAAGAATTATTACCAGTGGCCCCCGGGATGTAGACCAGTTGGAAACCATGCGCTTGTTAAGGCATACGGGCTTTTAAGCACGTTGCTGGTTCAAACCTCGTTGCATCCTTGAGGGTGTGTTGTGGGGCAGGCGTACTCTCCTAGGGGTATAGTAGTATCAAGATTGGATCCCTGGACCCCGTGTCACGCGAGTACCAGCCCAACTCCAGTTTTCGATTCCCCTAGATACAAAAAAAAAACATTATCAGTCATATGTTTAGAAGCACCAGAATCCATTATCCATTCCACATTAGAAGAAGAAATACTGGACGAAACAACAGATGCACATAAAGCTACTTGTGATTCATCAGAACCTTTCTTTTTAGCCTTAGACATTAAATGTTTCACTTTGAAGCAATTCTTTTTAGGATGGTTAGTTTTACCACTATGTTTACAAGGATCATACACATTCTTCTTCTTACTATTTTCATGATGTTTATTAGAAGCATGACCAAATTTATTAGTATGATTTGAATAAGAACCTTTAGCAGTATTAAAACTTTTCTTAGTATTCTTATTATGTGCCATAAGAGCTTTATTAGGTGAGACTTGTCCTGAAACAATCAACCTTTCTTGCTCATTTATCAACCCTTTACAAAAGTCATCAAAAGTAGGTTTCATGGTATTTTGAGAGAATTCAAGAGCCCTATTCCTAGTTTGGATGAACATGTCAAAACAAGATGGCAATTTTTGTTCTACAAGAATTATAAGGGTAGTGTTTGTTTTCTTGTAATCTTTACCACAATTATTTAATTTTTCATTTAAAGTTGTCACTTCATCAAGATATAATTCTACTCTTTCAAAGTTAGTAGGATCTAGCTCAAAAATCTTCTTTTCAAGGTAATAAGCAGAAACATAATCAGATTTATCAAATAAATAAGCAAGAATTTTCCATACCTCAATTGGGCTGTCTTCTGCCTCAATACTTACCTGAAGACTATCTGAAACCATTTGACCAATGAGCCCTCTTGCTTGAACACATTTATCTTCCAATATAGCCATATCTTTAGCATCAACAAGTTTCTTGTGTTCACCATTAACAATCCTCTATAAATTCTTACTCCTAAGAACATCAATCATTTTTCGTTTCCATGCAAGATAGTTAGGACCAACAAGTTCAGGAACAGAAGCTACTTCTGAAGTCACAATGATAGAAATATTGACAAGAAAATTAAACACAAATGTTAGAAATGACAAGAGAAAAAGGTGAATAACAAAAAATTGATACACTTTACCAATCTGATATGAAGAAACATAGTAACAAACAGAAACTTTACTTACAACACTTAAAAAGGTGCCAAGAAAAGTCACTCACGGGTCTGTCACAAGAAATGCGCGAGTAAATATGATACTCGCGGGTGCTGCACAACAAAGTCATGGTTAGATATGATAACCGTTGGTTATGCACAGTGAAGTCACGTGTATGCTGAAGCACACGTGATTTCTACACAGGAGGGTTGCGTGTATACTGAAGTAAATGCAGGTTTACAGTAGGCCAGGCGTGGGTATGTCGTAGCACACGTGGGTCTGTACACTAAAAGATGTGGTTCTGCAGTTTACACATGGGTTCGTATTAGGGCAAGTCGCAGTTACACACGTTGTCTTCGAAGAAAAGTTGTGGGTGGCATGTTTTAGGTCGAAAACAATGTCGATTAATTCGTTGACGGAAACCTGAAAAAAATATACCAAACTTGGACGAAAACAACAAATCTGACAACCAGAAGATAGATATCCTTGAGGAGAATCCAAAAATCATATAGATCTATAGAAAAAAACATCAAGAGACCCCTGAAAAATTTCTGCAAAAATCTACACAACAAAGTTAGGGTTAGGAGTAAAAAACTGCAGAATCATGCCCATATATGAAGAGAATCCTAATGGCTACCAAATAGAAAGCAAATCTACAAAAATCAAGCAATGCCCAGATGATAATAGTTATTGATTGAAAGCTATAGAAGGTGCTAGATAATAGCAACCAGCTCTAATACCATGTCAGAGTTATAGATATAGCTAAACTAGCTTACCTATATAAGCAATCAATAACATATCAACATAAATAAGAACATAAAGAGAAAAAGGAAAAGAATACACCAGATATACGTGGTTATACGTGGTTCACCCAATTGCGCTATGTCCACGGGAAGGTTGTCTTCTATTATCTCCAGAAATATCCTTCAATCTTACAAGAGAGCAACTACAAATAACCCCAATACAATATAGCAGATAGATTGTGAGCACAATACAATGTGTTGTGATAATATGATGGAATGTCATATGTTATGTATGATGTGACTCCCTTGACCCTATTATATACCAAGAGATGTGGAGGAATTACTCTCACTTATTGCATGTGGGATAATATAATTCTCCATAATAACATCTCTTTATATAATAATGGATATCAAGAGTATACTTTACCATAATGAATATGGGATCTAATGTATTACTCTTTTACATAAGACTGTGGATAACTTCTGACATAATACAAAGACATTATTACCTTCCAAGGAATATAATATATTCCAACAGAGGCTTCCTGGTCGAGTGCACTAGAGCCCTGAAGAGAAGTGGTACAACCTAAAGGACTGCAAAGCAAAGAAGGAGGTATGCTCCTTGGGTTCCGTAGGCTGATGGATGAGAGCTTGCTGGTTGGAACAACCGCCAAAAATTATAAATGATGAGATCCTTATGCATGTTTTGGGCTGGAGTGCTTATGTATGCATGTTTTTAGGCCATAATGCCTATATATATAAGCATTTGGTTGAAGTAACTATGTAGATTAAAGACAAGAGAGACTAGTTTGGTAATATTAAGAACATCGATATGGTGTTGTGCACGAAGGACAATGCCAAAATAAGGGGAGCAGAAATGTAACTACCTGGTTTCAATCCCTATGAACTAGAATGTATTATGTAAATATGACTTAGGTTGGTGAGTTGCTAAAGTTGAAAGGGCCGGAGTGCCTAGAAATGTAATACTTTTATATATATTAACAAAAATATAGTTGGTTGTGGCTAAGGAAAACGTTGAAGAGAATGGGGACCTATGAATCGACTAGTGAGAAGGAAATGGGGCTGTAGACAACCTAAGGGGGGGGTTATAACATGACCCTAACTTTAACCTTGACCCTTAAAGTATTTTAATCATACTTTAATCTTATTAACCTTTTTGAACCTTATTAACTAATCCTCATGCAAATGAAGGATTAGTGGAGTGCTTAAAAACATGAGTATTTTGGGGAAGACCACGTGGGTGAATTTATCCATGTAGCTAAAGGCATGCATTAAGGAAGAATTGGGAAGCACATACACACTCTCTCTCTCTCTCTCTCTCTCTCTCGTTCGTGTTGATGCAGAAAAGTTTGTTGTCTTGTTTTTGTGACCAGTGAACCATTCTACCTGGTTGGGGCGTGGGTTCAAAGACTATAATTCAACAATGTTTATAAAATCAGAATCTGATATCTGGAAAATCATTGGGTGATGAATTCCATTTTAGACCCATATTAAGCTACCAGTGAAATGTTGAATTGTGTGTGAACTTCCTCAGTGGAAA
The DNA here is from genome assembly GCA_027924585.1 of Larix kaempferi. Taxonomy (NCBI): domain Eukaryota; kingdom Viridiplantae; phylum Streptophyta; class Pinopsida; order Pinales; family Pinaceae; genus Larix; species Larix kaempferi. The sequence goes on from BSBM01000147.1 coordinate 1,949,731, forward strand.
TGTTGGGCATTGGTTGATAGTGGCAGCCTAGTGTAAGGTATTTCACTATTGTGCTATTGGAATAGAAATCGAGGAAGGGACTATTGGAATAGAAACCAAGGAAGGGACTGTAGTGTTTAGTGTGGAACTGGTTGAAGCCATTTTTGGGGAATTGGAAAGAAAGAACCATGTTATTGGTGTGAAATTGGCGAGTGCTAGGCTATGAGAAATAATTGGGTGGGGATAATTCTATTTACTTGTCCATCTACCTTGAGCGTTATGCCGATGGATTCATAGTCTCAGTTCAGGGGTGGTACCTTGCTCAGAGATTTATGAGCAAGGTGTCCTACGGTTGGGTGGAGCATGCCTCACACGCAACCAATTTCTCAAGTTATCATTATACATATAAGTACTAATGCTTTGTATCAACTTTACTGTTATTTTGTATGCATGTGAATGAATTGAAATGAATAAATTATTTATGAAGGATATGAATTGTTACTGGTGTTGAATATGTAATTTCGTACATAGAAGTCCATACCTGAACTCTGCAATTCCATTCATAAACAATCTCATGTATGAGTAAATATGATGGATGCATATGAAATCTAGGAAATTGGGGTTGGTGGTGTCAATGGAAATAGTATTTCATTGTATCATAACAAAATTGATGGAATTATGCCTTTGGTGATTGCTTATTCCCTGTGTAAATCCATAAATTTCCTATTAATGGAATCATTCCCAAAATTGACTAAGTGTGGTGAATTGTTCATGTATGGAGCGTTCATTTACCAAGTAAAATGTTTTTGAGATAATGTATAATTGTTATTTCTTTTCCTTGCAAGAATGTTGGATGTTTTATGTGATCAGAAGCCTTATCCAGGTTGTTTGTTGAAGTTAAAATTAGGTGTGTAAGCCTTAAGTTCCAATGTTAAAACCCAAAAAATGGTTGGTCAGTTGCCTTATAAATTCTTAAATGGTTTAAGTTGTAAAATGCCAGATTGAAGATAAGAAACTGTATGTTTTCTTTATCAATTCAATTTTCATGAATTAGTGTAGTTTTAATAAATTAAGCGGATAATTCCAAGTGGAGAATTGGTAAATGCTTCTGTAAAAAAAAATTAGGAGCAAATGCATGTGTCGACACCCCGCAGACTTCACAGTCCATGGAAACTAATGTGTGTGTGTTATTGTTGTAATGAGGTATGTTACATCTTTCATCCCTTTGGGTTACTTACACTTGTCATATCCAATCCCTCCACATGGATCTCTAGTTGTTAGTTTGGCTCCAACCTTGAAGGCTTTGTTGTTAGGTGATAGGGCATCTCTATTAGCTTAGTCCCCTCCAACACCTTTGAGCATTCAACCCTACTATCTGAAAGGAGGTTTCAACACAACCTAGGAAAGGTAAATATCATTCCTTTTTTAAGGAACTTTGGTTGAACCATTCAATACCTCATTTCTACATTATTTTGTATGGTAGATCTAGCACTATATATTGTAAGTTCATTGGACATCAAGTACAAGTTTTTTTTGCAAGAGGATTGAGTTACATCTGTAGGTTTGTTCAAGAGGTGGGAAACTCTCTTGGATTTTTATCTAACTCTCATCATCAACCTAAGTAGCTTCAAATCTATTGCAATGTTGTTTCAAGTGAGTTTTTCATTTCTTCTCTCTTTCATCTCCAACACTTAAGTTAATTAGCTCACTAAAGGAGATTGGCAAATTAACCTTAGGTTAATTTGGCTTCCTTTGTTAATATTTTATTCTTTAGTTGTTGGAAACCCTAATCAAAGTACATTAATGGACCTACTAAATAACTAATTAAGAGTAAAACCCTAAGGATTTAAGGTTTCCGTGGTATGCAGAGTTTGAGTGGGTTGTCGGATATTCCACGGTCGGCATTTTATATTCGTCAATGTTTCGAATCCTCAGTTGGATTCATCTTCAGGACAAAAATTGTGTAGAAGAGTTGCTCACCATGTCAATAAATAGTTAGAGAAGCCTCGTTCCCATTCTAACCTTTCATCTTTCATCTTCTCAAAGAAAGGAACCTCCAAAATTGAAAACCCTAAATTGTGATTATTACCGAATAATTATTAATAATTCTAGAGCAATGATAAAATAGATAACCATTATTATAATTTCAAAATAATTATTAATAATTCAATATGATCTAATAGTAACAAATCAACTCAATGATAAACAATCATAATTTGATAACAATAATTAATAATAATTTGATGGAAATAATAACCAATAATATAATTATTAAAATTAATATTAATTATTAATAACTCATGATGATCAAAACAAAGAAGATAATAACAATTAAACTCAATAATAATAATTTGATAAAATCACCTTAAAAACCATAGAAATAATTATTAATAATTCCAAAACAAATATTTTAAATAAAAACAATACTATGGAAATCAAGAATTATTAATAATTTCAAATAAAAACAATACTAAGGAAAACATGAATTATTAATAATTCTAACTTTAAAAACCATAAAAAACCTATATTTATTAATACCTTAAAAGGATGATCAATAATAATTCCAAAACAAATTATGATTGTTTATCATTGAGTTGATTTGTTACTATTAGATCATCTTGAATTATTAATAATTAATAATTATTTTGAAATTATAATAATGGTTATCTATTTTATCATTGCTCTAGAATTATTAATAATTATTCGGTAATAATCACAATTTAGGGTTTTCAATTTTGGAGGTTCCTTTCTTTGAGAAGATGAAAGATGAAAGGTTAGAATGGGAACGGGGCTTCTCTAACTATTTATTGACATGGTGAGCAACTCTTCTACACAATTTTTGTCCTGAAGATGAATCCAGCTAAGGATTCGAAACGTCGACGAATATAAAATGTCGACCGTGGAATATCCGACAACCCAGTAAAACCCTAATTAATCTAGTGGCCTTGTTTCTCATGTCTTTCCATTCTTTTCCTAGTGTTTCTCAAAATTTCCTTGAGAGTGAGTGGCAACTCCAACCTATCCTTCCTCTTTGTGGTAGTGTGGTGCCTCAATCTAACCATAATACTACATTATGGTGATTTTTTTAGGGATTTCTCTTCAACCCTTCCCTCTCTTAAGTGAAAGCTCTCCTTTCCCTCATCCTTCCTCTCTTCTTCCTTAAACTATGGAGTGTTATTCATGTCCTTCCTCTAGCTCTCTTTAAGCTAGTTCCTTGCGTATTAGGGTCAACCAACTCTATCCTCAAAACATTTCTAACATATATTATCTTACTCAAATGAGTATTATAAATATGCCTCCCAATAGTTATCCAAGTACTCATACAATAATTCCTACCAACTTTGTAACATAAAGAACCTGTGTTTCTCCTCCTATGTAAACCAAGCTAATTATAGAGGACTTGCACCACTTCCTCTCAACATGACTCAAAACCTTGCTTCAAACCAAGCTTATCATACAACTTTACATTTCCCCCTTATTAAAGCAAACATACAAATCACTACCTGATGTAGGACATGCGATGAACTCATGTCTTACATGTGGGTCAGTGCAAGCTAATGAGGGTCACTTTTGGCGCGTTAGATGCAATAGAAAACTGAAAAAGCAGGCATCCCTCAACTTACTTGGATTTTTTGATCTACTTACGCAAAATATCTTGCATTGAGTAAAAAAGATGAAATGTAGGAAATTGAATCACGTTTCTGAATATATAACTTTTATGTATTGAAAATTTGCATAGCTATGTCAAGTTTCATTTTTCCTAACAGACACTTTTTATTTTTCAGGCAAATGATAAGGTATATGTTTTTGTGGGTAGATCCTTTGAGGGCCTAAATGATGGAATCAAGCTACAAAAATTGGCATGCATGTAGAGAACACATAGCACTTGTGCACCATTATTTTTCGAAAATTAAATTAGTAATTTTATAATTTTTTTATAATTGTCTAAGTGATCAAACCTCGAAAATAGTACCTCTTTTGTGGGTAGAGCCTTTGAAGGTCTTAATGCAAAAATATTGAAATGGTTTTTTCATAGAACGTGGAGTTTAATGTCCTCTTGTGCACCATACAATTTTTTTTTGAAATGATTGAGAATTGAAAAAGTTATGGAAGAAACACTAACAGTGTGTTTCACGAGTTAAGGAGGTAGGACAGAAAAGAAATTGAAAGAAAATAGGAAAAATTAATATTTCAAAATAAAAGTTACATATTTGGAATCTGCAGAAAAAATGCTTTTTGTGTCTAAGATTTCGTCAAAAATGACTCTATGTAGCATATTGTAACGAGTGGCTAAGCACAGGCTTCTCCAGAAACTGGAAGAAATACCCAATTAGCTTTGGTTTTTCATTAACATATCACAGGTTTGGAATTACCGAAGCAAACTCCAAAGCATACACATAGGATTATTGTTGACATGTGAGCATGTGACTCGGCCTGTTTAAATTCAAAAATATTGCCGCGCTTTTAGATGTAAATAACGCGTACGCGTTTTATAACTACATAACGCGTACGCGTTATATAACTACATAACATGTACGCGTTATATAGTTACAAAACACGCTCGCGTTATTCAAATCATAAAATACATGTTTAATACTTGAGAAAGAGGGGGTGTGGAAGACTCAAAGGAATTTTTGTTTAATATTTGAGAAGGGGTGGGGAAGGGTCAAGGGAATCTATGGTTAATATTTAATAGGGGTGGGAAAGGGTCAAGGGCTTAGAAGGATGTTGGAAGCTTGAGTGGGGAGAGATGAAGGGAATGAGAACATGATGGGCTACAGGGGGTGAAGGGAAGTGGAGCTTGAGAGCACTATTAGGAGTAGAATAGGTTCTGAAGAGGTATAGGGTTAGAAATTGAAAGTGACACTTGATTGACAAGGGGGAATGGATGGAGGCAAGGGGGAATGGATGGAGGCAAGGGGGGTGTGAGAGAGAAATAAAGAATACAAGGGGGGGAGAGACATAGAGCGAGGGAGGGAGAGGGACAATGGGGAGGAATGGATTTGGAGGGAGTGAGAGATAGATGGGGATAGAACGAAATAAGAGATAGGAAGGGAGGGACATAAAGTGTTGGTGGGAGACATGCAGGGAGTGGTGGCGATGGAGAGAGAGAGAGAGAATATGAGAGGAGGGGGAAGGGACATAAAGTGTGTGAGAGAGAGGGAGTGATGGAGAGATTGGGATAGGTTGAGGGAAAGATAACATGAGGGAGGGATAGAAGGTGAGAGACAGGCGATGAGAGAGGGAGGGAGAGAAGGTAGGGTGAGGGATGGAGGGAGAAAGTTGGAGATAGATATGGATGGAGGGGGGATGGGTTTGAGAATGGAAAGTGACATAATGTGTGTGTATGTGTGTGTGTTTGAGAGAGAGAGAGAGAGAGAGAGAGATTGATGGTTGGGGAGAGAGAGACTAGAGGGAGTTGTGAGCATCATATTCTCCATCAGCATCATATTCTTCATCATCATCATCTTCATGACCATCATCGTCATCATCAACAACTTCATCATCATCACCATCATCATATTCCTCATCAAATCAACATCTCCATCATCATTATCATCATCTTCTGAACATCATCATGATCATCATCTAAACATCACCATCACCATCATCATCAACATCTTCATCATCATCACCATCACCATCATCATCAAAATCTTCATCGTCATCACCATCACCATCACCATCACCATCACCATATTCATCATCATTATCATCTCTAGGTTCCCCATCAACATCAACATCTCCATTATCATCATCTTCTTCATCATCATCATCTTCATCACCATCATCATCATCATCATCAACATCTTCATCATCATCACCATCATCATCATCTTCCTTGAATCAGATCAACATCTCCATCATGTCACCATCATCTTCTTCATCATCATCATCATCATCTAAACATCACCATCACCATCACCATCATCATCATCATCTTCATAATCATTACCATCACCATCATCATCAACATCTTCATCATCATCACCATCATCATCATCATTGGCATTTGTAGGTTCCTCATCCACATCTCCATCATCATCATCTTCATCACCATCATCAGCAGCATCAACATCTTCATCATCATCACCATAATCATCATCTCCATCATCATCATCTTCATCACCATCATCAGCAGCATCAACATCTTCATCATCATCACCATAATCATCATCTTCATCATCATCAGGTCAACATCTCCATCATCATCATCTTCTTCATCATCTTCACCATCATCATCATCATCATCATCATCTTCATCGCCATCTCCATCATCTTCAACATCTCCATCATCATCACCATCACCATCATCATCATCTTCATGACCATAAACATCTTCATCATCATTGTCATCTCCCCCTTCCTCATCAACATCTCCATCATCATCATCATCATCATCATCACCATCTGAACATCACCATCACCATCATCGTCAACATTTTCATCATCATCATCATCATCAGCATCATCATCAAAATCTTCATCGTCATCACCATCACCATCTTCATCATCATTGTCATCTCTAGGTTCCCCATCAACACATCTCCATCATCATCATCTTCTTCATCATCATCATCTTCATCACCGTCATCATCGTCATCAACATCTTCATCATCATCACCATCATCATCATCATCCTCATCATCATCTTCCTCATCAGATCAACATCTCAATCATGTCACCATCATCTTCATCTTCATCATCACCATCATCATCATCATCATTACCAGCACCATCATCATCAACATCTTCATCGTCATCACCATCATCATTGGCATCTGTAGGTTCCTCATCATCATCATTGGCATATGCAGGTTCCTCATCAACATATCCATCATCGTCATTTTCTCCATCATCATCACCATCATCACCATCATGATCTTCTGAACATCATCATGATCATCATCTAAACATCACCATCACCATCATCGTCAACATCTTCATCATCATCGCCATCAGCATCATCATCAAAATCTTCATCATCATCACCATCACCATCACCATCATCATCACCATCTTCATCATCATTGTCATCTCTAGGTTCCCCATCAACACAACATCTCCATCATCATCATCTTCTTCATCATCATCATCTTCATGTCCATCATCATCCTCATCAACATCTTCATCATCATCACCATCATCACCATCATCATCATCATCAGATCAACATCTCCATCAGGTCACCATCATCTTCATCATCATCATCATCATCATCATCCGAACATCACCATCACCATCATCATCAACATCTTCATCATCATCACCATCATCTTCATCAACATTATCATCTTTATCATCTTCATCTGCATCATGATCATCTTCATTGTCATCACCCTCCTCCTCCTCATCATCTTTATCATCTTCATCTACATCATGATCATCTTCATTGTCATCACCCTCCTCCTCCTCATCATCTTGTGCACTTATGCACTTAGGGATTAATGTTTAGAAGAGGGTCTAAAGGCCTTTATGGGGGAGGGGCTCTAGGAACAAGGTAAGACAGAGAGGGTAGGGGGGAGGGATAAAGGCGTAGAGGATTAGTGATTAAGGGAGAAGAAGGGAGAGAGTGCTATAGGGAGGGATAATGATGAAGATAAAGAGAAGGTGGAGAGATGGAGAGTGGGGTGGTAGAGACATGGCTGGAGTAAGGGAGAGAAAGAAACATGAAAGAAACATGTAGGGAGGGATGTAGGGAGAATGAGGGATAGATATTTAGAAAGAGATAAGGGGTATCTAGGTATTATTGGGAGAGAGCTAGGGGGTATTAAACCATACAAAACATTTGTTTTGTATGTAACCATATAAATTATTAGTTTTCTTTTGATTTTGTTCGTTGCCCTAGCCGTGCACCTAACCTATTTATTGTGCTTGACTATATCGCGTTCGCGTTTTTTCACTACATATCGCGCATGCGTTTTGTATTTATATAACGCGTGCGCGTTTTGTAACTCCAGAAATAGTGGACTGTTGCTGTCCGAGAGCAACTTCACTCTGTCCGAACGAAAACAACAAGTCCCGCGATTTTTCGAACAGCACGAGCCCGCCGCTGGAAATTTTCACATTCTACACAAACTCCATCATTTTTTTTGATGCAGGTGAAGCATTGAGGACATCTTTCATGGTTGCTCAGTGTGGTGTTGGGTTATATGGCCATATTTGAATAAAATAATCAGCAAGCTTGAAGAATCTCCAATTGAATAACACCAAAGATAAGGCCTTTGAAAGATTCATTTTTCCTATATTTGAGGAGCACACAAGATAAGATATCAAGCTTCAAGACCAACGAAGAACTTCCATTTGCTTATTATTGAAGAGCTTGTAATTGAGGAGCAACAAAAACAAACTATATTGAATTGATCATTGTGGTGATGGGGAATGCACGTAACCGAGTAAACAAATCAACAAGGAAGAAGAGACCTCAAGAAGTGATTGAAGAAGAGAAAGAAAAGAAAAGAATATACATGATGAATCGGAGGTTTTCTTTGGAAACTAATCCAAATCCAATTGTAGAGGATACCACGGTTCATCCTATTAATCCACGACAAGAGGGACCTTCAATTTCCACAATAGTTGTTGAACAAGCACCCCAAGGAAGTAATCAAGAAGCAAAACGTAGGTGCTCATTAGGGGATGTTTCAATTCCCACTTCAAGTCAAAGTGATAAGTTACCATTTCAAGATGAAGCTCACGAAGAAACACCCAATTTGCTATCCGGATGTGGTTATACAAGCGATGAAGTCAGAGAGGCATTGGACATTTTGCCTACTGTTGAAGAAGAGAATGTTATCCACACCATCGATGAGGATGTTGGACTTCCACAAGGGGATGTTGGACTTCCACAGACCATGGATGAGGATGTTGGACTTCCACCATCCAACTACCAGGAAGAGAATGAAGGACACCAAGCTACTACTGAAACGCCAGAGTGTCTTGGTGATGCGCTACATGGTACAATTCCAACCCCCTTACCTCCATTAGCAAGCACACGTTGAAGAACTCCGAAGCATATACAAGTTGATGAAAGACTTATGAATTCCATTGAAGGTACGCTATCTAAACGTAGTATTGATTATCAAACTCAACAGATACTTGATAAATATTTTGTTTCTAAATGTGATGGAGATAAATGTAGATTATTTTTATCATTGTTAAAATCTAGGAGCATGAATGTTGTTAGGAAAAAGTTAGGGATAAAGATGATAAAGAATTCTGAACCAAGTTCTCATATAGTTAAAATCCTAGTAGATGCATTTGGTAAAATTGGTAAGAACACACGTTCAAAGGACCGCAATGATGCTCGTCATGTGTTGTCACAATCAATTGCAAATAAGAACACCAGGGCCCTTCGTATTCTCAGGCCTACATCCGAACTAGTTAATTTGAATGTAAAAACCCTCCGTAGGTATTCTATTAGAAGAGAACATCTTGACACAACCGATCAGACAGATTTTTGGGCCTTTGTTGGTCGGTTGCCACGTCGTGACATGAAGCTAGTTGATGCAGTAAAGGGACTAGTGCACAGTTTTTGGCATGATCACACAAGGCCTTCTTCAAACCGAAAGGATGTACTAAAACTAAGAAGGGGTTCAAAGGATCGTGAACCACATACTAAGCATTTTCTTGATATAACACAGACATAGCTTTACGAGAAATTTAAGATTGATCATAGACAATTGAACTTGGGGCAAAGATCTTTTGAGAAATGTAAGCCATGGTATGTTAGAATAAATACTCTTCGTAACACTTGTTGTTGTAGATACCATGTAGAATATGAATATTACTATGAAACATTTTTGTGCATTCGTCGTGTGTTGCATACTAACATTGTGCAGGATTGCTCCATGACAATACCACCGACTTCATCAAGAGAATTCATTCATAGCATCATGTGCAATAGGCCCGAGGGGCAAACATACTATGCAAAATCTTGTTTGGATGGAACATGCTCCAACTGTGCTGGAATGGCATTATTGAGCCAATGTATGCACGAGAATGGAGACAGTGAAATTGGGAAAATGGTTACAGACATGAAAAGTTTCAAATATATCAACTATGAAATAGTCCCAGGGAAAGAAAGCAAAAAAATACAATTGGTGACATCTCAGGTATGCATTTATATCTATAAAATTATGTTGTAACGGTTACATTTCAATCCTTACTTACAACAAAAAACTGACATTGAGATCATTTTGTGTCACCAGGTACAAGTTAGTGACTTCATCAAGGAATTTATTGAAAAGACACATCAATATGTTCAGCATGTCCACGTGGCACGATGGCAGGATGAGAAGTTTAGAATATGCAGAGATACATTTCCCCTTGGTACTATACTTTCAGTTGTTGATTTTGCCGAGAACTACACTCAGCAACCTCAAAATGAGATCCAAAGTCAGTATTATCACTCTGAGCAGGTTTCCTTGATGGTCCATATCACATATAGGCATGGCCCAAATAGCACTGAAGAGCAAAGAGAAATTCTGAAGGAATATCACTTATACATAAGTGATGATAGGTGCCACGAATTCCACTATGTACGTCATTGCTTCATCATGTTCTATGATCACTTGAAGGGAAGGAACATACAGATGGATCGACACTGGATTTGGTCTGATGGGTGTGCTGGTCAGTTCAAAAATGCACGCATATTTCAGTGGTTGTGTTCATTGCATAAAAACTACAAAGTGCCACATATGTGGAACTATTTTGAGACTGGGCATGGTAAAGGAGAGCATGATGGAGCCATAGCATGTGTCAAAACAACCCTACGAAGAGAGGAATTGAAAGTATCTACAGAATCTACTATTCTAAATGCTCAATCTATAGTCAGGTGGTGCACGTCAGTAATGGGAGAGGAATCAACTATGCGAGTAGAATCCACAAGAAAGAGACATGTGGAGATATTTTTTTGGGAGGTGGTAGACATAGATCGTTCACATGCATGGGAATGCAAGACTGTGCCTGGGACTCGTGGCTTTCATTTGGTTCAAAGCTCTGATAACCCAATATTTGAAATTTGGACCAGAAAACTCGCTTGTTTTGTCCCGCCTTGTTGTGATGGTGACTGGGATGGGTGTGAATCATTGGATTGGGTTGATGGATGGGATCGCATATCACTTCCACTTGATCAGCGTGCAATTGTTGAGTTAACTCCGTTGGAAGAAGACCAATCATCTATTTCTGCAGATTTTGATCATGTCTCAGACCTTGCACAACCCGGTATGATGCATTTCCTTAACATTTTTTGTTTGTTTACGTAGTCTTCAAATGCACATTAATGACCTTGTATCGCACGAAAAATATTTTGATCATATACCTACAATCATATAATGCAGGGCACATATACGCAGTGGTTGCCTCAAAAGATACTGAATGGGGTGATGAATACTGGTTGGCACGCTGTATAGATGGAAAGCAAACCCTCATTGTGTCCATGACTGACGATGAAAACAACCACTTTCCAACTGGGTCTATGGTTGTTAAAGGTGAATACTTGACACAGGACAACAATGGAAGAAAGAAGGGTGGATATGTTTACAGGGATTACAAACCAGGTGCAAGTGTGTATCACTTTACCAACTTAATCATTGGCACAAGCCTTCAGGTACGAACAATGCCTAGTCGAAATACATCGAAGGTACGCTACTTCTTACCGGATACAGAGCACGAGAGACTAATGGAGACCATCAGTATAAGAGATGATCCGGAGGGCTTGGTTGTATGATAATAGGTGGGATCTAGCATGATGAGGTACGTTACATACTTTTAATACTATACTATTTATACTATTTGTAATTGAATATTGATATATGCTCAATTTTCACATGTATGTTTCATATGAATATGTCAATTTTGCGTTCTTGATATGCCAAATTTACGTTTACGTTGTTTATAAATATGCCAAAAGTTCTCTTGTATGTCAAGTTTATGAATATGCCATTTTTTACATATGATCAGTAAACCCTAAAATTATATTATGTTCATCATGTTGGTTATTGGCTTCACCCAACAAAATTAATTCAATTCATGCTCACTATATTAAACAATACACTTATATTAAATTTAATTCATGTCTTGTTAAATATTTCATAATGAATTAGCTATTTGAGAGCACCACCTTAGACCAAGCCATCATCATCAACATCTTCATCATCATCACCATCATCATCATCATGGACCTGCAAAACCCTAGTTTCCAAAGTGTCTAGGCAGGTTCGGGTTAGGAACACTAGCCATACCTGCCCAGTGGATGATTTTCCAAAGTTGACCCCCGTGTGCAAAAATTGCACACTCCCACACTGAGCAAAACCCTAGTTTCCAAGATGGACCTGCAAGGTGACACATGGGCCACCGGGTAGGAGGGGAGGGGCACCCCTAGCACTATCCCGATGTGCTGAATCCAACAGAGTCGACGGTTCGTCGATCTGAGCCACGGTCTTCATTCTATGGCTCGTCCCGTCTCACTACCAGAAGGCCTTCAAGGACACCTGCTGGATACCTACCGGGGGCATAGAACTCCAACCGTGCAACAAAACTGGGTTCCGGGGAGTCCTGCAGGTGTGTCTAGACAGGTTCGGGTTAGGAACACTAGCCATACCCACCCGGTGGATGATTTTCCAAAGTTGACCCCCGTGTGCAAAAATTGCACACTCCCACACTGAGCAAAACCCTAGTTTACGAAATGAATGTACAATGAAGCCACTGGGCCATGGGGAGACGAGGGAGAGGGCCCCCTAGAGGTAATCGCACGCCAGGATACCAACGGAGTCGACGGTTCGTCGGTCCGACGTCCGGTTTCCGAGTTATGTCGAGTTGCAAGTCGCATGAAAATGTCGTTCAGGGACACTTAGTGAATTTCCGTCCGGGAGCCAAAAAGAAAACGGAGCAAGAAGATTGTGTGTCGTTGGCTCCCGCAAGTGTGTGTGGGCAATGCCGACGTGAGAACACTGCCAACACTGGCTCGGGGGAGGTTTTTGCAGAGTTGACCCACCAATGCGAGATTGCATGCAATTAAACTGAGCAAAACCCTAGTTTACGAAATGAATGCACAATGAAGCCACTAGGCCATGGGGAGATGAGGGAGAGGGCCCCCTAGAGGTAATCGCACGCCAGGAGACCAACGGAGTCGACGGTTCGTCGGTCCGACGTCCGGTTTCCGAGTTATGTCGAGTTGCAAGTCGCATGAAAATGTCGTTCAGGGACACTTGGTGAATTTCCGTCCGGGAGCCAAAAAGAAAACAGAGCAGGAAGATTGCGTGTCGTTGGCTCCCGCAAGTGTGTGTGGGCAATGCCGACATGGGAACATTGCCAACACTGGCTAGGGGGAGGTTTTTGCAGAGTTGACCCACCAATGCGAGATTGCATGCAATTAAACTGAGCAAAACCCTAGTTTACGAAATGAATGCACAATGAAGCCACTGGGCCATGGGGAGATGAGGGAGAGGGCCCCCTAGAGGTAATCGCATGCCAGGAGACCAACGGAGTCGATGGTTCGTCGGTCCGGCGTCCGGTTTCCGAGTTATGTCGAGTTGCAAGTCGCATGAAAATGTCGTTCAGGGACACTTGGTGAATTTCCGTCCGGGAGCCAAAAAGCAAACGAAGCAGGAAGATTGCGTGTCGTTGGCTCCCGCAAGTGTGTGTGGGAAATGACGACGTGGGAACACTGCCAACACTGGCTCGGGGGAGGTTTTTGCAGAGTTGACCCACCAATGCGAGATTGCATGCAATTAAACTGAGCAAAACCCTAGTTTACGAAATGAATGCACAATGAAGCCACTGGGCCATGGGGAGACGAGGGAGAGGGCCCCCTAGAGGTAATTGCATGCCAGGATACCAACGGAGTCGACGGTTCGTCGGTCCGACGTCCGATTTCCGAGTTATGTCGAGTTGCAAGTCGCATGAAAATGTCGTTCAGGGACACTTGGTGAATTTTCGTCCGGGAGCCAAAAAGCAAACGGAGCAGGAAGATTGCGTGCCGTTGGCTCCCGCAAGTGTGTGTGGGAAATGCCGACGTGGGAACACTGCCAACACTGGATCGGGGGAGTTTTTTGCAGAGTTGACCCACCAATGCGAGATTGCATGCAATTAAACTGAGCAAAACCCTAGTTTACGAAATGAATGCACAATGAATCCACTGGGCCATCGGGAGACGAGGGAGAGGGCCCCCTAGAGGTAATCGCACGCCAGGAGACCAACGGAGTCGACGGTTCGTCGGTCCGATGTCCGGTTTCCGAGTTATGTCGAGTTGCAAGTTGCATGAAAATGTCGTTCAAGGACACTTGGTGAATTTCCGTCCGGGAGCCAAAAAGCAAACGGAGCAGGAAGATTGCATGCCGTTGGCTCCCGCAAGTGTGTGTGGGCAATGACGACGTGGGAACACTGCCAACACTGGCTCGGGGGAGGTTTTTGCAGAGTTGACCCACCAATGCGAGATTGCATGCAATTAAACTGAGCAAAACCCTAGTTTACGAAATGAATGCACAATGAAGCCACTGGGCCATGGGGAGATGAGGGAGAGGGCCCCCTAGAGGTAATCGCACGCCAGGAGACCAACGGAGTCGACGGTTCGTCGGTCCGACGTCCGGTTTCCGAGTTATGTCGAGTTGCAAGTCGCATGAAAATGCCTTTCAGGGACACTTGGTGAATTTCCTTCCGGGAGCCAAAAAGCAAACAGAGCAGGAAGATTGTGTGCCGTTGGCTCCCGCAAGTGTGTGTGGGAAATGCCGATGTGGGAACACTGCCAACACTGGCTCGGGGGATTTTTTTGCAGAGTTGACCCACCAATGCGAGATTGCATGCAATTAAACTGAGCAAAACCCTAGTTTATGAAATGAATGCACAATGAATCCCCTAGGCCATCGGGAGACGAGGGAGAGGGCCCCCTAGAGGTAATCGCACGCCAGGAGACCAACAGAGTCGACGGTTCGTCGGTCCGACGTCCAGTTTCCGAGTTATGTCAAGTTGCAAGTCGCATGAAAATGCCGTTCAGGGACACTTGGTGAATTTCCGCCCATTTTATAATTTAAGCCACTTTTAAATATTTGAACTTCCATATTATTTTTGAAAGAGTATAATATTTCAAAACTCCTAAAGAGACAAAAACACATGATCAAAACTCCTAAGGTTGCAATTTAGAGTAGCAATAATGGGGGTGATGGAGTTGAATTTGATCCTATGGAAGACAATGATACTAATATTATTGAGAATAAAGGGATAATAGGTTGATCCATGACACCTTTGTTTGCATGGATGAGGATGCACCTATGATAATATTCATGATGTACATCTTATTGATAAGGCACACAAAGGCCTATACAAGAGATCAAAGATGAGTCACTTTGTCTACTAATTTGATGTTGATAAAATTGAAGGTATTGAATGACATTTCAAACAATGGTATGACAAAGATCCTAATGTATACACAATAACTCTAATGATAAATATAATTTTTTAATATTTTTTGTGATTGTAATAACTACATTGCGATATCCATTATTTAGTACATAAATTGATTTTTTCTTATAGTTTGTTAGGTAATATTTTCCTATAACCATCAAATACTTTACCTTGCACATATTGAGAATTGTGTGCCCTTACGAAAGATACTAAGAAAGGAGTATCAAACAATTGATGCATGTCCTAATTATGATCAAATGATATATTATGGATAGCATGCAACAAATTTAAAATTCCATGAATGTGGGATCAATAGATATTGAACTAATTAGGTAATATATAAGGTGCCCCATAAGGTTCTTTGTCATATCCCTATAATTCTAGGTTTTTGATGATTGTTTAGGTTAAAAAACATAGCACATTTAATGGATTATCATGTACAAAGATAAGTGAAGATGGTATTATATGAGTGGCTACAAATGGTTCTCAATTTACGATCATCAAGGAAATATTACCCATTTTTAAAGAAGAACCTCATAATGTTAGACTTTCATTGGTAGTTGATGGCAATGGGTGTGCATGAGTGAGTTCGTTGAAACCTTGAAAAACATTGTATTGCATTTAGTTTGATTAAATTGCACGAGCAAGAACTTTGACATAACTTGTAATGATCATCCAAAATCACAAATTTTAATTAGATACCAATTAGTGCATGCATGTAGTGAATTCGTTGAAACCTTTGAATATAATAGTTTGTTCTTTTGACATAGTGCATTCATGAGTAATAGATAATCCACACAAATCAACACATTAGATTGACACAAGAACACGTGGAAACCGAAGAACAAATACAAAGTGAAATGTATCATTCATTTATAAGTGAAATGTCAATGTGCATGTCTCCAAAAGTACATGTATCCAAAAGTACATATATATCCAAAAGTGCATGTCTCCAAAAGTACATGTATATCCAAAAGTACATGTATCCAATGAAGTCAATGTACATGTCTCCAAAAGTACATGCACAATAAAGTCAATGTACATGTCTCCAAAACTGAATGTATCGAAAAGTACATATATATACAAAAGTATCCAAAAGCACATGTGTCCAAAACTATCCAAAACTGTCAAAACTCAAGCTTCCTCTTGTTCTTTCCCGACGTTGATCCTCTAGGCACATCTCTAGGATCAATGTGCATCTCTAGTTCCTGCAAATTAAATATCAATTGTTAAATTCAACTAACTATGTACACTAATACATTAGCTCAACAATTATCAACTGGTGCATGGAAAGTGCATGAAACACTTGGTCACTGAAGGACATCTCACCTCAACTGACAAAGGAGATTGCGTTGCTTGTGTAGCAGATGGAGCCGTTGGTTGAACATCCAGGATGGTCGAACCAGGGGGGCCAGGAACTGCTCCTGCTGGTGGTGGCTACAATGAAAAAATGTTGAAATAGTTAGAAATGCATGAATAAACAATAGACAACAATAATAAACTATGTAAAGATAATGTTGAAATAGTTACATACCTGTGTGTGATCAGTTTCCATTGCAGATGCGGCACTAACTACTGCATCAACCATCGATGCGAGGTTCTCAGTAGGCAACTCGGGTTCCTGATGCAGTAAACATGCAATTCAAACATTAACAAAAACGATTTATGCACTGGATTTCAAGTTAAACAACAAATATCATCGAAGGATATACATTACCATGGTGTGAGTAAGCCCATGGTCGTGGGCAGCTGGAGTCTTTCTAGGAGTAGAACGCCTCACATACACACGACCCTTGTTCACGAATGGCCTGGAGGGAGATACAAATCCAGGCAATGGGCCAAATGTCTCGGATGGTGCCTACAGTCAGCAAGTGTTCATGTAGTTAGACATGCATGATTCAACAAACAAACATGTATTTAAAAAATGTCATTTTTAATTGTTTACCTGGAGCCTAGATGTTTCAGGGGACGGTATGACCATGGGTACTACCTCCACGTTACCTTCCCCCAGTGAAGGATCTGCCATCTGCAAGTTTAATAATTGTAAATATTAGACCGTAGATAGCATTAATGAACTAAAATGTAAAGTATGTGGAAATTAACAAATTAACAAGTATTAAAAAACTGAAATTTTAAAATGTTTACCTCGGTGTGGCAATAGGTGGTATATAAGATGGGCCTACCAAATGGGTGGCATCATGCCCCCCTGTAGAGTCTGGAACATCCGGCTCTGGGGCGTCGCTGCTGGCATAAAGCATCAACTGCAAGTTCACAAAATTAATATATTAGCTCAAACTATATATATGTGTACAAAGACGAAAATAAATGAAGAATTTATTACAATTAACCATCAACATACCTCTCTCAAAAACCCACTGAAGGCAACATCTGAGGCAATACCATAGCAGGGACGACCACATGATGTGCACTCGTGAGGATCAGTACTAGGATGGGGATGTGTCGATGGTCCTGCACTAGTGGATGGTCCTGATGGTCCTGCACTAGTGGATGGTCCTGATGGTCCTGCACTAGTTGATGGTCCTGCATGGTGACGAGCTGGTGTATGTACCACACCAGGGACAAATGTCCCTTCCTCACCCATATGTTGAACCATCGTGCCATGGCGAACAACCGCCCGTGCCAAACTCAAAAATGCATCCCGTGTCTGCGGAATAATGCGATGTGCTGGTGGGACATCTGGCCCAGGAAATTGCCTGCGAGGTGCAGGGATAGGGCGATCCTGGTCTCGAAGCCTGGCATTGGGTCAGTTTTGGGGCATCCCCCCACCGATCCCCTGAAACTGCAAGATGTCAAAATAGTTAACGTGTTTATGCAACACGAACTCTGCGTACATCTTTCGAAGGAAATATAAGGGAATTTCCCTGTTGTTGTGTGGTGGCATATCAAAAACCATGTACCATCTGTCCATCCAGTTATCAACAAATGGTTGAAACGTGCACCACTCAATGGAGATATGCGCCCTGTTTGCATTTGGGATTTCCCCCGTCCGAGGGTCCCTAAACAATGCAAATATAAGCTCTTTGGATATTTTCAACTTTTTTATTGCATTGTAATCTAGCCCATCAGCATATTGTTGTCTTTTTCTTTCTCTGTAAGATGCAATATCATATAGGACATTGGTAGATTGTGAAATGGTGTCCACAATTGCATCCAAGGTTGATGCAAGTGAACGGCGAATCCTGTCACCACCACTAAAAGCTGCACTTATGCCCCTCAAATGGGCAAGCTCAATCAATATCTCGGCATTGCTATCCATAGTTGCAACTGCAATAAAGACATTAATACGAAAATCATTAGAAACATATACATGGTATATAATGACGTCTCTTCAAAATTGAACATGTATTAAATCAAACTCACGTAAGCAATTTAATGGCATTCACTTACATACATTTAAAACTTAAAATTAAACATTTGACAATTAAAAAGTAAGTTAGTCAGATTGGCAGAGAGGAGGAGGAGGAGGAGGAGGAGGATCAGGGCAGTGATGAGTTTGTTGATTCAGGCATGGAGGAGGAGGATCAAGGCAGTGATGAGTTTGCATCTATGTGTCTCAATGTCTCATTGTGATTTGTGATTGTGAATGACAAATGTGTTGTGATTTGTGAATGATCTAATTTCTATTGAATATTTCATATTTGTAATTGTAAATGTAATTTCTATTGAATATTTGTAATTGTAAATGTTGAATTTTATTGGATCTATATGTCTATATTTTTAAATTTTAATATATTTTAAAAATATATTAATTCTGGGGGTCACCGTGTCCTACGTGTCCTAATTACGGGGTTCACTGTGTCTAGTGGGGACCAGGGATCAAATTTGAAGGGTGGGGTCCCATTTCACTATGAAGGGCTATGAGATATTGAACCCTTCAATGCTGCCATGTAAAAATAAGTTATTCTTTTCATTTGAAAATGTAATAGTACATCAAAATTTCAATGTTTACTGACGTAGTAAAGTTGAGAGGCTTTATTTTTCAGTGGATATAGCAGCACTGAACATTATATATGTCATATAACACAACCATATTTCGCAAACTCTCCTGGAGGACTGGAGGAGATAGGGTAGGTGGAACTTGGAAGTAGCTCAACCACAGTGGAATAGGGGTATAAGAAAAAGCTTGTTTCTATTCATGTAATATTATATATTGATGGTCGGAGCCATGGAAGCATGGAATTCGAGCATTGACTTGATACAACAAAGAAAACAAAAGGTGGAACTCGGGAGCTGCAGGATTGACTTGATACAACAAAGAAAACACAGGGTGTGAGGCTAGGAGCCGTAGACGGTAGGATTAACTTGATACAACAAAGAAAACACATGGCTATAGGTAGGGGCCACGGGCAGGAGCAACAACCTGCAACATTACAAGAAGTTTATGGATTGTGGATTTTGTCTGAAATGCCAAATTCGTGGGGGCACATTAACATAATATATTATACATTGAATACTCAATTAAATCACGGAGTCAGCATTCACGAATTGGTATGTGATAAATTGTAACTTGGTAAGCCCGCTAGCAACAACACGTATGAGCCACCTACCAGGTTTAATAATTTTGTTGATGCCATTAAATGTGTTAAACACGTAAGCGCTTGCTACAAACATGAGAACTTCGAAGCGTTCAAGCCATGGGCTACTCAGTGTAAGCCCGTCCACGTAAGTTGCTCAATGATATTATTAGAGGCCCAATGGTCCATGATCCATGGATGATCGAACACGTGGATATTGGAGAGTAACCGAGTCCCACTCCCAAGTCACCTAGCTAGTAGCTGCATTCCCAATTTCCCACTAAAAATTGTTGATGGGTGAAATTTGAAGCTACCCTTCTGTTGCAATTTTAAACAGTAGTGGTTAATTTAATTATTGAAGGGCTTACCATGAAATTAAATTTTTTTTGCATGGTAAAATTTTAAGTGGCCTTCTATGACGTGTGGGTAAAATTTGAAGTGGCCTGAAGGCTTCAAATTTGAAGCCTGGTGGGGACACTCATGTCCCGTGTCCTCGTGTCGGGTGACTTAGATGAATACATTGTAGAAAGGGGGGAGTTTTATTTTTTTCAATTTTTGGTTGGATTATGAATTTTTGAGTTTTTGAAAAGGGATTCATTTTAATTATTCACTCATCTTGGTTGAGGGAGATGTGAATTTAATTAGAGATTGGGTTATTCCCAATTTTATCAATATTACAAAACTAGGTTGTTTTAAACAATAAAAAAATAGTAATTTAGGTTAAGAAATGACAAAAAAATGGTATGGGTGAATGAATTAGCTGCTTAGATGACAATCCACCGGTGAATTTGTCTCCCCTCCAGCTAAATCGAGCAACACCGATACTTGAGTGGGCCACAAACCGTCCTCGTCCAAGGTCTATTTCGCCTCTATTTCGCGTTTCTGATGCGTGAGTGCCGCGGGTGGTCGGCAATCGTCGGGACTGTGTATTTAAATTCATTTTTAGATTTACATAACGCGTACGCGTTTTGTAACTACATAACGCGTACGCGTTATGGTTACCTATCCTACATGTCCAATGACATGTTAGGCTCGGGGCTTACCATGGCAGGTGCTAAATATCAGAAACGTGTTATGTTTTATGTATCAGGAACGAGTTTTGAAAAAAGTAGCATTGCATCTAAAGTGACCCTCATCTTCTTGCACACACCCATGTAACAACTTGAAGAGTAAATTCGTAGAGAATGTTTTTCACAACTTAGAGACTTTCTTAGGGAACTATTCCCTCAAACAATAAACCAAGATGAGTCTTTTTATCTTCTAGATACTCTATAGTGTGCCACATCAGATATGCTAGAGAGGAGGGGTGTTTTTTCATTATAAAGGCCAAGTTTGAGGCTCGATTATGTAAAAGTGTTGGTCTAGTGGGGCTCAAGGCCCTTGGTCTGGTCATGGTAGGTCCTCTTGGATTTCATGTCAAGGAGTATTGGCTTAGTGGCACAACTGACTACCCGTTGATGTGGTGAAAGTTCCCCATCATATTGGGATTTTACTCCAATCATAATTCTCTCCTCTATGCATTTTGTGAACCCGTATGCAATGGCATAGTACACAAAGAAGAAAAGATCCCATCTCATACAATCTTGGTTCAAAGTTCAACCTCTTCACACCATCATTAACAATGGTATCTAGAATGAACTAATTTCTAGCGTAGTCGTTCCCAACAACAAACTATTAAATCTTCACCCCTAGGAGAGAGATAAACCCAAGCATGCACACATAGATCAAATACTAGAACTAACATGGAAATCCAAAATTGCGAAAACCACACAAAAATATATTCAATACCCGTATCCAATCCAACCAACATGCTACTTAGGGTTCTTTACAATGGGATATACTAATACTTGAAATAAGCTTCATTACATGTAATACAATATGCTAATACTATGTGTCGTTGTAAACCATGTGCCCAAAACCACATGACATAACCCCTGACCAAGTAAAGGTTAACTCCTAACATTCCCCCTTTTAAGCTTGACTTGGGACAAAAACACTAATCCTCCTCTAAATGTATATAGGAATCCAAGGTTATCACACCATACCCCTCTTTATCCTATCACCCAAAGCCTATAGCCAAATAATGGCCCACTTTTAAAGCCTGAACAACTAACACATAGCCCCTCCAAGTGTTAACAACATTTATAAATGATCCAAAAAATTAGTGGTACGCATGCCAATTGGTCTTACAACAATAAGACTTTAACATGCTAGGTAAATAACCTATCTTCAATCTTAGAAAAATGAACTCCATCTTAAAGGCACTATCATCATGCATTTTCTTTGAATCTCCATGCATCACTCACCATGACACGACTTGTGAATGAACCAAGTAACCATTACCACTAACAAAATTCATTTAGCAGTTAAAAATCACATCTCATGTGATGCTAATTGGTCTTACAACAATAAGACTTTAACATACTAGGTAAATAACTTATCTTCAATCTTATAAAAATGAACTCCATCTTAAAGGCACTATCATCATGCGTTTTCTTTGAAGCTCCGTGCATCACTTCACATGACACAACTTGTGAATGAACCAAGTCACCATCACCACTAACAAAATTCATATAGCAATTAAAAATCACATTTCATGTGATTCCAATTGGTCTTACAACAATAAGACTTTAACATACTAGGTAAATAACCTATCTTCAATCTTAGAAAAATGAACTCCATCTTAAAGGCACTATCATCATGCATTTTCTTTGAAGCTCCATGCATCACTTCACCATGACACAACTTGTGAATGAACCAAGTCACTATCACCGCTAACAAAATTCATTTAGTAGTTAAAAATCACATCTAATGTGATCTTGCTACAAGGTATAAACATTATGTTTCCATAGTTGACATGCAACTATATGAACTTGGCATATCATTCATTGGTCATGTCACCAAACATCTAACATGCCCATTCTTATCATGTTTCTTCAAGTAGTTATTTTTTCTTTGCATTCTTCTTAATCTCCCAACGTCAAGAGAAATCAAGCCATATGATAGAGCTATTTAGGCCAAACCCTAAAATGCTAGCCATAACATACGCTCCCGCCAAATGACAAAACCCTCTTAGCCAATAGCATCATGTAGAAATTCTTTGGCAATGCCATTCTCAACTGCCATGAGATTGTTACTTCTGAGAACTCTACTTTTGCAACATTGATCAATATAACCCAATCCTCTTAGTGTTACAAACTACTCTTGCTAAATTTTACACCTACAAGAGAGAGATAAACACAAGGGTCAAGCATGCACACATAGATCAAAGACTAGATCTAATGTTGAAACCCAAACTCGAGAAAACCACACAAAGATATATTCATTATCTTTGACCAATCTGGCCAAGATCATAGCCATTCCATCCAACACCAACCACTTGATGCACTTTACAATGGGATACATTGAGCCTTTTAACTAGGCTTCATTACATGGAATACAATGAGCTAATACTATGTGTCGTAGTAAACCATGTGCCCAAAACCACATAATGTAACCCTTGATCAAGTAAATTTAACTCCTTACACAAACAAGGTATGCATACACCATTGTTTATTCAAAGTAGGCCAAGAACATTAGTGTAGTTCTATTGGAAAGATGCCTTAAAAAAACACATCTCAACATACATTAACATGGCAATTTCAAATATAACCTCAACCATAGTAGAAACTTGCGTTGTTGGTTCCAAAATTTAGTGCAATGAGGACCATTGTTATCTGAGGGGGGAGGTCTAATATGAGTGTAAGCATGGGTTATTAGTGCACAACCTCATGTATGACAAATAAGTTCCCATCTTTTATGTCGACACAACCTCATGTGTAACAAAAAAGGGCCCATCTTTTACATCAACACAACCTCGTGTATGACAAAGAAGTGCCCATATTTTACGTCAACCTTCTTTATCTAAACCATCTCAACGCCCTTTAGTCATGCTCACCAATCTAATACTATAACACACAACCCCTCCAAGATATTAAGGGGGTTGGCCTCCTTTATTTAAACTATCTCACCACCCTTTAGTCGTGTGTGCACCAATCTAATACTATGATGGACAACCCCCCCCCCCAGCCTAAGGGATTGAGGGACCAACATCTTGATGCATGTCAATCCTATTCAACATTTAGAACATTGAACTCATGTCATGTATGCCAAGATTAATTCATGCATACACACACTTCTATATCTTATGCACACCCTCCCTAATAGATTGTATCCACGCACCTTAGCATGTTATGTGTACACTTCAACACAATCTATGCACCTTAATGAGTCACATGCCCCTTTCCCACCATCCTTGCCTTTGTCTACCATGCATGCTTATGACATGGGATGCCAACCATCAGTAGGACCATTATGGAAGCTCTTTCAATCCATTTACAGTGTCCATTTTCCATGCCAACACACCTAGGCCAATGGTTACACATGGCGCATTGAGAAGACAAACAATCGCTCCACTTTCAATCACTTCAACAACTCAATGTACATTCTTGTAATTGAAATGCAATCTCATGTACTATATGATGCATAATAAATATAAATGTCAATAGATAGTCATTCCCTTTACTTTTCCATGCTTTCTTTCTTTCACACTCTCTTACACAAAGCATAGATAGATAACAAAGCCTCTATACCTTTTTACTCTCTCTTTCATAAAGTAATGTACAAATCATTTCCTATTAATACAATTATTGCTATGGTAGGATTTGCTTTGTGTATATTTCATTTATATCCATGCATCCACTCCCATTTAACTTAATCAATCCTCCTTGCTTATGATGTCCTTTAATTTGTTAATGAGATCATTCAGTAAGAAGCACAATCCCATGATGAATATTGAACCCTTCTCTAAGCAATGGAAAACACTTCAACACATGTGACCTCTAACACATGGCACACAAAGAAGATAAACAATCACTCCACTTTCAATTACAAAACTAAACAACTTCAGCAAGGCAACTTACATTCTTATAATTAAAATGTAATTTTATTTATTATATAACTCATTAAAAATAGAAATATTAATAAATAGACAATCCATTATAATTTATAATTTTTTTTTCACACTTTCTTTCACACTCTTACACAAAGTATAAAAAATATAAAATGAAATCATAAAATCACAAACGTGCATCATATTACTAAAACACCTAATAGGCCATATTCCAACCACATGTGACCTCTCTCTATGCCATCCAAGAAAACTCAAACAAACTATCAAGATGACTGAACTTGAACTTGTATTATTACAAAGTAACACTTGTCATCCATATCCACCTTCCAACCCATTCCAAAAGAACCCTAACTGAGTAATTTTTCCATCTTTTCATTTGGTACTAATTCTTTGTTCATGAACTCTTTGATTGTAATATCTTGATAAGTGAACTTGAACTTGTATTGTGTCATCCATATCCACCTTCTAGCCCATTAAAGAACCCAACCAAGTAAATCTTCGATCTTTTCATTTGCTTCTAATTCTTTGTTCATGGACTGTTTGGATTGTAATATTTTAGTAGTATGGGTGTGTTTTTCCATCTTTTCATTTGCTTACATTGGGTTGTAAATATGTGTTCATGGACGGTCGAGTTGTAATATTTTAATAATAAGAATGTGTTTATGAGAATTATTAGATCTTCAAAAATTAAGATGAGGTAAATTCAAAATTTTAAGACAAATATGGAAATGATAAAAAAGTGAAGAACCAGTAAAAACCTTTATTGGAACATCTATTACCAACAATATACATACAACCATATATCACACATATATCACACAAGAACAAACCATATATCACATAAGAACCTTTATTGGAAAATCTATTACCAACCATATTCATAAAACCATATATCACATATATTGAAGAATGCAGCCTATGGTCTGTAACTGCCACTAGCACACTGCATTTGCAGTATGAACGATCCTGGGATCCTGTTCGGATTTGTGCAGGACTTTGAAAACTCTTGGGGCATTATTTCAATTTGATGGATGTATGCTAATACCTGTGCTTGGCAAATTCTCCTATAACTGAATACAGCTGTACTATATATCTTCCATGGTTGGCGTTGCAGGTCTAGAGTTAGCATTGAATCTGTCGAGGAAGATAACAAGATCACCTAACACCGCAGGGAAAACCCTGGCTATCACTCTCAGATCAGATACAAATGCCCTCAATATTCTTGTATCTACACAGCGCCCTATAGGACTGAGCTGCGTAGTTTATTATGACGAGACCTGGACGAGGGCCGAGGAATAGGACAGTGAACTTTGTTGATATTGAAAGGAGTGCAACCCATTAGAGTAGATCCGACCAGCATGCGCTTGTCCTCCTTAGATTTACTGTTAATTTCGTTATAATAGGACTTAGTGCGTCTAAAACTGTAGTCACGGGAACATTCCTGCTGCTGTGGAGTCTGAGATGTAGCGAAACATTGCACCTTCATGAACCTGAACAAAGGAGTGATACCGTTTTTCTGCGGAAAATATATTTAATCGATTAGCTCTCATGTCACCCAACTGTAAAACAAAAACATGGAAATACGAAGACAGTGAAAAAGACTATGTAATCAGGCGAAGTTTTATAATGAAAAGAGCATGGATGGTTTGCGACTTTGCAGTGAGCTAGGGTTGGGGGATTGAAGCCTATCAGGAGAAATTTTATAACGAAAAGAGCATGAATGGCTTGCACTGAACTCAGGTTGAGGGATTGAAGCCAGGAGAAATTGAGGTGCCCAATTAAGGATGAGGGGGTTGTATAAAGTTTATGCAAAATGCACCTTTTTGGGTTAACCTTGCTCAAATTTGGTAGAGCAAATCTGCCCGATAAGAAACGCACTTGGTGAGTAGTTGCTAACTTGGTGAGTTCTAAGATCGATTGGAAGAGTTGCTAGAACAAAAACCCTGGGGCAGTTGGGAATTGCTATAGAATATTAGGAGATGTCAAAAACCCTAGCGCAATTGGTACTTTCAAGAAAATTAGGGAACACCAAAACCCTCCGCTGTTGGGAATTGTTAGAAAATTGTAAATGAAGATCAGTTGTCAAACAAAAATGTACATACTCGTTAAGCTTCTTCAGATTAGAAGCACCTAACTGCGTGTACACTTTTCATGTACTACAGCTCCTCGGCATTCACAAATTGTAAATGTCCATCAGTTGACCGAAGAAACTGTACAAGTTAGTTAATTTTTTTATTAGATTTAGTTTTCACCCTATATCAATGAGGTAATCTGTATTGGAGAAATTCATAGTCCATGAAGATAAACGAGGTATAAAGTTTAAATACAGCAACCTTTGCGGAAATTTGGCAGAGCAAATCTGCCTTGTAAGAAACTCACCTACTGAGTTTCCTGTTGATTAGGAGATGCCAAAATCCCTAGGACAATTAAGATGCTAGAAAATTAGGAGATTGCCAAAAACCTATGACAGTTCAGAACTATGAGAAAATTGTGACTGTAGATGAGTCTTATAGTTAAAGAATCGATCCTTGTTGGAATTAGGCAAAAGGATTTGCAACCTGAACAATCTGTTGTTGAGATTGTAATTTTAATACAAGAACAGCTAGATCATATTTCTGACTGAATGAGATTGCAATTTTGCTGTAATGAAATTACAAGTTCTGAAGTCCAGCAAAAATATGACCGAGAAAAGACACCCTAAAAATGCGAAAAAAAGCCCTGAACGTTGAGCTCTTTTTAGTTAGCCTGGTCCAGGACTGCAAATGAGCTAGACAGGGAAAATGTATATGCTAGTTAAGGTATTCTAACCTTAAGTGCTTTAAACTCTTGGTGAGTTGTTTTAACTTTAAGATTCTTAATTGTCGGACATTCATTATTTACAAGAAATGAGACACAGTCTGACAGTTCAGTGTAATGCAGAGAATAAAAAGCAAACCCACCCTTTTTGGAAAAATCAAACCTAAATAAGGTTGTAACAGTGGGTGGTTCTGCCGGACCCAGCCCAGCGCAGTTCTCTTGTAGCAAATGCTTTGCTATCATATATACTAGTAAGTTTGAAACGCTATATACTAGTAAGATTGAAACGCTAAATCCAATATCTACTGATGATTAAGCCCGTGGACGTTAATAAATTAAAATTCAATTCAATTCACAACTTGCAGGCCCGCATTGTGCACCTTAGGAACAACGGATGCCAACGAAGAAGAAGTCCGGCGGATATTATCACCGGGCGAGTGGAGAACCTGCGGCGGGAGGCTGATAGCTGGAACTTCTTTCTTTTCTTCTTCTTCTTCTGTCGTTGCCGCCGTCTTGGGCTTGCCGGGTTCCTCTTCCCATTGAAAAGGAACGCTGCCCGGATGTGTGCAATAGTAAACCCTAGATGAATGTCCCATCGATCCCTTTTCTTCTTTCGTCAGAAGCCGACTGAAGAACGTATTTTTTTCATCACAGATGCAAATCTCTCTGTCCTTAGCTTTGTCCATAGCCGGAGAAGCCAAACGAAATGCAGATTATTGCGAAGATTGAATGAATGAATTCTTCCACCATATTTATATCTATATAAACTTGAAAAGTTGCAGTGAATCGAATATCGGTTGGAGTGATTTTGTTTTTAATGGTTTCTGGGTCGTTTGAGACGTGAGGAGGAGCATTAACACTTAACGGAACCCATGGACGCTGATTGCGCGCGCAGTCTTAGGCGATGGCGCAGCAACCGGGTGGACAGTTAATCACAAAGTCCCAAGCCATGTGAAAGAACAACGCATCGTATGCCACGGCGCTGACTAAACTTCTTCAACTTTCTCGATTCAAGAACTAAAATTCTGACAGGTGTGAATTTTTCTATTTTGACTGATGTGAAACACAATTTCACTCATTTAAGTGTGAATATGGAATTCCGGAAATGGAATTTAAATTATTGGAATTCTTGAAATGGAATTTAAATTACTTAATTTTGTGATTGGTTGTTGGTGAATATTTATAAGTCACTAGTTAAGTGTTACAGATTGTCAGTTATCCATGTTTCAATTATTAATTATAACATATAAATTGAGATATTTTTATAAATTGAGATATTTTTTATAATTGTTGATTTTAAATTTGAAAATATTTTTATAAAATAAAATTTAATAAAATACTTATCTCATTTTCCTATAATTTAAAAAGAAAACCTTTCTTCATCCATCACCATGTATAATTACAACAAAATTAATTATTATAATCAAATTTATTATATCAAAGTCTAAACTAAACTACTATTTCACTATACATAAAACTTCAATTTAAATTATGAAATTAATCTCAATTGACAATTTAGTCCAATTCAAGTCAAATTTAACTTATCCAAATGAAAATCCCAAACGCAATTCTACTCTATATGACACTTCTGGTTATAACTAAAAATTCAGTCAAAGTAATATTGGTAATTCAGTCAAATTAATCTTAATCAAATTCAAATTAGTTAATTTGTTTTTAATAAATATTATAGTTTAAATATTATAAAAATAAAAATTATATAACTTCAAGTTATGATATTAATGATAGTTAACTTAGACTTAAATAAATTGAATCTTAAAAAATAAAAAAACTACTTAAATTGAGAACAATCTTATTTTCAGATTATCATTATTAAAATTTTACTATTTATTTTTTAAATCAAATTTTAATGATATTAATTAAAAAAACATTATTATTATTAAAATCTGATTTATTTGTAATTAAATTTAATTATTAAAAAAAAATTATTTAACATTTAGAATAATCTTTAAGAGACGTCTAAAAATGTGATGATTAGGATTAGATGATTTTTTTAGCCGGTGCTAAAAATTTGACAATTTGTTCAATATTTTATTTTACAAAATCTGAATGCCAAAAAAATTCATCTATTCCAATTCAAATTGTTATTCAAATTTAAGTCAAATTTAATTTGTAACCCTAACAAATATTATACACTAAACATCCCAGTGATAAATAGTATTACCCTGACATTAAATGCATATTGGAAAGTTGACTTTGTTAGTGGAGGAATAAGTTCACGTGGAGCATCCTGTGTTTGCAATTAATGAAGATTCAAGTTACCTTGGGGTCTGCCATGATTACCAGTCGATCATGCAGTGAACCTTTTGTGCAGTAGACGCGGAAGACTTTACAGGATTCGAAACCGAAATTCAGTGGTGCACTGGGAGGAAGGGTTTCGCGTGTTGCAGTGAAACAAGCAAGAAAACTTTACATGAAAAAACAAACAAACGATTCTAATTGGTCACAATTTTATTTGATTGAGATGTAGTTGAACAAGTGAACTGGTGGGGAATTTGCACCCAGGTTCGATTCAGTAAAGATTTATATTGACATCTAAAATTGAAAATCTTGTCAAAATAACATATCTCAAAAGTGATGATCTATTTCATCACCACCCATGTCTTTTGTTACTGTTTCAACGTGGGGATATGACTGTGCAATCAACAGGTTAAGTTTTGTTTGTGAAAATATTAAAATGATTTACATTAGGCAGATAATTATTGCAGTCATTAAATTTAGGGAGAGTCCACTTGTTAAGTGGCAATGTTTTGTTTTTCTACTTTTGTATCATAGCTTAATGAACTTGAAAACATATTTGATTTTTAGTTTTAAAAGAATGGAGTTGTCTAAAAATTTGACAATTTTTCATCGGAATCGGGTTTTTTGTATTTTGCAAAATCTAAATTTAATTATGTTTTAATAGTGATTTTGATGATGGTCAAAAGATTTTTTCAGGACGCTCTGGACAGCGCTCTGCTATGACCTAACCGCTGCTGCTGCTCGGCTCTCGCGCTCGATGGCGGCGCTCGGGGGAGGGCTTCCCCCTCCCACAGCCTCTGACGCCTTCAACATGCTCCTTCGCCCCTCTGGCGCTAAACCCAAAGCCCCAACGGTTCCAAAATTCATCAAAAAGCTAGACTCCATCCCTGAAATCGATTTGCCTGGAGAAATTCCCATCAAAG
Source organism: Larix kaempferi (assembly GCA_027924585.1). Taxonomy (NCBI): domain Eukaryota; kingdom Viridiplantae; phylum Streptophyta; class Pinopsida; order Pinales; family Pinaceae; genus Larix; species Larix kaempferi. The sequence goes on from BSBM01000147.1 coordinate 1,980,573, forward strand.
TCGCCTTAGCCCTTGCTGATAGGGGTTTAGTTGGACAGTTTATGGGGCTTTGGCCCTCAACCAAGACCACCGACGACTGGATTCAAAGGAACTGGCGACCCCAACTAAAGAACAGTGTCACCTGTTACCCTGTTGGACGTGGCTTCTTTATCTTTGAGTTTATAGCCCAAGAAGACAGAGATCTGATATTCAGAAATGGCCCATACTTCATGGGCGCCCAAGGATTATACCTCAATAGATGGACGCCCGATTTCAATGCAGAAACAGATGTACCAACAGAAGTCCCAGTCTGGGTAAGGCTTCCCAACCTTCCTATTCACTGCTGGAACTCTCCCACTCTGGAAAAAATTGGAAACGCCTTAGGAAAATACATTGACAAAGCTGATAACAAGGGCCAATACTCATGCGCCAGAATATGTGTTGAAGTTGATCTTGAAGCAGGTCTCCCTGAAGCTATTAAACTCAAAATAGGAGAATGGATATACTACCAAAAGCTCGACTACGAACAGATCCCGTTCAAATGCCGCCAATGCCATGAACATGGTCATTTCCAAAGAAACTGCCCAAAAAATCAGGATACAGAGGACGAAGCAGGATGGCAAAAAGTCAAGAAAGGCAAGGCAATCCCAAAGAACCTTGAAAAGAAAATCATGAACATGCAAAATCGACCTTCAAGCTCCAACAAACCCTCCAGCGAGTCCACAAAAGAAGATCCAGTCATAATCTCAAGTCCCAAAGACCGTCCTGAGGATATCAGATCTGAGGAGATGCATCCAACAGATAACGGGGTCCCTAGGGCGACTGTGCATGCCAACAAGGTGATCTCTGATGCCCTGAATGCAGATCTGCTAGAACCTGGTGAAATACCCTCTACTCGAGAAGAAAATGATGAGCCACGCTCGCCCAAGGAAGTTTATGAAGATCCACAGCTGCAAGAATCAGATCCGGAAGAAGATACCGAAGAAGAGACTACCAGCAGCCTCCACTCCCTCCAGATTAAAACCCCAAGAGGAAGGAAATCCAAGAAGAAACAACGGGAAGAAGCAACCTACCTGGAAGTCCTCGAAGGCTCTCAAAAAACCCTTAAAGGCATCATGAACACCCGATCCAAAAAAGGTACAAATCAGGCCTCCAAAGAGGCCAAAACCTCACCTCAAACCCGTCAATGAAATACATCTCCTGGAATTGCAGAGGGCTTGGATCAACCCTGAAAGAAGAGGCAATGAGAGATCTAATCAGAATCCATAGGCCTGAGATTCTGCTACTCCAGGAAACTAAAATGGAGGAGATAAAGTCCCTCCAAATCGGAAAAAGATTTTGGAAAAAAAGTGTTGGGATTGGAAACAATTCTAGAGGTGCATCAGGCGGAATCGCCACCTTCTGGGATCCACTCCTTTATGATATTGAAGCTGAAGAACGTGCTGATCACTGGGTCTTCACAAAACTGGTCCACAAGCAATCTGGACACAAGGTATGTCTCTTTAATCTCTATGTCCCTGTTTTGTATGCGGAAAAAAAAGAGTGCTGGAACACCCTTGAAGCTTTCCTTCAACTACAGAATAGAGACAACATTATCATTGCTGGAGACCTGAATGTGACCCTGGCAGCTAATGAAAAGAAAGGAGGAAATCCGGTTAGAGATCCTTCTAGAGAATGGGTAGAAGACATCATCGCTGGTTGGGATCTGCTTGACATCAAACCTTTAAATGGCACCTTTACTTGGACAAATAAAAGAATTGGGCCAGGCCATGTAGCAGCAAGGCTTGACCGTTTCCTTGTCCAATCCTCCTTCCTCGAACTAAATCTGCTAGCCATCTCCAAAATTCTCCCCCACTACACCTCTGACCATAGGCCAATTCTGCTTGAGCTAACTTCTGACCCAAATCTTGTCCCTCTCCCCTTTCGGTTCAGCCCACTTTGGATTCACCATGATGATTTTCTCCAAACTGTTACAGATTCGTGGAATACCCAACTCATGGGCTCACCCTCCTTCGTCTGGGAATCCAAGTTAAAACGACTCAAATTGACCCTAAAAGCCTGGGCCAAAAATCTTCCCTCCCCTGCCTCTAACAGGGAATTTGCCCAAGTTGAACTTGAAACGCACCAAGCTTTAACTGGTTCTTCCCCTGCGACTGACTGGAACCACTCCAAAGAAGAAGCATTGCAAAAGAACTTCTTCTCAGCTTGTAGGGCTGAAGAAGAATTCTACCGACAAAAGTCCCGAAATCTATGGCTCCTTAGCGGAGACAAAAATACCAAGTTCTTCCATAAACAAGCTGAAGCCAGGAAAAACTTCAAAGCTGTCTCTGAAATTCGGTATGATGGAGAAGTGATCCAAGATGCAGAGAGAATTAAGAAGGCAGCTGTTGAAACCTTCGCTGACCTTTTCACTGCTCCCTTTGATGAACCCCTCGACCCCTCCTCCCACCCCTTTGATCTTATCCCCCAGCTCATTAGTGAAGGAGAAAACATCTCCCTGTCAGCGCCTATCACCATGGATGAAATTAAATCTGCCCTTGCTGCTATGAAACCTGACAGCGCGCCTGGACCGGATGGCTTTACAACAAGATTTTTCACCTGCTGTTGGGCAATCATCAAGTATGATCTTCTCAAAATGGTTAGGCACTCCCAGAACACCAACAAACTTGGAGGCAGCGCGAATTCCTCCTTTCTGGCCCTGATCCCTAAAGAAAAAGGAGCCAATTCCTTCGAAAGATTCCGACCCATCTCCCTCTGTAATACGGGCTACAAACTCATCACAAAGATTATAGCCACCAGACTGAAAAAATTGCTCCCTCGGATCATCCCTGAGAACCAAGGTGGATTCATCAAAGGCAGGAAAATATTGGATAACATCATCCTCGTTCAAGAAGCGATCCACTCAAGCAACCAGCGAAAAGAGAAAGGTATGGTCATCAAGCTCGACTTAGCTAACGCCTTTGACCGAGTCAGGCATGATTTCCTTTTTGCTGTCATGGATAAGTTTGGTTTCTCACCCAACATCATTAGCTGGATCAAAGGATGTGTGGGGGACCCTTGGATAGCCCCACTGGTAAATGGAAGACCAACTCGATTCTTCAAAGCCTCCATAGGATTAAGACAAGGATGTCCTCTCTCCCCCCTTCTATATGCCATCCAGGCTTCGGTCCTAAGCTTTCAGCTTAACTTCAGTCAAGACATTCATGTGCTCCCTGGGCTCCGAATTGTAAACAATGTCAGGGACATAAACCATGCCCAATTCGCTGATGACACCCTGCTTTTGGGAGGGGCCTCTGTCCACTCCTCGGAGCAATTCAAAAGAGAACTGGAAGTGTACAAAACAGTCTCGGGGAGCAAAATAAATATCCACAAAAGCAAAATATTCAGCTGGAACTGCACTACCAGGGAACTAAGAGACATCAGCAGAACTCTGGGAATGAATTCAACCAAAGACTGGAATAACTTCATCTATCTCGGAATCCCCATTTGCAAAAGTAAAATCACATCAGCAGATTGGGAACCTATTGTGGACAAAATCAAAAGCAAAATCCAGAAATGGGGGGCCAACTGGCTCAACCTTGCAGGTAAAACTATTCTAATCAAATCAGTCCTCAATAGCATGCCCATATATCAATCTTCTATTCTGCTTGCTCCCTGCTCGGCAGTCAACAAGATTGAAGGGCTGTTAAGGAAATTCATATGGGAAGGAGGAAAAGGGAATGAGAATAAACTTCATCTTGTCAGCTGGGAAAAGATCAAAAAACCTCGGACAGAAGGTGGCCTTCAGATCAGAAGTTTAACAACTCAAAACCTTGCTCTTGGAGCCAAGCTACTCTGGCAAATGATCTCTGGAAATTCCAGCTGGAGCAAAGAGGCCCTCCGTAGGAAATACTTCCCTGGACCAAGGAAAAGATGTCTGGACCAGCACCCCCCTCCTAAAAAGGGCTCGCCTATTCATAAGTTATGCATCAAAGCCATTCCATCTTTCCAGAATAAACTGTATTGGATCCCCGGAAATGGCAGCTCTATTAATCTCTGGAACGACTCCATTCTGGAGAGCCCCCCTCTAGGCTCTAACCTGCATATTAGCAACATAAAAAGTTGGCTTATTGGAAAAGGTTCCAATACTTTAAAGGACATTTCAGTTTGGAAGAATGAAATCTGGAATGGCTTGGAATTAGGCCATGTTCCTCCTGATCTCAAAGATGAAGCAGCTGCTCTTCTGGTCCTCCTCCAAGGCAAATCCCCTTCCAAGCTGGGAGTCAAAGATAGGAGGGGTTGGGGAACCTCAGGGGTGTACTCTGCTGCGGAAGGCTACAAGGAACTCCAGACCATCCCCTACGCCGCACCTAATCCTGCTGGTTGGTCCTTTATTTGGAAAAAGCCCTTTATCCCGAAGATTGACATCTTCTGCTGGTCCTTAGCCCATAAGAGTATTCTTACAGGTGATAATCTCAGAAGAAAAGGAATGGCTGGGCCAACTCGATGTCCCCTCTGCAAAAACAGTGATGAAACTATGGACCACATAATGTTGGATTGTCCCTATGCTAAAGAGACTTGGACCCATGCCATTAGCCTCAACACTGCCCTTAACCTGCCCCTCTCTGTTCAGGACCTCTTCCTCACCTGGAACTCACTATCTCCCTTCAATCTAAGCAACAAGGCCCTGCTTAAATCTACCTGGGGTTGGACTCCAAAAGCCATATGTTGGAATCTGTGGATTGAAAGAAACAACAGAATCTTCCGAAGCAAAGAAGCCCCTCCCTGGAGAACTGCAGTAAAGGCTAGAGCAATCCTTGGTGAAGTCATGGACTGCCAATCCTTAAACAATGACTCCCCTCTTCTGCATGAGGAGCTCATCTGGTTAAATAAGCTAACTACCAAAATACCTTCCCAACCAATCAACGGACTCACTCACTCAGAGACCTGGGAAATCAGGATGGAGGAAGCAGACTTCAATCGCTGGGTAGCATCTCTGAATGAACCTTGTCTGTTTTTGGATGGGGCTTCAAAAGGAAACCCAGGCCCTTCCGGTGCCGGAGGTATCATCAAGTCAGAAAAAGGGATCATCAGCATAAATTATTCCTGGGGACTTGGAATAGGAACTAATAACATTGCTGAATTCTGCAGTCTCTGGCAAGGATTACAAATTGCTCAAAATCACGGAATTCGTCAGCTAACAGTCTTGGGCGACTCCAGGATCCTTATCAAGGCCCTCCAAACCAAGAAGGCTCCCCCTAATGTCCACCTCCGCCATATTTTTCAAAAAATTATCCTGGAAAGCAAGCGATTCCATAAAATAAAATATTTTCATGTCCTTCGAGCGCTTAACAGTCATGCAGACACGGAAGCTAACAATGGGGTCGAAATGGATCATGGAAATCTCAATATCAATGGGATGTGTCAGCGATGTGACATCCCCTAGCAAAAGAAGATCCTGTATCTTCTTGCAGAGTGTTCATGGGTTTCCCAACACCACGTTTTTCATGAAGTTGCAGAGATTCCCTGAACTCCAGCTCAGGAACTGGTCCTCGCGCCCTCGGGAGTCTCCCTGCTCGCCCTTAAATGAACCCCTCCCTGTTTTATATCTCACTCCACTCTGCCATCAGAGAACGCTGGTCAAGCTCTCGGCTTTAGATTTGCAGAGGACGCACTCATCTGATCCGGCTCACTTCGTGGGTCCTCGCGCGCCCCTGACGGAGATGGCAAGCTCCTCAAGCTCCGGCCTCACTGCGGATGAACGAATTAGTGCACTGGAAGAAGCTCTCGGGCGACTGCGAGGGAAATATGAAAGCCAGAAAGCCAAGATTGAAGCGCTGTCCAAAGCTGGGGAGCAGACTTGGGACATTCTGAACCGAGACATAATGCAGCTGAAGACAGATTTTGCTGATCAAATGGACGAGTTTAAAGATGAAACGCGCACAGGATTCAAGGATATGGCGAATACCCACGGAAATTTTGGACATCGCATAGCAGCTCTGGAAGCTCAAGTTTCAGCCATGAGAGATAAGCTGGAAAAATGAGGCTACCTCTGCTGCATAATACGCCTCTCTTCCCTGTATTAGCTAAATAATTCTGGCATATGGGAGTAGGGAGCCCTGCCATATTTTGGGCGAATCTATGAGATCGCTGTGCTGCTAAAATGAGGTGTATTGATGCTAGATCTACTATGTAAATGCTTTCGGTTGCTTAAATACCGGTTCTAATATAATTCCATAATGTTCTTGTCAAAAAACCCATGAAGCACCCAAAAATTCAGATTTTGAAAGTTGTAACAAGGAAAGCCAATTTTTTTCATTTGAAATTGTAGAAATTAGAATTGAGGTATTTTACATTTTGGGTTGGAGATATGGTAGCTACATCTTGTAGTAAATTTTTGGTTGGTTGTTAGATTGCAATGATGTAGAGAGTGAAAGTTTCTATAAATTTTAAATTTTAATTGAATTTTTAATGTTTTTATAGGTTTTAAATTTTAATTTTTTTGTGATTTTTAATAATTATTTAATTTAAAAATCAAAATACTAATCATAATAATCTTTGGCAACATAATTAATTATAATACTTAAATATCAAGATGCACAATAAATTTACAAATTGTAATGTTAGCTTACAAAATCAAAGCTACCTAGCAATATCAAGATGCAAACTCAAAATTACTTGGCAATGTCAAGTTGCAAACTCAAGACCAACAACTCAAAATTACTTGACAATGTCAACGTGCAAACTCAATATTAAGATGCAAATTCAAAAGGCAATGTCAAGTTGCAAAGTGAATACTAACTATTCAAAATTACTTGACAATGTCAAGGTGTAAACTCAATATCAATTACTTTTAAATTAAAATAATAATAATAATAATAATTTATCATTATATATTATTAATTTAGTCTATTGGTTGTAGTTTGGGTGGTTAGGAGGAATGATTGTTATTCTCAGCCTTTGATTATATGTTATTTGTAGAAAGCCAACCCATTATGATGAAAGTGGAGTTCCTATTAACATAATTTAGATTAAGAAAAATCATTAAAAACTAAAATTACTTAGTATTATCAAAATGCAAACTTAAACTCACAAAACCTACAAAAATTTATGCAAAACCTACAAAAATTATATTCATAAATTTTTGTATGTTCATATTAAATGATAGAAAATTTTGTTTTAATAATTTAATGATAAAAATCAAACATCAAAATGCAAAGTTAATGTGCAACTTGGAATGTACAAACTCAAGTCTAACTACTTGGCAATGTCAAGATGCCTAGTGGTACTAAGAAAAAAAGAAAAAAGAAAAAAACAGTTTTTTAAATTTATAAAAAATCTATTCATAAATGTTTGTATGTTTATGTTAAATATGAAATTTTTGGATTAAAATTTGTACAATTATTAAAATTTATATATTAATGTATAATTATTTTTGTAAAATAGGTCGTGATTTTTTTAATTAATAAAATCAATAATATATATATATATAAAAGAAAATCAATTAAACATTAAAATGATAGGTTCGAGTGTTTGGTGTAATATAGTGAAAATTTATTTATTTTATGCATTAAATATGGTAATGAAATTTTGACATATATTATATATTTTTAAATTGGAGCTTTGAGAAGTGATATATATGCTTTGTGAATTTTGATGTGGAGTGAAAAAATAATTTGTAGGAATTGTATTATTTTTCTACTTATATTTTTCTCAAAAAAAATCCTTTAATGTGTCAAATTTTCATTTAGATATATGTTTATTCTTGAATTTTTTTTGGAGAAGTTAACTAGTGACTTTGGTTTATACAACCTCTACAAGTATCTCTTGCTTATGGTTTGGTTTCTTCCTTGTAGTCCCGTTGTATATTTTTAGAGAGAGTTCATTGGCTTTGTCCCCTCTCAGTTCATTGGCTTTGTCCCTTCTCACACCTTAGACAATTTGGCTCTTCTATGTCAAGGGAGAATCCAACGCAAATAGGCTAAGGGAGGTGTCACCTTTCAAAGAGCACATTAGGTCATCATGTAGAGAACATTGGGCCACCTTCCAAAAATTCATTGTTTTACTATTTTATAGGCTACATCTAGTGTGTTATATTGCATTATATTCGAGATTGGGTTCGAGTTTGTTCTACAAGAATGTGTAGCAGCATGTACAAATCCATTTTGGTGGAGTAATATGGGAGTAATGCTCTCTTTCGAAGGTTTTCCACATTACTCATCTTCATCCCAAGTAGCATTAACACCTACAATGACATTTTTTGGGTTTTTCCCTTCCTTTTCCCTTTTCTTTCATCTGTAGCAATTAGATTAATTAGCTCACCAAAGAAAACTAATGAACTAGGCCTAGTTATTTTGTTGTACTTTGTTAATTTGATGTTCTTTCCCATTTATTGGAAAACCCTAATTTGTTGTTCTTGACTCTACTTTAAATGACGCTTGAGTGTTGCTACATTCCCCTAACTCTTTCTTTGGTTTCTCCACCTTAGGTTTTTCATCACCTCCACCTTCTTCATTTGAAATAGTTCTAGATTCATGAGGATTCCTCTTATTCTTCTTCTTTTTTGGTACCCAAGTGGAAACCAAGTCAACAACATTATTGTTCATCTATGTTACTCCCCATGCCATTCGAGGCATATTTAGGCCATTTCTATAATCTAGATATCCAAATAGGTTATCCTCAACTTGGCCTCATTGGTTTATGTTTCATCACACATGGTCTTATCTAGATTTTGTTTTCTTCCATGTCTAGTACCAATTTTAGGGTTTTAGGGAACTAAAACTACAATAAAAAGGCCTTTTAGCGGAGGTTATAGCGTATGCTCCTCCAAAAAGAGCCCAAATATTTGTTTCTAGTGGAGGTTAGTAGCGGAGGCGAGCGACCGGAGGTTTCATGAAAGTTTTTATTTCAGTGCATTTATTACATAATCACACGGGTGTGTTCAATAGGGCGTCGTAATTTGTCGCACCGTGACCATAAAACATCATTATCAAAACAAAATAATTTCCAAATAAATAAAAAATATAATCCACGAAATATTTTAAAACCATTCCTGGTGCACTAAAGACTATAGACGCTCCAGTGCGAGATCATAAACCAAACGCACCATAAAGTATTTTATTGAAAAAAAAAAAATTGTTATTTTATTTAAAAAAATGATTTTATTTTAACATCGGCTCATTCTGGTGCTCTCGATTGTGCAACACACTGGTGTGTCCTTATGTCGAGCGCATCGGTACAGGGTTTAATATAAAAAATTGTCGTGGCTGAAAACTCATTTTTACCCACCTTAGTGCGTCTGAACCTCTCTGCACCGGTGTTGCCCTTCACACACTTGGATTCCCTGACATCCGTGGTCCACATGGACGCATCCTTGTCTTCTATTGGTTGTCGCAGTTCGTTTGAATTTTTCCAAATCATTTTGGAAATTTCAAATTTCCCATTCATTGCCAATATGCCTCCCTAACGCGCCATTCAACAGGTAAAATGTTTCTTAGTTCACAATTTAATTTTTTAGCGGTTTATTTTTTTAAATTCAACTTGAATTGCACCTATTTAAAAAAAAATTAAAAAAATTTGCACGGCGCATTCGATTCCTTCAGCTCGCACTGCTATACGGTGCGCCCTGTAAAATTTTACAAGGTGCACCGTGAGCGATGCGAGCCGAATGACTTGAACGCATCGCTCCACACGGAGAAAAAAATTAAAACTTACAAATGGTCACCGATGCATTACACATTTAAGAGCACCGACATTTCGGTGTCATTAAGTGTAATACACACACCGATAACCATACAATCTAAAAATAATAATAATCGTGTAAACGGTACGCTTATGTCACGCATGCGCACTGGATATCGGTGTAATGACATGGAGTAATCGCACCGTTGATACACCTCATCAAACATAAAATTCCCATAGACACTGATGCGTTTAGTACAATCAAGGGCACCCGAATCCCGGTGCTTGTTATTGTTTATTGCACTAGTATTGGTACATTAAAAAATCATAATCATTTATACGATGCACTTATGTCACGTCAAAGCACCATTTGTCAGTCCAATGGCGTGCATTAAGCACACCGTTCTCACGTTTAAAAAAAAAAAAATTCATAAACATCGATGCTTTTTAAAAGGATTGAAATCCTTACCAGTGTGTTATAAATTAATGAGCATCGTATTTCCGTTGTCGTTAACTTTAGTAAAAGCACCGGTATTTATATATCAAAAGTTGTAATAGTTTATATGGTGGACTTATGTCACATCATCGCGCCGGTATTGGTGCAATTACGTAACATAGACGCACCGTTGACACTTTTTATAAACTCGTGAACACACAACTAACGATGCTCCTATGTCACGTCAAGGAACCGGTGTACAGTGCGTTGACGTGACATAGGCACACTATGAATATATTTTAAATAAATTATTTAAATTTTATGTTTGGCACGAATTTGAATAACAGTGCACTAATAAGATTTAGGCGCACCGTCCAATTCAAATTTAAATTTTTTATATATAAGCAACGATGCGACATAAATATTATATTGCACCACTATTTGGTGCCATCAGTATATAAGTGCACCTCAAACGGTGCTTTTCTAATATTTATGGCACACTGGTTTTATTTTTTTGGAAAATTTTAATATTTGATTTTAGTAGATATAATCTTGTTATAATTTGTTTATATGTATGCTTATGAGATTGATTTATATTATATGTGAAACAGAGACATGATCGCCATGAGGCGCAACAACAACATGAGGCAGGGGTAGATCGATATAACTTCCATAGAGAATGGGAGGCTAGGGAGTGAGAGAGAGATTTATACCCTCGTCCAATTATGCCTCAGACCAGACACCTCTTGAGAGTTGTCAGCCTACTCAAGTTATATGAGAAGGCAACATCACTCAATGGGAACAATACATTCATGACCCAGTTGATCGCACGATGGGATCATCACTGGCAGGCATTTCGAGTTGGTCTCGATGAGTGGTTCCAACCCACTAAGGAGGACATTTACTTTATCACCGGGCTCTCTAGGAGAGGTGAGGACCTTCCTTAGTTCCCTGAGGTTCCATCTGGAGTTGTATTAGCGACTCAGCTGGTATATGTTCAAAGATATGTTGATCACAACATCCTCGATCCTTCTCAGTTTCAGGTCAGTGGTGGGAAGCTTTCCATTACTGCTTTCCGTAGAGAGGATGTGAGGTGCCTCTCTTTGTTGGTGACGACTATCGTGCATTACACTACTGATGGGTAGTGCATTAGCTGCGATTTATTATATTATGTGTATTCTTTAGAGAAGGCACCTAGATGCATTACATGGTATGCTATTTTTTTACGGCATTTTTGTTATGCTCTCAATCGATGTCGTGCGTGTATTGGTGGGAGGGGGAACTTCCCCTTTGTTTCAGAGTTGTTTTATCTATTTTTTGAGAGATTTTCAGTGACTAGGCCATCTTTTGATCGAATCCCTCCTAGGTTGATGACAAATGTGTGTATGCACATGTGGGGGCAGATGATGCCCAAGAGGGGGCAGCCCAACTTTCCTGCGAGGATCACTGCAAATGGGCTTGACATGCTGGGTAGCAAGGACCAGACTCGATTAGATATGGTTGCATATCGATATGCGAGGTTGATTGAAGAGGGTGAACCAACCTCTTCTTCACCCAGGACAATCCACCTAATCATAGAGGTAAATTTAAAATTATGTTTAATTTAATCTTATTTTCATTTTATTCTCTTTATACTTAATGCAAATGAAATATGTTTTAAATTGTTGTATTAAATTCATGTTTAATGAAATTGTCTTATTATTATTGTGTACTATATATTTTACAAATATTGACACATTTTATGGTGATGTGGGGCCTCCTCTACCATAGGATGAGGATGAGGACATAGAGATGCAGGATCAGCAGGAGGTGCCTCATCTAGCCAGACATGGCCTTTGACAGAGGCCAGAGTAGAGGTTTAGATAGGATATTGCAGATAGGTTGGCCAAATTATTAGCGCATCGAGGGGTTCGACATGTTCATGTTAGGGATATTCATAGGCAGGACCGATATGTTGAGCTATGGAGGATGCTTCCTCTTGATATGAGGAGCTTGATGCAACACATTGTTGGTGCTTGCATTCTTTTAGATGCCATCCCTCATGGTAGTTCATAGTTTGATGAGAGTTGAGATCCTCGGCCTCCTATTCCACCTCCTTCTCCATCGGATGCTTTGACTAGTGGGGCATCCTACACATCCACTACATCTCCTCCTCAGCCTCCACCTCCTACTCCTCCACCTTCGACATCTTATCCGCCTCCTCCTCCACCTCCTTCATCATCTCCTCCACCTCCCCCTCCTTCAATGGATCCAACATCTAATACTTTATACCTATTCGACTGACCAGCCTCTATTGATCCATCAGCTCCCCATGATCCTCATCCACTAGTCCCCTCAGATTTGGAGATGATGCTCAAATCGGGTGGGATGATCCAGATTCCTAGAGATGTCTTTCCTATTAATCTACATGATAGATTATTTCCTAGCAGAGGTACTGATCATGTCTCTAGCTCTACCGCTGGAGGTGCCAATACATCTAATGGGTCGATAGATAGTGATGATGATATGGTTGCGGGGGTGGACTAGACATGTATATATGACATTTATCATCATTTTGATGCTATATATATATATATATACACACACGTCATTTTCCATTTTGCAGATGTTGATGTTGATGATTATGTTGATGTTTATTAATATGTTGATGGTCATGATGTGTATGTTAGGTCGGGTTCGATGATGTTCATTATGTTATAAACGGGAACTTGTGTTTTGTTAGATCATATGTGTGTTGGATGATGTTTAAATCTATAAGATGTATATGTTAGATGAATATGCAATAATGTAATGTTTATGATGGTACGTTCTTGCTTATTTTTATTAGTTTTATGTTAATGATGGTATGATGGTGTTTATTTTTATGTTTATTAGATAGTGACAATGATATTAATGATGATATGTTTATCTTTACATAATATAATTAAATAAAAAATATCATCGAATTAAATATTTTATGAATTTTGTATTGATAATGGATGAAGTTGTGACAACTAGCTATATGATTTATGTTGGTTGTATAATTTTTCATAGTATCATGTTTATGAACATCACAAAAAAAACCTGCATTATATGAACATGAGTATGACCTGTCAATGTATCATTCAAGATTTTTAATTTGTTGACAATAGCTCACTTTACAATGACAAATATCAAATCTTTAAGAGGAAAAAAAATAGTTAATTAAAAGAACGTCATTTTTCTCTCAACTAATGTAAAGCCACAACTTGCATTCTCCAAATATATTATAATGCTTAGCATTATTTATGACAAAAACACCATGAAATACAAACGTTCAAATATTTATCATGTAGAAATTATAGAGCACATAAAGTTTTGTTGTTATAAATTTCATTGTTATCAAGGCCATAAATTAAGTCATTGTAGAGGTCAAGTACACTAGTAAAAAAATTGTTGGATTTACAATCTCCACCAAGGTTTCAAACGCGTCATTTTCTATGTTGGAGTTAACATTATAAATACAATCAAAAAATCCAAAAACATTACATTATAACAAAAATTCAATTTAATCAAATCATATAATTAAAAAACATTACATTCGAACAGAAATGTCATAAATTAATGCAATTATAATTCTCAGCATTATTTATAACAAAAAATTCAAGAAGTACAAGCATTAAAATATTGATGGAGAAATCAAAGAGCACCTTAAAATTTGGTGTACATTTCATTGTTATCAAGGCCATAAATGAAATCATTGTAGAGCTCAACACTAGTAAAAAAATTGTTGCATTTCCATTCTCCATCGAGGTTGCAAACGTGTCATTTTCTATGTTGGAGTTAACATTATAAATACAATCAAATAATCGAAAAACATTACATTATAATAAAAAATCAATTTAACCGAATCATATAAAATAAAAAACCATTACACTCTAACATAAATGTCATAAATTAATGCAATTATAATTCTTAGCATTATTTATAACAAAAACATCTTGAAATACAAATATTCAAATATTGATGGAGAAATTCGAGAGCACCTTAAATTTTGTTATAAATTTCACTATTATCAAGGCCATAAATTAAGTCATTTTAGAGCTCAACACTACTAAAAAAATTGTTGAATTTTCAATCTCCATCAAGGTTACAAATGTGTCATTTTCTATGTTGGAGTTAACATTATAAATACAATAAAAACATCGAAAAACATTACATTATAACAAAAAATCAATTTAATCAAATTATATAATGAAAAAAAAAACATTATAGTCTAAAAGACATGTCATAAATTAATAATGCAATTATAATTCTTAACATTATTTATAACAAAAACATCATCAAATACAAGCACTGAAATATCAATATAGAAATTTCAGACCACCTTCAAGTCAAGAATTAATAAATATGTTAGCCTTTACGTTCACAAAAATAAAATTGAATCATGTAAGTTGTTTTTCATGGTGTATATAAATGTATACAGAAAATAGAATATGAGTAATTTGGACAATGGCGTATAATCATTCTATTTAATCATATATTACTTCATAGACATAAACCATATTTCGCATCATATAATTGGTTCTTAACCAAATGAAATTGTTTAAACACTGCATCCAGTAATCAACTTTCCATTTCCACTGTCATAAAATGAAAAATTAACAATATAATTAGACAATCAAAGATAATAGTAACAAAATGATATCTCAATCTGTAAATGACAAAATCAAACATGTACATATCACTCTCTGTTTCCATCACCCTCATTATCTTCCTCGGTTGGCATGATAGCATTGTTGTTCTTAGAAACATGTTTAGATCTAGGGTCGGGTTTAATATGAACCACCAATCTCTATCCAACACATCCGAGTGAAAGAACACTTGGTTGCAATGTTTTGGGAAAACATAAGGCTCCTTACTTTTATCCCACATCTTTCTAGAGTTGATACATATCAACCTGCTATCACGATATTCCTTTACATTATTCCTTTCGAATGTGTCCCACCACCTGCACCTAAAAATAACACATTGGAAAGATGATAAGTCCACTTGAATGATCTCTTGTATCTTTCCAACATAACCCAACACCCCTCCTACCAAGTTTCGATTTCGGTGGCTAGCATGACTAGATTGGTCAAACTCGACTTCCACTCCATAATATTGTGTAACACGCCCATTATCAACATCCTCAGTGCGACAATGATGTCCATAATCCCACATAGATAGGAACGAATGCACCTGTAAGAAAAGTTAACAAATGATGATGTCATATGTCTCTTAACCCAACCATTAATATATTAAACATAAATGTTATAATTCAAAGTTGCACTATAAAGTTAGAAATTATGTACATAAATATTTTATTACCGAGTTGCTACACCCGATCCCAATGTTTAGCGCATCCTCCTATTCACGAGGGTAATGACCGGATGCACCATATTTCTCTCTTACTTGGTATGCAACCCAACTGTTGGGACAGATCATTGGCATATTTTCTTTTAAATGATCTAGAAAAGGCATGCTTCTACCGTGCAACCACCTGAATTATTTTATGTCAATGTCCCATTTCCTCCTCTTCTCTTTATACAATGCGACCCATAACTGTGATGCCTCCGCGTTGTAAATAATGAATTTATTGATTGCATCAATTTCTGAATTTGTTGTTGTATTCATGGAAACAAAACCACATTTAGTATGTATGGGATCAAATATAGATTTTGATGCTTGTTGTGAATATAAGTTACTATGTGGAAAATTGAAGATCGAAAGATAAGTGACTTACATTTTATCATGCGCCTTTTTCCATTTGTTTCTAGTACCTCCCCTTCCTTTCAGTCATCATCACGTTCATCATCTCAAAACACTAATCCCGGTGTGTCGTCGATTTGCTTGATGTACTCACTGGCATAATAGAATGACTCATATACTATGTACCCCTCTGCCATAGACCCCTCGGGTTTTGTCCTTTGTCGAACAAATCCCGTAATTTTTTTCATAAACCTCTCTAAGAAGATCATCTAATGACAAGAGACCACCCCAAATAGTTCAACCTTATCGACTAGGTGAATTAGAATATGAACCTGCAAGTCCATGAAACTCGATGACAGTTCCTTCTCAAACATACAAACAATCTCAACTATCTCTCCATGCCACTGTGGAATGCTAGCGACGTAAATCTCCTTTGATGTGATCCGCCATACAAATGCAGATAGTCTAGATATGGCATGCCGCAGGTCATCGGGACAGTCTTCGTTCACACACCCACACACGAACAACGGATAATGACACTACAAAGTAAACACGAAAAGTTAAGTGCATTTAACTTTTGTGGAAAAAGATATAAATAAATAGTAATAACAATTTTTTGGCATTATACGTACCCTTAGAAGGTTGAGATGGTCATGTGATTTCAAGCTCGACAACTTTTCGTCTAACATACTGAATCAACATCATAGAGTAGACCCATAAAAAGAAGGTGCCTTCATGCCCAATATAACTTCTTTTTCCAAATTAAGATCATCTTTCTTCAAAATCCATGGGAGGGAAATCCTCTATTTTCTTGCCTTGGCCAATGCTTCTTTTTAGTATTTGAAGAAATAAGGTCTTTCATGACTTTCATCTTGTCGCGTTTTTTGGATGATATGTGACATCACAAAGAAGATGAAACATTTTTAAATATATGCATGGGATCTAGTAAGTGGGAAATCTTAAGATGCTCCCAATATGGGAGCTCATAAAATATTGATTTCCTTTTCATCCATGTGGGAATTTTCTCAACATAGGTGTCGAAGAAATCAGGATCATCGATTACAGGTTGCACATTTGAATCAAACATCTTTGTGTATTCCTTCTCCTTCTCTCTGACATATGCCCTAAGCCAGTCAATCGATGTCATTATTTCAGGTCTTTGGGTTATCTCTCATTTACCATTGAAAGCAGATTTTTCTCTTCTATCGAAGTGGTTTTTGGGAGGAATGCCCTAGAGAATTCATACACCGACTTTTGTAGGTATTTGGACCACCTAGCTTTCATAGAAAGTCCACAACATTTACATCCATAATAACCTTTTGTTACAATACCTGCGATGTTATAGTAAAGAGAGCACGTTAGTGTTGAGGATGAAGACAGTCACACCAAACTAAATATGTCAAAAATTATTGCTTTGAATATAAAAACAAATAAAACAACATATTTACCTGAACAAACTCCTAACCCTGGATAATCATGGGTGGTGTACGCACATATGCCATACAGTGTAAAAATCCTCTGATGGATCTCGACACATCATATACATGTATCCCTTCCCATAATTCCTTGAATTCATCGATCAATGGTTGTAGGTAAACATCCATATTCTTCACTTGTCTTTTACCAGGGACTATAAGAGCCAACATAAGATGTTCATTCTTCACGGAAAACCATGGGGGGATATTGTTATTGATCACTACTATAGGCCAAACAACATAGATGTTGTTTGGTTGGGAATATGGGTTGACGCCATCAATCGCTATGTTCAATCGGAGGCTACATACTTCATCCTTGAATTCATAGGACCATGTATCCTCTATATGCTTTATGGCTATTGAATATGTTGGGATTCACATAATTCCTTCCTTAGTGTGGTTCGATGCATTCCATCCCTAAAGATCCTTTGAATCCTTGGGATTATAGGCACGTGCCTCAATATCTTATGAGGAGGACCATGTGCTTTAGTCTTGTTATTCGATTCTTTTTATCTGTCATGCCCACATTTTGGACATATCGTTTTGTCTGCATATTCGTCTCTATATAGAATACAATCATTGGGGCATGGATGATAAGATATGTACTCTACACCCAACATTTTCAACATCTGTTTTTCCTCTGTGCAGTTGTCGGGAAAGACATTATCATTCGGAAGTACCTTATCTTTGAATAACCTATAGTTAGTGGGAAATACAAATGTACAATGTCATTTAACGTTCATAAAATCGACCATTTTCAATGATGATTATGTCACAATATTACCCAAAATATAATGTAGTTGATAGTCAGTTACCTCAACATTGTCGAGAAACATGTGTCTGACATGCTATACTTTGATTTCAAGTTGTATAGTAACATTGTTGTCCCCAACTGTGTAGACTTTGACCGACCATATCCAAATAGAGGTGTGGTGGAAGCCGATTTAAGGCTTTTGAACAAGGCTTCAGTAATATGAGCGCCATCCCCTAGCTCATTGTCCTGGAATGTATGGAACAACATTGCATCCATGGCACTCATTTTTCGTAATAACTCGTCCATACCAACCTTTACTTCATTGCCTCCATTGCAACAATGTGAATAACTACTATTACTATAGGCATTCCTGATTGGTGAGGATGGACGCAATGGAAATTGAATAGGTGGTTGATTCAACCATGCTTAGCATACTTCCTCTCCAAGTGGCACTCTTTTTTCCACCTTCTCTCAATTTGGAATTGTACTGGGGTGAAACAGAAGATGGTAGGAAGGTCGCTCATCATCAGAGTCCTGATTTCAAATATATTGAACATTACATCAATGGTGTTAGTAAGCAAAATGCAATTGGTTTGATCTCGCATTATAGAAAATAATTATTACAGAAGCACAAGGATCACTTCCAGTAGAAAATGTTAAGCTGCAAACAATTTATAAAGCAGACGTTCATATTGAACGATGAATTAACATCAATTCCACATTAAATATGAAAATTTAAAATTGAGCAACACATTTTCAAATTGAATTTATAAATTAAATTAACAATTTATAAAACATAATTTCAAACTGGGCAATACATTAATATGAATCCATTGAAAATTAAAAAATAGAATTAATCAATGTTTTTTTGTCTTACGCCCCAGGGGAACTTCTAAAGGTAATCCCAATGCAAGGCTTCTCTGACGAGCGGTTGGTGATCTACGGAAGTCGTAGTTTATTAACAACTCGTCACCAGGAGACAAACTACGTATTGCATGTACAACAACAAATCTGGACGCTTTCCTTTTCATAAAGAACTCCTTGTCATTGAAGTGTTCCTCAAATGAACAATTTGGAGGAAGTAAAGAGAACCTAGAACTATTTATGAACCCTTCTATGTTCCCATGAGTGTGTGGACGACCATCTATATACAATAGGTTCTTCCTGTTAAAGTTTCCAGAAACATAACCATTCATGCACATACTATACATGGAAATTGTGTGCTTGTATTTAACAATATTCAAGTAATCATACTGACAATAGATAGGACCGAAAAATGGCATAAGTGCTACTGACTGTTTGGGAGGAACAAGTCCATGTGAAAGGATAAACAACCCAAGATTTGCAACATCTATATTAGACCTGGTAATCATAAAACGATTACCACAAAAGGAGAATTCGGTTCCAACATCAGGCACAGGTAGAGAGGACTGTCAAGAGCCATATAAAGTGCGGATGTAATAAGTTTGATATTTACTTTGCAAATTCACAGGAAGGGAGAAATCATCGCTACCCTCCAAAAATTGGACGAACCTCGGTGTGTACTTGGATAGTTTTTCTCTCAACTCATGCAACTTTTTGGATCTTCTAGTAGATATGGGTTGGGTGGCATTCATATCATACTTTGGATCACTAGAACTTTTAGATGACTGAACATAAGCTGAGGGGTTCATCAATTTAGGATGAGACATAGTTGTTTTGGCTTCCAACTTTTTAAAAAATGAGCATAGGGAAGTGTTACTACATGTCTTTTCTATATCATGGCCTATTGGATTTTTTACTGCAGTAGGGGGTATTAGACCATCGACATTAGGTAATCTATCATTGGTGTAATGGGTGAGTGTAACACACCGAGGGTTGTCCTTCAACCCTTGACATTTTGAACAACCACAAACTATTGGTGTGTCATAAAAGAATTCCAGCTTGCGACAAATTACCGTCTATGAACCAGGATGGCGTCTTAAAGATGGCATGTTACAATTGAAGGGGTAAAGTGGCTACCCATTTTCATCCATGAACTGCTTGCCGTATCTTGCTCCTGATAAGAGCTTATGACGTTTTGAAACTGGTGGAATTTCTTGTGCATCTGAACTCGAACCCAAATCATGATCCTACAATATAGACTAAATTGATATTCAGATTCACATGGATAGTTAACATAAATTCAAATAATTAGTTTTAAAAAAAAAACATAGGTAGCAGGGACAGCTCGTCGCATTCGAGTGATGAAAGATCTTGAACCTATTAACCATGCCTTATTCGCAGATGATTCTCTCCTTCAGGGAGGCACCTCTGTTAAAATTGCAAGGGTTTTCAATGAAGTTATTCAAAGCTTCTGCAGAGTCTTTGGAGCTCTTGTCAATAAGAGAAAAAGTGTTGTGTATGGCTGGAAGGTAAATTCAGCTATCATTCAACATATTGCCCACTTCTTAGGTTATACGGGCTTCGCAGTTTGGGAAACATTCAAATATCTTGGATTGCCTTTAACTCTGTGCATCACTAAGGCTACTCATTGGCTCGAGGTCATCAGTAAAATCAAGTCAAAAATGGCAGCCTAGGGTGGACAGTGGCTCACCACCACTGGAAAATTAACTCTTATCAAATCGGTAATCTCCTCTCTGCCTATTTATCAGGCATCGTTTCTCTTGGCCCTAAAGATGATTATTGAGCAGGTTTCAAAGCTAATTCGAACCTTTATGTGGCAAGGAGGTAAGGGGAATAAAACAAAATCATTTGGTGAGTTGGGATACCGTGAAAAGACCATTCTCAGAGGAAGGACTGCAGGTCAGAGATCCTGGGTTAGCTAACTTGGCTCTGGGAGGAAAGATACTATGGAATATTTTCTCAAATCCATGTCAGCCAGTTAGCCAATTGCTAATTAAAAAATATTTGAATGGTCTATCAATGAAGAACATGGAAGAAGGAGTTTCCAGCAAAGGCACCACGCTCTGGAAATTGTGTAGTCATGGATGGGAGTTCATCAAAGAACACCTCTATCGTATTCCTGGCAATCGGAGGAATATCTTGTTATGGGAAGATAAAATAATGGGACACCAGCCTCTCAGGCACATTGCCGAAATTCATGATTTACGTGACTGGCTCACTCAGAGAGGCATTCTTAAACTGACTGACATCTCTACATGGGACCAGGCCGGAAATTGGCTCGAATGGCATTTACCAAGGCCACCCGATAGGATGCAAATCCAAGTGAGCATTTTGCACGTTGCCCTTGTTGGTTTAGTGCCGGTGCATACACAAACAAGGGATAAATGGGGATGGGGACCGACGAGAGTCTATATTGCTGCTCAGGGATTCGCTACCCTTTAGTCACATCATCCCCAGACTCAGCCTGATGCTCTGTGGAAGCTAGTTTGGGACTCATTTGGTATCCCAAATATTAACTTTTTCAGTTGGGTCCTCATGCACAGAAGACTCTTGACAGGTGAGAATTTAGCAAAGCGTTGAATTAGCGGGCCGCACAGATGCCCTCTCTATCAATCGGCCTAAGAAACTATAGAGTATGTGTTCATCGATTTCCCATTCAAACAGGAGGTGTGGAAGCAGGCTTTACAGGGTCTCAACGTTCAAATTCCATCCCAGAGCACTATTGTCATTTTATTTGTCACTTGGACAAAGCGTTATCCTTAGGCGATTAAGAGAAAATCATTATGGTCCAAAATCTGGAATGCAATCCCAAAATATATTTGTTGGGAATTGTGGTTAGCCAAGAATGAGGGCATCTTCCAAAACTATTTGTGTACCCCCTCAGTTGTGGTTGTTAAAGCCAAAGCGCTGCTTTTGGAAACGGTGTAAAATCATCCCTTTAAACAAGATAACTTGCTTCTTCCAGCAGAGAATAGATGGATTGGAGCCCCAATGCTACGAACTAGGAATAAGAGAACTTCCCGTCCTACCAGCAATCCTGAGTGGCGGCTTTGGTGCAATGAATCTGAATTCCAATAGTGGTGGAAGAATCAAGGTAAAGTCACAATTTTTTTCGATGGCGCAGCTAAAGGAAACCCAGGGATAGCATGAGCTGGAGGGGTATTCTACGCCCCTGACGGTCATCTTAAAGGCAGTTTCAGCTGGGGTCTAGGGCAGAGTACTAATAATCAGGCTGAAATATTAGGTTTGCTCAAAGCTTTTCAGATAGTACATGGGAATGGAGAACAAGACATTCAAATTTTTGGGGGCTTGGAAATCTTAATAAAACTCTTAAACACTAAAGACCACTTCAATGATGCGGTGCTCAATAAGACCTTGCAAAGGGTGCGAAAATTGCTGCAAAACTTCAACTCTGCCTCTTATTTCCACATTCTCCGGAGTCTAAACCAGGAAGCTGATGCTAGGGCCAATTTGGGATTCCTTTTAGCTCCAGCAGAATTGATCCAGAATGATGAAGCTTCTCGATGGTCTCCCAACCCGTAAGATGGCGGCTTCTTGTGTCTTGTAAGAGCAGGATTAATTCTGAATTCTGATCTTCTTGGTTTTTGTAAGATGGGTTTATTAGGCGTGAGCCCAACCGTGTTTCTTCAAATAAAATCTATATGCTTTTGTTATAAAAAAAAAACCTGAACTTATCGTGGATGGAATGGGAGAACTCGTCGAACTTTGAACAAGATGGTATGAGATGGAATCTAAGGAATTGGCCATTTGATACTACAAAGTTGTATTCCTGCATTTGATCCAAATCAACAATCAACATATATATACTATGAAATATTGTAATTGGTGTGGTTAAATACTAAAAGGACATTTGGTATGAATATATAATTTTAAGTGGACACATAAAAACAAAGAATTTACAAAATAACCTTGCGTGTTTATTCATATATAAATGCATCAATGCGCTAACATAAACCAAACCCACCAGTGTGTAACGAATATAAGTACATCATTAAAGAATATCCGCAAAAGCCCCTGTGGTGGAAAATATCCACTACATTTGGCAGCGGATATTTCTACATGCATTTTTACAAAATAATTCATTACGGTGGGTTTCCTACATATAAGCGCATCGGTGCATCCTAACAGTACACGCACCGCCGTACGGGTTTTTAAATTATTTTTTTGATGGTGTGTTTTACTTAAGTACGCACTGGTGCAACATGACAATAATCGCACCAAAAATGCCGGAAATCAAAATTTAAAAAAAATCGCACACTTTTTTTTCCCTTAATTAAAAAAAGGGAGGCAATTTTAAGTTCGAAAAGTAAATCTAAATAGTGTTTAAAAAACAAAAACCTAAACATTAACTCATTGTTTTGCCGAAATTTTCAGGAGAGAGTTTTGGAAGAGAGACTTACGTGGAAGGAGTTTGGAGCAACTAGAAGGTCGAAATTTGTTAGGTATGGTGAATCAAACAAAACCATGTATAATAGAATTTTCAAGCATGTAAATATTATTGTAGATATTATAACCTTATTTAGAGTTTAGCTAGATTTAGAAGAAAAAAACTTCATACTCACCTTCAATGTTGCAACCATTGTTTTATTGTTGTTTTTTTTCATTTTATGTGGCTGCAAAATTCTTCATTAAGGTTTAAATCCCTCTATTGTTATAAAGAATTACGATTTTACCTTTTAGGGATTTTCGATTTATTAAGCTTTTGATTATATGTAGAAAGTGTAGGGTATTATGGGGCCACTTTCTTGGTCGCATCTGTAACCATGTCGACCCTATTAAGCTTTGTTTTTTTTTTTGTTTTTTTGTTTCTTTTAAAAAAGGAATGCATCAAAATCGATGCGTCTGTATTACCGAAACGCATTGGTGCGTCCATCTACATAACGCACCGGATATGACATGCGTCGCATCATTTTTCGTGTCTCAGTTCGTTGTTCACAGTGCATCTCATTTACTATAACGCACTGGATATGACATGCGTCCCATTTTTTTTATTTTACAAAAATGAAAAAGTTGATTTTCGTATCTCGATTCTCTGTTCCCGGTGCGACCTATTAAATTTAACGCACCGGTGTGGTTTTGTTGCTAACGCACTGGTGTGGTTTTGTCATTGACGCACCGGGGCGTGTCATGTATACAAGCGCACCGAATTCATATTTATTCTTTTTAATTTTTTTTGTCATATGTTGAAGGTCTGTAATTTGTTTGTATAATACATCGATAGCTTCTGTATTTAATGGTACATGTTGTTTATTGATAGAAAATGCATGCTAAGAGTTTAATGAACAAAAAATGTAATCAACATGATGGGAGCACATCGAGAATTACGAAGAAGGCAAGTGCTTTTAATTAATTTATGTATTTAAATTAATTTGTTTGAGTTATTTGTAAAGTTAACTAATATGTATTGGTTAATGTGTGACATGCAGAGCCAAAAAATGAGGAAGCTCGATAAGATTCTTACCAAACTAAGTCTAGAAGAGCATAAAACGTTGATGGAAAATTTGCAGAGGGATGAATCAGGTGAATAAAAAGTAAATCAATATGAATTACTTATTGAAATTTGAGTAACAATCTGCATAATTAATAATATTCACTAATATGTTTCAAATAACGTAATTCACATATGATGAATTTTATGCAGGTACTGACAACAATAGAAGTCAATGTCATCATAAGAAAAGAAAAAATTATGGAAGATGCAAATAATGATCAATTGGTCCTTAGCTCATTTGGAGTGGTGCTGGAAGTTAATAGAAGGGGAAAATAATTTTATAATAATGTGAAGGATTTAGTGGAAAGAACGTACATACATACTTTTCACTTACAATACAAAAACCAATCAAATAATTCAAAGAATCGGGTCATATGTAAACTACAAGAGGCGTTCCCAGAGCAATGGTCAACGAGACCTGTCAGGATTACAATAGCAAAAACATACAACAACAAAAAAGAATCATTCAAAAGGTAATATTCCTAAACATGTCTATGTAGAATATGTATCTATAAATTATACAAAGCGTCATTCATTCAATAATTTTAATTCTCTCATATTTATTTTTCATATCAACAGAAAAATAGTTTAATGTCATTTTACATTTTTAGGAAGATTATGAGAATCCCAAAGGATGAACGAGGTGATATGCAAAATGTGCCAGTAGGGATGTACAAGAAAGTGTACAAGAAGATGGTCAAGGAAATGGTCATAATTCCATCACATGAAGATCCATCTCAACAACAACGTGCTTCAAATGTATGAAATCATTGGTTTTTAGGTTTATGTTATACATTTCATTGATTAATTCGACATTAAATATTAATTTTCAATTGTTTTGTTGCAGAAAAGAAAAGAAAATAAAATGGAACCCAGACAGGACGACAAGGAAAAAAGGGGTTGATAGCAAAGTTTGTGAGTATTTGTTTTTCTTTGTAAGAAATAAAGATTTCGTAGTGGTTGTGATTGGTATATTTTTATTTTTTTAATTTGTTTTCACTGGCAATCCTTGCATGCCTTCAAATAGGTGTTAACATACAAAGATGAGCTATTAGAAGAATTGATTGATATTGGATTAAGCAAGGGTTGTGATTATATGTTGGCGTATCAAAAATTAATTGTGGATTTTGTAAGTCTTTATGTTGTTTTACTTCTCTCATTTTATAATTAATAAAACAACAAAAAACTTTTATATTAAATCTATGATTTGTGACGGGGCATAACACTTGCAAGAAACAAAGTATGGAGTAGAGCCAACATAAGACTTGTTGATAGAAGGCATGAGATTTGGTTTTGAGAAAATTTGTATCATTCATGAGTCGATTATTTCTATGGTATGTCACTTTTCAATTTACATTAATGTATACTATCTTTTTATTTTCCAGTCTTCCCGCTGGTAATGTAGATACACTCAATATGCTTTATTTTTATGTTTGCAGATGGAAGCTGAAGAAAAGGAAAACAATCTAGCCAATCAAAAAAACATTCGACCAAATAACCCAATTGATGCTAGTGGCTTGAGCACCGATAAGAATTCCAGCGAAGAATGATGCTTCGTATTTAATTTTGATGTTAATGCAAGTTGTTGTAGCTTGTTGTATATTTTGAAATAATTGTCTGTGAAAATCAGACATTTTGTATAATAATGTACTGGACATAGCGTTCAAATTCAAAGATAAGTTACCAATAAGCGGTAACAATAATTACATGCATGTTGACATTTTGATTATTGTTGTCTCTATGTTGTCGTATTTTGTATGACAAAGGCACTCTTATTGATATATAATAAAATAAACTTTACATGTGAAATAGTGCATTGGTAAATATTACATGTGAAATGGTAAAAATGTTACATGTGAAATGGTAAATATTATTGTCAAATGTTACATGTGAAATGGTATATTGGTAATTTTTTTCCAAGAAAAAAATACGTATTTTCATTCAAGATGGAGCAAAAATAAATTCTTCAGTGCCATACAACAGTTGTAAATGGTACATTGGTAATTAAATGTATGGATGATTAAATATTACAATAGATTATTGCATCTATGATATAAGAAATTAATCCAAACAAACAATTTCAATAATTAAAATTGAAATGAATTTTACTATAAACAAATATTTCAATTTAAGATGAATAATGGAATTAAAAAAATAAAAAATATAAATATACATTTGAATGAAATATCGGTAGATATTCTTCAAAGAATCATATTCGGTGCGTTTACTAATATATGTTGCACCATAGATCCTATACTACCATTGTGCACTGATGTGTTTATAACCTTGAGCACCAGTGCATTTTATTTTATGAATCGCACCAGTGCATGTATATTTCTTATGCCCACCGAGAACGATCAAAGCTTATGCCCACCAATTTTTAGTTTTTAAGCTTGGCGGTGCGTTTTATGTGTTGTACGACACCAGGCCATGTTGATATTTTGTAAGCACCAATGCGTTCTAGTATTCATTGCATCGGTGTATTCGTGTATGAAATGCATCAGTGTGACCCGATAAATGTACGACACCGTTAAATTTAAAAATAATGGAAAAATGTACATTGCGAGATATAAAATATCGCACAGGTGTGTTTATGTTGTACAGATGCACCGGTGTGTATATTCTATACTAAAGCACTGGTGCAGCATTGAAATTTGATTTTTTCCGGTGCTTGTTCTAGTTGAGTGCACTGATGCATCTATTCTAATCATACATCACCGGTGCATCATAGTAAGAAACACAACGGTGCACAAAAATTTAATTGTGTGCACTGATAAACTAACATCCACTAAAACCTCTGGCCGTTGAGTATTTTTTAGATATAAACTGTATCCGTTATGGCCTTCATAAAAACATCCGCTACCATTGGCAGAGGTTTTTTTGATAATTTTTTCCAATCTTGTAACACTAAAAACATCCGTTATGACCTCCGTTACAGGGCATTTTCCTTGTAGTGTAACTATCCATCTCCATGAATCTTTCTCAATCTCACCAACATTCACAAGTAACTCTTCCCACCCTTAGGATAAAGAATTAGGATATTATACCAATATGATCCATAATCCTAGGACTATGGACTTAGAGGTTCATTAACATAGATCATAATGTAGATACAATTAATATTAGAAAAAACCTTATAATAATCTATTGTGTTTAACATGGATTGAGTTTTATTAACTATGATATGAACAAAAACTAAACAATGCAATATGAATTGAAATAATCACATGAATACAAAAGGCATATGAGATACCCCTGTATAAACCCAATTTAGGAAAAAATATAACTTTGAAATGGCTACCTTGCTCTACTTATTATTAATTTTGATCTTGGTTACAAGACTCTCTGGATTTCACATTGAAAATAGAACTTATAGTGCAATTAATCTCATTACTCATAGCAGTCACGCACAACCTAGTCAATCGACTCCCTTCAAGTTAATCTTTCCGACCTTTGCAACAAGTATAGATATGATGTCAACACGAGTGCTGGATTTTTTTCATATTCTAATTTTTTCGAGAGAACCTCCAACCCAACCTCCCTATGTATTCACAATGGTTGAACCACTATTCCTCCACTGCGATGCCTTTTATGATTGATGATCAAGGTAAACAAGAGGATGGTTGCTAGTCATTTCAAGGCCCTCTCTCTTTCCTTCTCTTGCCATTTAAAATTCTACATGATTGGGTATTTTGGGCTTGCTTATTCTACCATATGCAAACATTCTAATAGGTTTTCCTATACATGTGGTGTCATTCAGCATGGCCACATTAACTACCAAGTGAAGTCTTAGGCTACCTTGTTTATTATGTTTTTCCTTGTTTTTATAACACTTTTCCTTATTTCTAATGTGGGTAAGTGCATATTGTGGAATGGAGCTAGGGTTCACCAATACTTTGTATGCACAAACCTTCATAAGACCTTAGCCTTGGTTTGTTACTTTAGTTTATTTCATTTTGTCTTTATTGTCATTAAAATTCTAATGTCGTACCAACATTTGTGAAGTTGGTCAACCAGCATTAGTGAATTTGGTATACTAGTATTTATGAAGTTGGTCTATCGACGCCTTGTTAGGCCACAAGATAGCTTCTTCATTACCTCATTTTTCTTTATTGTCATCAAAATTTCAATGTTATATAACATCGATTGAACATTGGAAAACCAACGTCGATGGGATGTCGAAATTATGACATCCAAGCATTTATAAAGAAAATGTAATATAGATAGAAAGATTGTAACCTCTATGAGAACCTCATGGGTGCACTTTGGGATACTAAGGTACATCATTCCTAACACAGATAAAAGATTCTCTAATGCCTTTTGGACTACACTTTGGAAGAGATCAATATCTTCCTATCCCCAAATATTGGATGGGCAAACAAAACTTC
The DNA here is from genome assembly GCA_027924585.1 of Larix kaempferi. NCBI lineage: Eukaryota > Viridiplantae > Streptophyta > Pinopsida > Pinales > Pinaceae > Larix > Larix kaempferi. The sequence continues at coordinate 2,009,371 of BSBM01000147.1, forward strand.
TAGTAAAGTGGCTCATAGGTCATGCAAAGGACAGTGGATCATGATATAAACCATCTCAAATTAATCTTTTCCTATTGAAGGGAATATGGGAAATATTTAAGGATTAGGTTAGCAATGATGGGTGTCCTGGCGTAGGCTCTAGTTTGGGGTCCAAAGCTATGTATTTATCCCCTAAACAATATTTTTTGGGCTCATAAAGTATTCATGGGGTCCTAAACCATGATGCATGCCCTACAGAAGAAATATTTGATTTACAAGATAAAAATATGGACCTAGTTTCAATGATTAGGAATAGAAAGGATGGGGCTCATGTCACAATATGTGGTTCAAGGCCAAATACCATATATATTTAGATCCTATGGAATACATGGAATCATGGATCTCAATATAGACCCTATAGAATGAATCTCGTCCCTATGAGAAGAATGTGTGACCTTTTTCCAAGCTTGGTTGTAATAGGGATGAGAATCATATGGGCCAAGCCACAGTTCAAAGCCTATAACAATGAAAAACACTACTTGTGGGTAAATCACATGGTTTTCAACCCCAAACCATTGTGTGGGCTAAGAGAAATGTCCCTATTGCATTTGATCCTTGAAAATCATCCCATAATCTTCTTGCTGGGAAAGGATTCCTTCTGTAGAGCTTGTATCATAATGGAGTAGAGTCATATGCATGGCCTATGAGACCAAAAACATTATTTATGGTATAAATTCATGAGTTTGGATCCAACTCTGGCATGGGCTACAAGGCCCATCCTTCTTGCATCCAATCCCTGAAATTCGTCCTGCAATCCTACTGTATGGAAATGATTAATTCGTGATGCATATGCCATTGTATATGGCCTTGTGCATGGCCCATGAGCCCAAAAATCATGGATTAGAGGAAAAATTCCTTGTTTGTAGCCTCAAACCTTGGATTGTACCATGACATCTATATTTGATGTGCATAATCTTTGATATTATGTTCAATTCCATTTCACCCAATTGATATAAGTGGTCCCATACTCCGTTTCACGAGAGGCAAATCAATTCGGTGAGAGTGGAGCATTATTACAACCCCCAACAAAGTTTGATTCCAAAAATATGTGGTAAGTATTCCTCTCCAAGATGGGTGATCTTCTGCAAGGGGGTCACTATAAAGAGGTTGTGTTATGGCCATTAAGTTGAGCCCAAGGTAATACCACTAATTTTCAAACAATGTTCTACCTCTTGGTAGGTGGTAGTTGCTTGAGAATTAAGACTCTTGAAGCATCTTAACAATAGTTTTTTTAATATATTCTTCTTGCAAGGAAAATATTCTTTATACAGACCCTATATCATGCCCTATGTGCCTGTAAATCATGAATTATACCATGGTTTTGGGCCATAAACTATGGCTTGAGCTACAAGTCCCATATTTACTACTCTCAATCCTTGAAATTATTCCCATCTTCCTTGTATATTTTAAATATTCCTCTTGTATGGTCTGCATCATGATCCAGGGCCTTGTGCATGGCTTATGAGCCTAAGAAATATTACTTAAGCAATAAATTATTGAATTTTGGCCCCAAATAATAGTTTGGGTTAAGAGATGTATCCCTCTTGTGCCTAATCCTTTAATTGATTCCATGTTCCTCTTACAAAGTACTGATTCCTTTTATAGTGCCTACATCATGATCTATTACTCTGTGTATGGCCAATGCACCCAAAAATCATTACTTAACAGTTGAATCGCTAACTTTCATCCTTGAACCATGACTTGGGGTAGGTTATTCATTGATGTTGTGCCTATTATTAAAATTGGGCTAATATTCCTCTCGCATGGAAAGGGTTTCCTTTTTAGAATTTATATTATCATCCACAACACCTTGCATGGGGTCTAATATTGGAAAACAATTCTCAGGGGGTAAACCTATGGTTTTTTCCCTTGAACTATGCTTTGGGCCAAGAAACCCATCCATGTTGTTCTCCATCCTTGAAAGAGAACCCATATTCCTTATAAAAGAAAAAAAGAAAGAAAAGAACTTTCTTGAGGGCATGTATCATGGTCCAAGGACACAAGCATGTGCCATGAGCCCAAAAATCATGGATTAAGAACTAAATACATTTTTTATGACAATGAACCATGGCTTAAGCCAAAAAACCCGTCCCTATTGTATCTAGTCATTGAAATCATGCACATATTTATGTAATTGCTAGATAAATATTTCTTTTGTGTGGATTATATCAATATGGCTCTATGATCCCTTCATGGCCTTTAAGCTCAAAAAACTTGCTTAGGATCTAAATATGTGTTTCTTGTCCCCAAAACATGGCTTGGTTTAGGAAACCCAACTTTGTTATCCTCAATATTTAAAATCAGTCCCATATTCCCCTCAGATGGCCAAGTTTCCTTCTATAAGGCATGTATCATGGTCTAGAGACTCCTGCATGTATGATGGGACCAAAAACCATGGATTCTAGCATTTAAATCCATGGATTTTGGCCTCAAACCCAAAAATTAAGCTATAAGACCCATTCCTTCTACTCTCAATCATTGAAATCAAAATCATATTTCTCTCATAGCGAAGTGATTCCTTTTCTCAAGCTATTTACCATGGGCTAGGGTGATGATTGCCATCATTATTCATGATGAGTTGTACTCCTTGGGGAGTTTTTTATATTCTCAAGGCTGCGACATCCTACCATACCTGCTCACCTATTTCTCCTCATCATGGGAAGGCTCTGCATCAATGATGGAAGACATCAGTGCAACATATCTGGTCAATTTATTAGGTTATCCCTTGCTCTCTTTTCGTTCAAGCAAGTAGGATGGATTACCCCAAAAGAATTCTTTGGGACACCAACTTGCTCCCTTTCCTCCTGTAATGTATGGGTAAGCCACCTAGGCCTCATGGTTGTATTGGTGATAAATTTGTCTCTGTACCTGTACTGGAAAATGTCTTACCTAAACCTAAAATCCTTGAAACCTATGAAACACCACTTGGGGAAGCAAGTGTTTTTCCTCCTCCACCACTGTTGTAAGCTCCTAGTACCTGAAAGACCATGCAACCTCATCAACCTTCACACCCCAGAGCACTACTATCTTCCTCTTAGTTGAAACATGAATCTTGTAAGCCATAGAGTACTCACTATAGCCAATAGAATACCCTTCAAATTGGAGGGTTCAAACTTCGTCATCTTCTCCTCTGGAACATGAATGTAAACTATACTCCCAAACACCCTTAAATTATAAAAATAAGGTTTCTCCCCTATGAAAAATTCCTAGTCTTGTCCTCCAACACTCTGTGAAGACACCTGCTCAGTATGTAGGTTGTTGTACAACATGCCTTTGCCCCAAAATAACACAAGCATATCTAAGTCATGAACCATAGACTTAGCAATCTCTACTCTGGACCTATTATTTCTTTTGACAACCCCATTTTGATGCGGGTTGTAAGGCACTATAAACTCCCTATTTATCCTCGCTTCTCTAAACAACGGATAAAAATAATTGAAGGTATACTCCCCTCCATTGGTTGATCTCAATACTTTTATATTCCTACCTATGTGGTTATTAATAAGAGCAAACTCTTGGAACCTGTTAAAGACCCAATCCTATACTTCAAAAATATATCCAGGCTTTTATGGAAGAATTATCAATGAAAGTAACATAATAAAGATGACTTGTCAATGAAGCTGATGACATGGGTCCACAGACATCTGAATGAATCAGATCAAGAATCTCTCTTGATCTTTGCTACTGCTTGGGAAAGCATCCATGGCATGCTTGTTGAGTGCACATCACTTGCGCACTGCTCTCCTCTCCACCTTCAAATCCTGAAATCCCACCATATCTGTCATAGGAGGCAAAGATCCATAGTTCAAGTGACCGAACCTTATGTGCCAAAGGTCACATAAATTGTAACTACTAGTAAATAGGGCTCTCTTCTTCATAGGATCTACTGGAAATTTGTAAAGGCCGTCCTCTCTAACTCCTTTGTCCAAAACTTTACTAGACTAAGGGCTATGACTTTTGATGATCACTTCTTGATTATAATACTCAGCCCTACACTTCAAATCTGTTAGACAATAAACTCAAAGTATATTTTTAGTTATACTAGGAATATACAATACCTCATGCAGCTCCAGAACTTATCCTACTAGCATGCAAAATTAGATAGAACCCAACTGTCACCAAGTACTTTCCATCATCGCCAAGCTCCACCTACATGGTGGTATCATATTCCTCTAACCCAAGGAAGGCTGATATGTTTGTGTTATATGTATTGAGGCTCACTATAAACATACTGCTCAACACCTGAAACTGTTTTGGTGGAAAGGCATAACACCATGGCAAAGGTTGTATAAATCCTGGCAGTAAACTCATCCACACGTGAAGCTTCTTCACTTCCTGCAAACTCTTTTTGCTACTATTGTTGGTTACCCTTCCCCTTCTTCTCAAGACACTGAGAGGCATAGTGGCCATTATTACTGCACTTGATATGGCTCAAATCCTCCTCCTACTTGTTAGAATACACTGAGTATTCCTTCTACTTTTTAACCTCATATGATCTTGATTTTTTCCTCCTTTCGTCACTTTACCGTTGAGGGATGGGTCTAGTACATCCTCATGGCTGGTTGAAATTGTATCTAATCTCGTATCCTCCCTGAAAAATGCATCCCATGGAATTTTTAATGAAGGTAGATGCTCACGAGCGCATAAACACTGTATATAAATATGCCAAGATGGACCAAAGCCAATCAGACTGATTTGAACCGGCTCATGCTCTTCTACCTTGTAACCAATTGTAGCTAGTTGATCTCCCAACTCTGTGATCTTCATTAGATAGCTAGCTACTGTTTTGATTCTTGATCATGCGTGTATTAGTGATTGTGAGATTTAAAAATATAACTTAATGGTTAAATCATTTGTTTCTAGCCCCAAACCATAGCTTGGGCCAAGAGACACATCCTCGATGCAACTAATCCTTGAAATTAGGCTCATGTTTCTCTTATAGGGAAAAGATTCCTTACACATGGATTGAATCACAATCCAGTTCATTATGCATGGCCAGTGTGCCTAAAAAATATTATTAGGGCCTAAACCCTTGGTTTTAATTTGCAAACCATGGCTTGGGTCAAGAGCCCCATCCTTATTATACCATATTCTGTGAATTGGCCCATTTGTCTTATATGGTGAACATTTATCCTATGTCTTTTATTATGGTATAGGTCCCTATGAATCCAAAAAAAAATTATTTAGGGATATCATTGGTTTATTATATTATTATTAGATTGTTATATCTTATATTAATATTATAATAATATTAATATCCCCAAAATCCATTCTTGGATCCTGGTGTTTAATTGTGACAAGACCATCTGCCTCACTTCCCTCCATGAGGAAGGGACACCTGGAAGGGCGTAGGGACAAGTGGCCAGCTGGATTTTTAAGGTGGCATGTCATCCTCCTTATGAGGTGTCATGTATGGTTATGGTTTGGTTGGCACTTGTACCAAAGACGCGAGTAGCGAACAAAGTGTGAGGTATGGGCAATTTATGAAGTCATGATGCAGGGGAGTTTGAAGCCTTGTTTCATTATTTCTATTTCAATGGAGAAGATGGAGGCGAATATTGAGTTGATGGCTCACCTGCATCGATATAAGATGTCTCTTGTAAAATTTGATGGGCTTTACTTTCCTGCATTATGCAATGATGTTGTTTTGGCTTGGGCTTTGTATTTACCACAACCTATCATGATTCTGGGTCATTTTGTCTCTGGAGGGGGAACTCTGTATGTATGGGAATGAAGCAAGCCATTGAACAACCTCGCATATGGCTAGTATGGGATGGTATTTTCCTGGAATAGGGGTATTCATGTCATGGTGTGACCAAGGAAATCCAGTGGTAGTGGGCATGGGTGACAAGGTTCACATATGCGTCGGGTTCAACGAGAGATTGCAAAAGCTAAAGAGGTTTTCTTCTGTGCTATCTCTGCTAAGACTTAGTCGGTTCTTCACAATGCTAAGCAACGATTCAAGCAGGAATAGGGTTAGCCAAAAGTAGAGGATTCAAGAAGCGGGTTCCTCACGGACATGGGATACAAAGCATGCCAAGACGGTGTTACTATACCGGCACATGAAAACTCTCTTAGGGAAGGTGTTGATGGACAGTCAAGGGGGATAAATTGAGTTGATGAGGAAAATGGAGGAGATCCAAGAGTGGAACAATGGACAAATCTTAAATCTTAAATCCAATTTCCATCTCATAGCCACATCCATGAAGGAGTTGGTAAACCACATCAATACCCTAGCTAAAATTACTATTGGCTTGGTGTTCAAGACCAAGGCTCCTGAAGGTTAGTCTAATGAGCCCCCTCTTGCTTCAGAGGTGCATGTTATTTCAATTCCTGATGATGTTTAAGATGGTTTTTTGGTTCTTATCTTTTTGTTCAATAGGGATGATATCTGGTGTAGTTTTTGCTTGCCTTAATGGCTTGTTCTTTGGTTTCAAGGTTCAAAATTGTCATTGTTATGTTTTCCTTGAGTCCCTGGGACCTCTGGTGACTATTACCAATGGTTGGCCTAGTTTCCCTCAAGGAAGGCCAGCCATTTGACTACTATAAATATTTTTCTGAAGTAATATAATGTTAGAGACTTTAAAAAAATCCACAAAACGCAGGTATATTTTGTAGATATACAAAACTTGTGCATGTCTTGGAGTTCTACAAAACACTTATGTGTTTCATGAATTTTCAAAATTTTCACAACATTGTATAAGTTTGAAGTAATGTGTACATGTGTTTTATAGTTTCCACATTAATTTTAGTATTATATGTAGAGCAAGGATTGGCCATATGGTGACTCCATAGAACATGTGCTCTTAGCGACATGCAAACTTATAATCTCTAGTTTTGGATTAAATGTAGAGGCTAGGTTTAGTTGTGGTTGAAAAATAATGATCAATAGTAACATAAGGACATCGCTAAATAGTGAAACTTTAAAAGAAAGAGTAAATACATATATTCATATTCATTAAGACAACAAATGAATGGAACGATAAGAAACATTTCTACATTACATACATGACATTCAAGCTTACCCATGTACAACATTATGAACTTAAAAGCAAATTGAAATTTGTTTTTACGGCTACAACATCCTGCAATCAAGTTAGATTAACAACAACCATGTAAAGAAAAGTATTAACAATTATATTTTGTGGGGGTGAATCCAAGCATATTCTTCACCTTTGAGACCTAAATTTGGATAAATAAAGTAAGCAGTAAGAAATGAAAGTAAAAATTAATAGGATTGAACCAAAAGGAAAATGTAAAATCAAAGAAACAACAATAGAAATGAAACACAAAGCAAAGAATAAGTCGTAAAGCAAAGAACATTTTCATTTTTACTTTTTATGAGTTTTATCTTCTTTATTAGTAAGAATAATTTATATTTCAAAGGATCATGCAACGTACCAGCCAAAATAGAGATATGCATTGATCAAACTTACAATCATTGTCATGCTTAGTAGTGAGGATGGAAATTCCCAACTAGTATATTTTGATCAAGGTCTGAATGTTGATATCAAAGTTAAGGTTGAGAGGAGGAAACGATAAGAATACACCTAACCTTGATTGATCATATCGGTGAAAACAACTTTGGCATATAGGGTCATGAAAGGTGCATCTCTAGATTGCGGTTTCCTTAGAAGAATTAGTGAATCATGAATAAGGTTTTTGAGAATGATGTAAAATTTGTTGTGGCCTAGCTTTGACTAATTACTAGTGTAAAACAAAGTTTAGCAGAAGATGAATCTGTAGGATCCAAGAGATCATAAGAACATGAGAACGCATTTCATTGAAATCCTCAATACCTAGAGGTCAAGGAAGAGTATTCTACATCCTTTGTGCATGTCTCTAAATATAGACTCTCTTGTAATCGTTTGTATGAGTGGGTTATAGCTGGTAGATTCTCTAGTATATTCCAGATTGTTATGTAACCACTCCAATCATGTGTGTGTGTGTGTGTGTGTGTGTGTGTGTGTGTGAGAGAGAGAGAGAGAGAGAGAGAGAGAGAGAGAATTGTGATATTATAATAGGGGATTTTTGAGAGATTAGAGATTATTTTCATTGTTGCTATTGAGAGTTTAGAGTTGCATACTCTATCATGAGTTTTGTGTCGAAGTTATGATGTATTACTCATTTTGCTAATACAATGGAGAATTGTTGTGCTTACTCATGTGTGTTCATGCAATATCTATATGATTTGTATGTGATTGATATGGATGTTGCTAATTATATTAGTTTAACTAAAAGTGATTAAAGGGCGAGGAAAGGAATACAACACCCACTAAATCTTTGACACTCTGCACCTTAATCATATGGAAAGTAGCATATATGTCTCAAGTGAGACATCCTTCCTCATGGAAGGTTGAATATGCCAACGCACTAGACTACATTGGACCTATGTTGGTATAGACCCGATATTTGTCATGGAGCCAACATGGTAGATGAAAAGACATAGTTATCTCCTAAATATTGTATATAATCGATAAAATTTTGAATAAGAATCTTGATTATTGGATGGTCATCGAGTGGAAGGTCACTTGGTCAAATATGAACTTAGGCACCAAGGAAAATTGAGGGCTCAATCACTTAGACTAGTGTGCACCCTTATTAGCCTCAACAAGACAAAGTCTCAATGATTTTATAAAATATATTATCCTTCATCAAGCATATTTAATAAATTGAATTCACTCCAAAATTCTAGATACAAAAAATGTTTCGGAATTCTAGATGTTCTAATGTGGATGGGTTTATGGCATATGCCCAGGTGGATGTCAAAACATATCGTATTCCAAGCCTTCTTAAGTTGAAGAAACTATGTAATTTGCAAAGAAAAAATGAATGGTGTGGAAAAGATTTCACTTGAAAGTCCTTTTTTATTCATATTTTCAACGTTTTGGGCTTCTTTATTGTTCATGGTGTCCACGATTTCCAATCCAACGATTGTAAGAATTGATTTTTTGGCTAACTTGTATTTTTTTAAACATGAACATTTGGGCGTATAGCCCACGATTGCTGAGTTTTTCTCTGCACTCATTTGTTGTCAAGGTTGCTCAAACTTTCACCCAGTCTTGGATGCGGTTTTCATCGGAGCCTACCTATCAGGATTTCAACCTGAGTCATCTTCACAAGAAAATGTCTGACTTGCCACTAAACCATAGTCTTACAGACATATTTTCTAACTGACTATTTAAAAATTAGTTATAGGCTTATTTTTATATTCTATTCTCCCAATTTTTTATTTATGTAAACACTGACACAAACAATTGTTGAATGTCTCTATTCAGCCACCAATGATGTCCATAATGTGTATTTTGCAAAGTGATTGGCAAGATTAAAATATTATATGTTACATATGAGCATTTGGTTTTCTTGTCATCCATTGTTGGCTAATGAGTACTAAATATTATATACCATATTCACTGCATAATACAGGGATCTTCTTCTTCTTTCTTTCCATTTTTCCATGCTTCCACCTACCATCCCATAGGAGAAAATGAGATTGTTGGCACCTTTCCAACCCCAATCAACAATTAGCTCACAAAGAGGCCTCAATCAATAATCATTGCTATCTCTAGTTGACGCCATGGCTCCAAGAGAATCCCTTGCGGGAATTAAACCCTACCCATTGGTGAAAAACTCCTCACTCCTCACCAAAGGATTGAACCGCTTTGGGAAACACGGGGAAATTATTCTTGCTTGAATTAGGGGAACACTATATATAGAATATACCATTCATGAAATCATCCAAAAATTAAACACTTTATAGCAATCTACTTATAATTACTGCTTCATGGGGGCCAATGCGATGGGTAACCTAAAAAGTTGATTAGATAAGGATAAGCCTAAACTTACATATTATATATTTTGGGTCTAGGCAAGAACATAGAATGAAATATGGGTTTATTTTTCAGAGTAGTAATTTATCCTAAATGTCTAAAACATCATGAGACATGATCAGCTGTATCCTCCATGAATAATCATGTGATATGTCCTTATATTGTAGGATATGGTGCATAAGAGTACATAATGTGTTAATGTATATGATGCCATGTGACTAAGCAAGAGTCAAAAGAGCCACTAAAGGAATACTACTACCTCCTGATTTCATTTGTAGTCACTGCATGATGTCTATGTTAGATGCCCTAAAGTTGACCTATTGATCTTGGACGAGATTGGAGGTTGATTAAGTTTATGATAGTTTGGTTTTTTGCACTAAGGGAGAATTTTGCTGAAAAGCTAAGTATGGTGGCGCACTATATTGTTTATTGCTTCACGATAGTGATTTGCACAAAATCAAATAACACAATTCATGCATCATAGTGAGTAACTTTGTGCAGTTCCATTTGAAAGATAACAAGGGGTAATGGGATGCACTAAAATTGAGGTCATGCATTCAAGCTTTGCAACATGATTGTGCATGATGAATCTCAATTGTGCTAAACTTTGTTGCATAAACATATGTATATACATGATCATAGGCACCATAATGGAATGATACATAGTATGTTGGTACAATTGAGAGCTTAGCAAATGTACGCACAAAATTTCAAAAATTATGGTGGATTAAATCATCCTACAACCCTGTCTTTTCCTATTCCTCCATTTTCTTAAAACATTGTACTATATGGAATATGAATATATGGTAGGAAAAACACTTTGTCATCCCCGAGCTAGGCTATTTGTATTGATCACGACACTACAAATGGGTTTCTTTAAGGCCTCATGTTGTTCATATCACTTTATGTACATTCTATGTTAATGTGATGCATAGTTGATTTCTTGCCTAAACAATTGCAACATTGTTTATGTGATGTTTGATTTGTTAATTTTATGAGTTGCACCATGATTGTAATGGTGTGTATGATAGAATAAACTCTTTATAATTTGTGTTTTGGTTGCTCATTTCGTAATCCTACTCCCATTTGGATCAATTAGTATCAAATTATTGTTTCACAGGTAATTGTAGGCGTTTCTTACAGTATTTATGCTTAAGACTTTATCTTAGAGTGAGAAAGAGATGAAACACAAATTGCATAGCCAAATTGAAGTGCTCAAGGAAGCAATTGACAATCTTGATGACAAAATGTTGGATCTAGACAAAGAAATGTTTGTCTTCATGTTATGAACATAAATAACATTAATATTATAATAATAAACGATAAATAATTAATTAACTAAATTCAAAGGACGTGTCTCTGTATTTAAAAAGACACAATGGGCTTATATTTAAAGTCTCCATATTGTAATCATTTATCATCTTATTCATTATTTACTCAGTATATTTTCTTATCCATTATGGACTACAACTATTTGACCTATTCTTAAGGATATTTTGTGTGTGAACCGGGTTGGTTCACTAATTTTGGTATAAGATCCCTTTTCTCAGGCATTCCATCGATCCCGACTTTTGGCCATCAACTAGAGTTTCTCAAAATTACTCGGTCTTTGACAAAAATCAATCCCTTGGCCATCCACTTGACTCTCACCAGTCACACGCTTCCCACCACTCTCCACTCGCGCATCTCCTCACACTCCCTTACCCTCTCATCTCCAATCTAGCGCTTCCTCTCTCTGTTATGCCTCCTTTGGTCTCCCGCATGCCCTGCACTCTTCATACTCTCGATATGACCTCCACTCCCACATCTTTGCTACACCACCCCCACGCCCACCTTCTACTCCCATGTTTCTTGCACCGTTGTGACTCTTTCACCCTTTATTACCTCCATCGTTTCCACACTTTCACCCTCCGTTTCCATTCAACAACCATGCGCTCTCCCATGTTGTTGGTTCACCTCACCTCACTCCATCACCCTCGCTCCCTACCAACGTTCCACTCCATCCTCGTGCTAGCTCCATACTACTCCCAACCACACTCATGTTCTCCATGCCCTCCATCCACCTCCGCCCATGCGTGCATACACAACCACCTCTACTCTCTAGCCACGCGACGTCCTCCTCCATACATGCGATCCCATGCGACGCCCTCCTCCATACATGCGCTCCCACCTTCCTGCTACCTCCTCCTTCCTCGAGCTCCCCCTCACTTGCGCCTCCTCTTCTCCAATGCTCCTTCATCACTCAGTGATGCACCTTCCCTCACAACTCCATACTCCCCTTGCACCACACTCTAACATCATGTACACCATTTCCCTACACCCCCACACCCTAGGGTTTTGAAACCCTAAATAAATCCATTTCAAAAAAAATTATTATAATTAATAATTATTGTCACTAATAATAATTATTATAATTTAAATCCTTCCCAAAAAACTATATAATAATAATTTAATAATAAGTTATCATTATCTTTAATAGTTTAGAAACTTGTCAAAAGAATATTTAAGCTATTTACATAAGGACAACATTGGGAGTTCTTTGCACTTTTTGTGTCCATTAGTGTCAAAGAAAATAATAGGAGTCGAAGTCGTGAACCATGGAGTCTAGATAGAAATTATAGTTAAAAAAATTAGAAGATGAACTAGTGCGTCATTGAAAGGACAATAGAAAATTACAAATTGTGATTGAATTACAAAACAATCAAATGGATTTCAAAGAAGAGGTTATTTCTAACCCAAAAAATCTTATTGAAGAGTTGCTCACACAAATTAAGGAATTAAAGGATGAAAATCAACTCAATCAGGAATTACAAAATCAAAATATCAAGAGTAAAATTGACAAGAGTATAGTAGAAGGAGAAATAATGCTTTTAAACAAACTCCTTATCGACAAAGATAAAGTAATTATGCAATCCCAAAACAAATTAGAATTCCAAGATTCAGAGTTGTACCAACTTTAACAACAAATTAAAGATATACAACAACAACAGAATGACCTTAAAAATGCTCACAAATTAGAGGCTACAAAGATCAATAAAATGATATCGAACAATAATGACGAGATCTTTTGGTTGAGAAATTATAATAAAATTCTAGTCACACAAATCATGAAGTTAAAGAATATTCAGAAGATGGAACAAGCTAATGAAGATATCGAATGGGTAATTGTTAGAAAATGAAGAAGAGATTTGCCACCTTAGAAATCATAATCAAGATCCGATGGAACAAGTTAAGAAGTTAAACAATGACGAGAAGTCGCAAGAAGAAACATTCAAGAAGCTTAAGAATGATGCCAAGTTGTTGGAAAACAAGTTAGAGAAAATCTAGAAAGAGGCATCAAAATCCTCGGGAGTAAAAATCCCAAGTTGTGGAAAAAGGAACAAATATAGATACAATCCACATCACAGCTCAAAAATATGTCAATTTAGGTGAAGAACAAATATATTGAAGTACAAACGATGGAAACTCCAAGTGTACATAGAATTCCATCAAGTCACCAAACAACATCAAGGTGTGAAGAAAATCATATACTAAAATTAAATCAAGAAGACACTACAATCATGATAAGGGAAAATAATGTTATCAAAAATCCTTATCGACATCCAAATCATAAAAAGTAGATATCTTAAACGATCAGAGTATTAATATCCCTTTGGGCTTGAAAAACTAACGAAAAATATTGGTACCAGTGCAAATAAACCTCATGATAACAGTTCAACATGGAAGTGCAACATTCCGCAAAGAATTGAATTAGGATGGGCTGATCCTTTTATGTTTCGACGATTTTGTTCAACACTTAGATGTTCATATCGTCTCGTATCATCAACTACAATAGAATAAAGAAATATGCAATGACATTACAAGCAAAGAGTAAAGACGTAAAAGCCTTTTCATCAATATGCTTTGAGGACAAAGCATTTCTAAAGAGGAAGGCAATGTTATGAACATAAATAACATTAATATTAATAATTATTATTATTAATCAATTAATTAATTAAAGTCAAAGGACGTGTCTCTATATTTAAAAAGACACCATGGGCTTATATTTAAAGTCCACATATTGTAAGCATTTATCATCTTTTTATTATTTACTCATTATATTTTCTTATCCATTATGGACTACAACTATTTGACATATTCTTAAAGATTGTTCATGTGTGAACCGGGTTGGTTCACTACACTACACTTAGGTGTGATAGAGTTTGACAATTGTTGTTGCAACATTTCAAACAAGTATTCCTGAGAAAAGATTTTGCGTAATTCTGTCTCAAATTCTAACAATAATTCCAATCCTTCAAATTTGTTGAATTCAAGATCCTCTCTTAAAGTGGAGACCAATGTGGAAATTTTTCCTTATGCATGGTGCTCTCTTGCTCCAAGATTGGCTAAGCTAACTCTTTTCCAATTACATGGTGCAATAATATACAAAAGAAGGAAATGTTGCCTATACAAATTTGAGAATGTGTAAGGAAACTTTGTTATTGGTGGAAAAACTTAGGTGAGTGTAGAGAGACGCTCAACACCATTTAGGCTATGACATGGAACGCGTTTAAAGTTGTTGTCAAGGGTAAGTTTTATCCCATAAAATGTTGTGGGAACAACAACAATAATGCCAATGCTTGCAATAGAAGTCCAAATCAAATGATAGATCCCTATTTTCAAGCATTCAACCCTTACACCATTCAATTCATAGTGATGAATTCAAAAACAAAGTTAAATCACCAATTCACTGGGGGATTAATCACCCCAATTTAAAAGGAGTTGATATGTTTGACAACTACACTTTGGACTACTCTTGTTGCAAAGCTAAGTTAGTAATCAATGCTTGACTCTATAATTAAAGGTGTTTATCTAATGTTTGCAATCCATCCTAGTCACACAAAATGTAAAATGTTATTCTCCATCAAAATCTATATTAAGGAGCTCATGACCATAACATTTGATACTGGTAACCTTTGAGACTTGATATCAAAAGCAATAGGACCAAGAAGAATAAATTGACCACTATTGTGCATTTTGAACCCTACTACTTGGGTTAATGCAACAAGAATAAAGATTTGTGTGTACAATACAAGTGCAAGGTAAAGCCTTGCCATCTCAACAAATTATATTGATTGACAAAGTAAAGTTAGATATGCTATCTTTGGATGTGCATGGTGTCATTTTCAATGATCCATACTTGTGACATGGTGATGTAATCTACCAACAACATAAAAATTGTTAAAGATGAACAAACCTATTTGGTGACCATGCAAGAGGACAAACACCCTTTTGTTTGTGTCAACTACAAAAGCTCAAAGACATATTGAGGCATGACTACAATTTACTTCGTTTGTTCTATAACCAAAGAAGAAAGAGAAGTTTGCAATTTTCGAACAATACCATAACTCTAAGGACTAGTCACTAAAAAATTTGGTGCGATAGGTGAAGTCACATGAAAAAAACTAGTTGGATGCATTTTTACAATGCTATGCATAATTTTTTTGAGAACTTCAAGATATGCTTCCAAAGTCGTGCAATTAAGCATAAGATTGACTTGCAATAAGGAGTTGTTTTTCCATGTGATGCACTATATAGAAATTCATCATTGGAGATTGAAGAGGTAAAGTGGTAGATGCAAGACTTGTTGGGTAAATTCACATTCATCCTATCTCTTCACCATGTGGTTCCAACATTTGTGTTGGTTTCAAAGGAACATGGTGCATGGAGAATGTGTGAGGATTATTTGTTTCTTTACAAAATCACCATCAAGGACCAATATTCATTGATGTGCATTGACGACCTATTGGATCAATTCCAAGGAGCAAAGTATTTTAGCAATATCAATCTAGAGTCATGTTATCATCATATTCATATCAAGGCATAAGTGCTTTGAATCCAACCTTTAAAATGGCTAAGGGCTATTTAAATTACTATTGATCTTGGTTGATGTTACTAATGCCCCTAAAAAATTAACGAGGATGCTATATGTACTAAGGAAATATATTGACTTATTATCCTATATTTGGATGATATTATCATGTTCAACATGACCTGGGAGGAGTACATGCACCATATTGATAATGTCTTTGTAGCATTGCACATAGAAAAACTATTCGTGAACTTTAATATTTTTTATGTGGTAATTCCTCTTACCTAGATGCGACAAGTTTTCTTTTCCACAATCTAGGAGAGTATCAATATGAGAAGCCATCTTACAACACTCAAATTGGAGTCCTTCAACTAAGGCCAGAAGGGAAGGGTATCTATTTACCAAATTCACTAGGACTTGCACATGGGGTCCATCGCATTTGCAAGTGGTACTTCCTCTTACCCAAATGAAACAAGTTTTCTTTTCCACAATCTAGGAGAGTATCAATACGAGAAACCATATTATAACACTCAAATTGGAGTCCTTCAACTGAGGCTGCAAGGGAGCGGTATCTATTTTACCAAATTCACTAGGACTTGCACATGGGGTCCATCGCATTCGCAAGTACTTGGGTGTGACATGCACAATCACAAGCACAAACATGTATTTGGAGAGACTTGAACCTTGGCAAGGGCTTTAGAATCATCCTGGTTTCACCAACTTGACAAGCCACTATTGACAAGATTAGTCAATTTGAAGAAAAGTGCATTCAATCAATAAGAAATCATTTATCTTGTTTTCCACATGAACCAACATGGACTAAGCATTAGTCCAACAAAAATTTATGCCATAGTTAATTGGGCACATAAGAACATTCACGACTTACGAAATTTCATGGGAATTGTTGAGTATGTGTGTAGGTTCATTGCTCACTTTTACCATGTCATGCACCCACTCAATTTGTTGAACCATGACCATGTCTAATTTAGTCAGGAATCATTGTAGCTAGAAGTATTTGTCAAGATCAAGCACAAAGTAGTAAGTGCCCATGTCCTTGCAGTGCATGAAATTCAACATGCAAAGAATGAGGTGATCAATCTTGTATTAACATGGAGACTCAAGTTCAAAACCCCTCGAGTGGGTGTGAGTGAGGCTAGGTGTAAGTTTTAAGCGATTTGGATGACATAGAAACACTAGACCCCTCATTGTGTGACAACTTAGCTATATGATAGTGATAAGTTACTATAAACAACATTTTCAAAAGATGGCATTCAATGAGAACCAATAGAAATAAAAGTGGGTGCTTCTAAACATGCCATGGGCATTGTTGTGAAGATGTGACTACAAAGACATATTACATATCACCCCAAGACCTTTTAATGCATAGTTTCGAACTATTTAGTTTATTGATCGCAAGATGTATACATTAATGCATGTTGTTAAATGTCAAAAATATTATATGATTGGAAAAGAGGCAATTTTGCATGACAATTAAAACCTCTATAGTTCCTCCAAATATGGAGTAAGAGTGAGAACACACAACACATGAACTGGATAATGTACCTACAACAATTCAACATTGTGATTACATATTGTAAGGGCACCAATAAGACCACAAATTTCCTAGAAAAAACACCAACAGTTGGATTGCCAATATTTGTGTGGTTCTAACAATTTGGATTTAGCAAATTTAAGCAAGCATATGTAGTCTAGACTTTGAGCGGATCACCTCAATCCCAAGAACTCGGAAATACCACATGTTAATGGGTTTTGTGACTATCTGTTGGTGTCGAATTCTATATAGGGTTGGTGCAAATTGTATATAGAGTATATAATTAATTATAGTTGTTGTGTGAAGCGCATGATTCCAAGGTTGTAGAACAGTATGAAGTGGAAAATGCAATTGCAAATTTGCAAAAGTATCTTTACTCACCAAGGATGGTATAGATGGTGGCAAAATTTGCGAGCCATTGTACCCAACCCTCTATAGAATATCAAAGTGAGGGAATTGGAGGTAAGTGCCATGTATATACTACTATCAATCCCAAGTAGACAATGGGATAGTTTCAGCAGGCTTCCTTCGAGGATTATCAACAACTAGTATAGGAAACAATTACCTCATTGTAGTAGTGGGCTACTTCAACAAAATGGGCATCATAATACCATGCAAGAAGATTGTGACAACACAACACATTTGTTCTTCATAAAGTATGGGTGCATTGTGGTCTACCCTCATCAATCATCTCCAACTACTATTACAACTTCTTAAGTTATTTTTGGCATTTTAATGTAGTCTTTCAAATCGACTTGAAAACTTTGTGTTTTTTAGTAAAAACCTTGCTGCTTCTCTCAAATATTGCATCTTCTACTTAAAATGTTGTTTGCTAACAATTTTGCAATTGTTATGATTGTTATTAATAAATATTTGGTTGAGTATGTATAAGCCATTCATGGTCTTGCTTTGTATTTGTTCCTAGGATTCTAGGAAGCATTATAATCACCCGTGGATTTATTTGCTCATTCTATGGCACCAATTCCTTCGATACCCACATTTGGTATGTGCACATGTTCTTGAGAATGTGTTTTACATATTTCTAGCATTGCAAAGTTTTGTTATACTATATGACTGATACCCACATTTAGTATGTGCACATGTTCTTGAGAATGTGTTTTACATATTTCTAGCATTACAAAGTTTTGTTATAATGTGACTAACTTGTTGAAATTAAAGCTATGTTTTCAAATCAAATTGAAAATGTAACTTCAAATTGTGGAATATGTTTTTTCAATTTCAAACTTTCTAGAGTTTTGTTTTACAATGACACTAAACTATTCAAATCAAGCTAAAAAGTTTGTATTTTTACCATATTACATTTCAAAACTCTATTATTTTCAAATTTTGAAATAATTTTCAAAAAATTACAATTTAGTACATCAAAATTTACATATAATATTCATGTTTTTTTTAATAAATATATTTGATTTCCATAAAAAACTAAAATATATGTGTCATTTTGTCCTTTTATGTTTTTTTTAATAAATATATTTGATGGCCGTTTCATATGCCACTCCCACTCCCACTAGTTAGGGAGATGTGAAAAGAAAAATGAGACCATTTTGGTTGCTATAAATATCTATGCTAATTAATCCGATGTACACTTGGTATTAGATTGAAAGGGTACGATGATGGTGTTGGTGCATGCTCTAAAACTTCTCAATGTCGATGGCAATAGTTGAAGTTGTTGCCAACAAGTACAGCTTCCACTGTGCTATAATGCAATGCGGTCGGTTCGCCATTAGTTCACTATGCCAACCTTTTACGATAAAATTCTATCGTCTCTGGGACTCATCGGTAACGCAGTCCAAACCCACCTGCCTTCGACACTCAAGTATATATCCGAAGCCAAGAACTCCATCATCCCACTGTGTCGAGAAGGCCGATTGAGGGAAGCAATGGATGCCTTTCACGATATTTATAAGCAGGGTATTACAGTCGACTCGGACACATTTACCTATGTATTGCAAGCGTGCGCTTCATTGCAGGCTGCGCGAGAAGGTAAGCAACTCCATTCTCATATGATTATAACGGGAATAGAACAAAACGATAGATTTAAAACAGAGCTTGTGAATTTGTATGCCAAATGCAATATTGTGGAGGATGTACGCCAAGTGTTTGACGAAATCTCTGAACCAGATGTGTTCTGTTGGAATACAGTGATTAGGTGTTATTCTAAGCATAGGTTTTTTGAGAAAGCACTCAATCTTTATAATGAAATGCAGAAGGCAGGAACCCATATGGACGAGTTTACTTTTCCGTGTATTCTCAAGGCCTGTGCAGGGCTATCTGCTCTGCGAGAGGGCAAGAAAATTCATGTGGGTATAATCAGAAGTGGGTTTGATTCGGAAATTTTTATTTGTAATGCCCTTGTGGACATGTATGCTAAATGCGGTAGCATAAAGGATGCACGGCAAGTGTTTGATGAAATGCTGGGTAGGGATTTGGTATCATGGAATGCGATGATTTCGGGTTATTCACAGAGTAGCCATTACAGGGAGGCATTAGGACTCTTCCACCACATGTTGGCGGCAGGACTTGGACCTGACTCTGTCACCATTACTAGTATTCTGCCTGCATGTGCAAACCTAACAGCGTTGCGACAGGGCAAGGAGATCCACGGTTGCATAGTAAAAAAAGGTGTGGGTTTGGATAGTTTTGTGGAGAATGCTCTTGTTGACATGTATGCCAAATGTGGCAGAGTAGATGATGCATGCACGATCTTTGACAAAATGGCTGTAAAAAATGTGGTCTCGTGGAATTCAATGATTGTGGCTTTTGCCCAAAACGACCTCTGCAGTGATGCCTTGAGTCTTTTTCGACAGATGCAACTTGAAGGATTTGGACCTAATCCAGTTACCATTCTTAGCATCCTCCCGTCATGTGGGAATTTAGCAGCTCTGCAAGCAGGTAGGGAAATCCATTGTTACGTTATGAGAAGCAGATTTGATGCAGATGTTGCCGTGGGCAATGCCCTTATAGCTATGTATGCTCAATGTGAAAGTATGGAGAATGCAAGGCAAGTTTTCAGGGAGATACCCCAAAGGGATGTTTGCTCTTGGACTTCCATGATCGCAGGTTATGCTCAGAACAATTGTCCTGATGATGCCTTCGATTTTTTTCATCGAATGCAGCAAGCAGATGTGAAAGCCAACTCAATTACCATTGTTAGTCTTGTTACGGCATGTGCCGACTCATCATCCCTCCAACAGGTAAAGGAAACCCATGATTATGTAATTAGACATGGACATGAAGTGGATGCCGTTGTCGGAAATGCCCTTATGGCCATGTACGCTAGATGTGGGAACGTAGAGTATGCAAGACATATATTTGATAGAACATCGGAGAGAAGCATGATCTCATGGAATACCATGCTTGCAGCTTATGCCCAAAACGGTTATGGTGATCTTGCCTTGAAACTCCTTTGCCAAATGCCAGCGGCTGGCATAAAACCTAATTCAGTTGCCATAGCTAGTGTTCTTCCAGCATGTGCCTACATAGCAGGTCTGCAACAAGGCAAGGAGATCCATGGCTTCATACTCAGAAGTGGATTTGAGTCAGATGTCTTTGTTGGGAGTGCTGTTGTGGACATGTATGCAAAATGTGGTAGTATAAATGATGCTTGCCAAGTATTTAAGAAAATGTATAAAAGGGATGTAGTTGCATGGACCGCAATGATTGTGGGGTATGCCATGCATGGGCATGCTGAGACTGCTCTCACACTCTTTTCCCAAATGCAGCTGGAAGGCCTGAAGCCAAACAAAATTACATTTACTGGTGTTCTGTCTGCATGCAGCCATGCAGGCCTAGTGGATGAGGGTCGGCAATTCTTTGATCTTATGAGCAAAGATTATGATATTACACCTAGCATGGAACACTATGCATGTATGGTGGACCTTCTAGGCCGTGCTGGTCTTCTAGATGAGGCACATGACTTTATAAAAAGCATGCCATTCAAACCAAGTGCTAGAGTGTGGGGGGCTTTGCTTGGTGCCTGTAAAATTCATTCCAATATAGACCTTGGAAAACATGTTGCAGAACAACTTTTTCATTTGGAACGAGAAAGTACTGGAAATTATGTATTGTTAGCAAACATGTATGCTGCTTCAGGTAGATGGGATGACGTAGATATGGTGAGGAAAACAATGAAAGAGAAGGGATTGATAAAGAATCCAGGATGCAGTTGGATTGTGGTCAAGA
This sequence comes from Larix kaempferi, assembly GCA_027924585.1. Classification (NCBI taxonomy): domain Eukaryota; kingdom Viridiplantae; phylum Streptophyta; class Pinopsida; order Pinales; family Pinaceae; genus Larix; species Larix kaempferi. The sequence goes on from BSBM01000147.1 coordinate 2,030,846, forward strand.
GCAGGGTGCACGTGTTCCTCTCAGGTGACACATCACACCCACAATTACAGGAAATCCATGCAATGTTGGAGAGCTTAGCTGGACAGATCAAAGAGGCAGGGTGTGCACTTGACCAAAATGACAAGTTGTTCAACGTAGAGGAGGATGAGGAAGATAACATGCTGTACAGTATATATTGACAGTTAGAAATTTGCAATTGGTTTTGGGTTAATTAACATATAACCAGAGGTAACTATCCAGATCTGTAAGAAAAGATGCCTATTTCAATAGCCATAATGCCATTAATTACATATCTAGAATTATTAAATGCCAAACGTTTCCACCAGTGTGCTCTTTGGTACTTCTGGTGATGGTTCTTTGAAGTTGAAACATACAACATCAAGAGTCTGGTAGTATGTTAGAAAAACAGCAAGAGTCATTTTGTTTCTACTTGTATATTATTATTCCCTACTGACTAGATTGAGTCACGAATCAGATTTAGAAATTTTATGGGTTGAGGTTGCCTCTAGGAATAATCTTTTGGCCATGGCATGTGCCATTCATGCAGGTTACTCCTCCAGGATTGATGTGAGTACTACATTGAAGAAATATAAATTGTGAGAGAGAAACTAACTTTTTCATGAAATTTTGTGGCACTAAAGGCTGGCACATCAAGTGAGGAAGGAAGCCTGGATGCGTGGCCTCAGGAGATGAGGACACGCATATCAGGGTTGAATAAGGAAGACAACAAAAGAGTGGAACAACCCTCAAGCTCAAATGATAGCAGCCAGCACTTCAACCATGGCAGACACAGAAGGAATCCTGAGCATCCTAACTGAAAGGGGAAAGTTGAGACACTAAGGCAGCTTTCTAGGATTATGGCATTTTACTGCTGCCAAATCATTAGCAGGAATAGACCCAGGAGCATGATGAGTACCCAGGTGCCTTTAAAGCAGAAGGAATTATATTATTAATGCCATTTGTAAGGGGCAGTATTTGGAAGAAATTTGGAAAACATGAGAAAGCTCTTGTGCAAGGCTTCCTGGATTTGAGCAACAGTATTGCTAATGCATTCCTCTCTTGCATCTGAGTGGGAGGTTTCTTAAACAGGCTTTGTAGCGGTGCAATCTCTTTCAAGTGGGCTCAGTCTTCCTTCATCCATGGTAACTGCAGCTATCCTAGGGTTTCTGGAGCTTCCTGCCTCAAGGTCAGTTCCCCTGTGCTTCCTCTTTTTTACTGTTTGTTTCAGGGTCTGTTTTTAAAGGTGACTCTTTTTGTAGTTTGTCTCCGTTTTACCTGTCTTAGGGGACATCCCTTTTGTAGATTTTGTACTGTGTGATCATGTGGGCCGTAACTCTCTGGTTTCTGTCAGGTCCTTAATTTTCTTCCTGGCACTAAGGCATCATGGAAAAAAGTTGTCTGACCTTGGAACCATCCCTATTCCATGATGGTAAGATTAAAAGTTCAGTTTTTGTGGATGAAGACCCTTAAAGTAGAAGGGCCTAGTCGGAAAGGTCAAAGAAGCAGTTTGCTGATCATTCATGGGTTATCACAGAGAAAATATTGAAGGATCTCAAAGGCTGGGAGAGGGAAGGAAATAAGATTTTGAGGGCAGAGGCCTTTTTTAACTCGGCTAGGCCAGCCTTCCCTGCAGACCTGAAAACAACTAAGGGGCCACAGGAGCCTCTATAAGGCAATGCTGGATGTTGATCAGTGCATCCAGAAAATATGAGCTGGTCAGTGAAGCTTTTGGCAAAGAATATTTGAAGAAGCCCAGCAACACCATATAGCTTGGACAATCAGTTTGATAAAAGAAAGACTTGGAAAGCAAAGTGAAAGAATAAATAGACATCAAAGTTGGACAATCTGTTTGAATTTCTCACCCACCTCTCCAAACAATTTGAACAATTCACTGAAGACATACAGCAACTGAAACCAAGGATGGAGGAGCTCCAAGAGATGGATGCTTACAAAGAAAATGAAAAGATGCTGGCAAGGAAAAATGTGGACATGGAAGCAGGGAGAAAGATCCCATCCAGATTGATGGGTAGTTCCTTGACAGCCAAGTTTTCAGTTTTGTTTTGAAAAGCCATCTGTATGATAGCATAGAGACTAAAACAAATGCAGCTAACTGTTTTGACGATCCAGTATGTGAAGTGCCAGCCTGTAGTTACACAGCATATCATGTCTCTGTGCATATAGTTTTTGCTATGGGAATGCAGATCACAGAAGACTATCCAAAGAAATGGAGCATAGATGGAGACAGACAGAAGGCACATATAGAAAATATGTTATTTTATTGTTGTAATACAAACTGGGATCAAATCTATATGATGTAGAGAGTAGTTAGAGACACTCTGTATGTATGTAGTTTTAAGACGGTTGAGATTGGTGGAAATATCAAGCCTGATGCATTAGGAGGCATCATAAAAAGCCAAAAACAAAAATTATTAGGGAATTGCTCTGGACAATCCCATTTTGCAATATCACTTTTGTATCATTATCACAAATCCCCTTTTTTAGTTAACCCCTCCAAAATTATGAAATTTAGGCAAGTAGCTCTAAATAACATTTTTTTAATTAAAGCTTCCATTAAACTCTATTAATAGGCAAAATATTGACATGCTTTAATACGAAAGGGTGGGTTACCACTTCAGCCCCCACTAGCATGTCCAACAATCGAAACTTGGGGCTGGCCAAAGCCAAAACACCCCTCATTATGAAGTCTCAAGTCATAGCCATATAAGAACGATAAAAAACATAATAGCAAAGGGCCAATGCCCAAAATAGAGAGCTAACCAACTACATGCTTAGCAGCAGGAGAGGGTTGGCCCAACAAATTGGTGGATCAATGTCAATGGGTATTGGGTTCCACCTATCAATAGGTGGATTTGGGGGCTTGGGCCCCTTCTAGATAGCAAGTGCAAGGGTGGGAAAGCTCTTGTCATGGCGTGGAGGACCAACAAGCAAACTATGTGTGCGCTCATGTTGCTCTCGAACATGTTGACCAACCCTATGACATGGCTTGTTGTTAGCTCGCTGACTAGGCCTACTGTGGTGGGACCCAATGGAGTCAAGCAAGAAAGAGGTCCATGTAGTTCAGGTAGTCCAAATGGGCACAGAAGGTCAGGAGGTACTTTGCTCATAATTCAGGGAGCCACGTGCCAATATTCATGAAGTTGCTGCAGATGTTCCATCTCAAATGGTACCTTGTGTGTCTAAAGAGTAATTTGTAGAGGCAAGTTGGTACACATTAGTGCAACATCAAACCAAGAGAAATGATGTGAAGCATCAACATTAAACAAAGCAACATTTTGTTCTTTCCATATCCAAAAAAGGGCTTTAGTTCTAAATAACATCCAAGCGACTTAAACTTTAATGGCCCAAGGAAGACGATTGTCAAACAAGGCAGCCAGCTAGTTCAAAGAAGTAGGTAAATATTGCTAGCATACCATTTTCACCTAGTCCCATATAGATCAAGCCAAAAGGTAGAACCAGAAGAGATGTTTCAAAGTTTCTACATGCCCACAATGTGAGCACTGTGGATTTTGCACTCCTAGGTAAATTATTGCTTTGTCCATAGGGAGGCCACCCACCGCAAGGCTAAATAGTAAATATAATAAGTAAGAAAACATTCTTTGGCTCAAACATAGGTTGCCAAATATTTTTTAGTAAAAAATAACCATATTTGTTGTTTGAATCTTAACCTCCAGATTTTGTTCATTCAGCATTCCAAAATAGGCCTGGAGCAAAGCCATTTGTAGTCCATGGCTAGGTTAGACTTATGGAAGGGGATAGTCACTCCCCTTTTCTAGCCCTGCCATCAGGCTTGTGAAGTTAGCAAGCTAGGTTGTAAGATCATGTTGTCAAGGATGAGTCCTTGAATGTGATGCACAATTATCTTATTTGCATTACTTAGATCAAATTGGTGTTCGAGATCGGGCTAGGGAGCCCATCTTCAAGCTCGGCTATCATACAAATCATTGACCAGGTGGATACTTTGTCTGAACAACTTCAAAGTTGAGAACCAGGAAGACTCGGCCAATGGCTCAGCTGCATTAAGGATCAATGGGGACCACCATGAGCAATGATTGGTAAAAGAAATATTGTTTTGGAGGGAGGGCTCTTTCCAAGCCAGAAAGGGTTGGATTTATTCCAAAGCCTTCCAAATGATCCAAATAACCAATGTGCTTAGAACTCCAACCCTTGAGAGTGTGACAAAGAGAGTTTGGACAGAAATGCCTTGCCACACTTTTTGTCTACCATTAGTATTTGGCTCATGTGGTGTTAAAGAAGCACCTTCCAAGCTTTTTCCTAAATTTATCGACTTGGCACAGAGAGTTTGGGCATGAACTTGGGTTTTAATAATACCCAATTTGCCAAATTATTGTGGCATACAACTAAACCCCAATTGGCCCTATGGAATCCAAGTTTCTTATCATATCTAGCATAGAGAAAGTGCAAAGGCCCTTTTGAAGGTAGTTATAGGTTTGTTAGTTTTTACTTGTTTAGCAATAAACAATCTATCACTGAAAGAAATACAAGTACAACAAGAACACAATGAACACAATATTTTTCTCGGGGAAACCACAAGGGAGAAAACCCCAGCAAAATCTTCCTCAATATAGAAATCACAAAGTACAAAAGTAAACCCCAAGACAAAATTAGCTACTCCACTTGTGCGAACTTCTCTCTCTCTCCTATGCGAACTTGAGTGAGTGAATGAGTGATTACAAATGAGAGAGACCTCCTCTATTTATATTCTTCTGTTGGGGTGACTTTTCCCCAACAGGGCCGACTTCTCCTAACTGACTGGGCCGACTTGTCAATTACATAATATAATAATCTCTTTTGGGTTCTTCTAGGCCGACACAAGACCTAGGGTTTACATTGACTCTTTCAATGACTCTTACATTATTAATTACATCAATGACATCCCCCGAAGGAGGAATACAATAATACAATAGACAAGTATCAAATAGAATATCTTCCGCAGTTACATTCTTTTAACACCCTCTTAACTAGGAAGGTATTCCGCGGGTAACAACAATATATGCACAACTGACTTGTGAAACTCTATATGTCATAGGAAGATTTTGGATCATTATCTGTCTGGGGTATCATCTGTTGGAGTTACATCATCAACATCTGCTGGAATGTCATCATCAGCAACAACATCCTCTGCTGTAACATCTTTTGCTGGATCAACAACATTGTTAGCTGGAACATCCTCTACTGGAACATCCTCGTCAGCAACATCATCAGCTGGAACATCTTCTCTTGTCAGCAATATCATCAGCTAGAACATCCTCGTCAGCAACATCATCAGCTAGAACACTATCAGTCAACTAGTACTAATCTTTTGTCCCATCTATCCTTACGGATGGGAACTCTATCAGTCATCCAATACTGATCGTTTGTCCCTAGGACAGGCATCTATCCTTTCGGATAGGAACTCTATTAGTCAGCCAGTACTGATCTTTTGTCCCTAGGACAGGCATCTATCCTTTCGGATAGGAACTCTATCAGTCAGCCAGTACTAATCTTCTGTCCCTGAGACAGCCATCTATCCTTTTGGATAGGAACTCTATCAGTCAGCCAATACTGATCTTTTGTCCCTGGGACAGGCATCTATCCTTTTGGATAGGAACTCTATCAGTTAGCCAATACTGATCTTCTGTCCCCGAGATAGGCATCTATCCTTTCGGATAGGAACTCTATCAGTTAGCCAGTACTGATCTTCTGTCCCCAGGACAGGCATCTATCCTTTCGGATAGGAACTCTATCAGTCAGCCAATACTGATCTTCTGTCCCCAAGACAGGCATCAGTTCCAAAGGACTGGAACACTATAATTCTCTCTTTCGAGAGAGGTCCCTCTAGACCACACCAAGCTTGTCTCTAAAGTATTCCAACTTTACCCGAGACAAAAGCTTAGTCAGCACATCAACAACTTGTTCCTCTGTAGGAACATACTTGAGCTTTACAGCTCCCTTCTGCACCATATCCCGGATATAGTAGAACTTGATCTCGATGTGCTTCGATCTATCATGGAACATAGGATTCTCTGTCATCTTGATGCAACTCTGGTTGTCACAGAGTATATCCGTAGCATCAATCTCTGCATTGAACAATCCTGCCAACATCTTGCGAAGCCACACTGCTTCTCTACAAGTTAAACAAGCTGCTACATATTCAGCTTCCGCTGTACTGAGTGCAACATGAGGCTGCTTTCTACTGAGCCATGAGATCATACCTAATCCCAAACTAAAACAACATCTTGAAGTGTTTTTCTTGTCTTTGCCACTTCCATCCCAATCTGAGTCTATGTACCCGTACAACCTGAACTCACTATCTGAAGCATATCTGAGTCCATAGTCCAATGTACCCTTTAGGTACCTCATCACATGTTTTGCTGCAATCAGGTGAACACTCCTGGGCTCCACCATATACTGACTTAATGTGTTCACAACAAAACATATATCTGGTCGAGTATTGGTCAAGTACATCAATGACCCAATAATCTGTCTATACATGATGACATCCACTATCTCTGATGAAGCATTATTCAGGAGCTTCAAGTTTGTCACCATCGGAGTAGTTATGGCCTTACAATTCAATATCCCAAATCTCTTTAGGATCTCAACTGTGTATTTTCCTTGACTTAAGAAAATCTCATCTGGAAACTGCCATACTTCAAGACCTAGAAAGTAATGCATCATACCAAGGTCTTTCATCTCAAATTATGCTGCAAGCCTTCTCTTACATTCGGTGATGGGCTTGTCTTCTCCTGTCAGGAACAAATCATCTACATACAGTAGTAGTATCATAGGTTCATCATCCATAATCTTGTAATAAAGATCAGAATCTGTTTTACTCTTGGTAAAGCCCAAACTCATCAGGAAGCTATCAATTCTTCCATACCATGCTCTGGGTGCTTGCTTCAACCCGTACAATGCTTTCTTTAGTCTACATACATGTGACTTTTTGTCTTCTGTTTCAAATCCTTATGGTTGCTCGATATATACTTCTTCTTCTATCTTCCCATTCAGGAACACTGTCTTTACATCCATCTGATGTAACTTCCATTTCATCTTGGTTGCCAATGAAAGAATGGTTCTAATTGAAGTATACCTGGCCACATGAGAAAAAGTCTCCTCATAATCAATTCCTTCCCTTTGCGAGAATCCTCGTGCTACAAATATTGCCTTGTACTTTTCAATGCTTCCGTCTGCTGAGTGTTTTGTTTGAAGATCCATTTTGATGATACAACTGATTTATCCTTTGGTCTTGGTACCACATCCCAAACATCATTCTTGATGATGGATTGGTATTCTTCATTCATAGCATCCAACCATTCCTTCTTCTTCATTGCATCTTCAAAACAAGTTGATTCCTCTTCAACAAGGTTACACATCAAGGCTACATAACTGGAGTATGGCCTTGGTCTTTTGCTCTCTCTACTGGTTCCTTCTGGGGCATCGTACCTTCCTGCATTTTGAATTAATTTGTGTGCCCAAGCTGATCTTCTCTTTCGAGAAAAATCCTCATGAGGTGTCTCCTCAGGTCTCTGAGGTTCTGCCATGTCATGATCCTCTGGAATAGGATCTTCTTCAATATTTATGTCTGGTACTTTACTTGTTTCTGTAACTCTAGGAACCTCCTGCTCCTATTCATCCTCATGAGTCTTCTTGGATTTGTTGAAGGCTGTGTCTTCATCAAATGTAACATCCCAACTGAGCTCGATCTGGCGGAATCTTGGGATGTAGATACGATAAGCCTTAGATTGCTCACTACAGCCCACAAATATTCCCTTCTTCCCTGAAGGTTCTAAGGTCTCCTTGGGTCTCTGAGGTTTTGCCATGTCATGGTCCTCTGGAATAGGATCTTCTTCAATATTTATGTCTAGTACGTTACTTGTTTCTGTAATTCTAGGAGCCTCCTGCTCCTATTCATCCTCATGAGTCTTTTTGGATTTGTTGAAGGCTGTGTCTTCATCAAATGTAACATCCCGACTGAGCTCGATCTGGCGGAATCCTGGGATGTAGATACGACAAGCCTTAGATTGCTCACTATAGCCCACAAATATTCCCTTCTTCCCTGAAGGTTCTAATTTCGATCTTTTCTACTTTGGAATGTGAATGAACACCGAACATCCAAATATCTTTAGATGACTAACTTCAAGCGTCTTACTAGTGAACATCTCTTCTGGGGTCTTGTTGCCAAGAGCACTATGAGAGATTCTCATGTTATGTACATATATTGTGGTTCTGGCTGCTTCTGCCCATAGATGCATGGGTAAGTCTTGATAGCCTTCACTGCCTCTATGATCGTTCTATTCTTCCTTTCAGCTACACCATTTTGTTGTGGATTATAGGGAATAATAAGCTCCCTCTTAATCCCTGCTTGTTTACAGAAATTTTTGAAATCGCCTGAAGTATATTCCCCTCCATTATCTGACCTTAGAATCTTTATCTTTTTCTCAGAGAGGTTTTCTACAAGAGCCTTGAACTCTTTAAACTTTTCAAAGACTTCATTCTTATTCTTCAGAAAATAAATCCATGTTTTGCGGGAGTAATCATCAATAAAGGAAGCATAGTATACATACCCACTTAGAGAAGTGGTGGACATAGGTCCACAGATATCTGAGTGAATAATATCCAGAATACCTTAGAGAAGTGGTGGACATAGTATACATACCCACTTAGAGAAGTGGTGGACATAGGTCCACAGATATCTGAGTGAATAATATCCAGAATACCTTTCGCTTTGCTGTCAGTACTTGGAAATGTGTTCTTTGTACTCTTTCCTTGAGCACATCCCTTGCATACTCCTTCATGATCCACCGGCATTTCTGGTAATCTAGTCACCACCTTACTTACTATTGGTAAGGCTTTGTAATGTACATGAGCTAGTCTTCTATGCCATAGCTCACAAGGGCTCACGGTACTGGTCATCAATGTTGTATCTGCATGACCCTTCAGTTCGTAAAGTCCTCCTTCTTCTACTCAAATGACTACTGCATCATCAATAGTCTTTCCCTTTTGCCACATAAGAACTTCACCATCTATGAATGCAATTCGAAGACCTTTCTTATCTAATGCAGAAATAGATAGAAGGTTCTTCTTCAGACCAGGTACATAAAGTACATGTTTCATATTCATGGACTTTCCAGAGTCCAATTTATAAGAGGCTTCTCCCAATCCTTTGATGGGATATAGATAATCATCTCCAAGCTTTACGTTGTGTGGAGATTCCTTTTGAATAAGGTGTGAAAGGGATTATTTGTATCCCGACATGTGTTTTGAAGCTCCACTATCTACTAGCCAAGTATCACTCCCATGAGATACTGAACCAGTGAGGGCTGCTATTAGAACATATTCTTCACTGGAGTCTTCATCATTTCTGGTTTTGTCTTCTTCATCATATTCACTATCTTCCACTGCATGCGCATGAAACCTCTTCTTCTGCTTCTTATGATGTCCAAATTTGGATGGACAATTTCTTGCTAGATGTCTTGTCTCGTGACAAGAGTAACATTCAACGAAGGAGAGGTCTCTCTTGAATCTCTTGTTCTTTTGATGTCCTTGAGATCTTTTGGGAGAGTGGGTACGTACATCACTCTTCCTTTTCCTTCCACCTTTGGCATAAGTTGCCAAAGCTTGATCTTTATCGTCGTTTAGTTTCTCCTCTCTCACCGCTATTATTTCTTCCTCTTGTGCATATTCTTCCCATAGTTGTCTGAATTGGATCAATTTCTTTCTAGCACAAATGCCACGAACAAATGGTTCCCAATCTCTGGGAAGACCATTCAAAGTGGTCATCACAACTTCTGCATCCTCTACCATGTCTCCAATAGCTTCTAGTTGTTCTTTTATTTGGGACACTCTGGAGAAGTATGAGTGCATGGACTCAGACTTCAAGTTCTTCACACCCTTGAGTTGGTTTCTCAAGGTCATCTTCCTATTGATATTCTTTCCTTCAAACACGCTGGTCAAGGCATCAAACATTTCTTTTGGGGTCTTCTTGGAAGACACATGGGGGATCAAGTGGTCTTTGATGGAATCAACAATGATCCTCTTTGCCTTGACTAAATTCTTCTTATGCCTTGCTTTGGCTTCATCTCCCTCTGGTTCTGTAAGTCCTTCACATAGTTTTCTAGGTCATGTTTTGCAAGAATGAGCAGGACTCTATACTTCCATGCCCTGAAATTCTCAGCTCCCTCAAGCTTCTCATCAAGCTTGGTATTGCTTGTCATCTTGATATAATGAGTACTTCAAATGGAAATATAATAGATTTGAGACTTACCAGAAAAGTTATCCTTCTGAAAGTTGCTTCTTCCTTGACCTAGGGTTTGTCAGAGAAACCCTAATTTTCCAACTTTGGGATTTTGGAAATTTGATTGGATGAGCAAATTCGCCCCCTCAAGGCGAGTTGAGCAAAGTACTCCTCCCAATTCTGTGAGCAGATGATCCAAAAACTCGATGCCCTAGTTCTCTCGGGTTGTAGTGGGGGAACCAAAAATGAAAATTCTTAGAATGAAAATCCGCTTCGACAGAAAGATGCTCCCTAGTGAGTCGAGTTAGATGCACTATCTTTTTTAGCAAATCTGTGGAGGGCTCCTGGAACAAGAAACCCTAGTTTATGCAGTTATGGAGGCTGCACAATGTATTCTTTCAGGCCAGCTCTAATACCATGTTAGTTTTTACTTGTTTAGCAATAAACAATCTATCACTGAAAGAAATACAAGTACAACAAGAACACAATGAACACAATATTTCTCTCAGGGAAACCACAAGGGAAAAGACCCGGCAAAATCTTCCTCAATATAGAAATCACAAAGTACAAAAGTAAACCCCAAGACAAAATCAGCTACTCCTCCACTTGTGCGAACTTCTCTCTCTCTCTCTCTCTCTCTCTCTCTCTCTCTCTCTCCTATGCGAACCTGAGTGAGTGAATGAGTGATTACAAATGAGAGAGACCTCCTCTATTTATATTCTTCCGTTGGGGTGACTTTTCCCCAACAGGGCCGACTTCTCCTAACTAACTGGGCCGACTTGTCAAACACATAATATAATAATCTCTTTTGGGTTCTTCTAGGCCGACACAAGACCTAGGGTTTGCATTGACTCTTTCAATGACTCTTACATTATTAATTATATCAATGACATCTCTCGAAGGAGGAATACAATAATACAATAGACAAGTATCAAATAGAATATCTTCTGCAGTTACATTCTTTTAACAGTCTGCAACAAAACCCAACAGTATTAGTACATGTGTAGTTGCCAATAGTTTAGATGCCAACATCATAGCCTTGATGATCCATGTATCTATCCTCTTCTCCACTCATTACACTACCACTTCGTAGAGGTCCTTTTGAGAGGCCTAGAAAGCAAAGGGAATACCCAGGAATTTGAAAAACTGGCATGACTGAATCCATGTCCATTGTTGGGAGGAAAGCTAGTAAGGCATAGGGTGTTGGCTCTACTTGTAGCATTGCATCTTGGCCTATGGTATTATGCTAGGATTGTTGATCCTCCACAATAGTCAAGAAGAATCATTAATGAAATGCCCATTAACTAGTTAGCCAACATCAGACTTAAGGAGAGGAATTCCTCAATTAGATCTCAAATTGATTTCGGAGCTAACAAGATACCTCTGTGCCACGACGACCAAGAAATGCAGTGTTGTGCAAATGGACAGCCCTACCAATTAAACCTAAAAAGGTCAATATATTGTTGGAAATATTGTTGTCATTGATGTCAAAGACGAGGGGAGACTAAAGATGTCCAAGATGAAGATTGTTGGAAATATTGTGTCATTGATGCTCAATTTGGATACCTTGTATTTGAAGGCCTTCTTTTTTTTATGAAGACATAACTTAGATGGAAGCATATGATATATGGTTGAAAAGCTTATTCCAATACCTCTCCAAGAGTGTATGGCACTCCCTCTAACTCCATAGGAATGCAAAGATATGAAGTGTTAAAATAGTCGTGTGAGGGTGTTAGGTCGACCCTGCCAGGATTTTGAACAATGTTAGGTCGGCCTAGAAAGGTAACTTAAAAACACTATAAATAAGAGGGTGCCCACTCTCATTTGTTCATTCATTCATGACTTGAGTTCTTCTCTTAGGAGGTGCACACTTTTGGAGGAGGCTTTTTTTGAAGATGGGATCTATATTGGAGTTTTCTGAGTGTATCTTGATGAGGATGTGATCTATTTTGAAGGTTTCTAAGGAGTGCATCTTAATGAGTATCTTTTTGAGGATGTGATCTATTGTGAAGGTTTCTAAGGACTATATCTTGATGAGGCCAAGGTAGAAGGAGATCATGACAGATTCTGGAGCAGTTTTCAAGACAGTTTAAGGGATGATTCTAGATCAGATTTTTCGGTAATCTCATGATAGTTTGAGGGCAAATTATGGATAAGATTTGAAGTATATTATGGAGCAGATTTGAGGCAGGTTATGGATCATATTTGAAGCAGGTTATGAGGTAGATTTGCAGCAAATTATGGAGCAAATATGAAGCAGGTTACGAACCAGATTCGAAGCAAATTGTGAAGTAGATCTGAGGTAGGCTATGAGGCAGATTTACAGCAGATTATGAGGCGGGTTATGAAGCAAACTGTGAAACAGATCTGAGGCAGGCTATGACACAGATTTACAACAAATTATGAGGTAGGTTATGAAGCAGATTTGAAGATAATTATGAGGTAATCTTTGAGGTGATTATGTCAGCATTCTTGTACCTAATTCTTGAGTAGGTTGGTGCCTACATATTACAATGTTGGTGCTCAGTTGAGAAGATTGGTTTATCCTTTAGGTTGGTGCCTACATATTACTGAATTGGTGCTCAGTTTGAGGATATTGGTGTCTCCAGTAGGTTGGTGCCTACAAATTTTGAAACAGTAGGTTGGTGTCCACGTATTGTTGAGTTGGTGCTCATTTGAGGATATTGGTGTCTCTAGTAGGTTGATTCCTACAAACTTTGTAACAGTATGTTGGTGCCTACATGAATTTATAAAGATAAACTTTTGTGGTTTTTCCCCAAAAGAGTTTCCACATTAAATTCTGTCTACTATGATTTGAGTTTATGTGTATTTACTATTTCAAAGTAACTGAATGATTGATGAATGTTTAAAGTAAAAAAACATATATTATATTGATTCACCCCCCCCTTCCCCCTCACTATAAGCTTGAGTTCAATAATTGGTATCAGAACAGGTTTCTTCAGAAACAATTTAACAATTGGAAGGGAGATCTCGGGAGCACACATATCAATCAATCCCAAGATTGATGAACATAGAGAGAAAGAAAGGGGATCAAGCAAATTCAAAGGTAAAATACCCTTTTTGTCATAGTTGTGGTAAAATAGGACATTTTGATGCCAAGTGTCCATATGCAGGAAAGGAATATAATAGTGATGATGAAGAAGATAACAATGAGAAAGGTCTCTTCTCAAACAAAGCTCCTTTGTTTGATGGATCAAACTATGCAATCTAGAGCATACAAATGAAGACATATTTGAAGACCATTGGGTCAGATATTTGAGATTCAGTCATGGCAGGTTATATAGCTCCAACAACACCACCAATAGATGTGATTGGGCGGAAGCTTAATGAAAATAATGCAAAGGATTTGAATGCCATTTTATGCAGTCTATCAAACTCTGAGTTTGACAAGGTAATGGATGTACATCAACTAAAGAGGTTTGTGACAAGCTCCATAATGTTTATGGAGAATGGATACAAAGCCTGTTAAAGAAGAAAATGAAGATAATAAAAACTTGAAAAGTTAGATTCGAAAGAAGAAGATATCGATGAAGAAAATGAAGACAATCAAAAAGAAAAAGCATATTCAGAAGAAGAAGAAATTGATGGAGAAGTGAATCTTGAAGCTAAACTCACTTGTGCCTTAGACGAAATAAAGAAGATGAAGAAAAAGAATATAAAGCAAAGGGAACAACTGGAAAAATATGGAAAGAAGATTCATGATCTTGATGAAATAGAAAGGACAATTTTCAGCCTGAAGAATCGGCTAGAAGAGGAAAAAAGGAAAGAAGAGGTAGTGAGAAGTTAGCTCAAGGAAAAGGAAGAAATCTATGAGAATCTAGAATCTGAAGTTGTTTCATTAAGAAAATAATTAGAAAATTCAAATGCACAATTACATAGAAGTTTGAAGAGCACTTAAAATTTGAATGAAATCCTCGGTCACCAAAGGTCACCATTCATTAAAACATGTCTTGACTCTTGGCTATGATGAAAATTAGAAAGCCCTTGAAGATACAAGAAAGGAAGATGAAGAAAAACCTAAAAACTATGATATTGAATGCTATAGGTGCAATAACTATGGGCACATAGTTTGCTACTGTAGAAGTGGCATAGTGGGATCTTCTAAACAAAATAGAGAAGAAGATGTTATTTCCAAACAGAAAGATTCAAATGCTCTAAGGTTTGTAAGCAAAAGGAACAAAAGAAGGAAGAATGTGGACTTGCCCTCTATGCTCAAGACAAAGGGATCCATTGGTACATTGATAGTCGATGTTCAAAACACATGATAGGGGATCATACCAAGTTTCTCACCTTAAAAGAAGAAAAAAGCAGTGTTACTTTTGGAGGTAATGCTTCTGCAATGATAGTTGGAAAAGGTATTATTAGTCTTGACAATAGAAAGACTAAAACACAGAATGTCGGGCTTGTTGAAGGGATGAAATAGAATCTCTTAAGTGTCAGTCAAATATGTGATCAAGGTTACAATCTCACCTTTCATTCTAAAGGGTGTGAGATAAAGAAAGCAGGTTCAGGAAGATTAGTGGCAAATGAAAATAGAACCTTAAGCAATGTATACATACTCGATGAAGTCAAAGGAGAAAAATAGATAAATCTAGGACTGATATCCTTCTCCTCTCAGCACTAAGTGCTTGATGAAAAACACAAGCTCAAGGGGAGCAGCCATTTTCCATTGATGTCAAAGGGAGAGAATTGCAGATAGGGGAAGAATTGCAGACAAAATGAGAGTTGCAGGAAGGGGGAGTTACTACATGATTATTGCATATTTGACTAAAGGTTGTCATCAATGACAAAGGGGGAGATTGTTGGAAATATTGTTGTTATTGATGTTAAAGATTAGGGGAGACAAAAGATGTCCAAGATGAAGATTGCAAAATGAAGATTGTTGGAAGTATTTTGTCATTGATGCCCGGTTTGGATACCCTATCCTTGAAGTTTGTTTTTCTATGAAAACCTAGCTTAGATGGAAGCATATGATATATGGTTGAAAAGCTTATTCCGAGACCTTTCCAATAATGTATGATAGTCCCTCTAACTTCATAGGAATATGGAGATATGAAGTGTTAAAATAGCCTTGCCAGAGTGTTAGGTCAGCCATGCCAAAATATTGAACAATGTTAGGTCGGCATAGAAAGGCGACTTGAAAACACTATAAATAAGAGGGCACTAATGATAGTCCCTCTAACATCATAGGAATATGGAGATATGAAGTGTTAAAATAGCCTTGCCAGAGTGTTAGGTCAGCCATGCCAGAATATTGAACAATGTTAGGTCGGCATAGAAAGGCGACTTGAAAACACTATAAATAAGAGGGCACTAACCCTCATTTGTTCATTTAGTCATCACTTGAGTTCTTCTCTTAGGAGGTGTGCACTTTTGGAGAAGGAAGTTTTTTTTTGAAGATGAGATCTATCTTGGAGGTTTCTAGGGAGTGCATCTTGATGAGTATCTTTTTGAGGATGTTATCTATTGTGAAGGTTTCTAAGGAGTGTATCTTGATGAGGCCAAGGTAGAAGGAGATCATGACAAATTCTGGAGCAGTTTTCAAGATAGTTTAAGGGATAATTATAGATCAGATTTCTCTGTGATCACATGGCAGTTTGAGGGTAGATTATGGATTAGATTTGAACCAGATTATGCAGCATATTTAAAGCAGATTATGGAGCAGATATGAGGAAAATTATGGATAAGATTTGAAGCGGGTTATGAGGCAGATTTGAAGCAAATTGTGAAGTAGATCTGAGGCAGGCTATGAGGCATATTTATAGCAGATTATGAGGAAAGCTATGAAGCAAATTGTGAAGCAGATCTGAGGCGGGCTATGAGACAGATTTACAGCAAATTATGAGGTAGGTTATGAAGCAGATTTGAAGATAATTATGAGGTAACCTTTGAGGTGATAATGTCAACATTTTGTACATGATTCTTCATTAGGTCAGTTCCTACATATTACTAAGTTTGTGCTCAGTTGAGGAGATTGGTGTCTCCAATAGGTTGGTGCCTACATATTATTGAGTTGGTGATCAGTTGAGGAGATTGGTGTCTCTAGTAGGTTGGTGCCTACAACCCTTCTAACAGTAGGTTGGTTCCTACGTATTGTTGAGTTGGTGCTCATTTGAGGGGATTGGTGTTTCGAGTAGGTTGGTGCTCATTTGAGGGGATTGGTGTTTCGAGTAGGTTGGTGCCTATAAAATTTGTAACATTAGGTTGGTGCCTACATAATTTTATAAAGATAAGCTTTTGTGGTTTTCTCTCTAAATAGTTTCTGCGTTAAGTTATGTCTATTGTGATTTGATTTTATGTGTATTTACTATTTCAAAGTAAATGAATGATTGACGAAAAATTAAAGTAATTAAACACATCTTACACTGAATCCCCCCCCCCTCTTAGTATAAGCATAAGTTCAACAAATCTTTCAATTTACAACGATTGATAGATAAGCAAGTTGAGGCCTTTGCAAAAAGGGTTTCCACATTGGTGACAAAAGAAGGCTCAAACCCTAGGACTTTGAGCATGGCCAAAATGAAGGGCTATTTGGCACGCTCGTATTCCTTTCCAAATTCAATATTGATGAACAAGGCATCTAGGATAGAAGTCCAGACCCGTTATATAGCTTCCTAAACAATGATGACGTTGTCAAGGATGTATAACCCTTTAATGAAACCAATTTGCTCTCGTCAAACAATCTTGGGAAGTGTATGTTCATCCTCGGGGCTAAAGGTTTGGCCAATATATTGTAAGAGGTATTGAGCAAGGTAATAATGGAGTAGCTCATGATAGCCTCAAGGTCACCATCTTTGGGGATGAAACAAATGAGACTTTGGTTAATTCCTATCCCAAGGGATTGAGTATGCAAAGGCTCCGTGTATACATGAAGCAAGTCCAATCCCAAAAACTCATAGGTGGCTTTGTAAAATTCGCATGGAAACCCATCTAAGCCAAGGGGCTTATCATATGCCATTTCATGCAATGCTACAAATAACTCATCAAGGGAAAGGGTTTCCTTGTAGGCTCTCTATTGCTTGTCCTACAACTTATGAGGCATGATATCAAGACATTTTTGGGAGGCCTTGTGTTGTTCTATCAACATCCATTGGGATTGAAATACCATCTGATAGTGCTCCACAAATCAACGGTCAATCTCTTGTTGGTTAGTCAAGCAACCCGTCGTCACCTTTAGAGCAGATATAGATTCTCCAATCTCCTTGGTGTCAAGGTCTTTAAAACATTATTTTATGGGTTTGTCATCATTTTTTAACCAATGAAATCAAGTGTGTAGTTGGGCACCTTTTGCTCGATATATCATCCACCCTCGATAAGTGGAGCATTGTAAAAAACTTGGCTTGCTTGTCTTCACCAAAGGGGTCTATTGCAAGTCTTGTAGTAGGTCATCAAGCTATTGGTGCATTGCATAATTTTGGCCGCAACAAATTTTGGCTATTTGACAACCATGGCTGGGTGGAAAAGCCACAGTGCAGGAGACAACATGAGTCCACCAGGGAATCCACCTAGAGTCCCCCCTTGGTCAGGGAATGATATTCCACACTATGCATATGCAGGCCAATGAGCCAAGATTTGCAAATTATAAATATTTATACTATATAGAGTTCTAGGTATATGCGCCTACCCAACTCCCTACGATATGGAGAACCAAGTGGGTTGATGATTAAAAATAATGGTTGTGTTATCCACATGAATTGGTTGCATGTTGGTTGTTGATTTTTGTAGCATTGGACAAGTACTTCTGTGTGGACAGTGTCTATAGGTGAAAGTCATCATTAATGACTCTCAGAGTTGGGAGATTCACTTTAGTAAAGTAAACTGTTAAAATGAATGTACTTTTGCAATTACTTTATATAAAGTGATTTAGAGGGCCTATGGTATTTGGTAGCCCAAGGTATTAGCATATTCTAATGTTATAAAATGCAACCTAGGTGAGAGGAGGAAACACTCAATAGTCACAAAGAGTGAGTGAGATCTCATTGATTGGTTGGAGACGAACTTTCAGCCAAGTGTGCAGCTGCAGGGGCAGGGTCAGAGGAAAGGAGCAAGTGGCAACCAAGGGTTAGCAAACAACAAGATTGAAGTACTAATCTTGAGGTGTGAAGGCTAGCATTCTGTCATTGTAATTCTTCAGTGGACCATTTTTCTAGGCCGAGAGCCCGAGATTTTTATCTTAATAAAATCAATTGTTTGTTGGTTTTTCGCAGTTGGGGTTTTCCAGGGTAAATCTAAGTGTCAAATGTGTGAATGATTTCTTATTGAATTTTCGATGCGTAACTTGTTAGATCTTAGTGTGTTTGCAGTTAATAATTTTAAGTAAGTTATTCATGACTGTTAACCGGATTTGGGCTCATAAAAGTAACATGGTATTAGAGCGTGGGTTTCGCTTTGAGAAGGAGATCTAGTTTGAAAATTTTACTATAAAAAACTATACAAATTGTATGTTTCTTGTACAATTATATGGCCATGTCGGTAGGCAAGAAGCGACTACTGTTGCAAGCGAGAGCTCAGTAGATTGGGGCCAACGTGAAGTGATAGAAGTACAACGGTAGAAGGCAAGGGCCGCCACTGGAGGAATCGGGCTCGAGCAAGAGAAAACTTGGAGTGGTGCATGTTGGTCACATGAAGAGAAACTTGATAGAGAAGGTGGATCGGGCCGCATGGAGAGGCTGTGCAGGCAGGGATCGGGCCAAGGATGAGACATTACAGGAGGCGATCGAGACCAGACTGTGGGTGCACGTAGTTAGTCACACAAGGATCTACAGGTCGTCATAGGAGCTGGGCCATGGAAAGCACAGAATTGGCGGTTGTAGGAGTTGAAAAGAAGTGGGAGCATGAGTCGTTTGATGGCGGGGCTGAGGAGTTGCAGCAAAGGAGTTGTTGCAGAAGGCACAACGCACAACTGCAACTAGGACGTGGTGCACGAGGAGGCAACTGCAATTGGGAATGCAAGCAAACTGGGCAGAAAATGAGAGAGAAATTGTCGGTAGAGAGGAAGTGACGGCTGGAGGAAAAGGAGCAGCAAAGCGTGCCACTACTAGAATCGTCGCAAAGGTAGATCAGCACAAGGCTCGGGATGGAGCCGAGGGATGTAGAGCGTTGAACCAATAGGAGAAAAGGGTGATGACAACTACCACATCCATCAAGCAGCCGCCAGGTAGCCACCATGGAACTCAGGTAGATCGGGAAGACGCCTTGGGCAGGGGTAGGAAACCGTTGGGCAGCCCAGGAAAATCTGGGCAATGCCTAGGAGATTTCAAGCAACAATCATACAAATTGGAGAAAAGTCGGACAACCCATAAAGGGACTCAAGTAGTGCCCAGGAAGACTCAAACAACCCAGTATGTGGCTAGGCAACACCTAAAAAGGGCTTGGGCAGCCCAAAAGGAATCTGGTAGCAGAAATAGGCTTGGGAAGTAGTAGGTTGCAGATTTGGGCAGTAGTGAAGATGGTTGCTGTAGCGATACGATATGAAGACAAGTTGGAGGGCGCCTCCAACTACAACCTTTGGAAGGCGCGGTTCACACTAGTTCTCATGGAGAAAAACCGATGGGAGTTTGCAAGCATAGGGGTGATCACACCGACAGATCCTAAGGACCTGGAAGATCATAACTTGAAAGATGTGAAAGCTAGGAGGATATCTTGGATACGGTGAAGGATCATTTGATCCCTCACATAGCTAAGAAGAATTCAACCAAGGAGACGTGGGATGCTCTGACAAACTTATATCAGAGTAATAACAAAAAAATGAAGATTGTGCTGAAGGAGGAGCTCAGAAGCACCAAGATGTCCAACACTGATATTGTAGCTTCTTATCTCACCAGGATCACACAAGTTCATGATAAGTTGGTAGCAGTTGGGGAGACAGTGGCAGATCCAGAGTTGGTGAGGCTTGTCGTAAATGGATTCATTAAGCCAAGGGCACCCTTCGTCAAAGGGATCATTGAATGAAAGAAATTTTTTTACTAGGAGAGGTTATGGGATGACTTCATCCAAGAGGAGTTTCGGAAGGAATCACTATCTAGAGGCCAACATGAGGATGACGAGAAGAATGTTGCTCTTGCAAGTCAGGAATTGAAGCAGAGACAGAGAGTCAAGTTCACAGGGGGTGAAGAAGAAGAAGGACATGCGCAAAGTCAAGTGTTTTGCATGCCACAAATGTGGCCAATATGCTTCATAGTGTTCAAAATGGAAGAAAGAGAAGAGCAAGTCTTAGCAAGTAGCAGAAACTGTAGAAGCTTAGGTTGATGAGTTTGTTGAGAAGATCGAGAAATATTTCTCATTAGTCTCTTGTATTTCTGGCACAATTTTCAATAGTGTCTAGTTCATGGATAGTGGTGCTTCTCGTCACATGATAGGGACATGTGAGTCGTTCACCAGGTTGTTAGGGACAAACCCATATTTGTATGTGGAACTTGGAACTCATGCTAAGTGTGTTGTGAAGGGAGTTGGAACAATCATATTTCAACTAGATTCAGGAGGATCTTTGAAGATGACAGACATGTTGTATGTATTGGAGCTTAGGATGAACTTGGCCTCTATATCAGCATTAGAGAATAGTGGATACACCATCTCTTTTGAGAGGGTACAAGTTCTCATTTGATCAATGGGATCTGGCATAGACCCGACACGAGTTCTTGGTGTCAGAGAGTGAAACTTTTACAAGTTACAAGGCAAGCTTGTAGTTGGATCCAAGGGGATCTTGGATCATGGATCAATGTCAGTGACAGAGGTCAAGGAGAAGAATACTTCGAAGGGTGAGAAGAGTTCACAGACTTCCAGTATGGGGAGTAAACCTTCAAAGAGGAAGAGGGAGTTGGCCCCTTCCAATTCTGCCAGGAGACCTAGTTGGTATGTGATGACATTGATGGATGCTTAGGAGCTGGAGACATCTCCTAAGAGCACATCAAAGGAGAGCATACCTTTGATAAAAAAAATCAATTTCTTGGAATTGATGTGTAGCATGTGTAGACTCATCGATTATGTGTCTTCTAGTAAACAGGGAACAACTAACCAGTAGGGTTGGAGGAATTCCAGTGTGCAAGATGATGTAAGCATCAATGTGTTGGGATCAGAGGGAGATCCAGTTATAGGTGGCTCTCAGAGAAGTACCTTCCTCTCTAAAAGGGGGTGTTGATTTTTGTAGCATCAAACAGGTGCTTCCACATGGACAGTGTCTACAGGTGAAGTCGTCATTATGACTCTAAGACTTAGGATATTCACTTTAGTAAAGTGAACTATTAAAGTCAATGTACTTTTCCAATTAATTTATGTAAAGTGATCTAGAGGGCCCATGGTATTAGCCCAAGATGTTTGCATATTGTAATGTTATAAAAGGCAGCTTAGGTGAGAGGGGAGACACATAACAATCACACAGAGTGAGTGAGATGACTTCTCTTTCCTCCCTCTGAGCTAGTGCTGGTGCTGCTGAAACCAAATAGACTTTGACTGGATAGACTTCCGGCTTCTGCTGGTATTGGTCAAGATCAGGTAAGGCTCTCTTTTCCTGGAGCAAGAGGCAGCTGAGGGTTAGCAATCGGCAAGATCAAAGGACTGATCTTGAGTTGTGAAGGATAGCATTCTATCATTGTAATTCCTCAATGGGCCATTTTCCCAGGATGAGAACTCATAATTTTTATCTTAATAAAAATCAATTGTTTGCTAGTTTTTCTCCAGTTGGGGTTTTCCAAGGTAAATCTAAGTGTCAAATGTGTGAATGATTTCTTGATAAATTTTTGTTGCTTAATTTGTTAGATATCTGTGTGTTTGTAATTAATAATTTTAAGTTATCCGTGATTGTTAACCGGATATAGCCTTAGAAAACTAACATTGGTAGAATAAAAGAAGGCATTGTTCTTAGAACATAGGGCACGATCTAGTTGTTGGGAGATGCACTCAAACCCTTTGAAAAATTTAGTCCATGTACGCCAAAGAGAAGGAGAATCATGTCTTTGATCATGGTTAGAGTCATAAAGCCTGTGTCAGGCCTTCAGGGCCCAATATGCCTATTTCTCTCCAACTGTAGATGAAAAGGAAGAGCCCCGTTGTTGTCTTCTTAGCATTCCACCACATTAAAATCACCACAAATAAGCCAAGGGGCATCAAGGAGGTCATTAACACAAAATTCTACACATTCTCTAACGTCGTCATTGGAGGGATATATATTGGCTAACCCTAGGAGTCAACTATCCAAATTTAGTAGAATCCACACAAGTATTTGGGAGGGATCATACCCCAGTCTAGAACAACATTAGCAAGCTTGGGAAAGACAAGGATAACAACCCCTCCTTTCTCGTTGGAATGATAAGATAAAACTTTAGCCCTAGACCAAACAATTGCCACAATAGTACAAGCATAAACCCTACAACTTTGACTTGATGTAAACAAACAATGCTTTTTACACCCTGAGAAGTCAACACTTAATTGATAGTGTGCTTTTTTCCATGGTCATTGATGCTCTAGATGTTCCATGAGTTCACTTTCATTACAATCCATGGAATATTCAATATCTTTGCCTCATTAAACTCAATGCCCTAAAGAGCAATGAAAGGATTGGTAGAAGATACAATGCCAAGCCAAAAAGTCCCTAATTTGACCTGCTTCACCCTTTTGGTGGTATTGTCAGAGGATGCAGAGGATGCATAAGCAATTTCTTGCAAATTCAACGAGAGTGGAAAATGGGCATGATCATTACCACTCCAATTACTATGGATCCAATGGAGGCCTTGGACATCTCTAGAGCTACCTCAGAGCTACGGATAACTATCACAGGGGCCTTGTTGGCTTGAGGATTTTCTTGTGGGGATTTCACAAGCTAGATTTTGGTCACATTAGAATTCTTCTCTTTTGCATGACTTTCATCCAAACCTTTTCAATTTCCTTTGTTGTCTAAGTTTCCTTGGGCATAGGAGGGGTCATTGTGCATAAGGCCTCTTCAGTTTTGGTTTGAGCTATCAAAGGGAAGTCTTGAAATGAAATGGTTGGGACTATGGCACCTAAAAGATGTATAATTTCAACAAATCGTTGTAACATACTAGTTGATGATGCAATCAATGACCAATTTGAATATACATAACTTCCTTCAGGTTTTGAGACAAGTTAACCCACGTGCAAACACGACACTTAAGTCTAAAAAACTACTTTCGATCTTCATAAATTAATTCCTCAAAATGGGCAACAATTCACCACAAGGCCAACCAAAACTGCATACGCATGCCTAGGAAATCTACCCACAGCAAGCAAGCAAATTGTTATGTTTTATCAACGAACAAATCATGGGTCCACTAGTTAAGGGCCATGAGGATGTTTTTACAAATCCAATGGCCACAAATCAATATTTCATTCACATGCAAAGTATCGTTGAACTAGAACATGAAGAAGTCATTAGGAAGGCTCCACGTGTGTATAGTACCAATCATCAGGCTCCCAATAATCATAGATACAAATTCAAATAATTGTTGTGCAAGACACACTTCCCTTAAAATACCAAGAATGGAACCCTTCTTAAATACACGACACATACTAATGATACTCAAGCTCAAAGAATTCAAGGTTGGGAGGGGGATCATTACCACGTGGATGAATTTCCTCAAAGCCTTGGGTGACATTGCCAATCACTGGTTCAAACCCACCATCGTGCAGGGTCATACAAAGTTCAAGTAAGACCATGGAGCCTCACCTTATGACAAGGCATTGTTTGTGGGACAAACCAATTATGCCAATCCATGCAAAACAAGACAAGACAAATGTACTGCCCACAACCAAAAGATCATGATGTGCAAGCCATCAACTCAAAACCTAACATACTACCCTCAACCCAAAGATCATGATCTGCAGGCCATCAACTCAAAACCTAACATGCTCTTATTGATCCTCCATGTAATATTTGAATCATTCAGAGCCATCAACTCAAAACCTAACATGCTCTTGTTGATCCTCCATGTAACATTTGCATCATTCTCCAAGAAATATTATGGAATAATTTTTGGGGGGCAATTTTGCACAATGATTTTTGTCTTGCCAAAGTTCTAAAGAAATGTTGGAGCATAAGGACATACTAAATTTATCTAGATTACCTTTATGTTGATCGTTAGAGGAAATTTGGGGTTTCAATCAAATGAGTCAACCATAATGGTTGACTTGAGATATTTTTCATTAAAAACTACTTTTTTGTTTGTATTTTCAACATATCTCCCTGTGTTTTTACTCAAATTTCGAGCAGGAGCACTCGTTGGATGTGGAATTAAATTCTGCATCCAACAAGTACCCACACTACATATTTTTTATGGACCTCGCTGCCCCAAAAACAAGAAATACTTGAAAAACATGATAATGACATCTCCCACTCGAAATTTGAGTAAAAACACAAGGAGATATGTTGAAAATACAAACAAACAAAAAAGTTTTTTTTTCTTTTTTTCTTTTTTTCCTCCAAAATTAATAAATATTATTTTATTATTTTAATTAGGAGGCCCATTTTAGACCTCAAATTTCCTCTAATGTTATTACTTTTAAGATTTTATAGTTTTGTTTGTCCATTAGTTACCTTCCATTTATATTATTTATAAATATAACATGAACACTTGTAATTGACTGAGAAACTATTCCAATAAAAGAGAACACGCATTCATACTCCTTGTCTTTAAGCGTTCCAAATCTTTTCTACTTACAAAACAATTGAAGACTTTCTTAGACCTTTATAGCAAAACAAAGATAATATAATCAAGAGAGTACAATATGGAGTTTTATTTTAAGATCTAATCCTGGCTTTCTCAAAAAAATGTGGAAAGCTTAACATGCACTCTGTTGTGCAATGGATTTCCAACGTCGACTTATATTTCATAAAAGAGAGAGAAGCAATCAAGGGCATATGAAGAGAAACGATTCTGCAATGTCTTTCATGAATAAAATAGAGAAGGCATCAAATCCAAGGTGATAGCCTTGGGACAAGCCAAAGGTCACTCCACTTTAGAGCTTTGTAAATATTATACTTTGAGTGGCATCATTGTTTGTCAATCATAATCAAATGATTAAATATGATTTCAAAAGGTTGATGAGGGTCGTTAAAGTAAGAAATTCATTAAGATGTGGGGGTAGGCCCAATGTCTAACTCTTCAAACATTACAAGGTAAGGTTGTTGATTCAACAGAAGATGTAACCTTGAGTTGTGCCATGTATGGGAATCACTAGACAAAAATTGACTTGTTTCCACTTGACAAGTTAGAAATGCCCAATAATCTACCACGTATTCAATTAAACTACAATAAATTAAATTAAACTAGAATTATTCTCTCGTGAACATTATAGCTTAGATTTCTTTTTTAATTAAGCAATAACAAATCAAAGAATCAAGGCAATGACACAATATCCATGACATGGTACAATAATGTTTTTAATAGAAAAACCCTCATGGGGAATAAACTCCATATCCATTTCAATATATGAGTTCATCGATGAAAAGTCGATCACAATAGCAAATTTGCACAATTGTGAGTACCTCCTGTCCACATAATTGTGTTTACAATCCCTGACATTTATAGTATTTTGAAGTCAAATTCCTTCCTTTCCTCGAGGATCCTTTCTCCTTCCTCAGTCGCACCTTTGGTTGTGATCCCTCAATCAACTTCCTAATGAACAATGAATTGCTCAATCCCCTAATTGGTTAGACTAACTCCATTTTGTAGTTCACCTTCTTATAGGTTGTCTCCAAGATTCAATTATTGACCATTTATCTTCTCACATCCTTTAGTTACACAACGATTAAAATTCCCTTGGTACTCGATACCCATTGTCCAATAGACAAGCTCTTGATTTGTGAATGCCACCCTAGTCAATTCTCTCATTGACACATATCCATATCAACATAGTTCTATTGACAAGGCCCCCCACCAATCCTTCAATCAACATCAATTCGACCACTCTGTTTGCTCGTCTTTCGCTATTGTCATCAACATACATGTGCTATTCAATTCTCAATCTAATCAACAACTAGTTGGTTCTCTTCATCGACAATTTTCATTTGGTTGGTTCTCCTTAATCAACTTGGTCTAATCGACTTCCTCAGTTGACTCTACATAGTTGGTTATTTTTTCCCTTGTCCAACTTTGAATCAAACCTCCCCTTTTTGGGAGTTTCTAGTCCCTTAAAAACATGTCAATTCTAAAGAAGATGGGGAAACTAGCTCTCCATCTCCTCTAACATATATTATTTTGATTTTGCAAGGACTTGGCCTTTTAGACAAATTTTCAACAACTTTTTTCTAACTCTACGAGTCTCACAAAGTTTCATCTGCAACATTGTGTCTTCTTCCAACTTAATTTGCACATTTACACCAAGTCTTCAACCATTGGCAATGTTGGCAACTCTTCCTCTCCTTCCTCGAGCATGGCAGGTTCAGAAAACATCAAATTCTTCGCATCCACAACAAAATATATGGTGGCAACTCTAGTAAAAAAGCATTCTCTCCCAATACCTGCATAATTTTAAATGAACCAAACTAATGGGTTTTAGACTCTTTCTTGGGTCTTGCATTTTATTGTTACTGAGGTGCAATCACACCATATCACCTCCCTAAAATTGATGAGACTCTCTACTGATCATACCTCTCCTAATTTCTTTGTTGTACTCTTTGCAACTATTATTTCACTTGCTTATGTGTGTGTTGAATCTTCTCATTGAATCGGATGGCCTTGTCTATATCATCACAATGGTCCATCAACCAGTCTCTAGTAGCTTAAGCAAATGAATTGTCAAAGGGTATCCAAGGAAAAAATCCCAAACATGTTTGAAATAATGATTTAATGCTAAAGCTATGAACTCACCAATTATAGTAGTGTTTAATATAGGGCAGACTCTCATCCCAAGTCTCAGGGGTGCTCGAGTCCTCTTATCAAATGATTCATGATTTTTTTCGCTACTTATTTCTATGGATGAAAGGTTGTACTCCTCTTCAACTTACTGTCCATCATAACACCGAACACTTTCCAAAAATGACCCTCAAAATTTCTATCCCTATTGGAAATAATAGATTTAAAGGATTCAAAGTGCACCCATATCTCTAGAAAAAATCAATTGTTTCTTTGCCAGTTATAGTCTTTTTACAAGGAATCAACTATGCCATTTCACTAAACTTGTCAACTACTACCAACAAATAATCATGTCCTTGCCTATCTTTGATAATCCAGCAAACAAATCCATTGAAATTATCTCCCATGTTTGTCCTGATATAGGGAAATGAGTATACAATCCTAACTTTCTACTATCAAACATTGACAAACTCAAAATACACATGTCTGAATGAATTTAGCGACATCAATCAAGATGTTTGGCTAATACCCATAACTTTGCAAAATTAACGTCTTCCCAACTCCAAAATGTCCAACAATTCTCGAGTACAAGCTTCTCTCAACAACATGGTTCTCCACTCTCCAGTGGGTATACACAACTTATAATTCTTGTACAACAAACCATTCCTCAAATCGTAGTCAAGGTTATTCACTCCTTATCTCAGCTCTACTACAATGGGATGAAATTGGATGAAATATCTTATCTTCTTCATATTGAATTTGCGTATCTTCAATGAGAAAAGGAAAGTCGATCTATATCTACCACTTTTAAATGGTCTTCACTTTACTTTGGTCTGTGCTTACTCAATCTCCACCAACCATGAATCAAGTTCAGCAAAATGGCATAGTTATAGTCTTCTCATAGTTATAGTTGGTAGTAGTCGACAAGTTCTATAGCTATAACACTTCTTCATATTCAACTACATCTTCTTTTCCTCGAGTGTCTCGAACACTTGTCTCAAATGGTCTAAGTGCTCCTCCCAAGTCTTATTGTACACCAATACATCATCTAACTATACAACTATAAAAGTTTCACATAAACATTGTTGGTGCATTAGTAAATCCCAAATCGCATTACGATCGATTCAAATAACCCTTTCCTAAGTACTCTGGCATTACTATACTATGTACATATGGTCATGGCTCATGCATCATTATTACTTGTAATTATAGCTAAGGGCATATGTTTTATTATTTTATTATATTACTAGGTATGGTTAAAGCTTACCAACTCAAACTTGATATGTAGGCTCAATAACCCTCGTTGAGTGTGTGCCCATAACCCCCTCTCTCAAGGGATGCCTCACTTGTGTTGTGTATAAATACACAACTCAAGTGTTCATTTGTGTCATCTCATCTTGTGATCTTCTTGATATGAAATACCAAGTATTATAAACCCAAGGCATGTAATTTTTCTATTTCTCTTGTGATTAGCATTTTTCTCTTGGGTGGATTTGTTTATTTATATTTTTTCAACAGTTATGCCTAGCTTTTGCACTCTTTCTCTAGCGCATTGGACCTATATCTCTCTAGCACACTTGTGATGAGCCTATTTCAAAATTTGGCTGAGATTTGGTTCTACTAATTCTTTTGTTGACTCTTGTAAATCTCAACATGGAATGAGAATGATTGTGAACCTTACTCTCTCAGTTCTCTTCATTAATCATAAAACTATTGGCTAATGGCGTCATATCTTACAATGCAGAACTAAGGTTTTCTTGGATCATCTTTTTGGGGTTATTTTCTAGGGGTTCTAAAGTATAAACCCTCATTTATTTTTTGAATCTTATGTAAGTATGGTAGCACCTAATGAATCCATCTTACAGTACACATCTTGTTGTGCACTTTGCATATTGGTCCTCCTCAACTTCACAAGAATGGATTACTGCCTCTTGAGCTACCAAGCATATGATTAACCTCCAAAATATTTTCTCTAATTATCACTGTCATCTTAGTGGTGAGAAAGTAATTATTGGTGATAACTCAAATTATGCATGTTTCAGGATGTGATGCTCTCATTAGCATTGTCAACTTTGGGGAATTTGTTTATGTTCTAGGGATAATACTCAATCTTATTTGTATTTACCACATCACTCACACCAATAAAAAGATGGAATTATGGCTAGATCGATGGGTAATAAAAGAGATTGATGATGGTTTTAAAGTGGGCCTCTAGATATTGTGATTGATATGACTTTAACACGGTATATATGGGGTTAAATATATATGTAATGGGGTAAATGTGTATGCAGTCGTGGTCAGCATAGTAAAGGGCCCACATGTGCATTGAGTGGGAATAAATATATATAGTGGTAAATACAGTCATTATAGAAGAGAACCTATGATTGGATATATGAATGTGTTAGGTTTATTTGAAGGAGGTTTTCCTAATGTAGGACGAGTTATCGTATAACTCATCTTTACTATATTTTTGGGACTTGTGCGCCATGTTAACATTTGATCCTTTCTTGGGGTCCATCAGGATCTTTCCCACCATGTTATATATACATTTTGCAAACAACTTCAATGGATCTCTCTCCTCCACACTATGATGATGGTTCTCCTATGAGTGTTTCCTTGAGCACTCTTTCTATAGTGTTGAATCAAATGGACATTAATGATGAGACTATCATTGACTCACCTGAAGTCACCTCCTCTATAATGATTGCACCTCTTGATGCTCGTAGTATTGTACAACTCAACAATGCTAAAGATACTCCTCCATTTACTCCAAAAAGGCCAAGTCCTGTGCCCAAATGGACTTTATCTACTCTTTTAGACTCCACCAAATTCCTTCCTATAGGTGAACTCGGTCCTTGTTCGCATGTACCTACACAATCTCTTCTCACTAAGGTCAACACTAGAAAAGACCCTCTACTTATAATCAAGGCAAAAGCTCCCCTAAATGGGAAGTAGCTATGGTTACCGAGTATGACACTAATTAAAAATTAGCGGTGGGAAATAGGTTTATTTACCCATTGGTAAAAATATCATCAATTGTAAATAACTCTATATGACCAAGTATGGCATCGATACACAAATTTGCAACCACAAGGCCATGCTTGTTATAAAAAGTTTCCCATAGAAAGAAGGTATTGGCTACAATGAAACCTTTGCTCGAGTTGCCAAGATGGACTCCATCTATATGATTCTATCTATATTAGCATCACAAATATGGGAGGTTCATCATATGGATGTCAAAAGTGCTTTCCTCCATGGCAGTCTTCAAGAAGAAATCTATATGCAACAGCCACCAAGCTTTGTTCAAGGTACAATACCACTACTCCATTGACTTGAGAAATATTTTTTATAGACCAAAGCAAGCATCTTGTGCTCAGTATGAGAAGATCCATAATTTTTTTGTAATGCCCCATTCAAATAAATCTCAAGAAGAGAAAATTCCACCAATCTACTAGTTTCCTAGGTTGAGGTGGAAACATTAAATTTGGAATAAGGAGACTAATAAACCCCAAATGGACTTTAGCTTGACATAAATATATTAAAATGGGATAGATAAATATTAATGATGAGGAAATACAATGGCACTTGGTCATGGAGACACATTGGTGGTGTGGAACCCACACAAAGCTAGATTCCCCATGCCACATGGCATTCCACTCTCATCCATTCGAATCCAAGGTGGAGTCCAATGTTCTTGGGGGAGTTGGAAGGGCATAATACTTGGCATGACTCAATGAGGTCGAAATGTAGAGGAAGAGTAACTCCCATGGAAGAGGAAGAGGTATTTTGGAGCTAGTGGGACACTTGGGCTAGATTCCCTAGCTTCTATGACACCAATGATGAAGATGCCTATGACACTTATGACAAAATCAGACCTAATGGATGACATCTAACATATATGACATGCCAGGGCTAAAAATAGCCTCCAAGAAGGTGCACAAGGGAGTTAGGGCAGCCAAAGAGTCACCCATTCGAATTGAGTGAAGGAGGAGGCTAGAATTGGAGGGACAAGTGGCACACATTGGAATCTCTTCCCAATTTGAGTTGGCATGAAGCCCATGGATGGAATTCAAGTTAAGAAAGCCTTTGGAAGTTTATAAAATTCAGGAACAAAGAAGGAGAGCAGCTTTTGATCATTTCTCATTTTGCATATTGGAGAGCATTGCTTGTCCAAGCTAGTAGAGTGTTATTTTGCTTGCCTTAGTACCAATTTCGAGGGTGAAAGATTCCCATCCTAATTGGAAATTGGAGAGGCCATTCAGACCTTCCATTTGGAGCTACAATGGAGTTATTAGTTGCAGGTTGAAGCTACAGGGCAGCTCGTGGTTCTTTCTTCTATGACTTGTTCTCACCTCTATCTCACATTTCCTTGCATATTTTGGCTCTTGGAAGAATTGTGCCTATGGTGAGATGCTGATCCCTGTGTGAGAGTCCAAGAATCTCCATTTATTAGTATTCTGATATATATACTCTGTATTTGATGCTCAGAAGACTCTCAGGCCGAAATACCAAGTCAAACTATGTAAAAATAGCAAGCAATGCATAAATGGTGCCATTTTCCCTATATCTTGTTGTTGGAGCTTGAAGATGATTTATTTCGATTTGTATTAGTCAATCTCTATGATTTTGTTGATGTATAGAGTGTCATTAATGTTCTGAAAAAGTTTCATGAATATTGCACAAGTCCTTGGAACCTAAATTCCGAATTTCATAACAAGTGGTGAAGTTTACTATCATTTCCCCCTATGTGAAGACATGTATACAAACCTCTGAGTTATGGGAGTTGCAGAAACCTATAGAAACTAATTGATGATTCATTGGGGAGCCCATTGAAGTCCTTTATCAATACCATGTCTCTGTTCTGAAATTTGGGAAGGTCTTACAGTGTTTGGGAAGCCATCTTTGTCCCCTACCCTTGGGGGTTTTGAACCTCGATTTGACTAGTAAAGTTCCTTATTTTTCCCTGATTATAAATGAATGTTGTAGAAGTGTTTTGAGAGTGTCCAAGCATCCATCAGCCTCATTTATATGTCTGAATACCTTCCAAACTCATTCAGACCCAATTCGAAAGCATTTAGAGCCATTTGGAAGCAATTGAGTCATTACTAGTATAAGGGTCGAATTGGCCAAAAATTGCAATTTTTCCTAGTTTTTACAAATTCTTAAAAGGGGACATTACATTTTTCCTCAGTTGTGGATTTCCTCATTGTGGGAGCGAACATGATCTCTACATTTGTGACTGAGATAATCAAATCCTTATTATTATGCCCTATGTGGATGATCCAATTCTGACCAATAGCTCAATCTCCTTGATTAAAGTACTAAAGATAAGGCTTCAAGAGTCGTTTGAAATCACTGATCTTGGTCTACTTCACTACTTTCTAGGCATTTAGAATACTCAACCTACTTCCAGGATCAATCTCTCAACCTCAGTATGTTATGTACTCTATGCAACGCTTCAAGATGGAGGATTGTAAGCAGATTAACACCACTCTTGTCATTAGGATAAAGTTTCACACGAATTGTCGCTTCCCTTTATTTGATGCTACCATATATTGCTATTTACTAGGTAGCCTTTTCTACCTAATTCATACTCTACCAAATGCTGCCTTTGCTATCAATTTGTGTCCTTAATATCTGCAAGCACCTCATGAGAGTCACTAGCAAGTAGTCTAGTGTATTTTGCACCATTTGAAGGGCGCCACTTAAGGTTATTCACTATGCAACAACAACACCTATTAATCTTCAAGGATTATCTTATGCAAACTAGGTCGATGATCTTGATGGCCATCATTACACCATTGATTATTTGTGTATTCTTGGTTTTGGACTAGATTCTTTATTTTCTAAAAAGTGTGTTCTTGGTTTTGGACCAGATTCCTTATTTTCTAAAAAGCAATGATGTGGCTCTATATTCTACAAAAACGAAGTATGTCAGCTCCTCCTAGCTGGGAACATCTTCTCTAAATGAGGATGATACTTGATCAATAGAGTCTTCCTCAATATGGCTCCAACCCTCTTCACTATGACAATTAAAATACCATCAAAGTTAATCATAACCCTATGGATCATCATAAATCTAAATATGTTCAATAGTGGATGCACTATATTCATCATCTCTATGCTATGGGATGTATTGTGTCCGTGTTTGCTCCTTCAACAAATCAGCTTGCAGATATCTTCAAGAAAATCTTGTTAAGGTCCAACTTAAGTTGTATGTGGCATCAAACTAGTGTGGGAACCTACCCATTTAAGGGGAACATTAATGGCATCTCTCTGTGGCCACTATTCAACATAAGGGGGGATTGGAATTACTAATATACTTTATACATATGATCACAACTCATGATCATTATTACTTGCAATTGTGCTAACACCATATTCTTTATTTCCTTTATTGTATTACCAAGTAAATTTTTTACCTACACAAACTTGATAAGTAAGATCAATAATCTCCCCTTGGGGTGTATGTCTCAATTGAATTGTATATACACAACTCACATTCATTTGTATCATCTCGTCTTGTGCACTTGAATTGTATATACACAACTCACACTCATTTGTATCATCTCGTCTTGTGCACTTGAATTGTATATACACAACTCACACTCATTTGTATCATCTCATCTTGTGCACTTGAATTGTATATACACAACTCACACTTATTTGTACCATCTCATCTTGTGATCTTGATCTGAAATACCAATGTTATAACCCGAAGGGTGTTAGATTTTATAGCAGCATAACCAGGATCACTAAAAGAATGGCAAAGCACAGAAACAAAATGAGTGTGGAGCTCATTTAACTACGATGATAAGAACAATCATCTCCCAACCATAGACAAAGTTATTTGTCTACCCCGAGCTCACACCTTCCAATAGAGAATGACGTACATCCAGATAATAGTAGCGCAAACCGAAGAAAGATAAGAGATAAACTTCTCCAATAGTGGAAAACCCCAAAAAATAGTCTCCTAACTGCAATAGCGAACCTCTCTTAGGAGAGCGAACTTGTCTTGAGTGAATGTCCAAATGAGAGGTTCGACCTCTCTATTTATACACATCAAAAGTGACTTTTTCCTTTACTGGGCCGACCTGACTTGCCCTAACTGGGGCAGTTCTGCCCACTGTCTGGGGCAGACTGCCCACTGTTTTGGGGCAGTTTACCCATTGGGTCGACTTGTCTAACTGACAGGGCTGACTTGTCTTGGGGGGATATAAAATAACATTTAAAGATACTTTTCTTTGTGTATTTTCACCCCAAGGTTTACATTGATTCTTTCAAGGGTTTACACAATCAAATACATCAAGATCTTCTCCCGTAGGAGGTACAACAATAATATAATAAGAATAGCTTCCGAAGTTGCACTATTTCCAACACTCCCTCTTAACAAGGAAGGTATTCTAATCTTATTCTTTCTTGGGTCAACCTATGAAGTGATGCCTCACGCAGCTACTACTCCAGCGCTCCCTCTTAGGCAGGGAGGCATCATCAATATTTAGTTATCATTTGTACATCACGGTTATCTCTAACCTCTCTATATCATAAGGAAAGTATTCCAACACAATATCAGTTCGTCGAGAAGTGTCAACAAATCATTCTTCGTGCATCAGCTCAATACAGTCCATCAAAGAACATGCACTAGCTCCACGACTTTTCCCTATCCATAGGGGAGTCACTCGTTCCTCAGCTCAATAACTCTGCACAGCCCATCGAAGAGTCCATCATGCATCATCTTAACAATTCTACATAGTCCATCGGAGAGTCCTTCATGCATCAGCTCAACAACTTTGCACAGTCCATCAAAGAGTCCTTCATGCATCAGCTCAACAACTCTACACAGTCCATCAGAGAGTCCATCAAGCATCATCTCATCCCAGTCCATTGGGAATCAATACAATGTGCCTCAGCTCAACCCAGTCCTTCAAGGAACATGCACAAGGACAACGTGCCTCAGCTCAACCCAGTCCTTCGGGGAACATGCACCAACTCAACCAGTCCTTCGATGAGTCAAGAGTACCAGTGTGCGCTAGTGTCCATCGGCCTCTCCATCCCGTCCCAGGATGTCTGAGAGATCTCCTCACCCTTTTCAGAGTGATCTGGAGAATGCACTAAATCTGTCCATCACGTCATATGATGTCCAAGAGATCTCCCCACTTTACTGAGTGTCTGGGAGTGTGCGTTGGTCTCTCCATCCTATCAGGATGTTCGAGAGATCTCCTCACTCCATCCTAGAGTGATTTGGAGAATGCAGTGGCCTCTCCTATCAATCCTATCAGGATGTCCAAGAGATCTCCTCACTCTATCCTAGAGTGATCCAGAGAATGCAATGGCCTCTCCATCCTATCTGGATGTCCGAGAGATCTCCTCACTCTATCCCAGAGTGATCTGGAGAATGCAGTGGCCTCTCCATCCAACCTGGATGTTCGAGAGATCTCCTCACTCTAACCCAGAGTGATCTGGAGAATGTAGTGGCCTCTCCATCCAACCCGGATGTTCGAGAGATTTCCCAAAAGCTTCACACGACCTTCTACTACCTGTCTGTCTCTACTACCGATGGGATCCTCCCATGCCTAGATGAGAACCTAGACGAGCAGAGGTACCTGTGTAGAAGCAAAGTATTCAAACTTTATCCTGGGAAGAGGCTTGGTAAGAACATCTGCAATCTAGTCATCTGTTGGAACATACTGTAACTCGACTACACCTTTCTGCACCATATCACGAATGTAGTGATATCGAATCTCTATATGCTTCAACTTGTCATGGAATATGGGATTCACTAACATTACACACAACTTTGGTTATCACAATGAATCACAGTTGGCTCTGGAATCTGGCCAAACAATCCCGCAAGGAGTTTCTGAAGCCACACAACTTCCCGAGCTGCAGTGCTAGCATCCATGTACTCGGCCTCTGCAGTACTAAGTGTTATTGAGGTATGCTTCTTGCTGCACCAGGAAATCACTGCAGAACCCAAGCTAAAGCAACACTCGGAGGTTCTCTTCCTATCTGCAGCACATCCGACCTAATTTGAATCCGAAAATCCCTACAATCTCAAGTCACATTCTGAAGCATATCTCAGGCCATATCCCACAGTGCCACGCAAGTACCTCAACACATATTTTGCAGCAACCCAATGAATCTGTCTCGGCTCGCACACGAATTGATTGAGAGCATTCACAGTAAAACATATATCTGGTCTGGTGTTCGTCAGGTACATCAAGGATCCAATCAGTTGGCGATACATAGTGGAATCAATCAAATATGAATCTAAAGCAGAGTCTCATAGCTTCTTCATATTTGCATCCATCAATGTGGCCATGGACTTGCAGTCCAGCATTCCAAATCTCTTCAGTATATCAATGGTGTATTTTTCTTGACTCAGGAAAATCTCATTCTGCCTCTGCCATACTTCTAATCCCAAGAAGTACCAAAATCAGTGGCTCACCATAATCAACTCCCTCTGTGTTGAAATGTCCTGCTACCTCTGTATCTAAGCATCCTGCTCCCTCTCTGGAGCTATCCATCCTCCATCCTAGTGATGATAGGGTACATCAAGGATCCTCTCAACTGTCAGTCTGAATCTATCTGCAACGTTATGTTGGATCTGCTCAGGATCTCAACTGTGATCTTCCTTATCTTAGGAAGATCTCAACACATCATCAATAGGCCAAGATCCTCAATTCAAGGGCTAACTCCCTCTGAACTGCTAGATGGGGAGATGATCTCATCTCCTTATGATCTACCAGCTCCACATCATCGAACTTCAGATCGGATCTTCTGGGCATGTGAGCTAAGTAGCAAACATAGCTGGATGTGTTAGGTCCTCGTCTGTTTGCGTGACTTCCATCTAACTGCTTTGTCTAGGAGTCATCCTTCTAGATTGAGAGTCATGCTCCTAGAAGCTTCCTACTTTTGATTAATCTGAACATCAACGAGATTCATGTGTCCATCACTTGTTCATCGGAACAAGTCTCATTTTTCTCTTGCAGGCCAGCCATATCATATGGTCTTTTCTCTACAAGTCAAATCCTGTCAGATGATTAGTGACATTGCATAATCAAATTTATATAAATCTATTTCTATGCAATGGCAATAGTTTACACTAGGCCTCTTGGTTAATGCTTCAACACAACAATCATAAACATGTCTCCCAAACACATATGGTAACTAACTAGATGTCTGTTATCTCCACTAGAACATGCCATCAAGAGTGTGCACTACTCTAAGCATGTAAGAAGGAGATATCATCTAAACTAGCTCCATCAGGTGTTCATGGAATGTTTTGCAGCTCATATGCATAACAAATATAACAAGAGCCTACGGTACATCAATAAGTGGACTATATCAAATGTTCAACAAACTTCCTAATGGATCTGCATACAATTTGTTATGAGAACATATAAGACAAAACAAATCTATGTGAACAATAAATCCAAATACTTATCTTTTATTGTTTTTGTGGATGGGCTCCCACTGCCTCCTCGTGGGAACCATGAGAGACCTTTGTTCTTCATTTTCTTGCTGGGAGATCATCGTAGCCTGGATCTTCATATCAGCACCTCAACATGTGGAGCACTAGAAGAACTATGTATGATCATCATTCCTTGACTTCTTGCGAGGAGTGTCTTCATCAACTTCAGCGGTTGAGGCTTCATGCTTCCTTTTGTTTGAACTTCGACAATATCTAGCATAGTGGCCATACTTATTGCATGTGAAGCATTGAATATGAGAGAGATCTTTCTTCTTCTGTTGATCCTTGAACCTTCTCAATTACAACCTTTAATAGGTCACCTTCTTCAAGAATTAGAAGAACTCTAGATTTCCAAGAGCTGAAGTTGGAAGCCCCATCCAACCTATCCTCAATATTCATCCCAATCATCTTGACTACAACCAGATCAAAAACCCTAGCGGGAGCTAGGTCAATTTTGAAGTTGGGATTCTTGGAAAATTGATTCTATAGGGAGATGCACCCTATCAAAGCGAGTTGAATACCCCTTCTTTTCTCTCAAATCTATGGACAGAACAACTCAAAACTGGAAACCCTAGTTTCCCGATTCCGTCAGAGAATAGGTCAAAAATGAAAAAATTTCGATTTGAAATCTGCTTCCACGGATAGTTGTGCCCTACCAAGGCGAGTTGAGGAGAGGTAAAATCGAACCAAATCTATGGACAGCAGGGTTAGAAACTTAAAACCCTAATTTATGCAAAAACTGCAGCAGCTGCAAAATTAGGTCAAAATTGAAAATTCTCGGAACTGAAATTTTCTTCCACCAAAAGATTCGCCTTCCCTAGGGCGAAATTCCCAATGTTTTTTCAAGCCAAACTGATAAGGGAAGGCTCCGAAATATGAAACCCTAATTTTCAGCAATGGCTTCTTTTAGCACTGCTATGATACCATGTTAGATTTTATAGCAGCATAACCAGGATCACTAAAAGAATGGCAAAGCACAGAAACAAAATGAGTGTGGAGCTCGTTTAACCACGATGAACAATCATCTCCCAACCAGATGCCTATGCCTCCCCCAAGCTCATACCTTCCAATAGAGAACGATGTACATCCAGATAGTAGTAGCGCAAACCCAAGAAAAATAAGAGAGATACTTCTCCAATAGTGGAAAACCCCAAAAATCAGTCTCCTAGCTGCAGTAGCAAACCTCTCTCAGGAGAGCGAACTTGTTTTGAGTGAATGTCCAAATGAGAGGTTCGACCTCTCTATTTATACACATCAAAAGTGACTTTTTCCTTTAGTGGCCCGACCTAACTTGCCCTCACTGGTCCGACCTAACTGGGGCAGACTGCCCACTGTTTTGGGGCAATTTACCCACTGGGCCGACCTGTCTAACTGACATGGCCGACTTGTCTTGGGGTAAGATAAAAAAAAAAAACATTTAAAGATATTTTTCTTTGTGTGTTTTCACCCCAAGGTTTACATTTGATTCTTTCAAGGGTTTACACGATCAAATACATCAATATCTTCTCCCGTAGGAGGTAAAACAATAATATAATAAGAATAGCTTCCGAAGTCGCACTATTTCCAACAAAGGGTACTTAATTTTGGCTTCACACTTGTGAGCACTTGTGTATTTCTGCTTTCAACACTTGTGCTCGGCTTTTGCACTCTCTGTAGCACACTAGACCTATCTCTCTCTAGCAAACATGTGAGTAGGCTATTTATGGATTTGGCTAAGATTTGGTTCCATCGATTCTTCTTCTGTTTACCCTTATAAATCTCAACACAAAATCATAGTTAAAAAGTTTGGGATGATCAACACAAGAAATTTGAATTTTGAAACAATATAGGAATATTGCAAAGCTAGTCGAACACACAACACTAGATACGGTTTTGACAATATCCAGCGGACATCACTAGGTACAAAATTACAAATACAACTGTATGCAGTAGATGATAGCGGCACCTAGGCACAAAATTCCTAACTGTGGCTATATGATCCAAAGCTGTTATTAGAAGACACTACAGTGGATAAGTTGATATTTGCTTCATGTCTTATTTCTAACCCAACAAGGTCCTAGCATCTTTTGCTCCACAACCTTGGTGCCTGTTCAATTTGTTCGGTGTTTGATTTCCATCTGGAGTAAGTTGTAATGCAGTATGAAAGAAAACAATGTATGGTGATCCCAGTAACAAAATAAAAAGGTATGGAAAGTATAGAACAAATTCTTGGTTTTAAGAACTCAGTCTCATGACTTGTGCCTTGTTTGACCGCCATACTATAGTTTGCATTCTCTGCAAGTCAACTCTCATGGTTAAGTTTAGCAGTAACAGATTCTAAATCATTTTCAGCATTGCCTTCCTAATCATCTCAAATGAATTTGGGTTCATAACAAATGATTAGTAACGGTGGCAATTAAAGTTCTACCATTGAGAAAACATTGTGATTGGAGATACACAATGCTGAAGCATTGTACAGCAAAAGATTATATCAAATCTATACAACATTACTTTACAATAACAATACAATGGCCATGCTCATCACTTCTGACCAATAATATTACACTGGAAACCACCCACAATTTAATCATATGCAAAATGCTGTCCCTTTGCCTCTGGTAAACTAGTATAATGACTCGTTCTGAATAGTAACCAGCAGTGAATATTTAATGCCGTCAACATGCCAGTGGAATCATCGTGGTCCAGAAAGTTCCATAGGTTGTACAGCAAAGGAAGTATCTTCCATGAAATCAGAATACTTCCTCGGTATTGATTCAACCCTTCTGTAGCTAGGAGTTTCAGTTTTCTGTGATGCCTCCCATCGTTCTGCCAGCCCATCTCCTTCTAACATTCTCACCACTTCAGACATTTTAGGGCGATGTGCTGGATGAAACTGGGTACATAATAAGGCCACTTGCACCATCTCCTCAAGTTCAACTCTATCAAAAAAACCTTTAAGATCTTTATCTACAATAAGGTCCAACTTCTTCTCCTGATATACCTTTTTAACCTGTCATACAATCATGTGATCAAACAAATTGGGAACATATCAGAACCAGCAAAATATTCATTGTATGTTTCTTATCCTGCTTATACATTATGCAAATCTAACTTGTCTAAGGCTAGTCCAAAGGGTTGGATAGTGGAGATGGTAAGCTGTGTTATTCTCGATCAAGGTTCAATTTCAAGAGAAAAGCCTTGTTTTAGTGCCATAATGCACATTATACAACAGGCATATCTTAAGGTTGTAGTGTTCATTAAGGCCAGCTCAACTTGTTAAAGCGACAAAAGAATGTATCCAAGAGCAACAAACAAGCTTATATCACATATCAGCCTACTTACCCAATCAAGCATTACCCCTTTCTGCTTGGAATCATTACCGAAGTCCAGAGCTCTCTGTCCAGTTATAAGTTCCAACAGCAGTATGCCAAAGCCAAATACATCGGTTTTCTCTGATGACTGTCCTGTTGAAAGGTATTCTGGGGCTATGTGTCCTACAGTACCACGAACAGCAGTAGTGACATGCGAATCCCTCTGGTCTAAAAGCTTTGCCAATCCAAAGTCTCCTACAATGGCTTCAAAATCTTCATCCAGTAATATGTTTGCTGCTTTAACGTCACGGTGAATTATCTTGGGGTCACATTGGTCATGCAAATACAAAAGTCCCCTTGCTGCTCCAAGTGCTATCCGTTTGCGCATGTACCAATCCAAAGCTGGTTTCCCCCCAATATTATCTGCAAGAACATAATCCTTAATTAGTATTTCTAAGCCAGTTTTGTCCTCAGAAATGATTAGAGCTATAGATTATTAGATCCCCTCACATCAGCACAAAGCATAACACATGACAAGATTAGAAAGGATAAGAAACCTCTTAGACGATAGGCCACACTTCCATTTGGCATGTATGGATACACCAGCAGTCTCTCTGTGCAAGTCATGCAAAATCCATATAACCGTAACAAGTTCCTATGCACAGCCAAGCTGATCATTTCTACCTCTGTCTGAAATTGGACTTCGCCACCAGCAGCACTGGTGTCTTTCAATCTTTTCACAGCTACCAGAGTACCATCTTTTAGGATTCCTTTGTACACAATTCCAAACCCTCCTTGGCCTAAAATTTTTTTTGCATTAAAATTACTGGTGGCAGCTTGGAGCTCTCGAAATGAGAACCTCCTCAGATTCCCCAGACATACTTCAGCATCAAGCTGTTCTGCAAGCCCAACCACTACAAAGTATAAGAAGCCACTCTATACCTTCAAATATGTCTCTTTCAGTGACACAAAAATCACTACATTCTTTGTTTCTGAGATATTGAACAAACCATTGGCAGAAAAGAATACAAGGTTATTATGTTTCTTCCGCCACCAAAGGACAAGTCCAATGGAAAGTATAAACACAGCTAGAAAACCAAAACTCGCACCAAGAGCAATAGCCACCTTCTGACTCTTATGCCATCTGGAGGGCACTGTATCTGGATGCAATAACACATATTGCATGAGTTTGCAAAGAAAATTTGTCAAGCCTGGATTAAAAGGCAATATATAGTCAGCTCAGGTGAGTGGATTACTTTTATCTGTATCGAGAGTAACCGAAAGGGGTGTGTGGGAATCAACAGGACAATTCTTCACCCTCTCGCACAGAAAGGGATTTCCTGCCATACTGCACAACTCAGCAACAGAATTATAAGTTCATAACCATCAGTTCACATCATTCGACTCGATAAAGTTATCCAAAAGACTAACAAAGAGGCACATCCAAGTTGGCAAATCTGACTTATCTTATCAAAATTCTTACTTGTACGATTTGGCCAGAATTCTTGGTATAGGACCACTGAGATTATTGTAGGATAATTCCCTATAATTTCAAATGAGAAGTGCTTAGAAACCCCATGCCACATGGATGATATAGATAAATATGAACGTGTTTTAATTGATTTGACAAGTAATGAGACATACAACAAAGTCAGGCCTGAAAGGTTTGCCAGTGATCCAGGAAACGGTCCAGAAATATTGTTGTTGTTGAGTCGCCTGGTTAGTTCAGGACATACCCAACTTTCCTGTAAGAATTCTACCTCTTATAGAGAAATTATCCGTCACTTTAACTCTAACCAACAATGTAACTGGAGGAAGAAAGTAGAAAATTGAAAATTCACCAATACAGCTCACGTAATACTTACAAGTACTTTAAGTTCACCAGCTGACCCAATGAACTCGGTATCCAACCACTAAATTGATTCCCTGAAAGGTCAAGAGTTTGAAGGTTTTCCAGCTTCCCTAATTCAACTGGAATCGCACCTGATATATCGTTGTTCTGTAATAGCCTGCAAAGGTGCATACACTGATGATAAGATAATTTTATTGTGCATACACTGATGATAAGATCATTTTATTGATGTCCAACAAAAGACCTCAAAAGCAGGCCAAAGGGACTAAGATGTAGATCCAGTGTCAGTACAAAGAGTGCCAAGGCATCTCCTAAAACAGTGCTAAAGCAGAAAGATAATAAGATTTAAGAGCAGGCTAGAGACTAGCCACCATATGTCTAGCCAAAAAAAGTGTTGGGGAATATGTTGCTGAGGGTCTGCAACAAAATTTATCAGGAATATCAGGGAAAACATCGGGAATTATCGGAAAATATTGGCAAAAAGAAACTTCGACATAAAGAATT
This sequence comes from Larix kaempferi, assembly GCA_027924585.1. Lineage (NCBI taxonomy): Eukaryota > Viridiplantae > Streptophyta > Pinopsida > Pinales > Pinaceae > Larix > Larix kaempferi. Next base: position 2,074,047 of record BSBM01000147.1, read on the forward strand.
ATGAAACACCAGAAAAATTGGCAACCTGAAAAATTCAAGAGCAATGGGAAATATCGGGAGAAATCGGATATATTTGCAACACTGAAAAAAACCTAGATGAGAAGGTATAAGAGAAGGTGCTGGTAAAATAAAAGTGCTAGAAACTGAAAGGCTCTGAAAATCTTGGTAGTGATCAAAAGAGAGAGAGGATGTCAAGGCTAACGGCCATAGACGAGTGAAGAGATCAACAGGCAGACTGACTGTCAAACTATAACAAGAATGAAGAAGCCCAGTGCTCCTAACATTTGAGGCCGACGGAAAGAATAAAATATTAATGATTAGCTATGGGTTTTGCTTGACAATTATCTCAACTTGTTCGCAAGATATGATTGTCAGAAAATGCTAGAAAGTTAGGCGCAAGCCACTCTATTTCCACATTCCCACATTTGGAGATCTAAAAAGTTTGCTCCCTACCTTGTGAACAGGGAAATATGTTACTTAAAAGCACCTTAATACTATCACAGATGAAACACCACTTCTTTCCTGGAATAACTTGCCTTATTAATCTTATGTTTAGATTCTAGAATACGGTGAGAAATAACAGAATTCAAGAAGTTTCAAATGCATCAGACAAGGAATAAAATTTTGACTGAAAGTAAAAGCATTTTGAATAGGCTGAAACCTCAAATATTAAAAAAGTCCTGCATTTATTAATCACTTGTACATTCCGTTACCAGAAATATCGAAATATATCGAAATAGCTCCTCGCATGTACTAACTTCTGCTCAATTTCAGTAGATACAGGGGTAATATAAAACATCACCAGAAAGGCACTAATCTGGGAGAGATTGAAACAAAGGACAATATAAAGAAGCTTAAGTTGTTAATGCGACATCCCTGCCTCTCTAGAATAGACAATTCATGATCAAAGCATTATCACCACTGTTGATTTTAACAGCACTGACGTAATTTTTACTAGCTTGTATTTTAAAGTCTCGTGACAAATTTTCAACAGCACAAGGTGTAATACCCCTATTCTAGTGTTATAAAACTTCGTAAGAATGTGTTGAGATGATTTTTGTTAATGTATAGACATGTGTTTGGGTGTCTTTGGATAAAAGAACATCCCACTTTTGTAAGATGGTATCTCAACTGCCAAGGCCATGTTACCCCTAGACCAGCAGGGGTGACTTGATGATCGGATTTGTTTGTGATTCTATCACAAACTGCTTGCCAGAGAGATCTGTGGATTTGCCATAGATAATTGGTCAGAGATTGTCCCAACATGATTGGATGGTTCTTGTGCCTTGGTGTAATTGATGGATATGGTGGCAGATGTGCCAGAGCTGTGACATTTCTCACCCTAGTTGACACTTGGGATATTTTTTTCTTTTATGTTGATTTTGATCATGGGATGTTACTTTTATGCTTCATAGAGGCTCATAACACTTAAAATTGTTATTCATTACTAAGATGTACCATGGTGTTATCATAATTTTGCCTTAGATAACTGTGTCATCCCGAAAGTCAAATTGTAAATTTGTACCCCTAGTGAACTAAGTATGTGTTACATCCATTTCACAAGTTACATCCATTTCACAACATTTTGACTAGCCATTTTTTTATTTCACTAGCCCTTTCATCCATTTCCACTAGTTTCCCCTTTGTAAGTGATCTATCATTAGTATTACTATTCCCATATATGAATGCCTAACTTAAAGTTAAAAGAATCTAGTACTCTAAGGTTGATGTTGCTAAATTAAATTGTAAAAAATATGAGAAATGCCCCCTTGCTAAAAGCCAAGTTCCCTATGTCCTAGGCTATCAAAGCTAAATCTAAAGCAAAGGGACTAAGCCAAAAAAGGCTATTGAAAAAAACGTAAAAGAAAATAAAAGAAAAGAATGGATCACAGAAAAGAGGTGCTAGGAAAGGATAACTCGTGATAAAAAACACTCCCTTTCATAAGGCACACATGTGGAAAAAACATCCATAACACTTAGCTCTTGAAAGCTAAGGGGTAGACCTATTACACCCAAATGCTATGATGGTTAACTTGCAAAGACACCCTTTCTTCCCTAAATACCACCTTCATTCCATCACCCTCACTTGACTTAGGAATCTAGGTAATTCACCTGGACTTAGGGATTTTCACATGCAATAATGTTTAATGTTGGTCACACCATAGTTTGCCTAATGTTTTAATGGGTAAAAATTAAATAAGTCATTTAGTTATTAGAAGGGTGTAATGGTTAATTATTTCAAGTTTTTTCTTCATAATTGGATACATTTCCTAGGTTAAATGTGGGTTGAACACTTAACGCATGAGCATTATAGCATTTTTCATGGTATAACACTTGTTATGACACATACTGATGATGCCCAAGTACATTATGATGATTGACCCCCTTTCTCATACACATATGGAGGGACACATGGCGCCTAGGGTGATAGAGGATGATTTCTTTTTGGCAGATGGGATGAGTTGCCAATTATTTTGATCATTCATTGCACCATTAGACCATTGGCATGAGTATTTATGTAGGTTGTTGCACGTTGGACCATCTTTTTGATAAGAGGTTGCCTCGTTTCTTGAAAGTTGGTTGTATTTCTTGAGGAGCGCTCTAGGGTTTGACCCTTCTTGGACCTTGGAGTGCCTAACCTCCCACACATGCTACCTTTTGGAGGAGCGCAATTGACCTTTGGACCACATTTATGGAGGTTGTTACATGTTGGAGGTATCCCACATGCTTGGGCGCTACGTTTGAGGAGGTTGTTCAGATTTAAGGGTCAAAACCCTAGATCTAACCTCCTACGTTTATTTCTTAGACCATATCTATGAGGGACTACCTTTTTGAGCATGCATTACATTCATCACATGTATTTTACCTAGATCTAATGGTGTGCACCCCTCTCCTTGAGCAATTGGTTAGGGTTTTGAGGTAGGTTAGTCCAACAACCTATTATTTTATGCATTTTGAATATGTCTAGAGGTTATTGGTCCAGTGTTATCGAAACCTGACCAGTCCAAGCAAAACCAATCGGTCCAATTGGTTTACAGGGGTTTCTAGTCCAAACCGACATACCAAACCAGAAAAGGCTAGTTCCACAAAATCGGTCGATCCAACCGGTTTACAAGGGTTTACGATTTGAACTGACGTGCAAAACCGGAAAAGGCTGGTTCCATACAGAACGGTCTCCCTACTCAAAACCGGCCAATTCCATACAGATCATACAGGTGCACACTTTTCCTCAATTTTTTTTATTTTTTCTTAAGACAAAACAAAAGGTTCAAGTGCGAGGAGGGGGGGGGGAATCCTAGGCCCCTACTAAAGCTATGTTGCAGGAAACGCCTAATTAATAGGCATACCAATTCTGAAAACTACATGAAACGTCAAAACCGGTACGAAACGCCACTGACCATATCGTACAACGCTTCGCGATTGCGAAACGTTGTATGATACAACCAACGACATTTCGACTCATACAAGTGGTGTTTTGATATCATTTTTTTTTTGTGGGCTCGTATGGGCGGCCAAGAGGATTGCAAGTCCCTCAAATGGGCTCAAAAATTGGTTTTGGATTTTGTTGCTTACATCATGTAATCAATGATATAGACATGGTTTTCCTTCTAATATCTCATTTTTTTCTCGCAAGATAATGTGTTCTTTATATATATATATACACGATGTTTCCATTTTTGGAGAGTCACGTTTCCTGCCATCCCTATTTGGAAAAATTCTATATGTTTCCTCATTTTGTGCAACTTAGTACTAAAGCTAAAGGTAGAGAACATGAAATTTAAAAAGGTAAACCCTAGACCTAGTCATCATCGGCAATATTAAATGGTAACATTAAATTCTTAAAGTAAAAAAGGTATTCTCCTTATCTTTCATTTTCTACCCTTTTACTTAAATTTTTAACATTACAATTAATTGTTTTAGGATGTTTGAGAGTGGTTCCAACCTCATCAGACTTCAAATGCAAAAAGTAGAACTTTTTATCCCATTCAGAATTCAACAGGCTCAACAATTTTTAGGATTTCAGGATTGCAATATTTCCATTGGATTCTATCATGTATGAGGGTATGGGATTGGCATTTAATCGAACACATCCACCCCTCTATGTACCTCGATGTTGGTGGTGCTGACTTTAGATTGATGTTGATGGCCGATAGCCTATTTATTGATGTACCTTGGTTCAAATATGGATTGCACTCGGTGCTATTTTGGTTGTGTGCACTCTTACTTGTTGTATACGTGAGAAACTTTGCATATTTATGTATAATGGTTTGAATTCTGATGGATGCACATGAATATTATTTTTTCAAATTTTGAATATTTTATGTATAATTTGGTCGACCAATTTTGTGGTCCAGTTTTTTTTTGGTTTTTATCCGGTTCTGGTTTCTGGGGTCAACCGGTTCAATGACTGGCCTGGTTCTGATAACTATGGATATTGCTCCTCCCGTGGATAGAATCATAGGTATAAGCTTTTGGCCCAAGTTAATGTTATTTTATTGGAGAATTTGTTAAGCCTCCACTCTATATAAAAGGCTACCCTCATTTGTATCTTGTTGTTGTTGATTAAAGAAATAAAAATTTCCTTTTGTCCCAAAGCTTCTAAGGTATTGGAGATCTTTCTCATGTCGTGAGGCATATGTGATGATTACAAGCTTGAGGTAACATGTTTTATTTTTTCCATTGTCAAGTTAGATTATCTAGTTCATGCATAGATAAAACCCTTATTGTTGGAATAGGAATGAATGAAAATCTCCTCACTTCTATATATGTTTTAGCTCTGGTAGCTTGGTTGTAGGTGGCATCCTTTGTGAATCTTCTAGGTTAATGTTATTTTATGTTGGAGTATATGCTAGATCTCTTGTTGAAGGTGTATGCCCAAGGGCAACCCTTCCATGGATAGAAATTTACATCAACCCCCAAAGTCTTGGAATGAAATCGGCATGATTTTCATAAAGTTTCTGCCAAGTACCTTCAAACAACCCAAGGAGAACTATCTTTAACCCCAAAAGCCCAAGGATCTAAAGGCACTAGTCATTTCTTCCATCTAACTGACCAAACCTAAATTTTTAAACCCGTTTCCCTTTCTTTCTTATAGAAATCTAAACTATTCAAGGCTGCCATCATTTCCAGATTTCTATCTCATCAAGCTACGTTATATTTCTCTGTTTCTTCATCATTTTTAAGCTTGTTGTAGTTGTTTTATATCTGTTTTATTTGATTTTCTAACAGCATTTGAAACATAAATAAAATTAACCCTAAGTAGCATCAAAAACATATATTTCACTAGGGTTTTTGTGTAAAATGACCACTTAAAAACTCTATTTTATTTCCACATCTTTATTTCAGATTTTTAATGGTTAAAAGTGTTTGTTGTCTCACATAGAATAAATTTGGAAAAGTAATTTTAATCACTTTTTTCAGGTCTGAAATTTTTGCTGAGCATTTAGCACTTTTATTTTCAGATTTCATATTTCTTCACTTGCTAGTATGCTACAAATCTAACTTTGTGAAATCTGTTTAGAGTGATTTTTCTATTTTTCCATTTATAAGTACATTTCAAAGCAAGATTTTATTTTATGACTGGTTATTCTATTTATTCACTTATTGGGCAACAATTTCATGTTTCAAATTAAGCACATTTACCATTATCAAGTGACTTTAAACACTCATAACTTATTATGGGATTTATTTGTATATTTTACATATCTTTAAGTTTCTAGAATTCAACATTTGTTGGTTACTAATGCATTGTCTTGTTCACAAATTGTTATAATATAAATTTGCTTTACATTTCTTTTACACAAGTCTCTTTTAAAATCAATGTTTATGTTTAAGTGGTTGTCTACATTCTTCACATTGAGCACTTGTTATGAGCAAAAACCTGTTGGAGCAGGATCAAGAAGGGACCAGTTTTGGGTAACGTGCGCAAGGATGTGGACTGTGCAAATGCAGCAAAGGGGCAGAAGAGCGCAAAAGATGGAAAAGAATTAGGGTTTTGGTCCATTAGGCATAGTTTTGGGTCTGTTTGTGGGATTTGGCCCCCCACTAAAAAAATATAGAAATAGGCAGTAGATAGAGGGATAGAGGCATGAGATGATATAATAGAGTAGAAGATAGGGAGGTAGAGGATGAGAGGTGAATTGTGGAGCTAATGAGTGCTGTAATATTATTTGCATGTTTTGGGGTTTATGTTGCGCAATGCGCGGGAGATGTATAATTCTGGATGACTGATAATGTGATGAAAATTCTCTCTGTGTACTGTTCAATGCTTCTTTCTTTGCACGCATACTGAATGTAATGTTGTTATGAATGTTATTCCTGAGTAGCAGATCTGAATATGTTTATGTTATAATTGTGTTCTAGATCTGATGATTATGCGCAGAACTGTTAGTGGTAGAATTGCCTCCTAACCCTTCTTGTCTGTAGAAACCTGGTTCCTACAGCCCCCTCAGATGCCTCGAGTGAGACTTCATATGTTTAACAGGTGATACCGTAAGGGCCGGTATCTAGGGATTTTGTTGGTATTTTATTGCTAGAACTTGGGTCTTCCCTCTGCACGCCAACAACACCCTTTGAATTTATTGACCTAATCCATATTTAGAGAAATAATTTTCATCACTTCAACAAATCTAGAAATTATTTGAAGTTAAGAAGATTTATCCCTCCACAACTAAAAGATCTCACTTTTGACTTAAAACATTGTGCTTCAATAATTCATTTGGCAAATCACTTCTGAAATTCACTTAAAGCTGGAAGAATTTAACTTGCAGCAAATGAACCCACTTTAATCATCACTTGGAATAATTGAAGCACTTGTCCATTTGTACAGTTTATTTTTGCATTTCCATTAATTCCCAGAATTAAGGATACTTGGATATGGGTGAATTTACTTCATTTTATTCAAGTCAATGAATGGAATAATGTCATTATTTCTAAACTCTTTCTAGCACATTCCATTTATTTTAAAAAGTTTGTTTCCATTTCAACACTTCTACAATTTTCACATTCAAATCTTTTGGAATTAATAAATCTGCAATTCACTCACACAACTTAAACAGATTTCAAGCAAACCTCCTAGCTCTCTTCATCTAAGAATCAAATCTAAAGATCAATTAACCTTTTAGGGAAGCCCCCCTTGACCTTTGAGAGCATGTCAACAGTGAGAGGAGTTATGCACTAAGGTGATAGTGGTGCCTTCTGTAGTTGCTCCTTGGTAGCACTCATGGGTTAAGACTTTCCCACTCAAGTGCCAAATCAAGCTATAACAAGCCCCATTAAGTGAAACATACGTCTATGCATAAGTGAATGTATTTTCTTTGGCCACATTAAGAAGTATGTAGTTAATGAGCATAAATGGAGCATAACCTATTCTTTTCTCTTGCTGGAGAACAAAGCTGATTTAATCAATCACTTATCCCCATCAACCATCTTACCTTTATATATTTGCTATCTTGAAGAAGTCTCATTGTCAATCCTCAGTTACAAGACTCATTGAGTTTAACAATCACTTGGTGAGTCTACTTGGCTCAAAACCCATGATGAATTGAGCCTACTCAGAAATGTAATACTCAATCAAACTCGAAGTTGCCGAGACTTGGAATGCTTGACCATATTTTCCAAGATATTAATCATATTTTCTTTGTGAATTTTAGTTATTTTTGTGTTTTTTATAAGACGAGTTTTATGGCAGGTTTTTCCCAAGCATTTGTTGAGTCCGAGTCATACACCTGCTCTTCAAGTTTGCAGAATCATTCTCAAGTTCGGGTCATATGACTTTGGAGAAGGGAAGGGGAAGGATTGCCATCTCTCCTGTCGTTTTCTACATAAACTTTCTGTTCTGCATTTGGCATGCTGCATTTCAATTTTTGGCCATTGTCTCTAAAAGCATTGTAGGATATGCACAAAGAGATATATGCAACAAGACCTGCTGTAACAGTGTTTGTTAAGAGTCCATCCCACCCCTTCATTTAGTGTGCTATCAAAGCACCATAGATATGTAGATCTCTATGTTGCATGGGAACTCCCAAAAAAATCCGTACCCGCCATTCCAGCATTTCGGGGAACTGGGGACTCCTAGGAAACATCCCCAAATTTTCAGGGACTTCATCGAGGACTTCAGGACTTGTTGGTCGTACAGTAGATGTTCCAGACAGATTTCAGGGACATCTCATGCAGATTTTGGGGATGATCTAGGCTAAGTCACCTAGTTCGAGTTCGACGACCTTGAAGTTCGACAAAAATTCGGCAATGAAAATTTTGGTGATAAAATTCGACATTAAATTTGAGAGAGCATAAAATTTGAAAATAAAAATATATCTATGAATTGTTTTAATAAAATTCAACATGATGATTAAAAACATGATAAAACTAAAAATAAAAATATTAAAATATCATTGCTAAGACACTTCAACTATAAAGTAAAAAAATTATAAATGTGTATAAAATTTTTATATATAACATGATGTATTTAATAATATTTATTTATAAATAACACTTTATATTTTAAAAAACTATATGAATGATTAAACATATATTTCATACAACATTAATCATGAATGATTAAACATATATTTCAATGTTGAACTTATAACTTGTTATCGAGACTTGATGGCGTCCGGCGACGGCGAAGCGAATATTCAGACTGGCGGCACAGAAGCAAGTGAATAGCGATGGCAGGAAATCTCGTAGCAATCTCTGTAGACTGCTACAGACTTACAGTTTCAGTCAAGGGTGTAGCACAGACTACAGAGTCCAGACTTGGGGTGAATTTAAACGATTCCGTCCAATTTAATCACTGTAAAATTCGATTTGTGTTCGCGTTGAAGTGTGTCATTAAATTCGGAGAATTTCAATGTACAAATTCGCCCGCTGATAAAGTTCGCCGAATTTCGATTTTGAAGGTTAAAAATCGGCGAACGCGGTGACTTAGGTTCTAGGCATGTCTCTTCAATTTTGACAACAGACATTGAAGATTGCACAATATGATCATTTTTCCATCCATTTTTTTCGTATTTTACTGAATCTAAATCTAAATCCAAATCTGTACAAAGTTGCAGCTCAAAACATGGGTTTTGTATGATGGGTTTTGATTTGGATTTCCAGTGATTTAACTATTGTCTTTTCAGCAACAACATTACAGCAAGCAAAACTGCCGTGTCAACAAACCAAATGCACCGTCTCAAAGGTCTGATCCTTGTGATTATTGCTCTTGTTCTTCTCATTTTTGGGGTCTCATCTTAGCTTTTACATATTGTATATGCATGTCCAGGAGTTATTCAAGTCCAGTTCTTCCACCATTCCAACCTCAAGCATTGTGAAAACCATCAGATTGTAGTGACTTGGATTGGGTACTAAATGTTTGAATAAATTCCTAGTCAGTCACCTTCTTAATCTGAAATATGAACCTGATCTCTTTACAAAATGCATGCATGTATATCTCAAAGTGTTTTGTAGTGGTTTTCAACACCGCTGTAAAAATATGCAGAACTTATTGAGAAGGGCATGCCTTTTAGCATAATCATCATAAACAAGAAATATGAGGAAGAAAATCTATTATAAAGAGAGGCATTCATCTCAAACTATTATAGAGACAGCCATTCGTCTCATAGACCTTTTACTTTTTAGCATAATCATCATAAACAAGAAATATGAGGAAGAAAAGCTATTATAAAGAGAGGCATTCATCTCAAACTATTATAGAGACAGCCATTCGTCTCATAGACCCTTCATGGACCTTATTGCATGTCCAGGTGCCAATAACGGAAATGGCATTCAGCCCTTTTCTATTGCCCAAGCTTTTTCAAAACTGGTAAGTGTAAGAGCTCTGCATAATACAATATAGTATAGACTATTATGCTTACATGCAGCCACAATGCTTATGGTGTTTTCTAAAAAAAATTAATATTTTTTGTACTTTTTTTTAATTTTCTTATTAAAAATTATGCAGAATGCATTTACTGGACACTTCCCCTTATTCCAAGGATGGTACCTAGGGTAAACCAGTGGTGCCTAAGTTCCAAGCACCTCTCCCTGAGGAAATCGAAAAGGGATAAAGGGATAAACCACATCCCCTGGTCCTGAAAACTAGTGCAACATAGGTAAATCTTCTCTTGATCTGGTTGGGAATCAGGATCAGCAAGTAGACCTTGATCTGGTTAGGGCTAGTAAGGTAATGTTTTGGCTGGAATAGAAGCACCTTGTTTGCAAAAGCCTCAAGTTAACATATTTCTTGCCTTGTTCTAGTTGGGGCCAACAAGGTTGTTTGAGCAATATAATGCTTTTACCTTGATTTGGTTGGGGCCAATAAGGTTGCAATTAATTGGTTTATTGTCTTCCTTGATGTAGTTGGGGATGGCAAGGGTGTTGCTGCAACATAATACATCAGAGAGTTGTGGCACTGAGTTACATTTGAGCCTTTTGAGCCTTGAGCTTTACTAGCTCAAAGTCAAAGTTTCCTGTGAATCATACTTCCTTTGTAATATCATTGCCTCAGCTCAAGGGTAGCAATTTTATGGAAATGCCTATGGCTGGGTGGTGAAGCTGTCCCCTGGAAATTGGTTCCAGAACTACAAAGACAAGTATTGAGGCCACAGGCCCGCTCTTACAATCTGTAATGCTTTTTAAAGAGATGCATAATTTTGAACCATACCTCCTTTGTGATATTATTGCCTCAGCTCATGGGTAGCATTTTTATGGAAATGCCTATGGCTGAGCTGTGAAGCTGTCAACTGGAAATTGATTCCGTAACTACAAAGACAAGTTTTGAGGCTGCAGATCCACTCTTAATCCGTTATCATTTTAAAGAGATGCACTGCAGTGAATTATATAATTGGGCTTTGTTTCTTAAAAATGTATTGCCTTCTAATGTCAATGTGACTTCAATGTTCCATGTTTTCACATGAATGTATTTTGGACTTGCATTATAGTTTGCATGCTATGATTAAGGCTGCTGCACCCCTCTCTCTCTTTCCCTCCAAAAATTGTTGTTTTCTAGAGAAGTAGGTATTGGTGAAAACAAATTATATTGGAGGTGGCTCACCATCATTCTTCGAAAGTCTTCTGCTACTTTGTGGACTTTCATAAAGCATTTGACATGATTCCAAGAAAGACCCTATTCTAGAGGTTTCATGACAATGGCATCTCAGAGACCCTCTTGGTGGCCATCGTGAGATTTTATGAGTCAGTGTTGGGTCATCTCTACACAACACACGAGCTCTCTGACTTTATCCAAAGTACCATTGGGGTAAAACAAGGGTGCCCCCTCTCGCCAACCCTGTTTGGGATCTATATTGATGAGCTGGAATATTTCCTCCATGAGCACATTTAAGCGGGAGATGGTTTCCTTCTTCATCAGTTGTTGATTTCCCTACACCTATTTGTTGATGGCTTGATCTTGTTGGCCTCCACCCCTGAGGACCTACAAAGATAGATTAATGCCTTGGGCAATTTTCATGACCTTTGGTAACTAAACCAAGGTTATGATCTTCAACGCATCAAAAAACTTTCTCTCTAACCCTACGCTACTGGGAATCGCTCTCCCCCCTACGAATCGATCCCAATTCGCGCTCCGGATGGAATTGATGATGGAATCGATTCCTGAATTCGCGATTCCCTCTCAAAAAAACGATCCCCGGTTTTTAGGGTTCGATGAGGAATCGACCCGGAATCAGTCGATTCCTCATCGAACCCTAATCGAACCAGGGCTTAAAAAACGAACCCGAAATCACTCCCGAAGTCGATTCCGCGAGCTGGGCAGATTTATGACAAAAAAATTTGATTTTTGTATTTTTTGGGGGAAGGTTTTTTGGTGGGCTAGGTCACTTTGGGCCAATAAAGGGTGAATGAGTCCATTTGGACTCATTCCATTACTCATTTGCTTGATTGGGAAGAGTTTGAGCTTGGAGTGAGTTTGCTAGTTGTTTGAGAGCTTTGAGCTTTGAGTGGGAGATTGAAGGGGAGAGCTTGCAAGGGAGATTGAAGCTTCCATAGAGACATTCAACCACCATTGAAGAGCTAAAAGGTAGGCTCTAAAAACTCATCTTTGTTTGTTTTTGCAATTTTTTTTCACTATGTTAAAAAATGGAAAACTTGCAATGTTCTCTTCTCCTACTCTTTCCAATTTCTTCTTCTCCATCATTCTATTGCAGGGAACAAGTGACTCTCATCTTGAATCAAGAAACATGATGGGTATGTGGTTTTGGTTTTTCATTCCACTTCTTCTCATTATGATGGTATTGGGAAGTAGATATGGTGGTGGTAGTGATGATGGGGAAGAGGTAATGAGTGATGCATACCAAGGAGAAGAGGAGGAAGGGGAAGAGGGTGATGATGATGAGAATGAGGGTGATGTGGGGCAAAAACAAAAAGACACAACACCTTTGTGGAAGTATGTGACAAGGCAAGGGGGAGGGAGAGGGAGTGGAACCACAAAGTTTGCATGCCCCCATTGTAATAAAACATACACAGGTTCATATACCTGGGTGAGAAAGCATTTGTGTGGGGTTATGCCATGCGACATCGGTAAGTCTCATGGAGTCAAAACTTGTGACAAAGTGGGAGCTAAAGAGAGAAGCAAATACAGGATGGAAGAAGAGGCCGCTCAAAACAACTCCAAGAGATCGAGGGTTGATTCTGAATCCCCACAGAGAATGTTTGGTAATGGAGCTGGATCATCATCGACTCGATCGGGAGCCTCATCTCCCCATGGAGTCTCGCCTATGCGAAGAACATTATCCGATTTCCTTGACCAAGGTTGTAGAGATGATGTGGATTCAAAAGTTTATAGGTTTCTCTATGCATGTGGTGTGCCATTCAATGTTCTTCGCTCACCCTATTGGCATGAAATGGTACAAGCCATCAATGGTGGCCCTCAAGGATACAGAAGCCCTAGGTATAACAAAGCTAGAACCGTGGGACTTGACAGGGAAAGAGCCAAAATCAATAGTGCTCTTGGAAAGTTCACAAATGATTGGTCCAACTATGGGGTATCCATTGTATCTGATGGGTGGACAAATGTTAAAGGCAAGCCATTGATAAATATTCTTGGCGTTTTTGCTAGCGGTGCGGTCTTCCTTTCAGCCCATGACTACTCAGATCGCTACAAGACCACTATTAATATTGCACAACCTTTACTTAAAACCATTCAGGAGATTGTGCCATACAATTTCATTCAAGTCATCACTGATAATGCTGCTAATTGTAAGGCAGCAGGAGCAATCATTGAGGATAAGTATCCCAACATATTTTGGTCAAGGTGTTTGGTTCACACATTGAACCTTTTGATGCATGATATTGTTAAGATGAAGGACCCTAATTAGCGATGGATTGGTGCCTTGTACAAGAGAGGTAAGAAAATGATCAAATTTATTACCAATCATAGCATGGCCCACCACATTTTTTGCAATCACTCTAAGTTGGAGCTATTGAAGATTGCAAAGACTCGATTTGCTAGCTACTACCTCACCTTCAGGAGGCTTTTGAAGGTAAGAGAGGCATTGGCTAGTATGGTCTCAAGTGATCCATGGCAGGAATTGAAAGACAGAGCTGCAAGTGCATCAAATAGAAGTGACTTTCAGGAGGTGGAGGACACCGTTCTTAAAGGTCATTTTTGGTCACAGGTTAGGTATGTTCTGCAGTTCACCAAGCCAGTTTATAACATGATTCATTTTGCAGATATAGATCAGTCAGTGATTTGGGAGGTATATGAGCGGATGGATAGCATGCTTGGTCAAATGAAAGACATTGTTGAGCAAAGAGATGCAATCTTGTATGACCATATTCATAAACAGGTGGTCAAAAGGTGGGATAATCTAAATGTTCCACTCCATGCCCTTGCATATGTCCTCACCCCAAAATACTATTCTCCAATTTGGTTGGCCCAACCTGCACATGGGGGTGGAGTTAGGAAAAAACCCCACACAGATCCAAAGGTTGTTGTTGGATATATGCAAGCATTAGACAAGTTGGTCCCTGATGAGGAAGAGTGTGCTCAAGTACGGAGTGAATTGAGTGAATACATAAGTGAGCATGGACGCTTTGGTTCCGTTTGTAACCAAAGATCGAGACAGATTGGATCCTATCCTTTGGTGGAACATGCATGGCTCTAGAGCCACATATTTGCATAAATTGGCGGTGAGGGTGCTATCACAGGTTGTTAATAGCTCTTCTGCAGAGAGGTGTTGGAGCACCTACAACTTCATCCACAGTGTAAAGAGAAACAGTCTGAATGTAGATCGCGCAGAAAGCTTGGTTTATGTGCACTACAACTTGAGGTTGTTGTCCCATTATTGTGAGGCGGCCAAGAATGATAGAACATTTTTTACTTGGGACAACAATCCAGAGGAGGCTAATGTGGAGGATGGAGCCATAACATTAGAGCGCTTGGAGGATGAACTATTGGGTGATCATGATGATCCAATTACAGGTACCCGTACAGAGATGCCACCCCCAAGCAGAAGCAGCTTTCCGGATGCAGGATTTTTGCCTTTAGCTTCACAACGTCCAAGTTCAGCCCGTGGGGGCCATTCATCTTCATCTCATGTTCCACGATCACTTCCACCAGCACCTATTCCACCTAGACCACGAGAAAAGAAATTGGAAGTTTCTCGTGGCAAGTGGAAAGCTTAGTAGATCCATAGTACTTTGTATTTCATTTTCATGCTTATTTAGCGGTTGGCCTATTTTGTAAACATTATGGCCTAGTTTGATGGCAAATATTATATGTTGAAATTTGAAGGTTGATGTTGTTGATGATTGATGATTGATGATGATCATTTAATGACAATGTTATAAGTTATAGCTCCTAGAATCTAGATGATTAATGTTATATCAATGTGTACTAAATGGTTATATGAATATCTAGATTCTATGTTTTCATGTTTTCTATAGCTAATTTGGCATAATACATGTTTTTTTTAATTTATATGCATCAAAATATATTAAAATATATATTATATAAAAAACGCTCCTGAAACGGAAGCCTTTGAAAATTTCGCTTTTCGCTCCCGCTCCCAACAACGTAGCAGTCTAACCTACATTTTCACTTCCGAAGGGAAGCAATTGAGATCACAACAACGTACACCTATTTGGGGGTCTAGTTTGTGGGGCCTCGCTTTAGCATGCATCAAGCTGTCTGGCCCTGGCTCAACAAAAGGTATGGCTCCCTCATCCTCCTCAAGAGACAATGTTTTCAAAATTGGTTTCAAGACACCTCGTCCAAGCTTCACCTTTTGGAGACAATCATCAAACCTTCAGTCTTATATGGTTCAAAGATTTGGGGACCCAATTTCTTGTTGGGGACCAATTTGTTGTATATCAACTAGACCCGTCCTAAGAGAGACGAAACTCTTCCTCTCAAGCTCATCATTCAATGCAAACTATGATCCCCCAACATATTGTTTAGGTTGAGTTTGAAGCCCACCCTTTTCTCCTTGAGGTCTTTTATCATCTGATCTCATTCCTACATAGAGTCGGGACCTTTGGGGACTATACCTCTTAGAGAGTGAGGTACCCCTACTTTCCACCATGCTCGTCAAAGACCCTTGCCTCAAACTATCCCACAAGTCGTGTGCATGAGTGGTAAAGGCCTCTCGACTTCTTTAGTCAATGACCCTCTCCCCAGTGCACCTCCCCCCCATTAAGGTACTCTCTAGACACACCAAGCCACCTTTGGTTGACTACACAAGAACTGAACCAAGCCATCAAAGAAGACATCTATAGATTTTACATCCAAGTTACTTGGAGCTCACCTCCATAGACCCTCGACTCGAATATGGCCTTCTATCTAGAGCACTTCTTGGAGTTGCAGTATGTCATCATTATCCATCCCCCATACACACAAAGAAACTGGATGCACTCACTCAAGATCCCTCTAGGTCAACTCCAAGTGGGATCTTATAGACTTTACGTGGAGATCGATCACCATATCCCACATCCAAGCAAGCTCTGGCAGATCTACCATTTACAGGAGTTGAAGACAAAGATGCACCTCATTTTTAGGGGAGGCTTATACTATGAGATCAAGGAATGCTTCTACCACTTTTATCGGGACTCCGGGAGCTCCCTCTCCACTTTCTTTCAACATCGTCATTAGAGATGCCTAACGCTCTTCATTAGGAAGATACGTCGGCACATATCTCAATTATTGTTGCCCAGCCTCACCAAGTGTCAATCAAGAGGATCACCCCATACTTTCAAGTTGCCTCTTCACTTTAGAGAAACGAGTGATCGAAAAATATTCAAATTATTTCAAATCATAGAGCTATAAGACCTTAAGTCTCCCCTTGATCTCCTCACTTCAGGTAGCAAAACAACCTCTTTGAGGCCATTTCAAAGTTGTCAAATTCAGCCACAAAATACACATTAGAGTGACAAATGTACTAGCTCCATATGGTTCCTAATCACGACACCTCCTGCCTAGGAGAGCAAGGCTTCCTCACTCCTACACCCCCCCAAGGATCATATAGTCAAACCCCCTTATGATGCACAATGACTCCTACAACAAGCCAATACCCCGATACAAGATTCGACCCAACAAATTACTTCCTACTCCACAGTGCTACCTTTAGGAAGGGGCACTAAGAGACAGTTCGATTGTAGCGCAGTCGTAACCTCCAAATTAGTGCAAACCTGCGAGACCCTCCATCCCTCAGGATCTCAGCGTCATGACAGGACTAGACCACCCCTTCCCTTGAGGCAGACGAGACCCCCTAGGCCTTAGTGATGGGATACCTCCTCTCAACAGCAGCACAATGGGTGGCCCATGTCTACCACTAGCTCTTCCGTTGGACAACATACTATCTTGAGTTTCCTTCATTTGGCCTCGAATGTTAGAAGAGATGGGTCTATTCCATAATAGACCTACTTCATTACTGCTAGATCTTCTTGACCCTAGATCTTTTACTCTTGTACGTCTCCACTCTTGTGCAGTCTCCCGTGCTCGGGGTCGAGGGATCCTCATGTTTTTCATGACCTAGCATAGATTTCATGCTCCATTATACTCTACTTTCCTTTACTAACTTCTGCTTTTTATAGGAGGTCGTTTGGTACTCCTACTTTGTAATAACATCTTTGTACTTAGCAATCCCATTGGCCTACTTTGTGGTCATTAGTTGGACATTAATAAAATTTTATCTTCTCTCCCACTGTATCACTACACATAAACCATTGTTATCCATATCGTTTGATTGGAGTTAGACTTTATGATTTTCTTGTCTAGACACTTATTTATACTACACTCATTTTGTTTTCTTTCTCTTACTTTCGGCATTACCTAGGAGTTGCCATAGCACTCCTGTTAGTTTTATACAATTATAGCAGTATAATTTAATTGCAGATAAACAATTGGATCACTAAGAGAATAACCAAGCACGAAAACAATAAACACAGGGATTTTATCCTAGGAAACCCAACAGGGAGAAAACCTAGCAACCTTCATATAGAGATAATCAGTCTCGAGAACAGAGTACGGATAAAAGAGAGAGAAATAGAAAATTTCTCCAAGAGAAAACTCCAAAAATCACTTCTCTAGCTACAGATGCGAACTTCTCTCTCTCCTTGAGCGAATTGCTTGAGTGAAGTGAGTGACTTAAATGAGGCACACGACCTCTCTATTTATACACATGAAAACTGACCCTTTTCCCTTACTAGGCCGACTTGTCTTGGGGGAAGATAAAATTAATATTTAATAATATTTTCTTTATGTATTTTCACCCCAAGGTTTACATTGATTCTTTCAAGGGTTTACATGATCAAATACATCAATATCTTCTCTCGTAGGAGGTACAACAATAATATAGTAAAGTAAATAAGAATAACTTCCGAAGTTGCACTATTTCCAACACTCCCTCTCAACAAGGAAGGTATTCTTTGGACACGGTCATCATCAGCATCACGATCATCTGGATCTCATTTGTCTCAATCATCTCTATACATATTGAAGGTTGTCAACACAGTCTCAGTCCATCGAGAAGTGTCATCATGCATCTACTCTACACACTCCATTGATACATCCATACATCAGCTCACCAACTCTACACAGTCCATCGGAGAGTCCAACATGCATCATCTCAACCCAGTCCATCGGGGATCAATACAATGTGCCTCAACTCAACCCAATCCATCGAGGAACATGCACAAGGAAAACGTGCCTCAGCTCAACCTAGTCCTTCGGGCAACATGCACCAACTCAACCAGTCCTTGGGTGAGTCCAAGAGTACCAGTGTGCGCCAGTGTGCACCAGCCTTTCCATCCCATCTCAAGATGTCTGAGAGATCTCCTCACTCTTTTTAGAGTGATCTAAAGAATGCACTAAATCTCCCCATCATGTCCCATGATGTCCGAGAGATCTCCCCACTCTACAGAGTGTCTGGGAGTGTGTGTTGGCCTCTCCATCCTATCAGGATGTTCGAGACATCTCACTCTATCCGAGAGTGATCCGGAGAATGCAGTGGCGTCTCCATCCTATTAGGATGTCCGAGACATCAAAGTGATCCAGAGAATGTAGTGGCCTCTCCATCGTATCAAGATGTCTGAGAGATCTCCTCACTCTATCCCAGAGTGATCCGGAGAATGCTTGGTCTCTTTATCATCTTTCCCTCTCAAGGAGGGACACGTTATCTTCCACACCAAGTCTTCCACGAAAGTATACAAACTTTATCCTTGGAAGAGGCTTGGTAAGAACATCTGCAGTCTAGTCATCTGTCGAAACATACTGTAGCTTGACCGCACTTTTCTGCACCATATCACGAATGTAATGATATCGAATCTCTATATGCTTCGACTTGTCGTGGAATACAGGATTCACTGACATCTGCACATAGCTCTGGTTATCACAGTAAATCATAGTTGGCTCTGGAATCTGGCCAGACAATCCCACAAGGAGTTTCCGAAGCCACACAACTTCCCGAGCTGCAGTGTTAGCAACCATGTACTCGGCCTTTGCAGTACTAAGTGCTACTGAGGTCTGCTTCCTGCTGCACCAGGAAATCACTGCAAAACCCAAGCTGAAGCAACACCTGGAGGTGCTCTTCCCATCTGCAACACATCCGGACCAATCTGAATCTGAAAATCCCTACAATCTCAAGTCACATTCTGAAGCATATCTCAGGCCATATCCCACAGTGCCATGCAAGTACCTGAGCACATGTTTTGCAACAACCCAATGAACCTGTCTCGACTCGCACATAAACTGGCTGAGGCCATTCACTGCAAAACATATATATGGTTTGGTATTTGTCAGGTACATCAAGGTTTGGTATTTGTCAGGTACATCAAAGATCCAATCAGTTGGCGATACATAATGGGATCAATCAAATATGAATCAGAAGGGGAGTCCCTTAGCTTCTTCAGATTTGCATCCATCGATGTGGCCATGGACTTGCAGTCCAACATTCTGAATCTCTTTAGTATGTCAATGGTGTATTTTCCTTGACTCAAGAAAATCTCATTGTGCCTCTGCCATACTTTTAATCCCAAGAAGTAATGCATCAATCCAAGATCCTTCATTTCAAATTCAGAGGCAAGCTTCTTTTTACACCATACGATAAGTTTATCATTCCCAGTGAGAAACAGATCATCAAGATAGAGTACCAAAATCAGTGGCTCAACATCCACAACCTTGTAGTAAAGGTTGGGGTCTGCATCACTCTTGGTGAATCCCAAGCTCACCAAGTATCCATCTATCCATCCATACCAAGCACGTGGTGCTTGCTCGAGTCCATATCGGGCCTTTTTCAGCCTGCATACGTGGGACTCCTTTCCATGGACAACAAACCCTTTTGGTTGTTCAATATATACTTCTTCCTCGATACCACCATTGAGGAAGGCGGTTTTGACATCCATCTGATGCAACTTCCATCCCATAGCTGAAGCAATGGCAATAATCGCCTAATGGAAGTATATCGAGCCACGAGAGAAAATGTCTCATCATAATCGACTCCCTCTTTCTGAGAGAATACTCTAGCAACAAACCTAGCCTTGTGTTTTTCAACACTGCCATCTGCTCCATGCTTGATTTTGTAAAGCCACTTGGAAGTCACTACTGACTTCCCACCGGGTCTCAGTACAACCTCCCAAGCATCATTCTTCATGATGGATTGGTATTCTTCCATCATGGCATCCTTCCATACTTGGTGCCTGGAGGCCTCTTCATAGGTTGAAGGTTCTGAGTCAATGATGTGATCATCAATGCTACATAAGTCGGGAATCTCTGAGGTCTCTTACTTTCTCAAAAAGTACCATGTGGAGCTTCATGCCCCTCTACATCCTGCAATGTCTGTTGTGCCCATCTAGGCCTCTTATGGCCTACTGCAATATATGTGGGAGCATCGACTGGCTCAACTGGATCAATGGGATCGAGCAACTCATCATTCTCGTCTAACTCCCTCTAAACTGCTGGAGGGGAAGATGATCTCATATCCTTAGGATCTATCAGCTCCTCATCATCGATCTCCATATTGGATCCTCTAGCTCTTCTGATAGCCATATCTTCTTCAAAGGTCACATCCCGGCTGACCTCGATTTGCCTCAATCCTGGGATGTAAATTCCAGTGAAGCACCACTCGGTTGGGACTCGCGAGTCTCCCCGAGCGGCCTCCCACACCGCATAATCGGCAAAGACTTGACCCGACACTTGTGGACTCGCCCACTTGCTGGATCCGACGGACAATCGACGAACTCGGCAGCACGCTACGAAAGGGGAAGGACACCAAAAATTATTTCCGCGGGTTGAGGGTTCGTGACAGTTCCAGTTTGTGACATTCATAGTTGCACTGAAGGTTCATGCGGCAGGCTGGCAGCTCGTTGCGGTGAAGGTTATTGAACGTTCGGGCGTGGATACTCACCATGGAGCACCGTGAAGAAGCAAGTTTTCAGTATTGACTGCAGTTGCGCGTCTTCGCGGGCCGGCAACAAGTTTTCAGTATTGACTGTAGTTGAGCGTCTTCGCGGGCCGGCTGTGCAGTAATTTTTTTATTTTATTTTAATTTTTTTGATTATATTACGTTATGGCTGGTTTAAAATTTATGTTATATAATTTTTATTATATAGTTTTTATTTATTTATAGTTTATGTTATATTGTTTTTTATTTATTTATTTGGTTATATAATTTTTTTTTAATTTTGTTATATATTTTATATATAGTATATATTATTTCTGTAGTTATTTTATTAATATTTTTTATTATATAGATTTTGTTAAATAGTTTTGTTTATTTATATTTTTTTGTTATAAAATTTTTTATTACATATTTTTTATTTTGTTTTTTTTAATTTCTGTTTTATTTTGTTTTTTATTTTTATTTTTATTTAAGTTATATGTTTTAAATTTATATTTTTTTATTTTTTTATATTTTATATTTTATTTTGTATTTTTTTAATTTTATATTTTATTTTATATTCGGAATTCAGTTATTATTTTATTTTATATGTTTTTGTCCAAAATGTACAATATTTTTATTTTTTTCCTATTTGCCGAGTCTGTCCCGAGTCTTTCCCGAGTTTTTCCCGAGTCCCTGAGTCATATGCCAACCGAGTCTATCCATCCATACCAAGCACATGTATGTAAATTGGACAGCCAAAGATACAAAGATGACCCACTTATGGTTTCATTCCTGTGAAAGCTTCTTCCAGAGTCATGTTCTTCAAGATTTTATGAGGGCATCTCTTTTGTACATAGATAGTTGTTCTAAACGCTTCTACCCACAAGAACATAGGTAGACTCTAGTCATGTAACATGGCTTTGGCTACCTCAACAATTGTTTTGTTCTTTCTTTCTGCAACCCCATTTTGTTGAGGGTTGTAGGGAACTGTGAGCACCCTCTTAATTCCTACTTCCTTGCAAAAATCATTGAAGTTTCTAGAGGTATATTCTCTACCATTATCTGATCTCAAGATCTTGATCCTCTTTCCCGTCAAATTCTCAACTTGTGCTTTGAATTTACTTAGCACCTATTCGGATTCCTTTGTCTTGAGAAAGTATACCCAAGTCTTCCGAGAATAGTCATCAATAAATGTTACGTAGTAATAATAGCCACCCAATAAAGCAACAGTCATGGGTCCGCACAAGTCGAAATGCACTAGATCCAAAATTCCTTTAGATCTACTTTCACTATTTGGGAAGGACCCCTTAGCATTCTTGCCAAGTGCACATCCTCTACATATTCCATCACTGTCTACATGAAGTACTGGTAGACCAGTCACTATATTCCTTCATGATGGAAAAGCTTTATAGTTCAAATGAGCAAGTCTTCTATGCCATAGCTCACCCATACTGGAAGAGTCAAGTACTAAGGCTTGAGCTGGTGGTGCGCTCAACCTGTATAAGCTCTCCTCTCGTACACCAATTACTTTTGTTGTATTCATGGTTGAGTTCTTGTGCCAAGCAAGGACTTTCCCATTAGAAAATGCAACTTTATAACCCTTGTCCACCAAAGCTGATATGGAGACAAGGTTTCTTTTCATACAAGGTGCATATAACACATCACTTAGATGTAGAGTATCACTAGATTCCAACTGAAGTGAGGTAGACCCAGATCCCTTCACGGTATAATTAGCATCATCCCCAAGTACAACCCGTAGATGGGATTCTTTCTCAACTAATTCTGAAAGATTTTATTTATACCCAGTCATATGCTTATATGCACCACTATCTATTAGCCATGTATCACTAGTGGTGGGAACCGTACCTAATAAAGCTTATATGAAGAAGAATTTTGAGCGTTCATTGTTCCTTGACTTCTTGTGATGGGTGTCTTCATCCATATCAACGGTTGGGGCTTCATGCTTCCTTCTAATCATCTTGACTGCAGATCTGGACCAGAAACCCTAGCAGGAGCTAGGTCAAAAATGAAGTTTGGATTCTTGCAAAACTAACTCCACAGATAGATGCACCCTATCAAGGCGAGTTGAGAGAAGGTAAGATCGAGCCAAATATGTGGATCAGACAGTACAAAAATTGAAACCCTAATTTCTGCAGTAACTATCGCAACTGCAGAATTAGGTCAAAAATGAAATTTCTCAGAACTGGAATTTTCCTTCACCAAAAGATGCGCCTTCCCTAGGGCGAGATTTCCAATGCTCTTTTCAAGCCAAACTGAAGAGGGAAGGCCCCGAAAAGTGAAACCCTAGTTTCCGGCAATGGCTTCTTCTAGTACTGCTCTGATAGCATGTTAGTTTTATACAATTATAGCAGTATAATTTAATTGCAGATAAACAATAGGATCACTAAAAGAATAACCAAGCACGGAAACAATAAACACAAGAATTTTATCCTGGGAAACCCAACAGGGAGAAAACCTAGCAACCTCCGTATAGAGATAATCAATCCTGAGAACAAAGTACAGATACAAGAGAGAGAAATAGAAAATTTCTCCAAGAGAAACCCCCAAAAATCACTTCTCTAGCTGCAGATGCAAACTTCTCTCTCTCCTTGAGCAAATTGCTTGACTGAAGTGAGTGACTAAATGAGGCACACGTCCTCTCTATTTATACACATGAAAACTGACCTTTTTCCTTTACTGGGCTGACTTGTCTTGGGGGAAGATAAAATTAATATTTAATAAATCTTTTCTTTGTGTATTTTCACCCCAAGGTTGACATTGATTCTTTCAAGGGTTTACATGATCAAATACATCAATATCTTCTCCCGTAGGAGGTACAACAATAATATAATAAAGTAAATAAGAATAGCTTCCAAAGTTGCACTATTTCCAACAACTCCCACTTTGTAATTCACACTGAATGCATCGTTTAGTCCCATTAACCTACTTTTGTGGTCTTTTTTTGGACATTAATAAAATTATCTTATCTGATCTGATCTTATCGGAGTCTTAAGTCGGAGATTGGGTTAATATGAATATTAGCTAGCTAGTGTCTTATCTAATCATTGTAAAAAGGTTATAAACTTATCAAGTCTCTATTGTGCATTCTGCTTTATAGAAGTGTGATAGCAACTATGCTCGATGTCTCAAAAGAGTATGGAGATTGGAATAAATGCCCATGCATATTATTGTAAATAAAGGTTGGATGACCTGTGTCCTCACGATGCACTTGTGCTACTCCTGTGTTAAGTCCAGTTTCAAGTTGACAACAATATCAGAGGTCAAAACTTCAATGTAGCACAAGTCTCAACCCTGACTGAGTGAATGGCAACTAAGGCTGAGTGAATGGCAACTAAGGCATAAGGCTTACCAATTAACTGGTTATTGCAGAAATAGCATCCTGAACTTAATCATTGGGTGCCAACTGCACATAAGCATCCGAAATGAGTTTACAGTGGAAGCATAAGATCAAGAAGTGACTAAAGCATATGTTTTATCAGAGCTTGGTGTTATCAAGAAGTGGTCCATCAGGGTTATCCATCAGAGACTCGATTGTATAATCCCCGGAATAAAATGCATTGAAGCTCTTGGTACTTACGAAGGATGGAAGTGCTGCTGGCTTGTCAAAAGCTGACCACATTGCTTTTGGCATCATATAATATTATAATCTCAATACAACACATTCCCAAGGAAGACATTGGCGATCTTTGTTATTGCTTATTGGGTTTTCAAAGCATAAACTCATTCCTCGGTACCTGAGATTGCAGCATACCAATAAAAGAAAGTTGCATGACAGTATGAAGTTAATGTGAGTCACCCATAATTTGTATAAGAGCCAAGCTTTGTGAAGCTGCAAAGAGTACAACCAGAGAGACCCTACAGACCGATGCAGACAGCTGATATGCTACAGAAAGGTATCAAAGCACTCTGAACGTGCTTTTTGGGTACGAATGTACAAAGGATGCACGATTAACTCGTACCAGAACTCAAGCTCGTTGCAGTGTGCGAAATTAAAAGAACAGGATAAAGCATTGTCAGAGTAAAAGCTTAGGCAGACCGGCCACATGACATAAACAGCAAACCTACTAGTTAGCTGATTATCGATTCTGAGTATCAGGAGAAGAAATTTTGTTAGCCCCGTTCCAATATTGGCATATCAAGCCTAAGGCACGTTAGACCAGATCAAGTTAAAATCTTAAAACGTGAAATTCCCAGGCACTAAATGGTTTAAAGATAGCAAACCCTTGACAACATAAAAATCACTTCCAACACTAAATGCTGAACTCCAAATAGAAAACATCCAACGACATTTGTGGCTTATTGAACAAAAATCAAATACAGAATATTTAACAAGTGGACTCCTGGGGCTTTATTGACTACTATATGCTAAAGTAGAAAGACAGGCGACAAATGTACAAAAAACTAAGTAATGTGAGGATTATTAGTTTTAAGTTGTAGCCTTCCATAGTTGGAGTGTTAAATAGCATATAGAGCTTAAAATAACACCTCTGCACCAAAGATTTTGTTTGTAGGGTTCAATTGCTATATTGTGGTACGCCAGAAAACGCATTTTCATTAAAGAGTTGAATCTCAGATTCTGGAGGTGAGCTGGCATTCATTGAAGGTTATGAAAATAAAAATAAAAACACAACCCCTGCAACTACAACTAGAGGCATTTATCTTCAAGAGCACATTTACTTACAAAGACTGAAGATTTGTCAAGTTCCCAATGCCTCGAGAGAGAGTACCAGACAACTTCTGGCTGGGGATTCCCCTGCCATTTACAAAATATCATAGGCCTGATTACAACAATGTTAAGTTTTCTGATAAACACTCAACTAAACAGAGAAAATAAGCTATACGCTAACCGACATTGCAGTAACAGATCCGTCTGGCGAACAAGTGACCATGCTCCAACTGCAAGGGTCCACCGAGTTTGCATCCCACGCCTCCAATGCATTGTTTGGGTCATTCAGCTGGTTCTTTATTGACATTAATGCTACCACTGCAACAGGAAAATTGGGTATCAGTAAAAATGAAGTGGATACCGGAAAAAATGAAAACCCAGGTCAGTTCTTTGATAATTTGAATCAAACAATGAAGTATAAGAAATGGGCAAAAACAAAAATAGAAAAACCCGTTCCAGTTTTACTGATAAGTCGATTATAGTGAAAAATGCATCGAATACCTTCATAGTTGATCCCATTTGGAGACAGGGATGCTGTGGTGCTAGTAATAAGAATGAACAGCATTAAAGAGGCAACGAGAATGGGACATTCGAACTTGTATTCCATTATTGCAGAAACCCTATACTCCAATCCGCTTCAAGCAGTGAATGCAGGCATTTAATTCCCATTCATTTCAAGCGGTGATGATTGTAAGAGGAAGTGTAGCAAGCTGCACACTGCCCTAAGCTAAAAGCTAAACCATGCGAAGGTGTTTTCACTACCTAGTTATTATCACTCTGTGGGCCTGGGTCTGCCACATGTCAGACTCACTAGCCCTCCCCAATCTCTCAAATGGCCTCCTATGATCCATGTTACATGGGTGAGGATGCTGAGCGGGCTCCACTTGGTATTTAATGGCGGTATGTGATAATGCCCTCGTGGCCAACCATATGATGTTTGTCTGCAATATGACGTTACAGCTTGCAAGCTCCTTTTTTGACCTGAAATATGATGTTACGAACTCCAACTTTTTTTTGGAGGACGGGTCACGTTAGTATGTCATTGACAATGGGCAAACGGTAACCAGTAACCACCATGTAGACTTTTTGACAGGGACTTTGATGTGAAAGGTAATGAATGCATGGTTTTATCTATGTTCTCTTTTTAATTTGGTAAATATGCATGGTTTCAACTATGATCTCCTCTGCAAATGTGTATGGTTTCTTTACTCTCTTCAATCTTATGCAAATGTATTTGCTTTTTTTTTTCAATTAGAAAAATATTTATATTTTATTAACAAGTATAAGAAAGATAGATTAATACATCTCCCTACGGGGAAAGAATAAATGAGACCGTCTCACTAGACTAAGAAAAACATCAAACATAAAGACCAACCACCATAAAATGACAATACTAAGAAGAGCAAAGCGAACAGAAAATAATAACAATCAAAACAAAAAGATCAAAAAAATGTGTATGCTTTATTTACTCTCTCAAATCTAACAAGTGTGTATGATCTCATTTCTCTCGCTGTGACCTTATTTCACTAAATGAAATCAAATTTGTTATTAAATAAATGATATAAATCAATATAAGAAAATTGTTTTTAAAAGATTGATATAAATTTTATTTTTATATAAATATCTTTATTTATATTTAAAAATAGACAAAATTAAAATGGTGAGTAAATCATTTCATATACTGAATTAAAAGGGAGTAAACAATGTTTCTAGAATTTATCATACAAATTACTCTATGGTATATTGGTAAAGGTATTGTTAATGTTTTCTAATGTGGCAAGTATGAAGGGTAATTTTTATTCCTAAAGTATATATCCATGGGCACTGGGGAAGCCATCAACAACAAGATAAAGGCATTGGAAATTTACCAAGAATTGAAACTTGTCACCACTCGCACTAGGATACTCTTATGGTCATAAAAGACTTCTCATTTGATTATCCATGTAATGAGAACATAAGGGAAAAGGGCATCACTCATTCTAGATATTCTTTCTCTTATCAAAAGCTCAAATTCAGTTATTCAACCAAGCTCACTACACTTATGTTACAAAGAAAATAATTTAGAAGTTGATGAAATGGCGAATATAGAAGTGCCTTTGAACGAAAGATTGTTTCATAAAATTGGATTTGTAGGGACCTCCACAACTCTACAAGTCATCGCATGAAGCCATTCATAAAAAAAAGTTGGATTAAAGTGGAGGAATGGGGGGACGACTCCAACCAAGCCCTCTCCACCACCACATATCATTTCAATTTATTAAAATGGGAGGGTCATTCAAAGTCCTCGGTCCTTTTGTCACTTTATGACATGCAATGCCAAGTTGCCTCCACATTCTTTCCATCCACCAAAATGCTTCCAATCCAGCTTCCATCTCCAAGAAAATTATCAGTCAACCACCAAATCATTCAACCAACACCAATAATAGTAGTTGCAACAAGAAAATTAACTAGAGGTGGATGGAGTATCCACCAGAATCTCAATCCTTTGAAGGTGAATACCTCATGCACCAGAAGATATATCTTACCCTTGATGAAAGTGCCTTCTCTAGAACTTAGAGTCGAAACACAAGACTCTCTTTGTGATTGGACTCCCCATCCCATGCCATGGACTTACGTTGCCTCAAGTGCAGAGTGGAAGAAGAAATTGGGCTAGAGTAGAGTTGATGCGACATTTGCATTGGCGGCTCAAGAAATGTAGATGATCTTGGAGGATCAAACGTCTTGAGTTTGCACAATGACAACACAACAAACCCCTGATAACATTCAGGTAACTGAAGACTATCTACATCATTTAAAAGAATTGGAAATTGAAGCCAATATTCAATTTCGAATTTGAAAGTAAAGAAACAGAGCTAGAGGCAACCAATGCACTTGAAGAACTAGTTTTTTGTTTGCGTTTGCATTTTTCAACTTTCCAATGGGACTTCTGGTACCCCACCTCGCCTAACACTTGGTCCGCCAACAAAAACCTAGAACAATTTCGGTTCATCTATTCATATGGGATCTCTAGCTACCACTCCATAAGGGTGTTAGTTTCTGTTCAAAATGTAATTAATGTGCTATCGATGCTCACTACTTTTAGGAAAATACAATAGATAATATCATAGTAGATATTGGTAGTGAAAGTCCTATATAAGACTATCGAATCCAAATTCTGAACATCTAAGCTCTTTTGGTATTTGCCAAAGTATATCCAAATTGAGTATTTTATACCATATGAACTAAATCATAGCCTTTTGAATGTACAAAATAATCATTTTGATTAAAAATCGGTATTAATGCTTCCAAATCTCTCTTCCATGTTAAAGAGACTTTGTATTTCATAACTAAGTTTTTTATAATAATAAAATGTACCTCAAATTTGTATTCTTTATCTAAGTAAGATAAGTGTGTAGATAAAATACATTTACCTTTTTTTATAGAGTTTTCACTTTAATAAAATCTTTGTCATTAATTTGTCCATTAGATGTAGCTTAGGTGGTTGGGAGGATTGATTGTTACCCTCCCCACCAAGGTTCAATTCTTGTAAGTGACATGATGCTCTTGTTGAGCCCCTTTGTAATAAACGTGTGGATTGTGGATTATGTAAATCTGGTCATACCTTGATTCTTGTGTTGGAATGTCAAGCGTTGGTAATCAAAATAATAACACACTTATTAATCATTTAACTACTTTTAATTATTTTAAGAACATGTAATGCAAATTGTTTAAACTAATTAACTTCCCTACAATTAACTATTCTCAAACAAAACAATCTTTAAAAAAAAGTATACAAACACTAATTAAGTTATTATGATAAAGAATATTATTCTAAGAAAGTCTCTTAAAATTTCCACATATGATCTCCTAATAACTTAAGGAGTAGTCTATTTATTCTAAGTTTTGGATTTTACGATGAGTTTTGGTCGGAATCCGCTAAAAAAAATTGGTAAAATCCAAATTTGGGAGTGTTTAAATTGTGTTTTTGAATTCATAAATAGATTCAATGCCCTCGAATACCCCCATGGTACCCAAATTATGCAATTTTCATAGCTAATATATGTGATTGTGAGTTTTTTTTAAGATTTCCAACCCTACTTCCAACAAAATAAGACGAAAAATATACTCCAAAAGGGTTGAAAACCTATAATATTTAGACTACACCATAACTTAATTATTTAAAAAAAAAAAGATCATAATAAATACATTAATACATCACCATAACAACTAACTCACATGCTTTTCATTCTCTTTCAAATATTTATGTTGTTTTTAAAAATGTATTTTAAGAATACCATGTTTAATATTTTAAAAGAGCAGTCTATTTATTTTACATTTTGGATTTTTTTTTGTAGTTATTCAACATTTTTAAATACTTGTATAATACTTAGATTATGCAAATTCCACAATTAATATAACTTTAAGATATTTTAAAATTTTCCAAATAAAATCATATAAAAAAATGGACTTCTATTTATACATCTTTAATATTTTAAGTGTGTGATGTGATACATTTGAAAATTTAATATGCAAATTAGGTTTTCCTATGTTCTTGTTGAGGGGACAATAAATACCATTATTGTATTTATAAAAAAACACACAATCTTATCCCAAAAATCATTTTTAAAAATAAAAAAATCAAAATATTTTAAATTTTAAAAATACCATGTACTTTGTAAATTGAATAATTTTTTATAATTTAAGACAATGCAATTATTATATTTTTGATAATTTAAGATAATGCAATTATGACATTTTTTTATAATTTAATACAATGCAATTTTTTATATAATTTAATACAATGCAATTATGATAATGTTTCAATAACATTTTTTATAATTTAATACAATGCAATTATGATAATGTTTCAATAACATTAATTATAATTTAAGAAAATGCAATTATGATAGTAATTATTTTTTTATATTCTAAGACCATGTAATTATGAAATTTTTTATAATATAAGATAATGTAATTATGATAATGTTTTGATAACATTTTTTAATAGTTTATGATGTTTTTTATAATTTAAGATAATGTAATTATAATAATGTTTCAATAACATTTTTTAATATTTTAAAATAAGGTATATTTTTTTACAGCAAAATCTTTTAGTAATAGAGAAAATACATATAATACAAAATTATTGTGGTTGGCTCACCATTTGGGAAACCAAGCTCATCGATAGTTGCTTCTCAATCATGCTTACAAAGCTATTGCTAATCAACAAAGTTGAGATGTCTTAGAACATGCCCTGGAGAGGGAAACTAGGTATATTTTAAGACTGTCAAAGTAATCAAAAACATCGAAAAAACTAACTTAAAATGTCTCATAACCTGCCTTAGCAAGGGAAACCACGTCTGTGAAAAGACTGTCCAAATGCTCAAAACCATTAAGGAATTCATAAGATTAAAAAGTATTCCTAACAATATCTAAATTCAAACATTTATCAAGTAAAACAAAGATCTACGAGCTTTACACCTAGGAGTGCTCATCAAAAGATATCGTGACGCGGTCAGCCCATAAGCTCCCTCCTCCTTCTGCCTCCATTTGGAACTAGGTGTCGGTGACCTCGGCAAGCTCATCCAATTGCCTCTACATTATGTCTATACCAACCTAAAGCTTATTAATGGTTCTAAGAGTTGCGGCCTAAAGGAATTCCCTTTTCATCAAAACACTATATAGAAGGTTCTTAATAATCCAATACAAACTACTACCTTCGGTCAAGTCCTAGTCATGCCCATTCTCCTCCAAAGTTAGAGCCTCCATGACCTTGATGGTTTGCTCTATGTGGTAGGGTACCATCTTCCTAAAATATTGACTCCCTTCTTCCTCGGCATTCATTGGATGCAGCTTCACCCCTCAACCCTGGCGACATCTAGCTCTTAAATTGTTAAGGAGACATGCAGAGAAGAAGCCAATCAAGTCGGAGCACAATTAAGGCGTCTCCATCGGAGCCTATCAACACAAGCTGCCAAGCCCAGAGCTTGCTAGTCCTTGAAACCCGGGGAGGTAGCTATATCACTAGTGCCACGAACTCCTTCTTCCATCCACAGAGGCGTTTTAATCCGGGCTTCAGGTTTGCATGCCTACAAGGTCTCACGATCCGATCACTACTTGTGATAGCATTGTCCTTCCATATCGTTTCCATGCCCTCTTCTTCTCTACGAATGAGCCCAAAGATCCCATCATGGATGGCATAATGGTTTTGCCTTAAATTCCCTGGTGCTGACATATAAGGGTGACTCCAGTGTCAAGTGTGTAGAAAAGTTCTACATGCTTCTCTCATAACTCCTTCGTAGGGCTCCTTTCTACGACTGAGCCTCTTTCGTTGTCAACCCATATGTCAACCTTGAATACTAGGCCTTGTCCACCATGCCCCAGTTGGCCTCCTAACACTTGGATCTATGCTTTGGCCACTTATCCTCATGATGAAACTCATATATGAATAAGGAGAGTGCTTGCCAGGTGCACCCGCATCTAAGTAGAATAAGGTATACTTATTACAATATTTCAATAAAATTATAATAATGTATATAAATTAACTACGTTAACATCACCTTTGAATATAAAAAAATATTTATTTAAATATAGTATATAAATTATTTTTATATAAATAATATAAGATTTTAATTTCCTTACAATAGTATTTCAAGAACGTTCTCTTTCCAATAATGGAATTGAGATAAAAAGGCTTACATCTCTTTTTAAAAACACTGATAAAGATGCCTTGACATGGGTCCATATGCATAAAGTTAAAAAGTACTCTACACTACATCCTTTTCACCTACTACTGAGAGTGATACAAAATCATACACAAAAAATCTTTGTAGTGCATCTACCTCCACTCACATTGATTTTATACCTTTGGACACACTATTGCATTGTCATGGCTATCACTTTTCCATGGATATTTCTAGATCATATTATAAACATATAATTCAACTTTAGCATGTGGACAAATTTGTAAGGACCACAAATACTATATTATATTAAATTCAAAGAAAATTGTTCATTAATGTAAAGTATTTAAGAAGGCTTAAGTTTGAGTGTTTCAATAAGCTTATATATGTTAATATAAGAGACTATAATGTTGTGTAGTGATTTGTTTTTTAATAATTTTTTAACGATATTCAAAATATATAATGTGCAATGTCCAAATTGATTGAGGAATATTGTGCAATGTCTAAGATAATTGAGGAATGAAAAAAAATATTAGTGTTAAAACATGTTTGAAGATTCATAAATATATGATTTGTTTTGAAGAGAATTGTTTTAGAAAAATTATGAATATGAATAAAAGATTATGAGGTAAGGTGTTTGGGAAGATTGCAGTATTCATTTTTGGACGTTTTGAACCTTTATCACAGTTCATCATCAGAACAAATGAGTTGGGTTGAGGAATAGCATCTCCAAACCTATTAATATTCATTATTGAGAGAAAAACCAAGAACCCAGGAAATTTGCTAAACAACAAAACCCTAACCCTAAAAGCTCCTAAAAAACATATATAAATAATTTTCTAAAGTACTTAAGAAAGTTATATTAATCCTATAAAATTATATAATATAAAGTCTAATTAAATTTAATTTAAAACTAATCCTACATTATTCGAATATTAATATTTTTATATGTTATATTATAGTACAAATCTACAATTACACTTAGTAAAACTTTAATTTGAGATTTGAGATTTTTAATAGAAAACAAAGAAACAATTATTTATTTCAAACTTTTTTACTTAAATATATTTTATATTAATTATTTATTTATTTAACTTTTTAATTAAACTTTTACCTAAAAATCTAAAAATAAATTAACATGTAACACAATTGTTATTGTTATCATTTATTTGAAATCTTTCTAATGAATGAAAGACCTGAGAAGAACGCTGGAGGTTTAAAGGACTAACATGACTAACCTAGAGGGTATCTATTTGCACAAACTAAGATTATGAAGCATAATATTTCTTGATAACGGGAAGCCAGGCATTGTTAATCTCAAGGCCACCATCTCTGTTTAGGTTACTACGATGCTTAGCTATCTCTAAGGCTTCTCTAATTTTACGTTTGAAGTAATGGTTTTTTTTTAGCAAGAATTTCAGTGTTCTCTAGGAAAATATGATGTTTAGTGTTGAGGGAATGTTCAACTAAGGCAGAGGTACAGGCTCTCTCATTTCGGGTATCTGCTTCGTGTTCTTTAATTCTAACTCAGAAAGAGCGCCCAGTCTCACCAATATAGCAATCTACACAAGAACAATGAACCTTATAAACGCCCTGGCATTGATGTTGGTCAATGGGATCCTTAACAGATCTAATTCTATGTCTAATGGTTTTGGTTGGTTTGAATGAGGTTGAAATTTTCTTTTTCTTTAGAACTCTTTCAATCTTGTCCGTGACTCCTTTGATGTAAGGGAGGTAGGCCTTTAAGGTGTATGGGCGGTTATGGGGTATAGATGTGTGCTTTGTCTTTACCAAAGCCTTTCGAATGTCTTTCTTCTTTTAACCAATGTTTTGAAAGACTTTGGAAAGGTGGTCTTTTTCTTGCTCAACATGTTCTTCATCAGAAATTCTTATATCCCTAATGGCTAAAGTGTTAAGTACACCCATCTTCTGAGAGGGGGGATGATGAGAGATTGCAAAGTATATGCAAAGGAAATTACAAGATTATGTTTTGTTTTTTATTATTTATAGGAATTACAAAGTATATGCAAAGGAAATTAATTCATTAGGAAGTAATTTAGGCATTATGATTTAATACATATTTTTATTGAGTTTTTTTTTCTTTGCTTGATTAGTAATTAATCCATGTATGGACAACTTTATTAATCAACACTAACTTTAAGTTTAAGATTGTTAATTTTACTTTTCTCTATTTTAATGCTATTATTCAAATAATATTGATCTTGTATTCAAAACAAAGAACTCAGTGTAAGATATACTACAATCACACACAATAGAACACGAAGAATTTATCCTGTAAAAACCAATTAGAAACCTTCAACGTAAAATCACTTGCTAAACTCTTCATTATTTCTTAGGGATTTACATTAAGAGAAATACACTTTATTGTTGAGATGTTTTGTATTTTCACTCCTCTACATGAAATTGCCTATTGTTTCCCTCTATCACACTCTTGTATTATAAGATTTTGTGTGCATAGTTTGAGCTCTAGGATAGTTCTCATTCTTCCAAGGACACGTCTCTCTTCCTTTCATCCTCTCAGTCTCAAAACAATCCTCCCATTTCTTGAGTGAGCAAAAAAACAAAATCTTCCTTCTATTCATACATTGATATATTTATGTCCCTCCCTCATGAAGACCAAATGGACCAAGAATTAGTTACGGTGGTTTGGGAGGATATCATTTCCATGCCCAAGTGGATTCATCATCATGGCATTCATGGTGCTTACATGGTCTATATGGGCTTAGTGTTCCCTATGACAATGGGTCTCTTTAACATCAATCTAGAGGTCAATGTCCTCCATACATTTTTTCTTCCCCTTTCTTAGTGGTTCTCGTCACTCCATATAAATGTGGGTTAAACTAATACATGGTTGGTTAATCTCATTACAATCCTCTAAGTTCCCCAACCCACTCCTCCATAACACCCATTGCAATTTTATTAACATGGATTGGAAGGCCTACGGACTTTTATAAGGCCTTTTTTGGCCTCACGGGATTGTGGGTCATTCAATTTGTGCATGAGTTGATAGTGTATGCACTTTGGGATCTAACACCCTTAACATCGTTGTATAAATGCACATATTGTTGATTGGGGATATCCAATGGTGTTTGCACTCCAAGGTCTAACAACCTTGACATCCACCAAGAGACGTGCATATCGTTGATCAAGAGTTGATCTACACAACTCTCTTATGTTGTGATTGATCTGATTTACTGCTCCTCAACCTATACCACATCTCCACTTGTCTACATGGGCACCATCTGATTTTCCAACTCATTCGCCTGATGAAATCCACTTGGGAACTAGCTCACACTTCAAGAGCTAACAAACATCTACCACATACCCTCTACAACAAACTTCGTGGTATTGGTTCTTAGCCATGGTTTTAACGAGCTCATCACAATCATGATTCTAATGGAACTTGATCCTCAACCACTAAGTTATTGCTCTACTATGTGCCACTGAGCTTTGATGGAATCTGTGAATCCCATTGGAGGTCTCATCAATTTGGCTCACAAGCTTGTGTTTGAAATGTGAGAATCAAATCCGATCTTGCCAATGTCATTTCATTTATTTTCACTAACCCAATCAATCATCTTCTCTATTACCCTCCACTGTGTTATGTTTCTCCTTTGTGTTGTTGGTTGTGGCACAAAAAAATACTACAAAAGGGATAAAATCCCTTTCACCTTTTGTGTATAGGGTTATAACTCATCTTTTTAGCCATTAGGGTCAAGATTTTAGCCTCTCCTTTTCAATTAGGGTTAGGATTTTGGATCCTCAAGAATATTATTGGAAAACCATATGTACCTAGCTCCACATGTGTGAGTAATGGGAGTGGATGTGGCCTCCACACAATATTGTGATGGACATAACAATGGTTAGCTTATCCAAAGTAACATAACTTTCACATAGGAACTCCATTTTTTGATCTTCTATAGCTCATTGGAAAGCTCTCAATGAGAATGATAATGGTGAAAGCATTATAACATTTTCATGAAGCTTCTTGCCGAAAAACAATCCTTACTCTTGAAATATAGAATTTTAAAATATTTACCCAAAATTACAAAATTTAAATTTTATCTTAAAATGACTCCAGTAATATTATAAATTTAATTTCTTCACTCCATAAAACACTGAGAAGGAAAAAAAATAATGATCCATTTTGAACCATTATCCTTTTCTTTTTTTTTCTTCTTTCAGTAAGAAAAAAATTGTACTTATGTTATTCAATGGAATAAAAAAGTAGATGTCTTAACATATCAACATTTAAAACTGATTTTAAGAAACAGAGCCATCACAACCATCTATAATCAAAGCTAGTCTAGCCATAATACCAAATTAAACAGCCATCCAAGGATCCAACTAATAGAATCCATATCCAAGCTGCATCACCAAAAAAGGTCCAAAAGGATCCAATCAAGACCAAAAGAGGTTCACAGAACCATTTCTTCCCAACTGATTATCAATATATTCTTCCAACCACAGATGACCTTCTACACCCCTCAGTGCTGCTTTAGAAAGAAGATATGCTACATGATTGTTTTCCCTATAGATGTGTTGGATATCGACTTTGGAGAATTCCGAGAGGAGACTTTTAGTATGCCAGCACCAATTTGATAATTAGAGAACCTTCAAGTTGTATAAATCATTTTCCCACTTTGTGATCACTAAAGAGTCACCATATGCCTGAAGAGAGTCAATACCAAAAAACAAAGCCACTTTGCAGAGTACCCAAAGCCCCAATAATTTTTCCTTTGTGTTTCGACCTCAACCACAATTCAGTTTGAAATGGAAAAAAATGGTTATCATTTAGCCTGAGGAGAACCCCTGCCGCACACTTCCCATCCTATGCAGCATCATCA
Source organism: Larix kaempferi (assembly GCA_027924585.1). Lineage (NCBI taxonomy): Eukaryota > Viridiplantae > Streptophyta > Pinopsida > Pinales > Pinaceae > Larix > Larix kaempferi. The sequence continues at coordinate 2,111,080 of BSBM01000147.1, forward strand.
AAGAAGCCACAAGCATCCTAAATAAGCTCGAGAGTATTCACCAATCTGTCTTTTTTATGTCTCCCCCTACCAGAATAATATTCTTTGTATACATTGAGAATATTAGATTAAATATCCTCAGTGGATAATCTCTTCTCCTCAAATATCTTAGCATTCCTAGCATACCATATTCCCCACGACATGAAAACAAGTAATGTACAGTGATCCTTACAGTTTTTATACCACTGCTGGAAATTCTGCTCAAATGTCAAACTGCCCCAAGTTTGAGAGATGTTCAAGTCATTACATATAACCTTCCATATTTTTGCAAAAAAATGGCAATAAAAAACGAGATGATCTATAGATTCCATACCATCCATACAAAGAACACAAATGTTTGTCCCATTCCATCCTCTTAAAAGCAGTTTATCCCAAGTATTGAGACAATTCTCAAAACATAACCAAATAAAACATTTTAATTTCAAAGGAATGTGTCAGCTCCATAGTTTCTTATACCACCATCTAGGAACAGAGTAAATATGATTTTGAGCAATCAATAAATATGTCGATTTAGCCATGATTGAACGAGAAGTATCATTTGGAAACCAAACAAGAGTATCTTCACTGTTATTTAATCTAACACATGTAGCATTGAGGTTGGATATGTAATTGTTCCACTCTGCTGCCCAACAACTCCCAAACCCAAATCTTCATCAGTCATCCAATATGCCTCAGATCTTCGAAGCCAGCTTGGCCTGCCTAACTCAGCAAGAGATTCCAACATACAAAATGAGAGCTGAAAATTTTCTTCAAATCCTAAAATAGGATCAATGCCTACTAGAACATTGGACCCATTTCCTACCTTCCAAGTAAGACCGTGGCCTAGCCAAGAATAAACCTTAATAAAACCAACCCATAAAACCGAGGATTTTCTAGTACTCTTCACCGGTTTCCTAATCCATTCCAACAGATTTTCTTTGATATTCTTACTATGTAATACATCAATCCACAATCCTTTTCCAAATAAATCCCTACAAAAACTTTTTAAACATAATGCATTACTGAACCAAAATCAATTCTTGATGTCCCAACCACACCAAGACTTTGGTTTAGAAAGCCTTTCCCAGCTTACCATGTGCATCTTCCAGTCTTTCCCATTCCTGGACCATATAAAGTTAAACATAAGCCTTCTTAACATAATGAGTATAGGGACTTGGGCTAAAGAAAACCAGTAGACCAGTATACTAACCAAAACCGCTCTTAACAGAGTTAATCTGCCACCTATAGATAAGAGTCTGAAGGTCCAATGCTTAATTCTTTTTTCAAATTTCTCCACAAGCCACTACCAATCGTTGATTCTGTAGTTAGTAGGTTTGAGAAAATAACCTAAGTATTTAAAGCCACCACCTAAATCACATAATTTATAAGGCAAGAAAATATAAATCTGATTCTGAATTTCCTTTTTCACCTTTTGGCAGTAAAAACGGGACCTTGAAAGGCTAATCTCCATCCCCGAAGCATCACATAATTTTTTTATAATTTATGCAATGCATTTCCACTCTTCACTTGATCCATCCCCAAACAGTAAAACATCGTCAATGAACAAAAGACATGTGATAAATACCAAAGCATAGGTTCTAATACCTTTCAACGCTCCTTCCAATTTTGCTTTTGATATCATCCTACTTAGTCCTTCAATGTCAAGTAGAAATAGCAGGGAGAAAGTGGAAAACCCTACCGGATTCCCCTTTGACTTTTAAAGAACTCAGTTGGAGAACCATTGATTAAAACCAAGAATTGTGCATAAGTTACATATGACATTATCCAATCAGTTACCGAGATCGGAAGACCAATTTGAAGCAAGAGCAGTCTCAAAAAGGCCCAATCTACATGGTCATAAGCCTTCACTAAGTCCATTTTGAGAAGAATGGCTTCCATATCCTTTTTCCTAATAGAATGAATAACCTCCTGAGTAATACCAATAGCATCAATGATTTGTCTATCAGCCAGAAAACCAAATTGCTCCCTAGAGATACATCTGGACAAATAGGGCATCAATCTATTTGAAATAATTTTTGTAATGATCTTGTATATCAGGTTACATAGCACAATAGGTATGAAATCATTGAAAGAGCAGGGTTTATTGCATTTCAGGATAAGAGTGATAAAAGTAGAGTTCAGTGCACCAGATATATAGCCCTCAAGTCTAGATTGCTCAACCATTAAAAGTATGTCCTTCCCCATAACATCGAAAAAAGAAAGAAACAGTTTTGCAGTCCAACCATCTGGACCTAGACTCTTTTCTTTTACAAACTGAACTTTAAGAACAGCTTCAATCTCATCCAAAGTAACAAATTTTCCAATTTCCTCACCTTCCACGGGTGACAAAAAAGAGGGTAAATGACTAATAACTTTCATCTATGCATCAATCTTACAGGAACCAGGATCTTTAAACAGACTATAACAATGTGGTTTAGCTAAGCGCATAAGATCCTTTTGCGCCTTAACAACATTCCCCGAAGAGTCCACCATCTCCCAGATAGCATTTTGATTCCTTCTACTAGAAGCATAATTATGGAAAAACTGCGTGTTGTTATCACCCAGGGCCACCCAAAGGGCACAATTCTTTAAGCACCATTCCATCTCCTCTTGCTTCAATAGTAAAGGTTTTTTGCATTCTAACTCTCGGATAGACAATCTTGTAAAATTAGTCACAGCAGATCTAATGAACAAGTAAATCAATCACAATAGATGAAACTCAGAAAAATGGTGTAAAACTGTGCAAAACATGCATTAGTGCTCAATATCCCAATGAGGGTGAATAATTACAATACAATACAATAAAAATGACTGAGCAATTTGAATTGACTAAGAAGTTCATTCGAATTACTAAATGGTGTAGCTTGACTCCAACTAGGAGTTCTCATCATCAATTAGTGGTGGTCATCAATGCACAAGAACCAGTCATCCAGGTGTCAATCTGAGTCTAACTGAGTGTAACAAGTGTAACTAAAGTGTGTAGCACTGATATAGGGAAGGAGACTCAGTGGAGGGCGCATGGGAGGCTTAACTGAAGTTAGAACAAGTCATCTAGTCAATCTGGAGGTCCAACGGAGTGAAACAATCAGTCGGGAGTGAAACTAGCCTCAAATCAAGGAGAATCGGAGCTAACTGAGTGTAACTAAAGTGGAACTGCAGTGGTAAGTGAAGAAGTGCGCCCTTCTCTGAAAGTAGGTGAGAAGTGGGCACCTTCATGACTAGGAGGGCTAAAGAACTGATTTAAGAAGCTCCCGGGTGATAGAATAAGGTGGGTAAGGTGCTGGAGGCATCAACCTGGTGACTGGGATGCATGCAAACCCTAATTGCATGCAAGGTCCTGAAAATGATGATGTGGATATCCGAACACCCCCCCTCAAGCTAGACTATGATGTGCAAAAAATAATGTGGGGCCCTGGTAACTGAGACCAAAGGTCACCCCAATACAATAATCCAAAAGAAAATGCTGAAAATAAGCTAAGTGAGGAAAGGGGGAAAACCCAGTGGGAAGAAAGCCCCCCCTCAAGCTAAAACATAATAATGGATCAATCTGTCTCCACCATGATGGAACTCACCCCCAACAGTGAACGGAGGTAAGAGAACTTCTTCTCAGTGAAGCTCTTGGTGAAGATGTCTGCAATTTGCTCATCAATAGGGCAATATTGCAGAATGATGGTGCGATCATGCACCAACTGTCGAATGTAGTGCATATGAATCTCAATGTGTTTGGTCCTCTGCCGCTGAACTGGATCTGTGGAGATCTTGATAGCACTTTAATTGTCACAAAAGATGACAGTCAAAGTAGTGCCACCAAAACCAAACTCGGAAAGAATACCCTGCAACCAAACTGCCTGAATGCAAGCATTGACTGCCCCTCGATACTCTGCCTCTGCTGAAGAAAGTGCAATGGCTGTGCTTTTTACTGGACCAGCAAATAGGGCCATGACCAATCATGAAAACATAACCGAGAGTGGACTTCCGATCAATGCTATCACCTGCCCAATCTGAATCAGTAAAACCAATGAAATCAAGCTCAGAATCTGCAGCATAATGTATGCCAAAATGTTTCGTACCTTGCACATACTGCAAGATTCGCTTGGCTGCCCGCCAATGAAGCTCATGGGGCTGCTGCATATATCTTGACACGACACTCACATCATATGAAATGTCAGGTATTGAGTGTGTCAAGTAAAGTAGTGAACCAATCAACTGTCGATACATAGAACAATCTGTAAGCGGTGTAGAAATTCCCTCCTCAAGATTGATTCCTGAGAGGAATGGGAATGGGGATGCCTTACATTCAGCCATATTAAACTTCAATAACAGGTCGGAAGCATATTTTTGCTGAGATATAGTGATCCCATCAAAATTTTGAGCTATCTCCAAGCCTAAAAAGTGACTCAGCAAGCCCAAATCGCTCATGTCAAAAGCTAGATTTAAGGCAGTTTTTAGCTTGTTTATTGAAGTAAGAGTGCTACCAGTAATGAGAAGATCATCAACATAAAGTACAATAACCAACAAATTACCTTTAACTTGTTGAAGATACACATTCGGATCTGATTTGCATCTTTTGAAATTCTGAGAAAGAAGGAAGGAGTCCATCTTTGCATACCAAGCTCTTGGGGCCTGTTTTAATCCATACAAAGATTTCTTCAATCTGCAAACTAATGATGGATATGATATGTAGCCTTCTGGATGCTACATATATACCTCTTCAGCAAGGTCTCCATGCAGAAAATCACTCTTCACTTCCATGTGGTGCACTTCCCAGTGCTTGGATGCGAAAATTGCCAAAACAAGGCGGATGGAATCCATCTTTGCAACCGATGCAAAAGTCTCAGTGTAGTCCACTCCTTGGACTTGGAAGAAACCTTTTGCCACCAACCTTGCTTTGTATTTTCTGATAGAGCCATCAACAGCAACTTTCGTGTGGTAGACCCATTTACATTTGACTAACTTTCTTCCAGGTGGAAGAGAAACTAGCTCCCATGTATTGTTCTTTTGAAGAGAACTGTACTCTTCATCCATGGCACTTTGCCATCTCGGATTTCGGTGGGCATGATAGTATGTTGTGGGATCTGAACCAGTCATCAAATAAAAAATATCAGGAAGTAATGGATCAGAAATAGAAAGAGCCATACCTGCTCTTTGAAAGTCTGCTCTTGTTCGTCTCGGATCAGCAGTATTTCCAAGGTTCGAACCAGCAGATTGAAGAGTGTTTTGGGCCCACTTTGGTAACTGAGGAGGATCATAATGGTCGGATTCTGAACCTGATATGTCATGATCATCATGTGCTGCTAAAATATCAGAAATATCAGAACTCATACCTTCATTATCGCTGCACGGATCTTCTTCTGGTGAAGGTGGTGAAACGACAGTTTCTTCCTCGACTAGTTGCAAATCTTGAAGCGGTTCTTCAAATTGCACACTGCGCTCTATGAATATCTTTTTGGATCTGATATCCATGAGTTTATATGCTTTTGATTCTTCCCCATATCCTATCAATATGCACTCAATACTTTGTGGATTCAAAGCTCGTCTCTTCTTGAAAGGAATTCTAGCCCATGCAGTAGAGCTAAAAACTCTCAAATTTGACACATCCGGTTTGTGACCAAAGAATGCTTCGAAAGGAGTCATACCTTTCATGGATGAATGTGGAAATCGGTTCTGAATGTATGCAGCAACATTGATTGCTTCAGCCCAAATATTTGCAGCCAAACCTTTTGATTCAATCATGCAAGTAGCCATCTCTTTCAGTGACCGATTTTTCCTTTCCGCTACACCGTTCTGCTGGGGTGTGTAGGGAAATGTATGTTGGATTTGAATTCCACTTTGGGAACAAATTTGTAGCAACTCGGACTTGATATATTCTCCACCATTATCAGATCTAAGAGCTTTGATCTTGCTCTCAGTGGTGGTCTCAACAGAAGCCTTAAAATCCTTGAATTTTCCAAGCACTTCTGACTTGTTTTTGAGAAAAAATACCCATGTAAAGCAGGAAAAATCATCAATAAATGTCAAAACATACCTTGATCCATTTAATGACATATTGGGCAGCGAACCACTGATATCAGAATGTATCAGCCCCAAAACTGTAGAAGCTCTGCTAGCTTTGCCCGCGGTCGAACCTGTGCTCGGGGTGCTTCCCAATAATGCAACCAGTGCATATTCCCTTCGAGGAACGGAGTTGTGGAAGACCATCTACCATGGATTTGTTTGATAACAACAACAAATAATTATAATTAAGATGTCCAAATCTTTCATGCCAAAGCTTACTAACCTCATTACCATGTGTGCGAAGAGCAGTGGGCTTTGCAAGCGGAATAAAGTGTGAAAACTCATAGCATTTTGCAGTGTGGTTCGCCTTTCCGACTGCAACAAGTCTTCCAATTTTGATATCAAAAATTTCAACTGTATTAGGGCTGAATGTAACTTGCTTCGGTTCACCAGTGTGTGTCATTTGATACACAGAAAGAAGATTTGAAGCCAAGGAAGGCACATAAAGAACATTCTGAAAGCTTCCATGATCAACATGGATTGTACCTTTACCCTTTGAAGAAATTTTTGAGTCATCTCCCAAATGGATGGGGATGGAGCTGTTTGGATCGAATGAAGAAAAAGAATCAATATTTGCAGCCATATGATTCGAGGCACCCGAATCTATCAAAAGAGTAGTGGGCTTCGAAATAGTTTCCATGAGTGCTTGTCCTCTTTCATGATCATCATTCCTATCCTTCTTCCTTGCACCGTCAGGAAGAGTTATGTTATTATTTTCCAAAAGGAGGGCCATTTGATCTATAGTCTTCTTCATGCATGAACTTTCGAGATGAAAGCCACGGTTGCAATAAGTACATTTAGATTTTTCCTTACCCTCTTTGCCCTTTTGCTTGAACTTTGAACTGGATGGTGCATCCGTTTGCTTGCCTTTGTCTCTTTGCTTGTGAGGTTCAAATTTGGGCTTCTCTTTCTTTTGGTTTCCTTTACTATTCGAATTCTTGGGTCCTTGAACAAATAGGGCTGAATCTTTGGAGTTTATGGACCCCATTTGAATCAACTTATCATGCTCTTTTGTGACGGACTCAATGAAGGCATTCAAGGTAGGCATCTTCCAATTCGGGGTAGTTAGCCGATCGAAATTGAAAGTAGAGACAAATACCGAATAGTCTTTACCAAGCTTGGTGAGAATAGAGAGGATCAATTGCTTATCCTCTCTGATAACTCCACTGTTCTTCAACTGCAATGTCAAGTGCTTGAATTTTGTGAAAAACTCATTGATGGTCTCAAAATTCTCAGGACTAAGAGCAATCAATTCATTTGTGAGGCACCTGCAACAATTAATTAACAAGAATACGCGAAATAGCAGAAATAACAGAACTCAGAATCACTTTTGTATTGATCACAGGCCACTTCGAGGGGGCAACCTCCTTTGAGCAAGCTCAATACAAATAACTTCACGGTGCCTTCATAGGTCTCAACACACACTTATATACTAATTCTAGGCGCCAATACTATGGGTCGAAACCATGGGCCGTTACAAACTATGGATTAACAATACTACGGGCGGCTTACAAAGCATATGCGCCAACAACGATAACACAAACTATTGATTAACAAATACTACAGGACGACTTACAAAGCATATGCGTCCAACAACAACATACTAACAAAGTAAAGACATGGGTTCCTAACATCCCCTCCCCCTTAAAAAAAGCTTTGTCCTCAAAGCTTTAGATGTGGAAATTGTTGTTGAATCTGAAGGAGTGGTTCCCATGTAGCATCCTCTGGTTTCATGACGTGCCACTGAATTAAGACCTATGTGATAGAGCGAGAGTGAAGCTGACGCGTGCGCCGATTGAGGATGGCCTCTGGCTCCAAAAGTATGGATCCTTCATTATCCAGTTCGGGTAAAATCGTTTGGCCGCTGATGTTGGTGCCAAGAACTTTCTTCAGACAAGAGACATGAAAGACTGGATGAATGCGGGAAGAAGAAGGAAGTTCCAATTTATAAGCAACGGACCCAATCCTCTGAAGAATCCGATATGGCCCATAGAACTTTGGAGCGAGCTTATGACGCCCTTTGAGTTTCAAGGAGGATTGTTTGTACGGCTGGAGACGAAGAAAAACCATATCGCCGACTTGAAAAGTGCGCTCCGAACGGTGCTGATCAGCTTGTTGCTTCATGCGATTTCTTGCCATGTGAAGATTGTCCCGCAAAATGTGAAGAATCTGATCGTGGTTGCGAAGGACCTTGTCAACTTCCTGAACTGGTGAACTGGTGGGGGTGTATGGAAGAAGAGCTGGAGGTGCCTGACCGTAGACTGCTTCATATGGGGTCATTTTAGAGGCAGTATGGTAAGAGGTATTGTACCACCATTCAGCGAGAGGGAGCCACTTTGCCCACTAATGTTGTTGTTCCGAGGTGAAGCAACGAAGATAAGTTTCCAAGCATTTATTGACAATTTCAGTCTGACCATCTGTTTGTGGGTGATACCCTGAGCTCATCTTCAGTTTGGTGCCAGTGTGGCGAAATAGTTCTGTCCAAAAATAACTAGTGAAAGTCGCATCACGATCCGAGACAATGGAAGAAGGGATGCCATGAAGACGAAAGATCTGGTCCATAAAAATTTGAGCGACAGAGGAGGCTGTATAGGGATGGCTGAGAGCGCAAAAATGACTATATTTGGAGAGACCATCAACCACAACGAGAATCACTGTCTTCTTGCCAGATTTAGGGAGCCCTTCAATGAAATCCATAGAAATATCTGTCCAAATCCGTGTAGGTATGGGCAAGGGTTCAAGCAATCCTGGAAGGAGTGTTGTTTCACCCTTATTGCGCTGACAAGTATCACATTCGGCCACCATCTGTTGAATTGTCCTTTTCATGCCCTGCCAAAAGAAGTTACGCCGTGCTCGTTCATATGTTTTGAGGAACCCAGAGTGCCCGGCCGATGGAGAAGCATGGAGTTCATAGAAGACAACCTGTTGAAGATCTGTGCTCTGGGGAAGCACCAGATGACCCTTGTATCGCAGAGAAGCACCATCCCAAGAGTAATGTGGGACAGCAGAAGGATTGTTGGTCAAGCGTTGGATGATATGAGATAAGGAAGAGTCATTGACATAACCCTGTTGAACAGATTGCAACCAATTTGGAACAGGCATAGAAATAGCTGAAAGAGAACCTTGGGCATCAAATGTGCGAGAAAGAGCATTTGCCACAATATTGTCTTTACCCTTCTTGTAAGTGATCTCATAGTCATAACCCATGAGTTTGCTAACCCATTTCTGTTGTGCCGGGGAGGAGACACGCTGGTCCAAGAAATATTTCAGACTCTGGTGATCAGTCTTGATGCAGAAATGATTCCCTAATAGGTATGGACGCCACTTATGTACTGCATGCAAAATAACCATCATTTCCTTCTCATAGGTAGAGGCAGCTAAATTCTTACCTGAAAGGGCTTTGCTGGTGAACGCGATGGGGTGTTCATTTTGAAGGAGAACAACACCAAGTCCATTGCCGCAAGCATCACTCTCAATAGTGAAGGGCTTGGAAAAATCGGGCATAGCTAGCACAGGTGTAGTACACATAGCTTGTTTTAGTTTGTTAAATGCACACTGAGCATCAGCTGTCCATGTAAAAGCATCTTTTTTCAATAGAGCAGTTAATGGAGCTGCAATCTTCCCATAATCCTTGACAAACTTGCGGTAGTAGCCAGTCAACCCCAAAAAACCACGAAGGCTCTTGAGTGTCTGAGGATGTGGCCAATTGTTCATGGCCTCGATTTTGGCAGGATCCACGCGAACCCCTTGTGCTAAGATAATGTGCCCGAGATACTCAACTTCCTTTTGTCCAAAAACACATTTAGACTGCTTGGCATGGAGATGATGGTCAGAGAAAAGTTGCATGACAAGATCCAAATGCTGGAGATGTTCATCCCATGTTTTACTGTAGATGAGGATATCATCAAAGAATACCAGAATGAATTTCCGCAAGTAGGGTCGAAATATTTTATTTATTAAGGCCTGGAATGTGGAAGGAGCATTAGTGAGGCCAAAGGGCATGACCAAAAACTCATAGTGGCCCTCATGTGTGCGAAAAGCTGTTTTAGGAATATCATCCTCATGAACCCGAATTTGATGATACCCAGAACGAAGATCCAACTTGGAGAAAAAGTGAGCCCCATGAAGCTCATCAAGAAGCTCATCAACAACAGGAATTGGAAACTTATCCTTGATGGTGAGGTGATTAAGTGCTCGGAAGTCAATGCAAAGGCGCCATGACCCATATTTTTTGCGGACAAGAATAACTAGAGAAGAAAAGGAACTAGTGCTTGGGCGAATAATACCTTGCTTCAATAAGTCCCGAACGAGCATTTCAATCTCCATTTTTTGGTGAAATGGGTAGCGATAGGGCCTGATGTTGGGAGGAACGCTGCCAGGAAGGAGCTGAATACGATGGTCTTCTGGCCTGGAAGGTGGTAATCCCACTGGTTCAGCAAAGACACCTGTATATCGATCCAGAATTTGTTGTAGATCCAAAGGAGTAGTGGAGACCGCTGATGGTTGCATCTGGATGGAATGGATCTGAGTGATGACACCATGTGAACTCTTCTTTAGGATTTTTTCCATGCGATGTGAACTGATGATGCTGAGAGAACCTGGTTGTAATCCTGTCAATGTGTGTTTGTGTCCATTGAGGGAAAACTGCATCCAAAGTTCGGCAAAATCCCATAAGATAGGGCCAAGTGTGCGTAGCCATTGAGCGCCCAAAACCACATCACATCCGCCTAAGGGCAAGGCAAACATGTCAGAGCGCAAGATATAATCTCCCATAGAGATACGCACATTTCGACACTTCCCTTTGCAAGGTAAGGTACCCCCATTGGCAATCATGACTTCAAAGTTGGAACAAGGATGGATAAAACAATCAGCTTGTTTGGCGATCCGAGGGTCAATGAAATTATGAGTGCTACCAGAATCAATGAGGATTGTAAGAGGAAGCTTCTTGAAGTAACCCCTGACCCACATTGTTTGGGGGGTGGTGATTCCAGCTAAAGCATGGAGAGATATCTCTGGCTGGTCATCCTGAGACGGAGGGTCAATAGGCGGTTCCTGACTGTCGACCGGAGCATCCAGTGTTTCTGGATCTTCGTCACCCATTTCAGAGGCAGGCGGAGACTCCACATCCAGGAGATAGAGCTTTTGCTGAACACATCTTTGTTCCCGAGTGAATTTCTCATCACAATTATAGCAAATCCTCTTTTCTCTGCGTGCTTGCATCTCTGTTTCAAACAAACGCTTGATAAGATTCGGTCGAGGAGCCTGCGGTATAGGTGGTCGCTGAGAACCCATATTTCGGAAGGGAACAAAAGTGGGCTTGGAGCGTTGTTGGGCTGCAAGCTTGTCTTCTGCCAACTTAGCCAACCCAAGTGCTTCCATCATTGTGTTGGGGCAGAACATTTTGACCTCAGAGCGAATGGCATCCTTTAGACCACTGATAAAACAACTCCGGTAAAATTCATCAGACAATCCTTCGGTGTGGTTGGCTAGATTCTCAAATTCGGTTTGATACTCTCTCACAGTGCCAGTTTGGCGAAGTTTAGTGAGGGCTCCTGTGAAGTCATCAAAAGCACTAGGACCAAATCGTTGCAAAAGGAGCTGGAAAAATTCTGGCCAGTTGGGCTCTGGATGAGCCTTGATGTACCAGCGGTACCATTGAAGAGCTTCCTGTTCCAAATGAAAGGATGCCAGCAAAAGTATTATGCAGACTGAAATACTGTTCTGCACGATAGATCCATCCAGTTGGATCGGTACCATTGAAGCGAGGAAAATCAAGCTTCGGACCACAGAAATTGCTGGAAGCAGAGAACCCATTGTCTACTGAAGACTCGGACTGTCGTTTGTTGTTCATAGTTGAATGTTCAAGATGGAGACCGAGAAATTTTTCATCCAGATCCTGGAGTTTGGCTTGGATGGCTGCAAGTGCTTCCTCCATGGTTTTTGCTCCTGCACGGGTGACAACCATAACCAGGATTTTTTTTTTTTTTTCTTACTGTGTAGGAAAACAAAAACAGGAACTACTTCAGTAAGGGAAAATTTGGATTTGGGAAAAAATCAGAAAGGTAATTGGGGTTTGACTAAGTTTTGGACACTGTTGGATAGATAGGGAAGCAAAAATGAGGATTTCAGAAGCGGGGTGAAAGAATGGGAAAATTTGGCAGAGGGGAACAAAGAAGCAGAATTCAGAAATGAACTCTGTGGTAAAATTTGAAGGTGATTGGGTGAAATCTGAGGAAGTTATGGCAAACCCTAAAAATAGACAAATGTGGGATTTCAGGCTTTGGGAAGGGGAATTGGGGATAGGGTCCTGAGGACTGAAATATGCAGAATGGGATGACAGGGGTTCCCCAAAAATTTCAAGGGAAACAGAGTAAAAACAAGGGAGATATGGAGAAAATACTGATTTTTTTTTTTTTTTTTTTTCCAGACTGGAGCGGCTACGGCTCGAAAGAGATCTGGAACAGCGCCGAATGGACTGAAAACTGAAACGGCGCAGCAGTGATCGACAATAGTTCAACTGAAAGTAGATATGGACCCCAGGTATGTGCGGCTTCCTAACAGTTCAGGGGTTTCACTCGGCCACCAATGCTGTCTGACGGCTTGCGGATTGGGGCAATACCCCTCACTCCACGGCTCAGGTAAAACTGATAACCGCTTTGCCACAAACGACAGCTCTTGGTTTACCTCACGGGTGGGAACTAGTCAATCAGGTAGGGGTCATTGCCCTTTTCGCTGGCAGGTCCTCTCAATGGGCCAGCTACTTCGGGGTTCCTGTGGTACTCCTCACAATGAGTTTTAGGGCTTATGCCCAAGTACTTCCCACAGTTAAGCGGATGGGGATTATTCCCAAATCCGAACCTGCAACAGATGCGAAAAAAAAATTGGCAAAAATTTCACCCAGCGAGCCCAAGAAAGTGCTCTGATACCAGATGTGAGGCACCTGCAACAATTAATTAACAAGAATACACGAAATAGCAAAAATAACAGAACTCAGAATCACTTTTGTATTGATCACAGGCCACTTCGAGGGGGCAACCTCCTTTGAGCAAGCTCAATACAAATAACTTCACGGTGCCTTCATAGGTCTCAACACACACTTATATACTAATTCTAGGCGCCAATACTATGGGTCGAAACCATGGGTCGTTACAAACTATGGATTAACAATACTACGGGCGGCTTACAAAGCATATGCGCCAACAACGATAACACAAACTATTGATTAACAAATACTACGGGACGACTTACAAAGCATATGCATCCAACAACAACATACTAACAAAGTAAAGACATGGGTTCCTAACATCATTCTCTAATTGAAAAGCCCTAAGCTTGTCCTGCTTGCCAAATAATGTTTCAAGTTGCTCCCATATAGCTTTTGGAGTCTTCAATCCGTTGAGATGGAAGTGAAGATCTTTGGAGATGGAGAGACAAAGAAGACCATAAGCTTCATCAAGCTTGTTGTAGTGTTTGGTTCTTTCTGACAATGTGCTTGGCTCCAATTCAAGACCAATAATGACTCGATAGTATCCTTTTGAACGTAACATGATATCCATATCTTCTTTCCAATCAAAATAATTGAAAGGGGTGAGGATAGGCTTTGAAGAAGAGTATTCCATTGCTAAGAGCGAGTGCACTTTGATGTAGAAAGGCTTGCAAAAGTAAGGTAGCGAATGCAATTGATGGAGACAATAACCTGCAAATCACAATAAAACCAAGAACAGTAAGGTCGAACAATCCACCCTTTTAGAGTTGCATCACACCTGGGATTGGAGATCAAGCAATGTTGAATGGGTCCAATGTATCAGATCCGGGATTTATGTGGAAACTCAAGCTTCTGGAGTGGTATTGGAATTATTTTTAAGCTTTGCATGCACAGGAGCGAATGCCCTTGAGATCTTTCATGCCAAACTTTTTGTAATTTTGAGTAAATTCACTCAAATCTCCTTGTAGAACACCTGTAGAAAAGAGATCTTGTCCCTGCAATGGCTCTGATACCATGTAAAATTAGTCACAGCAGATCTAATGAACAAGTAAATCAATCACAATACATGAAACTCAGAAAAATGGGGTAAAACTGTGCAAAACATGCATCAATGCTCAATATCCCAATGAGGGTGAATAATTACAATACAATATAGTAACAATGACTGAGCAATTTGAATTGACTAAGAAGTTCATTCGAATTACTGAATGGTGTAGCTTGACTCCAACTAGGAGTCCTCATCATCAATCAGTGGTGGTCATTAATGCACAAGAACCAGTCATCCAGGTGTCAATCTGAGTCTAACTGAGTGTAACAAGTGTAACTGAAGTGTGTAGCACTGATATAGGGAAGGATACTCAGTGGAGGGCGCATGGGAGGCTTAACTGAAGTCAGAACAAGTCATCTAGTCAATCTGGAGGTCCAACGGAGTGAAACAGTTAGTCACGAGTGAAACTAGCCTCAAATCAGGGAGAATCAGAGCTAACTGAGTGTAACTGAAGTGGAACCGCAGTGGTAGGTGAAGAAGTGCACCCTTCTCTGGCAGTAGGTGAGAAGTGGGCGCCTTCATGACTAGGAGGGCTAAATAACTGATGTAAGAAGCTCCCAGGTGCTAGAATAAGGTGGGTAAGGTGCTGAAGGCATCAACCTGGTGACTGGGATGCATGCAAACCCTAAAGTTTGCATGCAAACGCTAATTGCATGCAAGGTCCTGAAAAATGATGATGTGGATATCCGAACAAATCTTTCATCTTCATTCATAATGAAATCCATTGTTTTGTCACAAAAGAATTTAATTTGCTCATCAATTCTACCAAGTTCTTCATAGTCTTTCCTTTTTGACCCTTGATCCACATAGACACTGTTTTATTTAAAGATTTAATTTTCCTAACCAAATTATCCATCAAGCTGCAATCCAAACGATCCCGATAATCCAACTGAAAATTCCTCACCATACTGCAAAAATACTCATTTAAAAGCCAGGAACTATTGAATTTAAAAGGATAATTATGAAAGGATTTTGAATCATCCAATTGCAAGATAATAGGATGATGGCCAGAGATGGTAGATTTATCAGTCCAAGTCCTATATTTTTGCAAAGATTGGATGAGGTTTGAGTTCACCATAAATACGTCTAGTTGCTTAAAAATACCTGCCTACCCACATCTTCCATTCGACCAAGTCGGTTCCATTTTTACAGGTAGGATATCCACTAGACCCACCCTATGGAATAGGTTGGCTAAGTGCTCAACTGAGCTATCCAAACATGCCGAGGAACCCCATATTTCTGCAGGTGACAAAGTGAAATTTAAATCCCCTGCCACTATTAGGTTGTCCATCCCCAATAAACCTAAATATTCCATTAATATATCCAGAAAAATTCTTTATCTTTGTAAGGTCCATAACAATTCAAAACAACCAAATTCTTATCTATGCTTTTGAAACAACCTTCCATCAAGATACCCCCAATAGTTCTGAAAGGTTTGAATTCTAAGCACAGAGGGTTCTAACAGGATAAGAGACCTCCAGAACAAACAACCGAGTCAATAGCACATATTTCCCAGCATGGCAACAGATTAGAACAAATAGTTTCTTGTAGTAATATGACATCAAAATTAGTAGTCTTTAAAAGTTTAAGCAGGGCCCTACCCATCCAAACCCTACCCAAACCACAGATATTTAGAGATAATATTGATATTAAGTACCATCCGAACAGGGCTACTTTGCTCTAAGGGCCCGAGAGGAGAGGGAAGAATCTGGAACTTCATTCAGTCTGATAGAAAGGGGTTTGTACCCCTCCTCAGAATTGGAATCCTTTACCCCTTTAATCTTTTTCTTCCTACTTCTAATGGTCACATTTTGATATCTAATTGATTGGGACAAGGAGGTGCCCGAGTTCAAAGGAGGGTTTTTTTATTAAACACTTAAAGGGTCTTTCTGAATGACCATCTATGACACCAGAGAAGTACCAGAACTATCATCAGGAAGAGGGGCAATATTAGATGAAGGAATGGGACAAGAATCAAGGTTTTTCGAGGGATCCAAGGGTTTGGTTATGGTTTCAACCCTGTTTGAAGGAATTGTATCCATATCTAAAGGAGAAAAAGATTTCCCCTCAAGATCCATTCCGGAAACAGAGGAATTATTATTTGCTAGGGATTTTAAAGCAGAAGATAAAACCTGACAGTCAGAAGTGATTTCAGACCCAAACCCTAAATCTGAAAAACGCTTATCAAAATCCTTTTCCATACTAAGAAAAAAATTTAACTCTTCCTTTGACACATCTTCATATAAAGTGGGAGAAACAGTGGTTTGCTTACCATGAATTATATCCATCGCCTCAATTGGTTGAGTGGGTAGCTCATTCTGAGAGAGTGGATGTTCATCCTCTAACTCTGACCCTGCATCCTCGACTAGACTCCCAAATAACAAAAATGGACATTTTGCTTTCACGTGACCCGTCTTCTGGCATAATGACATCAGGACGAAACATTGAGATAATCAAGCCGCTGGCAAAAAACTCCGTCACCCCACTAAATTTCTAACTGTGGTGGAATCCCTGAGGTAATATCGAGCTCAACCATAACCCGAGACACCTTTTTGTCCATACCATATAAGGATTGTTTATCAAGTCGGATGAACATAGATGTCTCCTGGTTAGTTTTTATTTTTTTGGGTTAAAAACCGAATACCATCTCTCCAGAAACAAAGAGCCATCCTTGATTGGCCAAGCATTGTTTAGGACCGTCGTAATGTGTTCTTCTTCTGAAAATATAAAACAGATTCAACCTTTGATTAACATATTAATTCTCGGGGTGTAATTAAACAACGGTGGCCAAGTCTTGTTAACCCAATTAATCAATTTCACCCTGGAAACCCTCGCTGATTCTATAAGGCCGACCAAAGATCTTTTGGATAGTACCTCGACCCTATCCATATTTACTTCTTTCCCAACCACAAATATCTTCAAACCCTACTGAGCCTTTAGATATTTGAGCTTCCTTCGAACCCTAGCTTTATCCCCAGTCATGCGCTGCCTCAACCGAACCTTATCAGGTGTGGAAGAAATAATAACTAAATTTGTTTCCTTGACCTGTGATCGAAAGTCCCCCTCATTTGCATAAAAAAGACTAGAATCCTTGATAGGGAAAGTAATGCCAACCAGAACCCCTTTTGGAATAGGAGAAAACATGATTTTGTCTCACGACTAAAAAAAGGGGGAGGAACAAACACCAGCCACACCCAAGTCCACCGGATGAGACGGTAGAGGGACAATCGTCATCCACTAGAATAGGGAAATGTTAGGGTTATGCAACATAAAAACTATTAATATTATTAAAAACTAAAACCAAATAGGTTACAATAGTAAAAAAACCCGAAAACAACATCCCAAAACTGGTGAAAACCCCACAATACCTGAAAAACTAGGACAAAGTCACGTTGAAAAATATTGCAGTAAAAACAAAAAGATTCCCACTTTTTTCTCTTGGTTGTTATTAAGCCAATCGAGAGAATCGGCGAACTCCAAGTTATTACAACGGAATCAACACCCTTTGGCTAGTATTTTGCAGGATTTTGTAAGGTAAAACTCTCGAACTAGGGTTTTGAAGCAGTTTTCCTCCATCAGTTTAATGTATCAAGTATAATATTACTATTGTGATCATTGTATTTACACTTCTCTTTTGAATCATTATCTATGCAAGATATGATGGTAGATCTTATTATTTTGTCAAAATTACCTTTTTCATTATTATTTTGTGAAAATTACCAAAACTTATGTCTCACTCAAGAATCATTTAATTATATTTTGAAAGAAAATACATGGACATGCAAGATATAATATTAGATTTTATTAATTTATCAAAATTATTTTTTACAAAACTTGTGTCTCACTCAAATCACTTAATCATATACTCAATCATATTTTGAAAGAGAACACATCAACATAAAAACATCTTTGAAATTAAATCATTAAAATCAATCTTCATTATTTTTAAAATAATTTATATTGTTTTTATAAAATAATTCATCAATTTCTTCTTCTTTTTGTAAGCTCCATAGAAAATTTAAATTAAAATACAAAAAATAGCACAGGCACAAGAAGTCTAAGATCCCACTTGGGCTACTCACCAAGCCATGACAACCAGCTGAGAAACTGTCTGCACAAGAGGCTACAAAACAGACTAAAGCTGAAGAACTGCTAATGCGTAAGAGACCTATGAACCTACTTAAATAGTTCGAGACTGAGATCATTACAAAAAATCCTCAAGCAGTAACTACCCAAAATTTAAACATTAAAAAAAATCTATTTCTGTCCCGTGGACAAAATGCCAAGTGTCGATCAACATGCAACTAATGACCAACTAGGAAGAGAAAGGGAAAACAACATAGTTACTTCGATTTGTAGATGGTATCTGCATTGTCCGGATTTTCCTCAATGATTGGGCACCGATAGCCCTCGGAAGTAGAGGAACCATCAGGATCCGCCTTAGCTGGTAAAGCTGTCATCTTCAGGAAGGAGGAGAGGTTCACTCAGATTTTAAGTTCCACGTGCTTTTGCTTATGTCCACTGGTGGAAGCAATGTTCGTTTTGTCCCCGATCTGCTAAATATCCTTATCCAACTGTAATCCATGTTGCACCGTCACCTGGGAAACCTGAGAGGTAACCGGAGAGGGGGAGGAATGGAGAGCTGGAGCAGGGGAAGGAGAGGGGGGTGGATTTTTCCCCTGAGAGAAATCTTGAGACTGCATGAAGAGCTCAGCCAACGAGTTTTTTACTAACCTTTAATTCCCACATCTAATGTGAGTCGTCTGACTGACAAATTGTTGCAAAACCATTTATTCTTCCCAATCCTCCATAATGGTTCTCAGGTGGTCCGAGATAGAGTTGTCATAGCCGTTTTCTGCCAAACCGCCACGACCTCGTCTGCCTAAACTTTCCCTTCCTCCGCTGCCACAGCAAGGGGTTATAACTAACCTTCGAGACATGCTTCCAACCTTAACCAAATACGAATTTAGACACCAGAAGGAGAGCCTATAACCTCCACTAACAACCGACTGAGACCAAGAGATAACCCAAATACCCTGAAAGGAAAGGACCTCATAAAGGAACCAGAATCGAGCGAGACAGAGACTGAGCTAGACATAATGAAGGAGACCGATTAAACTCAAAAGGGAAACTCTGCCTGGCTTCCCAAATCGTGATGCCTGAGAATGGAAGCGAATCATGTTAAAAGGCAGAGGACTGGCTTCCCAGGGGGGCATTAATTCGCTTGGGAGGAGCATAATTAACCAGGTACAGAGAACAACTCGACTCATAGCATAAAGGACCAGCTACAATAAGGCCGCTGGCATCGGAAAGAGGATTTCATAAATGTGCATGGTGGAAGGAACGAGGAGTCGCCGCGTGGAGGGAAATGATGGACTCTGTGTTTGCTTGCTCACACTCCAAATGATCTCTAAAATAGCCCGCATGCGGGGCACCAATTTCTTCATTATCTTTAAAACAATTTATATTATTTGTATACAAAATTTATGCAAGAATTCATTTAAAGATAGTTGTATTCAAATTTAGCTAAATTTTGAATTAGTTCATCAATCTCTTCATTACCTTTAAAATAATTTATATTATATATATATATTAAAATTTAGTTAAATTTTGACTTATTTCATCATCCTTTTCATTACCTCTATAACAATTTATATTATTTGTATACAAAAATTATGTGAGGATTTATTTAAAAAGTAAGATACATTCAAATTTAGTTACATTTTGGATCAATTCAAAATACTTCAAGTATAAGTTTATATATATATTTATTTATTTATTTGTTTATATATATATATATATACATATATATATATATATATATTTAATTAATTTTGTGTTTATTTTTATTTTTAAAATAATAAAATTTTATTCTTTTAATTAACATATTTTTATTTTTTAAGTTAAAATTTTAAATTTGGATATTTTAATAGTTGTTGGATGTGTGTGACAGAGACCTTGTGAGTGGCTCTATGAATCTAATATGACCTACAATAATTGGTCATTGATTCACTAAAGTTTGCAAAGGATGTTATCTATTGTCTTTGTTGCAATTTTTTATTGCATAACAAACTACGTGGAATGTATATTTGAATTTAATGCATTTACATATTTGGTGTATGACTACTTTTGTTGCGTGACTTTCATTGTAGCACCTCTAAGTATTGCATCAATTGGTATTATGGAAAGTAATCTTGTCATGGAAGATGATGGTCATGGAATTGTCCAAGACACGAGCAAAGGATCCGGTGGATTATGTGAAAGTGGAGAGTTAACCAATGAAGAGATGTTGCAAAGGCCATAAGAAACTTTCAAAGATGTCACAAAAAGAAAGAGGTCATGGAAGACCTAAAAGACCAATAGAAGATGATGTTGAGGACCTTGTAGCATTGGTAAGGGCAATGATGGAAATAATGGATGATGGGGAAGAAGCACAAAGAAGAGGTAGTGCACACACAATATAAGATGACAATGAGTAGAAGTGGAGAGTGCAAGAGACACGTGATAATTAAAAAAGAATGATCAAAGCGATTAGAGGTAAAGCTACACATGAAACTTTTGTCATTCTAGAAGTTTAAATCCTAAGGAATTAATAGATTTAATAGTATAAATAAAAAATATATTTTGAATTTGAGCAAATCAAAGTAAAGATCTTGTGAGGTTAGGTTTGTGTTGGGAACATAATCCTTAGAGGTAAAGCTACACATGAAACTTTTGTCATTTTAAAAGATCTTGTGAGGTTAGGTTTGTGTTGGGAACATAATCCTTAGAGGTAAAGCTACATATGAAACTTTTGTCATTTTAGAAGTTTAAATCATAAGGAATTGATAGATTCAATAGTATAAATAAAAAAATATTTTGAATTTGAGCAAAATAAAGATCTTATGAGATTAGGTTTGTATTGGGAACATAATCCTTAGTGTTAAGATTATTATGCACTATTCACATGCAAGGCACCAAAACTCACCCCAGAGTCCAAATCCAAGAGACACTCAAGTCGAAAACAAGAGTCATTCATCATGTATTAATATTAATATTGTATTAATATTAATATTGTATTAATATAATAAAATATTAATATGTACACTTGTTAATGGAAAAATGTGCTTTGACGCTTATCTCTTTTCTTTGTGTGCAATTATCTATTTGCCCCACTGGGCACCTAGTAGTGGTATGAAAGTCGTTGTAATATCTATCTATAATTTGCTCCAATGGGGCACATAGTGGTATCAAAGTCGTTGTAATATTTGTGGCCTATGACCTCCCATTCTCTTGCCAGCATTCCCTTCGCCAATCTGCCCTCTGCTCATTCATTCTGCTCTCTGCCAGACTGCTTGCATGCTCTGCTCAATTATGCATTTCACTTCCGGTCTGTCATTCTCTTGCGACCTAGGTAACTATTCCTATGAGCATTTCACCTCCGGTCTGTCATTGAGGGCATTTTTCTAGCGTGATTCCTTTGGCATCCCCTAGTGTGGCATATTCTTTCCCTTTTGTTGCTCTGTGAAGGTCCATCATTCCTCGCGACCTCTCCTAATCGACTCTAAGCCCTAATCCCGTATTCAGGCTTGCGGTTTGATGAAGCCCTCTCTTCGTGCCTCTTTTATGCAAATAATTTGCAAACCATAATTCGTGATGAGACCAGACTGGTGCTAGCAAGACCAGTGGAGGCACATTTGCATCCAAGAAGCTGCGACCACCACCAACCACCATAACCTGCACATGTAATCTTCATACCATGAATGCAACCTCTCTTATGATGATGAGAGTTGCGACCTCATGAGAGCACATAAACTTGGAAGAGCGTCGTATCAACTCTGGTGTATGGTGTGACCTCTATTCCAAAATTGTGGGATCTTTGTGATCCTTGGTGAAGCACGAGAGTCTATTAGAGTTCACATCTGCGTATTGGCAAGGCTTTCCTTTGTAATGCCATTAGATAAGCTTAAATTTGCATTTGGAGCTCCATTTGCTGAGAGTGCATGAGATCAATCGACTGATGCTTCTCCTCTCACGTGAAGGCTCGTGATGCGACTTGCCTTGCGACTGCTGCACGTTTTTGAAGTGGAGATGTGTGAGATACGTAAACCTTAGTTCGTCATCTGGGAGCTCCATTGTGCTGGAGTAGAGGGTGTATTATGTTGCTGCGTAGAAAATTTACGACCTGCCTGTGCATGAAGTCTACGACTAACTTGAGACCTCCATTTGGAGAGCTGCGACCACATTTGAGAACCTCGATCTCCACCATCCCAACAGAACTGCGATCCAACAAAACTGCGTGGAGTTCGTTGAGTTTTGGTTAGTGAATGTCGTTTCAAGGATTTTTAACGGAGACTTCACACCTCTTTTCAAGTCCATTTGCAAGTAATCTGAAGCTTTTGCTACGTCGAAGACTGAGAAATGGAGCTAAGTATGTTTTGTTGTTGTTGAATACCATCATTTAATGAGTGTTGAATGACTATTGATTGGGCACATCAGGGACTCCTTTAGAAGCTTCTGCAAGTAGGATAAGTCTACACAAGAGGGATATGCTCCACTCTGCACGGACTTTGAGGACTTATACATCCGTAGGTTGTATCATTGCATTCAAGATTGTTTCAACGGGCCTATTGCAAGTGCACCAAATGCTTGGATAGGCGTGAGTGAAGATGCTTCAAATGGTTGGTCTCGTAAGTTCTCGCTTGGTCTCAAGGAGTCAAGCAGTGCTGCATAACTTCGTGATGAGAAGTAGAACTTGTACACGCAACGTTGAACTGCATTTTTGAAGACCTTAAAGCTGCGTTGAGAGTTAGAGCATGAGCCCATTAGTGGAGCATAAGTATGTGGAGAAGTGTTGTGGATACAAGCTACGTGGATACTACAAATGCGTGGAGATACTTGGAGGTTGATAGCCACACTTTTGTTGCGATTTGAAGTGTAAACCCTAGCTCATGGTGGAAGTTACCGTTGGTGAACCGTGGTGGAATCTCCATGATGTAATCTTTGGTTATTGGTGCATGAGACCATTCGTGTGGCTCACTCTTTGCAACTCGAGGATGCATCTATTTGATCTCTACCACAATGCAGATTTGAAACTGGTTTGGATTCAAGCAAGTTTGCAGCTTGTTGCTACAACTGCTCCAAAGGAAGAAGATTGTAGAAGCGGATCGTCATCATTGAAAAACTCAAGTATAGTAGATTCATCAATTTAACCTTTAGGAGTTTAACTCGTAAATAGTTGTTTTTGTAAGTTCTAGTGCATTTTCTTTGGTATTTGCATGTGTTTTTTGTACAATATCAAAGTTGAAAAGTTAAATTGCATTGTATGTGGGTACATTTTCGGCTAAGACTGACACCCCTCACCTTTTGAATTTGAATATGCTAAATCTTGTTTGTAAAGGGCGAAGTTGCAAGAGGCCCTTAGTTTGATTGAGTCTACTCAGTCCTTCCTCCACAAGGAGGGCCTCAAACAATCCTCACAATGTCTCAAACTGAAGAAACATTAGAGTCGTTGAACACTCTAGTACTCACTGATGTAGATGACTCAATCACAATCATCAAAGATACTCTCCATATTGTTATCACACATTTGTAGAATTTAAATGCCAAAGAGGACAATGAACATGACAAGAATCAACATTCTGAACTAGCGTTTGTTCAAAATAACCCTCTCTTTGAAGATTATTTCTATCAATTACTAGCACATAATGAAACAATATCAGAAGTTGTACAACCTATTCAGAGTTCCAGATGCCAACATTGTGATCGAGTTGGCCATATGAAAGATCAATGTTTTGATCTTCATCCTTTCCAGCATTGCAAGAAGCGTAACCATTCTTCATATTGGTGTGTGAAGTTGAAGAAACCTGCAAGAGTGAAACTTGCAGCAAAATTGTACTACTTCTTATCTTGTACCTGACAGGGGGGAACATGATGTTAGGCTTCAAGTTTCAAAGCTTTGTCATTCTTACAACAAATAGTCATGGCCTTACTCAAGTAAATTAGATCAAGTGAGCTTAAGCCATAGCTAGTTTGGGAGTCCAGATTCAGAGATGTAGCAAGAATACATAAGAGAACCTTGATCTAGAGTACTCATGTGTTTTGTGTCTAGTTTTGACACCATGAGACTCTCCTCTCTTCATGTTGTTCCTGACAGGGGAGGATGAAGACCGTTAAAAACAAGCGAGTGAGAACAAGCAAGACGGAACAAACAAGCGTGAACCACCATTTTTTACTGAGCTTCAGAGTTTGTGGTCAGCCTCAAACCACAAATTTAGCAGAAGACTTCAGCCTTTGCTAGAAATCAGATGGCGGTCCCCAAACCATCACTCCAGAGAACCTCTAAGCCTTCGTGCCAAGTTCCAAACAGAACCTCTAAGCCTTCGTGCTAAGTTCGAGAGTTTGTGGTCAGCTTAAACCACCCACGTAGTAGAAGATTTCAACTTTTGCTAGCCTTTTTGGTTGGTGGTCAACCAAAGCCACCTCTTCAGAGAGTACTTGTATTTAGCAGGAGATGTTAGCTTCTACTAACTTGCTTGGCAATTTAGACTGTCAAGTTGGAAATGTTCAGCAAGTGGTAGTTGTACACTTCCATTGATTCAACTCTCTTTTCTTGGACTCACGTACACCCCTTCGTATTAAGGGGGGAATTGTTGGGAACATAATCCATGGTGTTAGGATTATTGCGCACTATTCACATGCAAGAGAGACCAAGTCACCCCGGTAGTCCAAGAGACACCTCAGAAGTCGAAACCAAGGGTCATCCATCATGTATTAATATGTACATTTGTTAATGGAAAAATGTGCTTTGATGCTTATCCTCCTATCTTTGTGTGCAATGATTTGTTTGCCCCAATGGGGAACCTAACAATTTGCATCTACAAGGTTGAGGAGTCATGCTTCCCCGTGGTGGGATAAATTGCAATTAGAAAGGGAGAATGAAAAAAATATAGAGTTAAAATAAGGAAGGTAATGGTAGCAAAGTTGAAACGAAATTATGCATGTAGATTATGTTTTGAATATTCTAAAGAGATTATAGAATTTGAACCAAGTGAAGATGACAATGAAGTAGTACACTGCGGAATTAACAAACCTTTATAAGGTCTACACAAATGAGAAGAGTCTATAATCTATTGCTAGATATATGAATTGTTTGAGTGATGCCATTCGATATTATTTTGATGTGTTAATTCTTTGTTCAGTTATAGAGGCCTATAAAGTAGCCATGAGAATTGAGGAGAAATTAAAAAGATTGCAACAAACCATGAGGAGAGGTCAAGGATTTAGGAGAGAGCATATGGAAGAAAAGAAAGAGGAATGTGAACCGAGATCCAACACTATGGACCAACGTACTGGAAGAAGATTTGATGTTGACAAAGGAAGAGAACCAACAAGAGGGAGAGGTCAATGCAACAAATTTAAAGGATTTTGGTTCAGAGTGGAGGACAAGGCCCTGTGGAATTTGAATGCCCAAAATTAAAGAAAAGTAAGAAGAAAAGAGGGAAGAACTTATAGTGTTGAAGCATAACCAACAATAGCAGTAAGTGAAGTGGCCAAATTAGAGTTAAAGAAAAGGGAAAACTTGATGATGAATAGAATATTGTTGTAATCTGAGAAAGAGGTTGACAAAGAACCAAAATAGAGAAAGGCAATCTTCATAACGAAATGCAAGATAGGAGATAAGTGTTGTAATTTGGTTATTAATGGTGGAAGTTCAAAAAAATTGTGTCTACTAAAGTTGTTTAGAAGATGATTTTAAATGTACAACATATTTAGATGCATATTGAGTGTCATGGTTACAAAAAGGGCATTGAGTCATTGTGAGAGAACAATGTTTAATTAGTTGTAATATTGGAGTTTATTGTGATACTTTTTTGTGTGATCTTTTGCCCATGGATGCATGTCACCTTTTGTTGGAAAGGCCAAGGTTGTTCAACAAAAGAGTTATGCATGATGGAGAAGAAACACCTACCAATTGGAGAAATATGGGAGGAAATTTAATTTACATCCTTCTAATGAAGAAGTGGAAAAGGCTAGGAAAGTGATGTTAAGTCCAGATTTGGTGTATGAAGCAACACCGTGAAGAAAATGAAGAACATATTATTGGTGTTGCAACAACAACACTTTTGTAGGAGGATAAGATGGAAAGTTTGTCACCTCACAAATGTTTTGTGTGTTGGTATGTCTGTGAAAAGTACCACATCAAAGGTGATGGATGTATCCATGAAGGAGACAAACACAAAAGAAGGAGAGGCTAACATTAGTCGAATTGACAATGAGAAGAAGGGTTTACTTGTGCAGTCAATGCGATACAAATTAGAAATAGTGTCTAAGAGAGAGGATGGAGAGGCAGTAAACACCATTGGGCAAGAGCAATTTAAGGTAGTAAGCACCATTGGGTGGGAGTAGTGTAAGGAAATAAGTGCCACTAGGTTAAACTTCGATACGGGGGTAGTGCAACATTGTCTATCATAATTGCAAAGAATGGAAAACATGACAAAGAGTGGAGTATATGCAAAGAGCGTTGGGAAAAGAAATTGGAGTACTGTGGATTCTAGTAACAAAGATTGATAGATAAAGATGACCAACCTATAAATTTTGTTCACCTACCTTTTGAGATTTTTTTCTCAAAATTTTCACAACAAATGAATCTAATGCAAGATCACCTCTTGGGTGCATCATCCCTGGGGTTCTATAAAGCCTACACACCCAAAAATACTTTTAGTTTGTTTAGATTTTATTTCATGTTTTCTCATATTTTCAATAACTATAGGGGCCTAGTATTTTCATCAATGCACTCTCTCTTGGATGTAAGGTCTAAAGTTTGAATATGTTACATAGGATACATTCCCCTACCTTCCCACCAAATATCATAAAAAAATATTGAGTTTAAGTACTACCCATATGTCCAGAGCCAATGCATATGAATTTTCAAAATTTTCCACTAAACGAGGTTTAGTATTTTGACGAGTGCCCCTTCAATTCTTGGAGTTTGAGTTGAAAATTTATATATTATTTAGTGCCAATCTTCCCTACCCACGCACCAAATTTAATTAAAAATGGAGTTTAAGGGGTGCACTAAGCCCTAGAAGAGCGCGAAATAAAACCACAAAGACCATGTATTCATTTTTCTAAGTTTACTTTGATTATGCAAACCACAAAGACTAAGTTGTATTTGGAAGTTAAAGATGTGATTATTAAATATGTATACATGAAATTAATTGAATAAGTGGTTAGTTTAAAATACTTAAGAACTGAACAATTATCACCTCATAATTTAATATTTGGGAGATTGATGTAATGAGTGACTTTGGTCTCTCCATGGTTTGGTTTATACGTGCTTGTTGGTTGTGTGTGATCCAAAGTACTTATGTGAATATAATAAAACCAAAAAACATTGCTCATTGATTCATAAAGTTTGTAAAGATTGTTATTGCTCTAATTTTTAAGTGGATGACAAAATGTGTGTGGAATATTTGTTTTAATACATTCACAAATTTGATGTACGTGATGAGTATTTTGTTACATAATTTTGATTAGAGACCCAACCACTACATCATGGAATGTCCTTACTTAACATGTAATAATTAAATTATATAAAATATTAATCTAAACATAATTATTATGTACAAAATAAGTTAAACTATTAAAAGTATAATTATTAAATAATATAAAAATATTTATCTAAACATAATTATTATGTACAAAATAAGTTACACTATTAAAAGTATAATTATTTTGATTTTGAATAACATGCTATAATTTTTAAATGGTAAAGCATCGAATTGTATTTTAATGATTGAAATAAAATATCATCGCTAATGAATCTAAAGTCGATAATCTTAAAATTATAAATATGTATATGAGCTTATCAGTTTTTATAATCTTGATATTCAAATTGGATTTTATTATTAAAATTTATAACATTTTATATAAATTAAATATTTATTTTTAAAATTTTACTTTATAAATTATACCATTCAACTAAGAAATATATATTTTTTATATTATTTAAACTTATATTTCAATGTTTCTAATTGCTATATTAAAGTAGTTTTTCATTAAAATACATCAAGTTTCATATATTTTTTTAAATGGTTGATTTTTCTTTAAAAATTATAGGTAATCAAAATAATAGTATTCAAGGTAAACTCTAGAGTCTTCAATATACAAAGTAATTACAACAATATACTTATTATGAGCTTTAAATGTCACTTACAAAAATATAACCTGGGTGGGGAGGATAACACTCCATCCCACAACCATTCGACCTAAACCTAATTGGCTAAGTGAATTTTTATTAATATTTATAAGATTGTAAATATTCTTTAATTGACTAAGTAAAGGACTGCAAGGAGATTTAAAAAGATCAAAGCTCCAACTTTCAATGGAGACTTAGACTCAGGAGAGAAGGATGAAGAATGGTTGCTAGGAATGAACAAATATTTTAAAGTACATGATTATCCTAGTTGGATGATGGCCTGTATAGCCAACTATAATTTAAATGGGAAAGTTGTTAGATGATGGTGAGATTTGAAAGTTACCAAGAAGCTGAAAGAAAAAGACCCCAAGTGGAAAATATTCAAGAAATTATTCCAAGATAAATACATGTCCGATAGATTCTTTGACAAAAAGCTAAAAGAATTTCATGAGCTGAAAATGAGCTCTATGTCCATGGATGCATTAATAAACAGATTTTTGGAACTGTTACATTATATGCCTTACATCAGGGATGAAAAAGCGAAGATACAACAGTTCTTAGGATGCCTTCCACCCTACTTCAAAGATAAAGTTGAGTTTGATGCACCCAAAACATTGGAAGAAGCATTACACAAAGCAAGATTCTGTTATGAACATAGCCAACATAGGGATGAACACATACATAGGAACAAAGAGAAGCGTAAAGCTTTCTTGGACAACAAGAAAAAGGGGTTTAAACCATCGCCTACCAGAAACAAAACAATAGCTTTCCAAACAATCGAAATATTGGCAAGTATGGGACTCAATCAAATCTTCCCTTACAAAGTGTAAATAAACCAACAGTGGTTGATAGAGCAAAATCAGCCCCGTTATCGGTGAAGTGTTGGGGATTCCAAGGACCCCAGTTCTACAAAGATTGTCCGCACAAAGACAACATAATTTTACACAATCTGCAAGAAGATATGGCCATGAATGATGTTGCAAAAACACAAAGAATATGTGCTGCCTTGGAGGGCAGACAAGCTGATCATTAGTCCACCATGGTCGAAATTGAAGGTAAAATCTTAACAAATTCCTTTTCTATACTAATTGACCTAGGAGCTTGTCGTAGCTATGCGTCCGCTAAAATTGTTGAAAATTGTAAGCTAAACAAAGAAAAACACAACAAATTGTGGCTGGTACAACTAGCTATTGGTGAAAAAAGAAAGATTTTTGAACTTGTAAAGAGCTACAAATTTGGCATGGACAGCTTCCAAATAGAAGCATATTTAAAAATTCTACCTTTAGGCTCTTATGACATGCTAATAGGCATGGATTGGTTATAACAGCATCAAGTTATACTAAATTGTTTAAACAAAACTTCCACTTGCATCGATAATGAAGGAAATCAAAGAGTGGTACGAGGATACCCAAGAAAATTTCTGTAAGACAAATATCAGCACTACAAGCAAAGGAATGCATAAGAAAAGGTTTCCAACTGTATGCTGTCAACATTCATAACCTTGAAGAAGGAAACAAACATAAACTTGAAGACTATCCTATCATAACAGTGGATTCAATGATGTATTTCCGGAAGAAATACCAGGAATGCCACCCAAGAGGCACTTAGACTTCTCCATAGAATTGAACTCGAGGGAAGTGCCAGTCTCAAAAGCACCTTACCATACGGGTACACCTGAATTAGTAGAACTCAAATTACAACTTCAAGAGCTGATTGAAAAAGGTTATATCAGACCTAGTGTGTCTCTGTGGAGAGCACCAATGCTCTTCGTAAGGAAGAAGGATGGTACAATGGGGATGTGCATTGATTACCGATAATTGAACAAGCTAACAATCAAGAATAGATATCCACTCCCTAGAATAGATGACTTGTTTGACCGAGTTGGGGGAGCAAGAGTGTTCTCCAAGATTGATTTAAGTTCTGAATACTATCAAGTAAGAATTTGGGAAGAAGACGTAAGCAAAACAACTTTTAGAACCTATTATGGACACTAAGAGTTTGTAGTGATGCTTTTTGGATTGACGAATGCACCCGCAACTTTTATGTGCATGATGAATAGTATTTTCAGTAAATACTTGGATAAATTTGTGCTAGTTTTCATAAATGACATACTGATTTATTCAAAAGATGAAAAAGAACATGAAGAACATCTTAAGATTGTGTTACAAGTGTTGCGAGAGCACCAACTTTACACTAAATTTAGTAAATGTGATTTCTTTAAAAGGCAGATTCGGTACTTAGGACACATAATTTCAGAAGAGGGAATAGCGGTAGATCCAGAGAAGATCAAAGTTATCATGGAGTGGACTACTCCTACTTGTGTATCCGACATCAGATCCTTTTTAGGACTAGCAAGATAATACCAAAAGTTCATTGAGAACTTTTCTCAGATTGCCTACCCCATGACATCCTTACAGAAAAAGGAGTCAAAGTTTAATTGGACATAAAAATGTGAGGCTAGTTTCCAGAAATTAAAACAACTGTTGACTACTGCACCTATCTTAAAAATAACTGATCCCGATGGGGATTTTGTTGTTTGCACTGATGCAAGCAAGGAGGGAATCAGAGGATTTCTTATGCAAAATGATTGTGTGATTTGTTATGAATCACGTAAACTAAAAGAACACGAAAGAAACTACGCTACTCATGATCTTGAGTTAGGTGCCATAATCCATGATTTGAAGATGTCGAGACACTGCTTAATGGGAAAAAGGATTTGTCCTTAAAACTGACAACATGATTTTAAAGTATATTTTTGAACATCAAGACCTAAATGCGAGACAAGCTAGATGGTTAGATTTCTTGAGCGAATACAATTTTGAGGTTAAACACATAAAATACAAAGAAAATAAATTTGCAGACACGTTAAGTTACATAATTCATCTGCTGTGTGAATTAACAGTTAGCCAAACGAATTCCGATTTGCATGAAAGAATCAAGACAACAAGAAAAATAGATCGATTTTATGTAGAAATTTCTCAGAAAATGCAAGAAAATAGGTTGGAACAACAACAAAAAGAATACAAAATTGATGAAACAAGTTTGTTATATTGGTCTAAAGACTGATTATATGTGCTTGAAAATGAAAATATCAGGTTTGAAATACTAACAAAATTTCATAAAAATCTCTATTTAGGACACCCAAGATATCAAAAAATGATATCAGTAGTAAAGAAACATTTCTTTTGGCCAAAATTAAAATATGATATAGCTTTATTTATTGCTAAATGTCAAGAATGTCAGTTGGTTAAGGCTAAACATCAACATCCAACTGGGTTATAACTTCAACCATTACCTATTCTGGAATGGAAATGGGAAGTGATAAGTATGTATTTTATCACTAGTTTTCCTAAAAGTAATAAGAAAAATGATTCTATCGTGGTAGTAGTGGATAAATTGTCAAAGCTTGCACACTTTATTCCTGTAAAATCTACCCATAAGGACATTAATATTGCAGATATTTTCCTAAAAGAAATTTTCAGATTGCACAGTATACCTAAGACTATTATTTCAGACAAAGATACAAAGTTTACTAGCAATTTTTGGTAGTCATTGTTTTGAGGACTTGACACAAAACTGAATTTTAGTACTGCATATCATCCGCAAATGGATGGACAAACAAAACTTACAAATCGGATTTTGGAGGATATGCTCTGCATGTACATAATGAACAATCCATCCCAATGGGAGGATTACATTCACCTTGCAGAATTCACATATGATAATGGTTATTAGACTTTAGTAAAAATGAGTCCATTTGAAGTACTGTATGGCAGAAAATGTAGAACACTGGTGACTTGGGATAGTCCGGTGGATAGGCTCATGTTGGGGCCAAAATTGTTAAATAATCTAGAATAGTTGGTAACAAAAGTGCAGTGGAATTTAAAATAAGCACAAGACCGAGAAAATAGTTATGCTGATAAAAACAAAAGAGATAAAGAGTATCAAGTTAACATGTTTACCCCAAAGTCAAAGAAAAAAAATCTCATTAAGCTTGGGAAAGTGTGGGAAGTTAGCTCCTAGATATTGTGGGCCTTTTGAAATATTGGCCAAGAAAGGGCTGGTGGCCTATGAACTTGCCTTACCTGCTCATGTGAAAGTTCACAATGTTTTTCATGTATCTTTGCTTAAGAAGTATGTTTATGATCCTAAACATGTTAGTGATTGGGATTTGATGCAGGTAGAACCATAAGGAGAATTTATTCCATAACCCCTTCATATATTGGACAAGAGAGAAGTATAGCTCCAGAAGCGATCCATTGTCCAACTGAAAGTGCAATGGAAGCACTTCGGGCCTGAAGAGGCCACATGGGAAAATGAAAGTGCCACGAAAGAGGCATACCCCTTTTTATTTCAAAATTTTGTTTGATATTGTGAACACTAGGACAGGGTGATTCCATGAAGATGGGTAACTCTTTTTGGCCAAATATTGCAATGAAAAATGGAAAATTTACCCATGTATCACTACCAGTAAAAGTCCCTGTAGCGGATGTTTTAGTGTTAGAAGATTGGAAAAAATTGTCAAAAAAACCTCCACTACGACCTCTGCCAATGGTAGAAGATGTTTTTATGGAGGTCATAACGGATACAATTTATAACTAAAAATACTCGATGGCCAGAGGTTTCAGTGGAGGTTAGTTTACCTGTCTACACAACAAAAATTAAGTGCATTGGTGCGTTTCCTACTATGATGCACCGGTGCACTCAATCAGAACAAGCACCAAAAATAATCAATTTCCAACGCCTCATCAGTCCTAGAGTATAGTAAATATGAACCGGTGCATCTGTACAAAATAAACGCACTGATGCGATAGTTTATATCATACGCACTGTACATTTTTCCATTATATTTAAATTTAATGGTGCAATACATTTATCCAGTCACACCAGTGTATTTCACACATAAATGCACCGGTGTATTTAATAGTAGAACGCACCGGTGCTTACAAAATATCAACATGGCCCGGTGCATTTTAACACATGGAACGCACCGCCAAGCTTAAAAACTAAAAACCAGTTGGCATAAGCTTTAATCGTTCTTGGTGCGCATAAGCAATCTACATGCACCGGTGCGATTAATAAAATAAAACACACTGGTGCTCAATGTTATAAACGCACCGATGCTCAATGCTATTGACGCACCGGAGCTCAATGTTATAAACGCACTGGCGCTCTATGTTATAAACACACCGGTTCTCAATGTTATAAACACACCAGTGTGCAAGTTTAGTTTATACGCACCGAGGCGCAATGGTAGTTTAAACGCACCGTAATACGATTCTTTGAAGAATGGATACTGATATTTCATTCAAATATATATATTATATTTTTTATTTTTTTAATTCCATTATTCATCTTAAATTGAAATATTTGTTTAAAGTAAAATTCATTTCAATTTTAATTATTGAAATTATTTATTTGGATTAATTTCTTATATCGTAAATGCAAAAATCTATTGTAATATTTAATCATCCATAGATTTAATTACCAATTTACCATTTACGACTGTTGTATGGCACTGAATAATTTATTTTTGCTCCATCTTGAATGAAAATACACATTTTTTTCTTGGAAAAAAAATTACCAATGTACCATTTGACAATAATATTGAAGAATGCAATAGAATAAAAAATTTATTTTATATATATTAATAAGAGTGCCTTTGTCATACAAAATACGGCCACATACATACAACAATAATCAAAATGTCAACATGCATGTAATTATTGTTACACTTATTGGTAACTCGTCTTTGAATTCAGACACTATGTCCAGTACATTATTATACAAAATGTCTGATTTTCACAAACAATTATTTCAAAATATACAACAAGCTACACCAACTTGCATTAACATCAAAATTAAATATGGAGCATCATTCTTCGTTCGAAATGTAATCGGTGCTCAAGCCACTTGCATCAATTGGGTTGTTTGTCCGAAGGTTTGGTTGATTGGCTCGATTGTTTTCCTCTTCTTCAGCTTCCATCTGTAAACATAAAAATAAAGTACACTGAGTGTATCTACATTACCAATGGCAATAATGAAAAATAGATAGATAGTATACATTAATGTAAATTGAAAAGCGACATACCATAGAAATAATCGACTCATGATTGACACATTCTCTCAAAACCAAATCTCATGCATTCTATCAACAAGTCCTCTATTGGCTCCACTCCATACTTTGTTTCCTGCAAGTGTTATGCCCCATCACAAATCATAGATTTAATATAATTTTTTGTTCTTGTTGTTTTATTAATTATAAAATAACAGAATTAAAACAACATAGAGACTTACAAAATCCACAATTAATTTTTGATACGCCAACTTATACTCACAACCCTTGCTTAACCCAATGTCAATCAATTCTTCTGATGGATCCTCTTTGTATGTTAACACCTGTTTGAAGGCATGCAAGGATTTCCAGTGAAAACAAATTAAAAAATTTAAATATACCTATCACAACCACTAAGAAATGTTTATTTCTTACAACGAAATAAAAAATACTCAGAAACTTTGCTATCAACCCATTTTTTCCTTGTCATCCTGTCTTGTGTGCTAACTGGGTCCCATTTTATTTTCTTTTCTACAACAAAACAATTGAAATTTAATATTTAATGTTGAATTAATTAATGAAATGTATAACATAAACCTAAAAACCAATGATTTCATACATTTGAAGCACGTTGTTGTTGAGATGGCTCTTCCTACGATGCAATTATGTCCATTTCCTTGACCATCTCCTTGTACACTTTCTTGGACATCTTATTGGCACATTTCGCATATCACCTCATTCATCCTTTGGGATTCTCATAATCTTCCTGAAAATGTAAAATGAAATTAAACTATTTCTCTGTTGATATTAAAAATAAATATGATAGAATTAAAATCATTGAATGAATGATGCTTTGTAATAGTTTTAGATACATATTCTACATAGCCATGTTTAGGAATATTACCTTTTGAATGATTATTTTTTGTTGTTGTATGTTTTTTCTATTGCAAGCCTGACCAGTCTCATTGACCATTGCTCTGGGAACGCCTCTTGTATTTTATATATGGCTTGATTCTTTGAATCATTTGATTGGTTTCTGTATTATAAGTGAAAAGTACGTATGTACCTTCTTTCCACTAAATCCCTCCTAGTATTACAAAATTATTTGCCCCTTCTATTAACTTCCAGCACCACTCTAGATGAGCTAAGGACCAACTGATCATCATTTGCATCTTCCATAAATTGTTTTCTTCTTTTGATGACATTGACTTCTGTTGCTGTTAGTACTTGCATAAAATTCATCATATGTGAATTACGTTATTTGAAACATATTAGTGAATATTCTTAATTAAGTAGATTATTACTCATATTTCAATAAATAATTGATATTGACTTAGTTTTTATTCACTTGATTCATCCCTCTGCAACTTTGCCATCAACATTTTATGCTCTTCTGGAGTTAGTTTGGTAAGAATCTTATCGAACTTCCTCTTTTTTGGCACTACATGTCACACATTAACCAATACATATAGTTAACTTTACAAATAATTCAAACAAATTAATTTAAATACAAAAAATAATTAAAAGCACTTGCCTTCTTCTTAATTCTCAATGTGCTCCCATCATCTTAATTAAAGTTGTTGTTAATTTTCTATCAATAAACAACCTGTACCATTAAATACAGAAGCTATCAATATATTATACAAACAAATTACAGACCTTCAAAATACGAAAAAAATATTAAAAAGAATATATCTAAGTTCGGTGCGCTTGTATATATTACATGCCCTGGTGTGTTAGTTATGACAGCGCACCGGTGCGTTAAATCTAATAGGTCGCACTGGTAAAAGAGAATCGAAATACTAAAATCGGCTTTTTCGTTTTTGTAAAATAATATAAAAAAACGATGCATTATAGTAAATCCGATGCGTTACAGTAAATGCGACGCACAGGGAACATAGAATTGAGACACGATAAACGAATTTTGCGTTTTTATAAAATAATTAAAAAAGATGCGACGCGGGTCAAATGCGGTGCGTTATTGAGATGAACGCACCGGTGCGTTATTTAGATGAAAGCACCTGTGCGTTCCCATAATACAAACGCACCAATTTTGACATATGCCTTTTTAATATAAAAAAATAAAAATAAAAATCCCAAAACATGACAGGGCCGACATGGTTACAGATTCGACCAAGAAAGTGGACCCATATCACCCTATGCTTTCTACATATAATCACAAGCTCAGTAAATCTAAAATCCCTAAAAGGTGAAATCGTAATTCTGTATAACAACAGAGGGATTCAAACCCTATTGAAGAATTTTGCAGCCACATAAAATGAAAAGAAGCAGTGAGAAAATAATGGTTGCAACATTGAAGGTAAGTATGAAGTTTTTTTTGTCTAAATCTAGTTATACTCTAAATAAGGTTACAAGATCTACAATAATACTTACATGCTTGAAATTTCTATCATGCAAGGTTTCGTTTGATTCACCATACCTATGAAATTTTGACCCTCAGTACTCCCTCCAGTTACTCCAAACTCCTTCCACGTAAGTCTCTCTTCCATAACTCTCCCCTGAAAATTTCGGCAAAATAGTGAGTTAATGTTTAAGTTTTTGGATTTTAAACACTATTTAGATTTACTTTTCGAACTTAAAATTGCCGCACTTATTTTTAATTTAGGGCAAAAAGGGTTTCTGTGATTTGTTTAAATTTTGATTTTCAGCATTTCTGGTGCACCTGGTGTCAAGTCCCACCGGTGCGTACATATGTAAAATGCATAGTCTTTCAAATAATTTTAAAATCTGTACGACAGTGCGTGTAATGTTAGGCCGCATTGGTGCGCTTATATGTAGGAAACACACTCGAATGAATTATTATGTGAAAATGCATGTAGAAATATCCGCTACCAAATGTAGCGGATGTTTTCCACCGCGGAGGCTTTTGCAGATAATCTTCCACGATTTATTTACAATGGTCACGCACAGGTGCGTCTGGTTTATATGAGCGCACCGGTCCGTTTATTTATAAATAAATGCACATGTTGATTTTGTAAATTATTCTTTGTTTTTATGTGTCCACTTAAAATTGTATATTCATACTAAACGTCCTTTTAAATATATATGTTGATTATTGATTTGTTGATTTGGCCCAAATGAAGGAAGAAATGTTTGTAGTATCAAATGACCAATTCTTCAGATTCCAGCTCATACCATCTTGTTCAATGTTTGACGATTTCTCCCATTCCATCCCCGATAAGTTCATGTTTTATTTATTTTTTGACTACTTATTTGAATTTATGTTACTTATCCATGTGAATTTGAATACCAATTTATTCTATATTGCAGGATCACGATTCGGGTTATAGTTCGGATGCACAAGACATTCCACCAGTTTCAAAACATCGTAAGCTCTTATTAGGAGCAAGATACGGCAAGCAGTTCATGGATGAAAATGGGTAGCCGCTTTACCCCGCCAATTGTAACATGCCATCTTCAAGCCACTATCCTGGTTCATCAATGATAATTTTTCACGAGTTGGAACTCTTTTCTGACACCCTAGTAGTTTGTGGTTGTTCAAAATTTCAAGGGTTGAAGGAGAATCCTCGTCGTGTCACACTCACCCATTACACCAATGATAAATTACCTAATGTCAATGGTCTAATACCCCCTACTGCAACAAAAAATCCAATAGGTGATATAGAAAAGACACGCAGGAACACTTCCTTATGCTGATTTTTGGAAAATTTGGAAGCCAAAACAACTATGTCTCATCTTGAATTGATGAACCCATCAACTTATGTTCAATCATCTGAAAGTTCTAGTGATCTGAAGTATGATATGAATGCCACCCAACCCATCTCTACTAGAAGATCCAAAAAATTGCATGAGTTGAGAGCAAAGTCGTCCAAGTACACAACGAGGTTCGTCCAATTGTTGGACGCTAGCGATGATTTCTCCCTTCCTGTGAATTTGCAAAGTAAATATCAAACTTATTACAACCACGCTCTATATGGCGTTTGGCCGTCCTCTCTACTTGTGCCTAATGTTGGAACCGAATTCTCCTTTTGTGGTAATCGTTTTATGATTACCAAGTCTAATATAGATGTTGCAAATCTTAGGTTGTTTATCCTTTCACATGTACTTGTTTCTCCCAAATAGTCAATAGCACTTATGCCATTTTGTGGTCCTATCTATTGTCAGTCCGATTACTTGAATATTGTTAAATACAAGCACAACATTTCCATGTATAGTATGTGCATGAAAGGTTATGTTTTTGGAAACTTTAACAGGAAGAACATATTGTA
Source organism: Larix kaempferi (assembly GCA_027924585.1). Lineage (NCBI taxonomy): Eukaryota > Viridiplantae > Streptophyta > Pinopsida > Pinales > Pinaceae > Larix > Larix kaempferi. Next base: position 2,149,669 of record BSBM01000147.1, read on the forward strand.
TAAAGATGTTCATCCATGCATTCATGGGAACATTGCAGGGTTCATAAATAGTTCTAGGTGCTCTTTATTTTATCCAAATTGTTCATTTAAGGAACACTTCAATGACTAGGAGTTCTGTATGAAAAGGAAAGCGTCCATATTTGTTGTTGTACATGCAATATGTAGTTTGTCTCCTAGTGACAAGTTGTTAATAAACTACAACTTCCGTAGACCACCAAACGTTTGTCAGAGACGCCTTGCATTGGGATTACCTTTAGACGTTCCCTTGGGGCGTAAGACAAAAAAATTTTGATTAACTGTATTTGTTAATTTTCAATGGATTCATATTAATGTATTGCTTAATTTGAAATTATGTTTTATAAATTGTTAATCTAATTTACAAACTCAATTTGAAAATGTGTTACTTGATTTTAAATTTTCATATTTAATGTGGAATTAATGTTAATCTATCACTCAATCTGAACGCATGCTTTATAAATTGTTTGTAGCTTAACATTTTCTACTAGAAATGATTCTCATGCTTCTGTAATAACTCTTTTCTATAATGCGAGATCAAACCAATGGAATTTTGCTTACTAACATCATTGATGTAATGTTCAATATTTTTGTTAGGATTCTCATGATGAGCGACCTGCCTACCATCTTCTGTTGCACCCCAGTACAATCTCAAATGGAGAGAAGGATGAAAAAAGAGCACAACTTGGAGATGAAGCATACCAAGCATGGTTGAATCAACCACCTATTCAATTTCCACTATGTCCATCCTCACCAATCAGGAATGCCTATAGTGATAGTAGTTCTTCACATGTTGGTAATGGAGGAAATGAAGTAAAAGTTGGTATGGACGAGTTATTACGAAAAAGGAGTGCCATGGATGCAATGTTGTTCCATACATTCCATGACAATGAGCTAGGGGATGACACTCATATTACTGAAGCCTTCTTCAAAATCCTTAAATCGACTTCCACCACACCTATATTTGGATCTGGTTAGTCAAATTCTACACAGTTGGGGACAACAATGTTACTATACAACTTGAAAGCAAAGTATCGCATGTTAGACGCATGTTTCTCGGCAATGTTGAAGTAACTGACTATCAACTACATTATATTTGAGTAATCTTGTGACACAATCATCATTGAAAATGGTCGATTTTATGAACATTAAATGACATTGTACATTTGTATTTCCCACTAACTATAGGTTATTCAATGATAAGGTACTTCTAAATGATAATGCCTTGCCCAGCAACTGCACAGAGGCAAAACAAATATTGAAAATGTTGGGTGTAGAGTACATATCTTATTATGTATGCCCCAATGATTGTATTCTATATAGAGGCTAATATGGAGAAAAAGCGATATGGACATGACAAATACAAAGAATTGAATAAAAAGGATAAAGAACATGGTCCTGCCCATAAGATATTGAGGCACATGCCTATAATCATTGCTTAAGATAATAGCTCGGTTATATTGTTGTTCTAACATTAAAGTCTCATGATAAGAGGATACTGCCTTCTTTTCTCAGACTATCAATATCATGTTCTAAACCATTGTAAGGAATTTTTTTTATCTAGATTGATTTTCTCATAAAAAGTAGAATTAATAGGTGCAAAATAACATATTGCATATAAAAAAATTTATCATTAATGTTTGAAATCTCCATGTAAATGCATTAACTAAAATGGTATTTCTTGTGAAGATTGATATGAGGAAAAATGTTCTTTCTTATGTGGAAAGCTATGCCTCCAATGCCTCTTCGTTGAGATTTGTTGTTCCTTATCGATCATAAGAAAAATCCTTGCATGTTAGGGACTTTATATTCATCATGATTCTAAGTTTCAACAAGCAATATAACATCAATTTCAATCAAGATCCAACTTAACATTGGATTTTTGCTCCGTGGAAAGCCACAACAATTCCAAGCGACGATTTGAAGTGTCCCCAATTCCTAATTATTATCTTTTTGTTCTCAGTCTTTAATAATATTTTTCCTATTTCTAATTATTGCCAATTTTCATTCCTTCCTGACTTCTTTTACCTTTTGAACTTCCTTCCTTAATTCAACTTGATCTTATGGAATGAGGTCGTCATTCATAAATATTCTTGACCCTTTTATATTTGTCGTTTTACTCAGTATGATATATCTATGGTCATTCAATCTTATCTTAACACAAACTAATCTTTCTTTATGCTCAACTACTTTACCTTGACTCTTTGCTTCTATGAGATAGGTTGTTTGAATTTGTAGCATATTGTGTAGCTCTTCCTTGGCTAGTTCTAGTGTATTCTCTTCTTTCTCCTCTTTCTTACCAAAAATTATGAGGTTCAATGCTCTTTTGTTACACTCATGATCCAACTCTATACACTTATTCTTTTCCTCTTTAATGGGCAAATTGTTATTTATTTTTTCTTCTAGTTCTTTGATCATTTTCTTCAATTGAATATTTTCTAGAACATCTCCTTCTTGGGTTAGTTGTTTCATTCCTTGGCTTTGTCTTTCCAATTTTGTATCTACTCTCAATTATATGCAGCTTATTCTCCAACCCTAATATTTTATTGTCTATCTGTTTCTAAATCTTGTCTTCAAAGGATGTAAATTAATTGTCAAGCATGCCTCTAACTCTGTTTGAAGTTTAACTTCTCTTTCTTCCCTACATTTCTTTAATGACTATATATTCAAAAAGACTTTCTAAGGTTACCTTGATAGGTCTCCCTTGAGATTATTTGGTACATGTGGTGAAATGTTCATATTGAAACATAAAAGTAGAAAGGAAATATGTTATAACCAAGAATAAGAGAAAGAACTTGTGCACTTGATTAGTTCGAGCTCTGAATCCTTGGAATAATTATAAATACATATGGAATTAGACTGTTCCCTTTGTAATCCTCAGATTGCATGCAATACATATTATGCACTTATAAATCCAAGAACTTTAACAATGTTTCATCCATGTTAAAGAAATGCTCTTACATTTATAATTACTTTAATTATCAAATTCATAAAATTACATATATATATATATATAAAAACATTTAAGTATAATAAGTTATTATTTATTTCTTACAACCTTAACAACAATTACTTCACATAGAATGGAACATTGAAAACTCATTATAAAACAATATATAGAAAATAATTTAATTACTTAAAAAAATAGAAAATTTTCATTATTGAAAAATTTACAACTTTAAAAATAATAATTTCTATATAATTAAAAATCAATAAAATAATAATTTATATAATTAAAATTTAAAAAAAAATGAATTAATTTTAAATATAATGCCATTTCACCTATTAAAAAATCATAAAGGGACAACAAGTGTATGGAGACATTTATGATCCCTATGGACAACAAGAAATATAATTTGTTTAGGGAGTTGGATAAGCCACCAACTATGAAGCAGAATATCTTGCAGCCTACCAAGGACTTAGATTTATAGGAGACATAACTGATAAATATACAACATCAGGAGACATTCTCCAAACCAATCTTGTGTAGCCAAGATTGATCCTCTCGTATAGAGGTGAGCACTTTGATTGCCTTTCGTGTAAAGGTTATTCCTCCAGTATAGAGGTAATTGATCAAAGTAATGGTGTTGTAAAGTCTTGTTGGACAAGGCTCCATACTTGTGTGTCAAATCATGATTCTCATGTGAACCTTCTGTATAAAGGTATCGATGGGATGGACCTCCCGTATAGAGGTGGAACTTCTGTATAAAGGTCATGCTTTACTTGTTAAAAGCATTTAATGTTGTGTGATGTATTATTAACCATTATCACCAGTTGCTATTAAGTCTCCTTTGGAGATTTATCACCTCTAAAGTGGATTACTTTAGCATACGATCATTTGGTACGGAATAATATAATATGACCACAACATCCGATAATTCTTCTTAGTATAATGTAATGCGATGGATAATTAAAGTTAGCACATATTGACCATGTAGTAAGAGATAAAGAAATAAAAGATAAAGCATAGAGATCAAGAGAATTCAAAATTGCTCATGTGAACACTTCGTCTAATTAAAGAGAACTCGAATTGTTAAAGCTCCAGTTAAGTATCAATGTATGCCTCAATCAATGCTTCATTTGAAGCATAAGTTAAATATATGCAATCAGTTAACTAAAGGAGAACTTAGTGACCACTTTAGTAAATCAAGGAGAAATCGAATTGATCACTACAATGATGTTATCAAGAAAGAATTAATTAAAGAGAGTTAACTAAGTGACAACAAATAAGATCCAGTTAACTAAGTGACGGTGCTTAAGTTAGCCACCTAACTAAGTAGACAAGGTTTCAGTTAAATGCAAGTTCATCCTAAGTGACATCTCAGTGAGATAAAGCACTGCATGAGAAGTGGGGCGCACTTCTGCATGCACGATTGATACATCCAGTTTGAGGGCGAGTTCATCCTGAAGTTAGAAGATAAAATTAGAAGAGAATAATGTATAAATATGTTATACGGGATTGATGAAATCAATGTGAAGCGAATTCTATTCTCCTTTGAAGGCAAGGTGCTTCTCTTTCTGTGTAGGATATTATTCTTGAAGGCAAGGTGCTTCTCCGATTGATCTCTCTTCTCTCTTACTTCTGTATATTCACCAAGAGTGTTTGGTGATCTCTTATCTTCCAAATGAAATATGTTTTGTTGTAAAAGAAAGCATTCTCTGCTATCCATTATATTATACTAAGAAGAATTGCTAGGGTTTTGTTCTCATAGTTTTGAGAAATTTCCTTAGGGTATATCTTGTGTTATGGTTGTATGAATTTCATGTGATTGAATTGTCTCATTACTTCAAGTTTCAGCATCTAAAAGAATTTAAGATCAAATCTAAACCAAATATTAACATGGTATCAGAGCTCAAGGCGTGAAGAAGCTCAATTTTGCATGCCATCTAGAGCCTACATAGATCCTGAGAAGTTGAGTTCAAGATTTGAATATTATGGCATCAATCTCTGTACAACCAGAAGACATCTTGAGGGCACCTCAAACTTCAACACCTGGAAGGATAGGATTCTCAACATCCTAGAGGAACGTGACTTGGATAGATACATATCCATTGTGGTGGAGGAGCCTACATCTAATGCAGAGCGCATCAACTTTAAGAAGAATCAAGCTAAAGCCAAATGGATCATCTATGATTCGGTAAAAGATAACTTGATGCCCTTGATCACACCGTTGACGACCGCAAAAGAATGTTATGATACATTGACTAATAGGTATGAGAAGAAGGCCCCAACTCAAAAGAGGACATTAAAGAATAAGCTTTGAAACTTAAAGATGGATACATATGAGACAGTGGCCTCCTTCTTCACCAATGTCTCTCAGGTAAGAGAATAGCTTGCTAGTATTGGAGTAGTGGTGGATGAAGATGATATTCTCCAAACCGTTATTGATGGTCTCCCATCCTCATGGGAGACATTCTTGGTTGCGGTAAATGGCCAAGAGGTACAACCTAAATTCGAAAGGTTGTGGTATGACTGGCTCCAAGAAGAGGGGCAAATCCAAAGCAAGTCAGTGTGCATCAGAGAAGAAAACCTTGCCCTCGCGACAATAATGAAGAAAGGAAAGAAACCCTTCTTCCTAAAGAAGTTCTCTCATCGAAAGAAGAAGGAGTTCAACAAAGGATTTGACAAGTCAAAATCTAGATGCTTCAATTGCAACAAGAAAGACCATTTCTCAAGAGAGTTCAAAGCAAAGTGGAAAGGAAATTTTCATGCTTCTACCGCCATAGAAGATGAAACCACTCAAAAGAATGCATCCGAAGAAAAGGAGACAAGAAGAGAGTTTTACCTTGTCTCATCCCTTTCAGGATCCTTCATCAGAAGTGCAGACACATGGTTGATTGATAGTGGCACATACAAACATATGATTGGTTACAAGAGTGCCATCACTGACCTAAAGGATAAAAAGTTCACATGCATGGTAGAGTTGGGGGACAACTCAACATATTCGATCCAAGGAATCCACCTCATTCCATATGAGAACTGGTGATATTTTACAAGTAGAGGACATCCTATATGTTCCAGGCTTGAATAAGAACCTCCTTTCAATTTTGGTTCTTGAAGACAAAGGATTTTGAGTTATCTTCATGGATAACAAAGCACTTTTATGTTCAAAGAACAAAAGCCTAGAATCTGTTGCTGTGATTGGAATTCGAGAGGAAGGAATCTACAAGGTACCTGGGAAGTACATTCAAGCTATGATTCACCACACTATCAGTCTATGTGATCTATGGCACCAAAGACTTGGACACCTACACTACAAAGCACTACCAGTACTTCAAAAGATGGTAAAAGGTATGCCTATATTTGAATTTGAGCATGATAGTGTATGTCGTGGTTGTGCACTTGGGAAGAATGTTAAGAATTTTTTTTTCAAATGTACTACTAGATCGAAAGAGATTTTAGATTTAATACATTCTGATGTATGTGGTCCCATGTCACCCCCCTCCCTGAGTGGCTTCTTATATTATGTACTATTCATAGATGATTTTCTAGGAAGTGTTGGATTTATTTCATGAAGGCTAAAAGTGAAACTCTTAGTAAATTTAAAGAGTTTAAAGCCCTATTTGAAAATCAAAGAGAAAAACACATCCATGCATTAAGGTCTGATGATGGAGGTGAATTTGATTCACATGCATTTAATGAGCTATGAAATGATGCAAGAATATGTAGACAATTAACAGTACCATACAACCCTCAGCAAAATGGGGTTGTCGAAAGGAAGAATAGAACCATATGTGAGGCTGCAAAAACCATGATGCATGATCAAGATATGTCTACCTCATTATGGGAGAAGCCACTCGTACAGCTGTGTACATCCATAATAGAATACCGCATGCCTCTCTAGCTGAGAAGACACCAGAAGAAGTTTTTACCGGTGAGAATCTAGACATCTCACACTTGAGGATCTTCGGAAGGCCAGTATACATTCATGTACTGAAAGAAAAGAGAACAAAGATGGAGCCTTCTAGAAAGAAAGGCACCTTTGTGGGTTATAGTGAGTCATCCAAAGCATACAGAATATATGTACTTGTGAGAGACACATTGAAGTTAGCCGAGATGTTACATTCCATGAGGAAGCTGCTTTCAAAAGATCGAAAGAGATTCAATGTGATTCAGAGATGGAGGATACCGAGTCTGCTTCTCCCCCTTCAGAGTTAGAGAGGGAGAAACCAGAAGATGCCTCAGATTCGCTAGCTCTTGAAGAACCAGTAGAACTGGTTGAGGGGTCACCTAATGAACCTCCCGCTAAAAGAAGATATGCTTGGTGCCAAGACATAGTACAAAATGAAGAGAAACATGGAGCACCAACAGGCTCATCAAGAGAGCGCAAGCAACCTGATAGATATTCAGGGTATGTTTCACTAATGATTCAGATCAGTGATTTAAAACCATCCTCATATGAAGAATCTACAAAGAAGCAAGTTTGGAAGGATGCAATGACAGAAGAGGACAACTCTATAATCAAGAATGATGTTTGGGAGTGTAAAATTAGTCACAACAGATCTATTGAACAAGTAAATCAATCACAATGATGTAAAACAAATTGGAGTAAAAACTGTGCAAGAGAGATGCATTAGTGCTCTATAACTCAGAATAGTGAAAAATACAATACAATACTGTCACAATGAGTGAGCAATTCGAATTAGCCAAGGAGGTCATTCCAATATACTACATGGAATAGCTTGGCTCCAACTAGGAGTCATCATCAATCAGTGGTGGTCATCAATGCACAAGTAACTGTCATCCATGTGTCAAACTGAGTCTAACTGAGTGTAATAAGTGTAACTGATGGATATGGCACTAATGTAGGGAAGGAGGCTCAATGGAGGGCGCATGAGGAGCTAACTGGAGTCAGAATAGGTAGTCTCGTTTCACTAGAGGTCCATTGGAGTGATAACAGCAGTTAGGAGTCAGTCTAGCCTCAAATCAAGGAAATACAACTAGCTAACTGAAGTGAACTGGAGTGGTGGGTGAGAAAAGGTGCCCCTCTCAAGTGGTAGGTGCATCCTGGGCGCACTAAGCACTAGGAGGGATGAAACTGAGTGGAAGGAAGCTCCCGGGTGCTGGCAGACTAGGGACTAGGTGCTGGAGGCATCAAACTGGTGACTAGGCTGCATGCAAAGTACATAACTGGATGATGAGATATCCTAACACCCCCCCTCAAGCTATACTATGATGTAAAAAATAAAATGTAGGGCCTTGGTTACTGAGACCAAAGGTCACCCCAATACAATAATCCAAAAAATGCTGAAAATAAGCTAAGTGAGGAAAGAGGGAAAACCCAATGGGAAGAAATCCCCCCCTCAAGATAAACATAAAATGGATCTAATCTGTCTCCACCATGATGGAACTCACCCCCAATAGTGAACGGAGGTAAGAGAACTTCTTCTTAGTGAAGCTCTTGATGAAGATGTCTGTAATTTGCTCACCAGTAGGAAAATGTTGCAAAATGATGGTGTGATCATGCACAAGCTCTCGGATGTAGTGCATGTGAATCTCAATGTGCTTGGTCCGCTGCCACTGAACTGGATCTATGGAGATCTTAATAGCACTTTAATTGTCACAAAATATGACAGTCGAAGTAGTGCTACCAAAATCAAACTCAGAAAGAATACCCTGCAACCAAACTGCCTAAATGCAAGCATGGACTGCCCCTCGATACTCTGCCTCTGCTGAAGAAAGTGCAACGGTTGCCTGTTTTTTGCTTGACCAGCAAATAGGGCCATGGCCAATCATGAAAACATATCCGGAAGTGGACTTCCGATCAATGCTATCACCCGCCCAATCTGAATAAGTGAAACCAATGAAATCTAGCTCAGAATCTACAGCATAGTGTATGCCAAAATATCTCGTACCTTGCACATATTGCAAGATCCTTTTGGCTGCCCGCTAATGAAGTTCATGGGGCTGCTACATATACCTTGATACAACACTCATGGCATAATAAATATCAGGCCTTGAGTGTTTCAAGTATAGTAGTGAACCAATCAACTGTCGATACATAGTGCAATCTGCAAGCGGTGTAGAATTTCCCTCCTCAAGACTGATTCCTGAGAGGAATGGGAACGAAGCTGCCTTACATTCTGCCATATTAAATTTTAATAGTAGTTCTGAAGCATATGTTTGTTGAGATAATGTGATCCCATCAAAATTTTGAGCTATCTCCAAGCCCAAAAATTGCTTCAGCAAGCCCAAATCGCTCATGTCAAAAGCTAGATTTAAGGCAGTTTTTAGCTTGTTGATTGTAAGGAGAGTGCTACTAGTAATGAGAAGATCATCAACATAAAGAAAAACAATCAGAAAATTACCTTTAACTTGCTGTAGATACACATTCGGATCAGATTTGCATCTTTTGAAATTCTGAGAAAGAAGGAAGGAGTCCATCTTTGCATACCAAGCTCTTGGGGCCTGTTTCAATCCATACAAAGATTTCTTCAATATGCAAACTAATTATGGATCTGATATGTATCCTTCTAGCTGCTTCATATATACTTCTTCATTGAGATATCCATGTAGAAAATCACTCTTCACATCCATATGGTGCACTTCCCGGTGCTTGGATGCGGAAATAGCCAAAACTAGGTGGATGGAATCCATCTTTGCAACCGATGCAAAAGTCTCAGTGTAGTCCACTCCTTAGACTTGGGAGAAACCTTTTTCCACCAGCCTAGCTTTGTATTTGTTGATAGATCCATCAGCAGCAACCTTCTTGCTGTAGACCCACTTACATTGGACTAATTTTCTTCCAGGTGGAAGAGAAACTAGCTCCCATGTATTGTTCTTTTGAAGAGAACTGTACTCTTCATCCATGGCGGTTTGCCATCTTAGGTCTCAGTGGGAATGATAGTATGATTTGGGATCTGAACCAATCATCAAATAAAATTTCTCAGATAATAATGGATCAGAAAAAGAAAGAGCCATATCTTCTCTTTGAAAGTCTGCTGTTGTTCTCCTTTGATCAACAAGATTTCCAATGTTTGGAGCAGCAGATTGTAGAGTGTTTTGGGCCCACTTTGGTAACTGAGGAGGATCATTATGGTCAGATTCTAAACCTAATATTTCATGGAAATCAAAGTATGATAAAATATCAGAGATATTAGATCCAATTCTTTCTTCATCTTCTCTTGAAACTTCTTCTTATAGAGACTGCGGATCGGTAGTGTTTTCCTCGACTAGTTTCAGATCTTGAAGCGGTTCTTCAAACTTCACATTTCGCTCTATGAATATCTTTTTGGATATGATATTCATGAGTTTATATGATTTTGATTCTTCTCCATATCCTATTAGGATGCATTCAGTACTTTGTGGATCCAAAGCTTTCCTCTTTTCAAAAGGAATTCTAGCCCATGCAGTGGAGCCAAAAACCCTCAAATTGGACACATCCGGTTTGTGACCAGTGAATGCTCCGAAAGGATTTTTACCTTTCACGGATGAATGTCGAACTCGGCTCTGAATGTATGCAACAATATTCATGTATTCAGCCCAAATATTTGCAGCCAAACCTTTTGACTCAAGCATATAGGTAGCCATCTCTTTCAGTGACCGATTCTTCCTTTCCGCTACACCATTCTGCTGGGTGTGTAGGGAACTGTATGTTAGATCTGAATTCCGCTTTCGGCACAAATTTGCAGCAACTCAGTCTTGATATATTCTCTGCCATTATCATATCTAAGAGATTTGATCTTGCTCTCAGTGGCAGTCTCAACAGAAGCCTTAAAATCTTTGAATTTTCCAAGCACTTCTGACTTGTTTTTTAGAAAGAAGACCCAAGTAAAACGGGAGAAGTCATCAATGAATGTCAAAACATATCTTGAGACATTCATGGACATATTGGGCAGCGGACCATTGATATAAGAATGTATCAACCCCAAAATAGTAGAAGCTCTGCTAGCTTTTCCGCGGTCGAACTTGTGCTCGGGGTGCTTCCCAATGATGCAACCTGGGAAAATTCCCTTCGAGGAACGGAGGTGCGGAAGACCATCAACCATGTATTTTTTTTGTAACAGCCGCAAATACTTGTAATTAAGGTGTCCAAACCTTTCATGACAAATCCTACTAACCTCATTTCCATGAGTGAGAAGAGCAGTGGGCTTTTCAAGCGGCACAAAGTGTGAAAACTCATAGTATTTTGCAGTATGATTTTCCTTTCTGACTGCAATAAGTTTTCCACTTTCAATATCATAAATTTAAACTTTGTTAGGGCTGAATAGAACTTTCTTTGGTGCACCAGTGTGTGTCATTTGATATATAGAAAGAAGATTCGAAGCCAATAAAGGCACATAAAGAACATTATGAAAACTGCCATGCTCTAAATGGATGGTACCTTTACCCTTTGACGAAATTTTTGAGTCATCTCCCAAATGGATGGGGATGGAGCTGTTTGGATCAAATGAGGAAAAAGAGTCAATATTTGAAGCCATATGATTCGAGGCACCGGAATCTATCGGTAGAGTGGTGGGTTTCGAAACAGTTGCCATGAGTGCTTGACCTCTTTCATGATAATCAGTTCTATCCTTCTTCCATGCACCGTCGGGAAGAGTTATGTTATTCTTTTCCAAAAGGAGGGACATTTGATCTATTATTTTCTTCATGCATGAACTTTCAGGATGAAAGCCACGGTTGCAATAAGAATATTTAGATTTTTCTTTACCCTCTTTACCCTTTTGCTTGTTCCTTGAACCGGATGGTGCATCCGATGGTTTGCTTTTCTCTCTTTGCTTGGAAGGTTTGAATTTAGGCTTCTCTTTGTTTTGATTCCCTTTTCCATTCGAATTTTTGGATCCTCCAACAAAGAGAGCTGAATATTTGGATCTTATGGACCCCATTTGAATTAGCTTATCATGCTCTTTGGAAACAGACTCAATGAAGGCATTCAAGGTAGACATCTTCCAATTCGGGGTAGTTAGCTGACCGGAATTGAAAGTAGAGACAAATACCGAGAAATATCTACCAAGCTTTGAAAGAATGGAGAGGATCAATTGTTTATCCTCTTTGACAACTCCACTGTTCTTCAATTGCAAAGCCAAATGCTTGAATCTTGTTAAAAACTCACTGATGATCTCGAAATTCTCAGGACTAAGAGTAATCAATTCATTTTCCAATTGAAAAGCTCTAAGCTCGTCCTGCTTGCCAAAAAGTTTGTCAAGTTGCTCCCATACTGCTTTTGGAGAGTTCAATCCGCTTAGATGGAACTGAATATCCTTGGAAATAGAGAGGCAAAGAAGACCATAAGCTTCATCAAGTTTATTGAAGTGTTTTTTTTTCTCAAGCAATGTGCTTGGCTCCAATTCGAGGCCCATGGTGACTCTATAGAACCCTTTTGAGTGCAATATAATCTCCATGTCATCTTTCCAATCAAAATAATTGAAAGGAGTTAGCATAGGCTTTGAAGAAGAGTAATCCATCACTGATAGCGAGTGCAATTGATGAAGAAGAACTTGCAAATCACAAGATAGCGAATGCAATTGATGGAGAAGATTAACCTGCAAATCACAATCAAAACAAGAACCGTAAGGTCGAACAATCCACCCTTTTAGAGTTGCATCACACCTGGGATTGGAGATCAAGCAAGCTTGAAGATCCAATGTATCAATTCCAGGAATTATGTGGAAAACTCAAGCTTCTGGAGTGGTATTGGAGAGAAATTTTCAGCATTAGCGAATGCAAGAGGAGTTTTGCATGCCAAAATTGCAGTATTTTTGAGCAAATTCACTCAAATCTTCATGTAGAACACCTGTAGAAGAGAGATCTTGTCCCTGCCATGGCTCTGATACCGTGTAAAATTAGTCACAACATATCTATTGAACAAGTAAATCAATCACAATGATCTAAAACAAATTAGAGTAAAAATTGTGCAAGAGAGATGCATCAGTGCTCTATAACTCAGAATAGTGAAAAATACAATACAATACTGTCACAATGAGTGAGCAATTCGAATTAGCCAAGGAGGTCATTCCAATATATTGCATGGAATAGCTTGGCTCCAACTAGGAGTCCTCATCATCAATCAATGGTGGTCATCAATGCACAAGTAACTGTCATCTAGGTGTCAAACTGAGTCTAACTGAGTGTAATAAGTGTAACTGATGAATATGACATTAATTTAGGGAAGGAGGCTCAGTGGAGGGTGCATAAGGAGCTAAATGGAGTCAAAATAGGTAGTCTAGTCTCACTGGGGGTCCATTGGAGTGATAACAGTAGTTAGGAGTCAGTCTAGCCTCAAATCAAGGAAAGAAAACTAGCTAACTGAAGTGAACTGGAGTGGCAGGTGAGAAAAGGCGCCCCTCTCAAGTGGTAGGTGCATACTGGGGGCACTAAGCACTAGGAGGGATAAAAATAAGTGAAAGGAAGCTCCCGGGTGCTGGAAGACTAGGGACTAGGTGTTGGAGGCATCAAACTGGTGACTGGGCTACATGCGTATGCATGCAAAGTACACAACTAAATGATGAGATATCCTAACAGGGAGGTTGTTGCCAAACCTAATAGGAAGTCCATTGTCACTTCCAGATGGATTTACAAGATAAATCATGTTGCGGATGGTACCGTTGAGAAGTATAAAGCCATATTCATTGCCAGAGGTTTCTCTCAGAAAGAAGGCATTGATTATGATGAGACCTTTGCACCTGTGGCAAGGTACATCACAATCTGAGCAATGATTGCACTTGCATTTGTTCTAGGAAGGAAAATTCACTAGATGAATGTGAAGACAACCTTCCTCAATGGCGAGGTTGAGGAATAGGTTTATATTCAGCATCCTGAAGGATTTGTGGTGCATGGGAAGGAGTCCAATGTTTGCAAGCTAAGGAAATTTCTATATGGGCTAAGCAATCCCTCAGGGCTTGGTACTCCATCATTGATAGCTACCTTTAGAAACTGGGTTTCTATAAGAGTGAAGCTGATCCAAATTTGTACTTTAGAGTAGTGAAGAACCAGCCGTTGATATTGGTTTTGTATGTTGATGATTTGTTTCTCACTGGAGAGCAACATCTGATTGCTCGTTGCAAGAGGGAGCGCACATCATAGTTCAAGATGAAAGACTTAGTTCTAATGCACTACATTCTTGGCCTTGAGATCTGGAAAAGAAAAGATGATTTTTTCTATCTCAGGGGAAGTACATTGTGGATATATTGTGCAGGTCTGGCATGATAGATTGCAAATCTATGACTACAACGATGGTTTCCAATTTGAGGAAAATTCATGAATCAGGATTTGGATCAGATCCAGTAGATCCCACTTTGTATAGACAAATTATAGGCTCGCTAATGTACTTGATACATTCGAGGCCTGATATATGTTATGTCGTGAGCATTCTGAGTCAATTTTTGTCTGATCCGTGACATAGACACTGGATAGTTTCTATGCATGTGCTTAGGTACCTTCCATGTACAATTTCATATGGACTCATATATGCCTCCAGTGGAGGAGTCATGTTACTTGGTTATACAGACTCAGACTAGGGAGGAAGCATTGTAGATCGTAAAAGTACATCCGAATACTGTTATAGGCTAGGATCAACTATGATATCTTGGTCCAGTAGGAAGGAAGGCTCTATATCCCAGAGCACTACCGAAGTGGAACACATAACTGCTACTGTTTCCTGCTGAGAAGCAACGTGGCTCAGAAAGCTACTTGCAGGGTTGTTCGGTGAAAAGCTTGATCCTACAGTTATTAGGTGTGATAATCAGAGTTGCATCAAGCTTTCTGAAAACCCAACATTTCATGACAAGTTGAAGCACATTGAAATGAAGTATCACTTCATCCGACACATGGTCCAGAAAGCTATAGTGAAACTTCAGTACATTGCTACTGATGAGCAGAATGCAGATGTGTTAACAAAGCCTCTGTCAGTGACAAAGTTCAGGTACTTATGAGACAATATTGGTATGGCAGAGAATGCCTCCCTCGCTGAGAGGGAGTGTTAAATATACAGCATCATGAGACATTCTCCAAACCAATTTTCTGTAGCCGATATTGATCCTCCCGTATAGAGGTGAGCACTTTGATTTCCTTTTGTGTAAATGTTATTCCTTCCATATAGAGGTAATTGATCAAAGTAATGATGTTGTAAAGTCTTGTTGGACAAGGCTCTGGACTTGTGTGTCAAATCATGATTCTCATGTGAACCTTCCGTATAAACGTATCCATGGGATTGACCTCTCGTATAGAGGTGGAACTTCCATATAAAGGTCATGCTTTACTTGTTAAAAGCATTTAATGTTGTGTGATGTATTATTAACCATGATCATCAATAATTGCTATTAAGTCTCTTTTAGAGAATAATCACCTCTAAAGTGAATTACTTTAGCATATGATCATTTGGTCTAGACTAATATAATATGATCACGCATCTGATAATTCTTCTTAGTATAATGAAATGTGATGGATAATTAAATTTAACACATATTGACCATGCAGTAAGAGATAAAGAAATAAAATATAAAGCATAGAGATCAAGAGAATTCAAAATTGACCATGCAGACACTTCAGCTAATTAAAGAGAACTCGAATTGTTAAAGCTTCAATTAAGTATCAATGTATGCCTCAATCAATCAATCAATGCTTCAATTGAAGCATAAGTTAAAGATATGCAATCAGTTAACTAAAGGAGAACTTAGTGACCACTTCAATAAATCAAGGAGAACTTAGTGACCACTTCAGTAAATCAAGGAGAACTCGAATTGATCACTACAGTGATGTTATCAAGAAAGAATCAGTTAAAGAGAGTTAACTAAGTGACAACAAAGAAGATATAGTTAACTAAGTGACGACACTTAATTTAGACACCTAACTAAGTGGTCAAGATTTCAGTTAAGAGGCGAGTTCATCCTAAGTGACAACTCAGTGAAATAAAGCACTGCATGAGAAGTGGAGCACACTTCTGCATGAAAGATTGATACTTCCAGTTTGAAAAGAGTTCATCCTGAAGTTGGAAGATAAAAATAGAAGAGAAGAATGTATCAATATGTTATACTGGATTGATGAATTCAATGTGAAGTGAATTCTCTTCTCCTTTGAAGGCAAGGCGCTTCTCTTTGTGTGCAGGATATTATTATTGAAGGCAAGGCGCTTCTCCGATTGATCTCTCTTCTCGATTGCTTCAGTATCTTCACCAAGAGTGTTTGGTGATATCTTATCTTCCGAAATCAATATGTTATGTTGTAAAAGAAAGCATTCTATGCTATCCATTATATTATACTGACAAGAATTGTTGGGGTTTTTGTTCTCATAGTTTTGAGGATTTTCCCCAGGGTATATCTTATGTTATGGTTGTATGAATTTCATGTGATTGAATTGTCTCATCGCTTCAAGTTTCAACATCTAAAAGCATTAAAGATCAAAGCCCAACCAAATATTAACCATAACTACCCTAGATGTCATTATAATTAGGGACTCAAGCATCATTATCATAGTTTTTCATGACAAATATTTCTCTTCCTTAACCTCCATAGACAAAAATTTCCAAAAATCTTCTCGTTGGCTTCAACACTTTTGAAGTGTTACCCTTTTCCAGGTAAAATGGCACATTAACCAAAATCCAAACACTTGCCAAACAACATAAGGAGATCTAACTCGATAGAACCAAACTAGTGTCTCACCACTACCCAACCCAAACCATGAACCATAGGAAAAAAAATCAATTCCACCCTAAGTTGTCCAAGGAGGGGAAATTTTTATCTTGAATCCAAAGGAAGGAAAATAAATCCCTCATCTCATCCATTCAAGTCACATGCACCTTACGTATCAACGGAGTATCCCATCTTGTGCCCTCACCCATGCTAAGAGTCCAAACTTACTTATGGTGACACTCTCACTCTCTCCATTGCATGTTAAAGAATCTTGCTAAGACATTTCTTGTGGAATAAACCTTCCTTCCCACTTCGAAGATAAATGATTCATACCCCCTACCTTGACAATACTCTCATGACTCCCTGAAGATGTTAGTGTTGTTGTTGTGCACTCACGAAGGAGGTAAGGGCATTGAAACATAGCTTAAGTCTATATAACCTTGACCTAGTACTTAGGGAGAACTCACATATACCACTATCTAGTCAGCATGTTGAAAGTCCCAATTAGAATCCAAACTATATATAATGGAGGAAAAGAGGATATATGCAAATTTAAACAAGAAGTTCACCTACGTGGAAATCATTGTTGCTACCTTAAGCAAAAGAATTTATAAAATTGTGAAATTCATTGGTTGCACCAACCAAGCTAGTAGTTCAAATCACCAACTTTGTGGGATTTCATATTCAAGAGAGAATCCCACCTTGACCTCCATGTGATGGATATGCAACGGAGGAAATGGAGGAGCGTGGCATTGAAACCCAAGTCAAATCAATAACTGGTGCAACTATGAGGTTTAGTACATTTTAATTACTGTATATTTCTCATTTTCTTTTACTATTTGAACAATTTGTTAAACAATACTCATGTCGACTCTAAGGTAGATGAACAATATTATTTTCGACTAAACATCTCACATAATCTTTATTTTTATAATATGTTTTAAATACTAACCAAATCAAAGTACATTTTTTCAATATATAAATATATAATCATTATTTTGAAAGAAAAAAAGAAATTATCATAATTTTTGTAATATAATGTTTTTTTCAATTTCACTTTAATATTAAAAATAAAATTTTATATCATTAATAGTAATATTTTTTTTTACAAGAATGAGTGACGAGTTTTTATATTAAAAAACGAAGCAAAGTTACAAAATATAGTTGGGAAGACTATTCCCAAAATTGGAGAGCTGTCATAGCAGGCTCATCCAGTTCCAGTCTTTGCCTATCATATACAAACTTAATTCTACGACAGCTATGGATCCTTACAAACTTTCCTAATAGAAGACAACAAAAGAAATACATAACGAGAAGGAAGACAGTCGACTAGCTTCATCGAGCCATTACAAAAAAAACTTAACCAAGAAGTTCAGGAAAACATGAAATGTCAAACAAGAAACTAATGGCCACTCTTCTCATTGCTTCCATTCCCTGGTCCAACGTTCTCTTCAGCCTTGCCATCAGACTTCATGCTGTCGATCTTTGCTTCAACCAATTTCAAATTGTTGTGTAGAGAACCAATCTGGGTGTTGATATCGACTAAGCAAGGGCATCCATTTTCCAGTTTTCCAACTATCACCTCAAAGTATTCTTTTAATTTGCTGTTGCTATTGCGAATTTCAGAAGTGGTGATCTGGACGCAGGTGGCGAGATGATATATTTCTTTTTTCTGGTTGGATTTTTCACCCCTTAGCCAACGAATCTGGTTCTCCAGCTCCAGAACGTGAGATAGAACCTCGGAAGACGGACTGTCTTATCCATGCGGTGACTCCAGATTGATAAACCCATTTTCCTATCCATGTGGGGAAGCCCGATTCTTTCCACTGCCAGGTTCATTGGAATGTCCACGAGCAGAATGTTGCACTGCACCAACCATGCACTAGCTGGTGCCCAAATCAAGAGGTGACCATCTTTTTCCATTTCTAGGCTCGTTGGAGAGTCCATGAGCGGAATGCTGTACAGAACCGCCCAAACTTTGACCAGTGCATAACTCCAGCGTCACCCAATTTCTACCATTCCCCAGCTCATCCACCCTAGAGAGACCTCGAAGGAAATTCTGTGCAAAACCACCTCGTGCTTGCCCACCACCATTACCTTGCCCTTGAACTATGTCGAAGGATGAGAGATACCGCTTCGTTCCAACCCCCCCTGAATTTTCCTGGAGCTGATTCCTGCAGCAACGGCACTACAACGAGGAAAGATTCAAACCATTACTCTGGTTATCCTCCATAATTGTCCAGGGGGGACCTAACTTACTAACCTAGACGGCTAACGACTTTGGCAAATTCAGACAGGCCCAATTTTCAGCAGAATGAGCATGCATTATGTCGGGCTTACCACCCTGGTGCTTGATATAAGGCAGTTTGAACGTAGGGGCCATTGAATGCACACGTGCAAGGCAGGTGGGAGTAGGAAGGTTAGGGTGCAAAGTGTGCCATGAGGACGTAGTAGAGGATCGAGGCGGGGAGGAGAATCCCAAGGCAATCTTGCCATTAATCCAAAATGGAAATTTAAAGTTTGTATAGTTTGGGGTGGGAATTAAGAACCCAACCCATGAAATAGATCATGAGGAGCAAGCGGGTCAAAAGCAAACCAGAGAGGGGGCTAAGGGACCCAGTTAATGACAATGCTAAGACCATTAATGATCGTCAAACCACAATCCAATCTAGCACCAATGTTTTCCATGATGTCTGCTTCCTTATTATTGTTTCTCAGAACGTGGAGAAAGGAGATGGAGTTAAATTCCTTAGCCACGTAGGTAAAAGAGATGCTGAAGTTTAGAGACAAGTTTCTTTCAATTTTTGGCCAGAGATCTGGCTTCCCTGATTACCAACATAGAGTCTCTGAAAGCCACTAGATCCTTGACATCGTTATTCCTGGCAATTTACATTCCTTTGATCAAAGCAAGCCATTCCGCCTCATTATTAGTCCTCCTGCCAATTCCACAGGCATAATCTGTCTTTTTGTTTCCATCGGAGTCAAGAAGGACTCCTCCCACACCTGCCAACCAAGGATTTCCCTTCGAGGCACCATCAAAGAAGAGGGTATCACTGTTAAGAGACTTGAGCCAGAGGGTTTTTGCTTCTTGTGTTTTAGATCCGTGAGGGAACAAAGTGGGAAATGCAAAATATCTGCCACCCAATTTGTTTCTTCCACGTTTAAGGGAAACTTGCGAATGTTATTCATACCTCTCAAGGAGAGTGAGTCAATCCAAAGAGCTTTTGTGACAGAGAGTACTTTACCTGGAGTGGCCCTTATGTAAGATTTCTTTGTTCCTAGCGGTCCAGAGTTTCCAACAGATAAACTTGGGGAAGGCGACCCAGGCTCTTTTTAAATCAGGCTTTTTGAGGAGCGATTTGTGGTAGTAGTTGTGCCAATTATCAAAAAGGTCATTCCAGTTTGTTGGGAGGACTAAGTTTGGTTGTATTTCACTGTAAGCACTGTGTCAAACCTCTTTAGCGAAGCTACACTCTAGAAATAGATGGTCAATTGTTTCCTCAGCTTCTTTGCATAGAGTGCAGCTTGTCGGGCCTTCAATCCCCCATTTCTTGAGATTTTCCACAATTAGGGTCTTCCTATGTGCAAGGGTCCAGTAGAAGGCATTAAATTTTGGGAGCCCATCTTTGTCCCAAACTTTCTTCCACTTGTTGTCCTTGATGTTGGGATTTTTTAGGGAATCCAAGTAACCATAACCTGCCTTCACTAAGTATGAGCCCAATTCCCCCCAGGCACGCTTGTCTCTCAAATTTTGATGAACAGGGAGAGAACCGTGGAACAAAGAAAGAAGATCATGATAATCCTGAAGAAGATGCTCCGGGAGATCTAGATCAAGCCATCCCGTCCATTTCCCTGGCTAGACCAAGAAGATATGTCAAACAAAGTTTTAATGTTTGCTTGCTCCATCCAAATTTTCAGCTATTGGAACTCCTGGATGGAATTCGTAGGTGGCATGATGGAAAATTTGTCCTTCCAAATATGTATTTTTTTCCATTACCTGGGATCCAATATAGATTATTTTGGATGATGTATGTTGCTCGCTTGCATAGGTTCCAAATAGAAGTCCCTCTTTTGCTTTGATCAATACTTTCCACGCATCTGCTTCTAGCCATATACTTTTTGTAGAAGATTTCCTTCCACCGGGCCTTTTTTCCAGAGATGATTCTCCAAAGAATTTTGGCGTCGAGAGCAAGGTTCATAAGCGATGGATCTTTAATCCCCGCCCCACCATACATTTTGGGTGTACACACAATGTCCCAGCTGATCAAGTGAAATTTTTTGGATTGATTGGTTTTACCTCCCTACCAAAGGAATTTCCTTAGTTCTTTAGTGATCTCCAACATCACAGTTTTGGGGGTGAGAGAGATGGAGTAGGCGTAGAGGGGAAAGGCCGAAAGAATGGAGTTGATCAGGATCAGCTTGCCAGCAGGGTTTAGCCACCTGGAGCCCCAGGAGTTGACTTTTTTTCTTTCTATCAGCCCTTTCCAATCAACAATTCTTTTGTTCCCTTTAAAGATTAGAATTCCAAGATAGTTGAAGGAGTTCCAAACTAATATTCCTTCAAAACCCAAAATTCTAGCATTTTTAGCGAGAACCCCAGGGGTGCAATTCTAGCCATAGATTTTGGATTTGTCTGAGTTGATTTTTCCATCGGAAGCTTTGATGAAAGTGGTAAGAACATATTTGAATATGTCAGTAATGATTATGGAATCCCCCCCAAGTAAAATGGTATCGTCATCAAATTGAGAGTGGTTAACCGGTTTGACACCTCAGACAATTTTAATCCCATTTAATTCTCCTGACTCTTGCAACATCTGGAGTTTCCTACTCAAGGTTTCAACAACTAAGAGGTAAAGGAAAGGGGACAAAGGACAACCTTGACACAAACCTCTGGAAGCAAGGAAGAAATTGGTAGGTATGCCATTAACCTAGGGGGCTATCCAGGGACTGTTGATGCAAGCTTTAACCCATCTAACGAATCTTCTTGAGAAACCAAACTTAATCATGACTTCAAAAAGAAAGTGGTGATTTAGTCTAGCAAAGGTGTTTTCCATGTCGAGTTTGATGGCCATACCTTGATTCTTTTTTTCCACACTTGAGTGTATTGCTTCTTGAACGATGAGGATATTATCCAGGATTTGGCAACCAACAATAAAACCCCCTTGGGCGTTAGAGATGATTTTCCCCATAAATTTTTTCATTCTGGAGGCAAGGATCTTGGAGAGAATTTTATAGGAGGTGTTGTAGAGAGGGATCGGTCTGAAGCGATCAATAGAGCATGGATTTTTATCTTTGGGAATTAAAGCAAGGAAGGAGGAATTGAGGGGCCCCTCCGATTTTGTCTTTTTTCCTAGTCCAATTGAGCATGTGCTTCAGATCCTCCTTAATTATTTCCTAGGTGGCCCGGTAGAAGTTGATGGTGAAACCGTCAGGCCCATGAGCCTTGTCAGCTTGAAGAGACCAAATGGCTTTCAAAATTTCATGTTCCAGGATCAGTTTGGAGAGTTCTCTGTTAGCGTTGTCCGAGACCAAATTGGGGGTGCCTGCCAAAAGATCATCTTGAGCTGCTAGGTCAGAGTCCCCACTATCCATGAAGAGCTCATTGAAGTGATTGTACGCAATATTTTTTAAGTTTTCATGCCCACTTATCCTTTCTCTGTTTTGGCCCTTCAATTTCTTTATAGCGTTCTGACTGCAACGAGATTTAACCTGGTTATGAAAGTATTTCGTGTTGTTGTCCCTACCTTTAAGCCACAATTGTATAGACATGACTCTCCATACTTCCTCTTCCTACTTGGCCGCAATGAGGATGTTAATATCAAGATCTTTTTCTTGGCTTAAAAGAGAGGGCGTCATTTCCTCCGTCTCCATTTTTTTTTAAGTTATGCAATATCCGAGTGTAGGCTGAGTTTAATGTGGCAGGGGTTTTTGAAGGAAGTCTTGTCCCAGCTCTTGAGCACAGACTTAATAGCTCGCATTTTGTATTCCCAAATGAAGTTGGGAGATCCGACAAAGGTCAAGTTCTAGGCAGAGTTCACAAGGTCTAAAAAGACGGGTTCCTGGAGCCAGAGGGGATTGAAACGGAAAGGAATAGGACCAATATTTTCAGGGGGAGAAGGGGATAAGGCGATGGGCCTGTGGTCGGAGGTAGCATAGGGAAGGGTAAAGGAGCAAGATAGGAGGTCAGAGCTAAAGAAGGAAGAGCTTACCAAGAGCCGATCCAGCTTAGCCGCGATGTTCCCAACACCGCATCTCTTGTTGTTCCAGGTATACTTCCCATTTTTCAGTGGGATATCCATTAGATCCAAATCAACAATTAAGTCCTCCATTTTTTCGCCGAAGGGGTCATGAACAATATTACCTCCACGTTTTTCCTGCTGATATTTGGTGACATTAAAATCCCCTGCAATAATGAGATTTTTTTCATTCATGCTCTCTTTAAGATCACTAAGCTCTTCCTAGAACTTGTTCTTGTCCCTATAGTGAGTGGGTCCATAGACATTGCAGATGTAGAGTGGGTTGGTGTTGCCTTTCTCTTTAATTTAAGTTAGAAGCCAATGAGTGTTCTCAATAGTGGAGACCAAAGAAAATTTAGGTGATATTAAGGTGGCAATTCCTCCAGAGGCTCCACGAGCACTTAGAGCTTTACCATGACTATCCTTCCAGAGGGAGTGTGAGAGGGTCATGACCTCTACGTCCAAAATTTTAGTCTCTTCGATTAGCAAAAGGTCCGACTTTTCAGAGTTAATCAGAGTTTTGACTGCTTCTACTTTGTTCGCACTGCCAAGACCCCTACAATTAAAAGAGACCGCAAGCATTACTTCTTTGCCGATTGAGGTCCAGCTCAAGACCTGCCATCAAACTTAACCTCGGTCTGTGACTTCGGATTCTGAAGCAATTTTGTTTCTTCCGGGCTTTTTTGTCTTCCCATTTAGATTTCTCTTTCTGCCTCAAGTTCTCTATGGTACCTATGTGACTTTCTACCTCTTGTGTTGGGTGGCTCAACCATGTCCGTCTCCTCATGGGATTCCGAAGATAGGTCCAGAGATGAGGAAAGCGACACGAAGTTTCTCTTTACCTTCTTAACCCCAGTCTGCGACTTCGGATTCTGAAGCAATTTTGTTTCTTCCGGGCTTTTTTGTCTTCCCATTTTGATTTCTCTTTCTGCCTCAAGTTCTCTATGGTACCTATGTGACTTTCTACCTCTTGTGTTGGGTGGCTCAACCATGTCCGTCTCCTCATGGGATTCCGAAGAGAGGTCCAGAGATGAGGAAAGCGAGACGAAGTTGCTCTTTAACTTATCTTCCCACGAGCCACCAGGATTGCTAGAGCTGTCGTTTCTTGTACCAATCTGCTCTTCTCTGGGAGAAGAGGGGATGGGTGTTTCTTCTTTATCTTGTTCTAATGGGACTGCTTCCAATGTCGGCATTTCTTCCTCTTGTGTGGGTAAATCCTGAAATTTGTTGCTGGTAACGTCTTCCTGATTCTCTTGAGTGGTTTTTTTGTTGGTTTTTGTTTCAGTCTCTTTGCGAGGGAGAGAAGCTGAGGTAGTTTTCCTTCCTTTTTTGACTTGCTGCCATCCTTCTTCTTGTGTTTTTTCAGGGACCTCTTGGGCTTCCTTCGGACATTTTTTGACAAAGTGACCATATTCATGACACTTCTTACACTTGAATGACAGTTGTTCACAGTCAACCTTCTGCATATGTTCCCATCCGTCCATAAACAGGTTTACTTCTTCTAGCAGTCCTTTTTCCAAATCCACCTCTACACAGATTCTAGCACAGGAGAACAAGGGTCCTTTCGGTTTATCTTTATCGATATACTTCCCGAGAGAGTTTCCGATGGCTTGAAGGGTTTCATCATTCCAGCAATGTAAGGGCAGATGAGGAAGGAGAACCCAGACAGGCACTGCAGAGGGGACATCCTTATCTAGGTCAAAGGAAAGGCTCCATCTATTTAAATACAAGCCACGGGGGCCCATGAAGTACGGGCCGCTTTTGAAAATGAGATCTCTATCAGCTTTATTTTCAAAAAGGAAGGTGAAGAAACCCTTACCATAAAATCTATGTTGTAGTCCCCTAGTGATCAGGGGCATCCAGTTCTTGTTGATCCAGGCTTCCATGGATTTTGGAGACAGCCATATCCCAGTAAACTGTTCGATCAATCCACACTCGCTCAAGGTAAGAGACTTTAACTTCGAAGCTGTCGACAAGATCTGAATTCGAGGGGTCGCTGCACGTTTGATGAAACTCGCATCAGAAGGGTCCGAGGAGGAAGAGAGGGGAGGGGTGGAGGCCACTAGAGCACGAAATGCAGCATCCAGGAGATGCCTGCATTCCTCAGGAGAAGGGGGCGAGGGAGAGTCCATGGCAGCTAGCGCAGGAGAATCCCGCGAGCAAAGCTAAGTCACGACCAGAACGACTAGGATTCCATACGATTAACAATATTAAATCCCATCCAATTAATAATTTTTTATTATAATTGTAAATATCATCAATAGTAATATTACAATCATATTAATAACTATTTATTTAATTCACAATCACTTAAAATTTTGATTTTTTAAAATTATTATTAACTTATGCCATATCTTTTTAAATTTTAAATTAAACAATAGACAACATTATCATTTATGCCATGTCCTTTTAGATTTTGAATTAAATGATAGACAACGTTATCATGTCAGCCTCCTCTTAACAAAACTACAATTCAAAAACATCATATGTGTTTTGATTAAACAATGTTTAGGTAAAAAAGTGTTTGTTGCTAGCTTGAAATATGTTAGATTTGAATGTTTGCTATGGGTGGGCCATATAAATCTAGAAAAATTATTTATATTCCATCTTTCTCCACTTTTATGTATGTAATAGATCCACTTTTATGTATGTAATAGATAAGATGCCATGAAGTAGGCCATATCCATCAAATTAATAATTCTTTAGAGTGCATCTTCCTTCACTCCTTTTTACCAACTACAAGTGTGAGTGCCATACAAAACTACATATCAACAGTTTTTTCATTACACCTACCTCCACATTAGTTTTTGACATCTACACCTCCTTTTTTACAATGGCAAGTCTATCACTTCCAATGGAGACTTAGGATCATATAATAAGAATATAATTCTAATTTTCACATAGTATTATTATGTGGACATCATAAATATTAAAAAATAATTCTGATTTTTACATAAGATTATTATGTGAACATTATAAATATTAAAAAGACTATCATATCTTCCTTAAAATAGGAAAAAATAATTTTGAAATTGGTTTAAGTGATTATGTAAAATAGATGTATTTTAATTATTTATGAATACTCAATTAAATCATTTAATGAATATGGTATATGGATTTATAAACAATTAAGTAAAATGATTGTTTCACTTAGTGATTGATTAAATGGATAGGAGGTTTTGATATGCATCATTGGATCAATGTCAGGTCATAATAGTTGGAGTTTTTAATAAATATCAAATGTTTGTTCAATAAAAATCTTGATAGCTAACACATTTTCAGTAAAAATCCAAAGTCATTGATATACATGACACATTTTTGTAGATTGTGATTACAATTCAATTATAGGCTAGAAATAATTGCCTATAAATTAATTACTATAAATATATAATATTTTCATAAATTGTTTGCAAATTTATGCAATGTTTAAATTAATACTATGCATGCTCTATATTTCAACATGCATTACAATAATGAATTTTCCTTATATGGTCATGAAGTTACTCATCATGTTTCTCATGTTGAGTTTTAGAATCCAACCCTTTAGTTGCACAAGTTTATAGGTGTTTATATGCATTGACTTTAACCTTTGATCTTTACTTTACATGTTGGACAAGCTTTGTGTTTTTATTATAGAATATATTAGTCGAAGAAATATTTAATCTAATATTTGTGATCAATGAATCACTAAGGCATGTAATTATTTACGAAACAAAAAACCATCTAGCCCCTATGCAAAAGGTAGAAGAGATAAATTTGAACTAGTAAAGGCTCTCAAGATAAGCTTTACAATATATTGGCTTGCATATAATGTATTGCTAAGTTCCCACTTATGTACACACCTCAAATTATATATATGCCCATTCATTTAACTCATGCATTTAGTATTGGATTATTTTGTGTGCAATGATTTAGTTTTTGTTTATGTATAAATTAATAATATATGAACTTCAAAGACCGAACTAATATAATAGTTAATTTAATTCCAATGAAATAAAATAATATAATAGTACTTGATTACCATAAAATAAAGTAACATGTTTTCTATGAAGAAAACTTTTTTTTTTTTTGAGATTATCATAATATCTGGAATTAAAATATTATTTAGAAATCAAGTATATGTTAATATGAAAACAATAATTTGATAATAACTTTAAAAAAAATGAATTTGATTACTTGGAGATGACAATGGTGTAGACACACGTGTTATTGTTCATGATTATCGTGTTAAAGAGCACTACATTTCACAAGCATATGCATTTATGTTTCTTGAAATCTTCGCATTTTGTTCTAGAATACTCAATCATATATATTTATGTATGTTTCTTTTGAAATTTAAATCTGTTTATTTGTTCTACCCAAAATAAATTTTAATACCCGGGTTGGCAGGTGCGGGGGGAGTGTTTCTTAACTCCGATGGAAACAAAGTGGATGATTTCGCTTAGGGAATTGGGAAAAAAACTAACAACGAAGTTGAATGGTTAGCTGTGATAAAGGGGATGGAGATTGCTAGAAGCAAAGATATCAATGACATAGTGGTTTTTGGAGACTCCATGTTGGTGATCAGAGAAGCTATGGACATTATCAATCTGCATCGAAAACCCATCTCCGCAATGCATCGTCACTTCTTTTTGGCTAAATATTTTCACTCCCTATCCTTCCTTCATATCCTCATAAACAACAACAAAAGCGCTAACACTATGGCTGGCGCAGGTTTGAATTGTGGTCATGCTCTCCTCAATGGTCTCCCCAAGGCAGATGTGTGGGTACCTTAAGCCCTCCCCCTTGTTCCTCCCCCCTTTTCTCTCCATACCTATCCACTTGATGACCTCTTTAATACCCCATATCTCCCCTAGATCCTCCTGCTCACATCATATGTCTTCTCGATCGTTTTGGCAGACACCACCTGTCTCGCATGCGGGGCTTTAATGCACACGATCCCCAAGGTGGTGTTGGGCTATTTCATGTAGGGTGGTGGAGGGATTAGCACCCTGCGTCTTCATTTGGCTTCCTGTTCTTCGCTCCCAACTCCTGTCTGTGTCTCCTCTTGCAACGCTGCTCTTGGAAGTCTGTGGTTTCGGTACACTATGGAGGACTACAATCAATGCCCCCTGCTCTGCACTGCAGGAAATGTAGGAGGAATGACCATAACACTCCTGGGGGGGCTGGTAATGGAGGCAAGAAGCGTTACCTTTCCAAAAAATTTCAGGGTAATGGCGGTGTGGATCCTTCTAGGGGGAGTGGAACTAAGTTGGGTTGTCCCAAGGCGAACGATTCTGGAAACGGTGGTGCATGGACGCTCCTTGATACTAGTCATGGATATGGAAATAGAGGCACTGTGATGTTTCCCGGCTGCGGTTTCGCTACTGGTCAGGTACCGACGCCTGGATATCACACGAGTCCTTGTGAAATTGGTAAAGGTGTAATTCGGCAGCAGTATCGTGGTAGTCCTGGTGAATTGGGCATTGGGGGTTCTCCTCAGGGGCAGGAAAGCCCCTCCCCTGAGCTCCATTTGCAGGTCCTGGACCTAGAAGCACAAGTACACTGGCTTAGGGGAGATCTTGCGGACATGAAGAAAGCTATCTCCAATTTGGCTACCTTCGTCCAAATCTCAAATTCTGAAGTTTGCGCAAGCACGGGTAAGATGAAAGATTTCTTTGAAAAGTTAATGGGAAAGCATGACACCTTCTACAGTTGCCTGCGAATTGTAGAGGCTAAAGTGGACTACGTTAGAACCAACAATGGGAGCAGCCCCTCGGTCATCCTAAATATTGATGACGACAACGCTGGAGCAGCCTCTGGAAACAAGGATAAAACTGCTCGCAACTGCCATGACAATTAGTTCTCGTCTGTGCATCTTCATTTTGGTCTAAAGTTTACCTTTCTAGCTTTATGTATTACCTCTGTTGCTTCTTATTAGGCCAGTTCATTATTATCTACAGTTGTAGTACTTTCAATACTTCCAGTTGTATCAGGCATAATGCCATTTTTGAAATGCAGAGGCTGGGATTTTCAGAATCTGTCTTGATAGTTCTGGTTTTTTTGGGATTAGCCTCCCCTACTCTTTGTAATCTGCTCTTCTCTTTTAATATAAAGCCTGTTATCCGTTTGTGTAAAAAAAAAAAATTAATATTTTTCTCATTTTGCAAAAATTTAAGAGTCATAAGCTATATATAAATCTATTTCATCGTGTTTAGTTCCTTTAGTTAAAAATTATCTAGATTATTTGGAATATGTTTTACTAGAAAATTAGCTCTTCATTTATTCATTTTTTCTTATTTCAAATGGCTTGTTTTCTTAGTGAAATAAAGTATTCCAATTCTTGGTACCTTCCTTCACAAGAGAACAGAATAGCAAGCAATCTTCCCTAACTTTCTTAAAATGGATAAGAAATTGTTTAGGCCTTTAATTAAGTTGTAGCAAATAATTATGGTGATGGAATGAAAATAAATTAGACTAAGTTTTTCACAATAATACATTATAATAGTTGAATGGGTATTGCTAGAATAGTTAAGAGTTTCAAATCCCACTCTATAACATGCTTTCTCTCTCTTCATAAAACAATTATTGATTATTGACTTGATCCTAAGTTTTGAAACATTTAATTTTTCATAGATATCATCCTCGAAATGAAAAGTACCTGATAGATTTCCCAAAAAAAAATACATTTCCATATATATGAAGGAGTCGAGGTAAAAGAGAAATGAAAAACTTATGTATTCCAATTTCCACAATGTGTATCCTAAGTGGCTTAGTCACATGTGAACATTACAGACCTTCAACGTGGCAATGGACGCCATTGTTCATGATAATCACCATCAATATTATATGAATTATCACATGGCATTGTGACATGGACGCAAACTTCACATGAGCATCTTTAAAATCTAAAGAATGATGTATGTGTAAACCATGTCACATTCCACATCAAATATAAGGGGCTATAATCGTCATTAATGGTCTAAATATGTTACATCTATCATCTCAAAGAATAATGTATATGTGTGGAAATTTTGTTATGACATTCTTGACAACATTATCTTGTTATTATTAAACATGAAATTAAAACGTATAAAATGAACTATGAAAAAGGTTTGGATTATGCGTGGACACACTGCATATTAGACATCTTCATCCAATTGGCAAGCTCGTTGCTTTCTTCTATGTGTTGTGTCATATAGCAAAGAGTAAAGATCCAAGGATTTTCTTGTGACTCTTTACTATGACTCGTGGCTTCTTTAGGCATGATATTTTCGAGTTATACTAAATGATAGGTTTACCCTCCCTCTTTATCATAGGTTAAAAAAATGAAATGTCACATGATCGATGCAACATATGTTGGAGATGAGACACATAAGTTGTTGAAAGGTTTAGGAGTTGTAGAAGAGGAATAACATGTAGGACGATTTGTATATGTGTAGGTCGTTTCTAGAGTCATGGTTGGCTTGCTAGAAGTTAGTCTTAATCCATCCTGGTTCTATCAATCCGTAGGACATCCAGAAGAGAAATGTTGATATAGAGCAAAGATGACCTTAGATACATCATAAATAGGTCCAAATAATAAGAGAAAATAGTTGATCAAGCTCATTCTGGCTATAGTACATGATAATCCCTAAAGTAAACTATTTTTTTAGAATGCATTTGACATTATTGTTAGTGTATAAGCCATTCCCAATCAGTTGTGCCATTCTAATTTCGTATAGAAGTTAGTTATAATTAGCCTTTTAATGGTTGTTTTCTATAGTAAGTCTATATGATCAGAAGAATACCCATTTGTACATTGTTCAATCCTTTGCATGCAAAGTCCAATTAGGTCAAGTGAATACGCATCCAATTTCCTTCCAATCCACTATCAATATCAATCCTAAAATAACAAATCAGTTGTAGTATGCTTGTATATTATGGAATGGCATGTTGTAATATGTCCCGAGTTATTTTTTATACTCTCCATATGGGCTATTATGTAGGGGAGGACACATCAAAATGTGGGTAGTCTCTTTGGTATTATTTCCAACCCACATATTTGTCTTTGTAAGCAAGAAATGGAGATTGATCCAGAGATTCAAACACACAAGAGTCCTAATCATGGAAATGAGATTAGTAAATGATCTTGAAGTCAAAAGGCAGGAAAAATTACCATAATGGACTTTGTTTCATACTCCAAGAATTTGCATGTGTTTCCAACTCCTATTTATCTAAAGGCAAATTCGTAGCCATCGGGTGTTCATGTTCATGGATTCTGATTTTGTGTTCTATTTTGAAGATTTACAATTTCCCATATTCATGAACACTATCTTTACCATGTTTGGAATCTAAATTTTCTATGTTTTGCTATTAGTTGTGTTGTGTGCATGCTCCTCATTCTTCCTTGAAGTAAAAGGAAATATAACAGCCTATTATGGGGCTTACAAGAATCTCTTAAGTCTCATTGTCATCATTCTACATATTGTATTGGCCTTTGCAAGGATCTACATTTGGCATTATTGTTACTATGGCGTATCAAGGAACACCATTGCACAGTAAAAAAGGGCCAAGCATAAGATGGAGATGTGCTACATGCTAAATATGTTGTGGATAATTGTTAGGTATTGGGTAAATATGATGACGTTTGGAATTATCTTGAAAGGCTCCAAAGAATTACCCTATGATAGAACATGCAACTTCATCATATTCGTAGTAGGAAATGTTATCACATGTTCTTGAGATGGAACATATTTCTCATTTTTAGCAAAGCAGACTTCAGTCTTGAGCCTAGTCCATACATCAAATGCAGTATTTATTTAGATGGTGTCATGGTTAGAGGATTATCTCATTATTCAGCAGTTGGATTATATAGTGGCATAGCAGTAGAGGGGTCACCTGAGTCATTATTGAGCCTTCTTCATGATCTCCCTTGTCATACATTTCAAACCTCGGTACAGTAGGCCTTTCAGGATTATTCTTATACAGTTGGGATCTTCTTTTCCTTGCCCTCCAGAGTCAATAGAGTTAGCACACGTAGATACATTTGTAACTCCAGCTCAGAGTAGGTATATGGCAGAGGTATATATGGATTTCATGGTTTTATTGAAGGACTAACTTATGTTAGAACTTGTTGTGCATAAGTGATCATGTGTTTGTAATTGGTTAATATCAGTAAGACTTGTGTTTATCTAGTTTTGGTGCATTAGTGGTAGTTTCGTGCACATATTTTTGTTGAAGCTAATTGCATGTAATATATAGATCATCATCACTCTCTTGGTTTCGTACTTAACCTTATCCATTTTTCCATCTCATCGATTTGGTTGCAAAATTTATTTTGACTTGGACATGATTGATGAACTTGAGGACCTTCCTGTCTGTGACCTCTTTGTTAGGATGGCCTCCATGTTTTCCCTGGTGTCTTGGTTCTGATGTTTGTGATGAATCTTGAACGCTTCTTGTCGGATAGCTACGGATGTTGAGTTTTGGGCCTAGGTAATCTAGTTACCATAAGAGTATCCCCTAGATTTGAAACAAGTGTTTTTCATCCTTGAAGTTGGTTAGTGGTTAGAAGGGTAGGTAATCCTCCTGGTATGGGGTTAAACATACTTTCCCCTAAAAATGCATTAATGTGGAAACTTTGTCACACCTATGGACGGTCGTTGGAAGCTGAGCTAAGGCTCTGTCATAACTAGGGCCCAGAAAGCTATCCAGAGATGGTACCTTTCAACCATTAGTCAATTAGAGGATTGTAAAATAAATAAATAAAGATGCTCAAAAGAAATAAATATCAAAAGAAAAAGCAAAAAAATAAATAAATTAAAAGTTGTGAATAAAAGGGGAGGCTTGCTAGAGTCAAAGGGGTGCCTTCTAAGCACTCATCCATTTGTGAGACACTCTACTTCCCTAGTGTTTTCCACTCCAGCATATGTCACAGAGTATCCTTAATTCCCATCTCTCCAAGAGTAAATCAAGTCTATCATATGGTCAACTTCACTTTGACTAAACCCATGATTGACAGCAATTCCACATCACCCAAGGGAGAGGTATGACTTATGCATTACATTTGTAATTAGTCTAAACGAAAATATGTATACGAAACTAGTTACTCTTGCCTTGAATTGTACTTAGCATTTGTCTTACACTTGTTTTGGTTGAAGTGATCACTATGTATGGCATTACTTAGCATGTAGTTTTCCACCAATATTTCTCATGATAAAGGCACTAACACCTCTTGTAGGCATTGTACATGATTATTCCATCATCCTGAGTATTGGTCAAAATTTGACCAAATTTTGACTTTTTGACTTAGTCAAACCTTAGTTTGACTTGGTCAAAGGATCAAGTCAACAATGGGATCTCACTATGGTACATCATTGGTCGTATATTTTCCATTGGAGGCCAATTGGACCCCTTCAAGTATCAATTGAGGCATTATCAGATTAATAGGCTCAATTAAATTATTTTCCCAAAGTTTGCAAAGAATAATTAACCTATATAATTAAAAATATTTGGAGATGGCTTCATACAGAGTGTATCAAATTGGCTATGGGCATATGAGTAGTGGATCTTATAGGATTTGAGGTCTACAAACTCATCTGTGCAATCGAATTTACAATCCAGGCAAGAAAAATGAAGATTTGGGCAGATTAATGATTTATTATTATATTCCAGCAGAAATTGAATAATTAAAAAATGACCAAGGTCTTTGATGTATGATTTGGGATAAGTGAATGGTAAAATGTGACTTGGTTTATGATGTGATGTCCCCCTAGACACATTTGGGACACTTTTCTTAGCATTACAACATGTTATCACTTGGCATGTGTTGTTTACCTTCATGGCAGGGTACCGTTTTGCCTACGGGGGTCACTTCATAAATTAGTGACTTAGACCTTGAGCTAGGAAATGAACTAAAAATGTATTGTTACCATCAAGGAGTTAAATTGATCCCCCTAGCAAAACATTTGATGTATCCATGTTGTATCTTGAGCATTGTACTTGGGCTACAAGAGGTCATTTGCCCCCCTCCAAGAGATAAACATTCCCAGAGATGTAAAAAGATAAAATGAGATTAAATCTCAACCATTGATCATGTATTAGCATCTTATAATCTCAACCATCCGTATAATGATGAGTTGGGGATTTTACCTCTCTCAATCTTTAAAAGAGAGAGAGGTCCTCATTTGTAAAGGACTCTTGGCTCATTTCAGTAGTGAATGATATCAAAAACTTCTTGTGATGCAAATCTCTTGATTCTTGGATGAGTTTGATAAATTTTCCTTTCTTTCCGAGCTCCTTCTACTACTAGATCTCAATTATTTCTTGCCTTGGATATTTCTTTCGATGATTTTGTTTGCAAGGGAAGAGGATGATTTTGTTTGGGCAACTCTCTCTCTTTTGATAGGGAGTTTATTTTGTGAATGAAATCGATTTGCATTAGCTATTTGTTTCTTGATATTTCCCCTTGGTTCCTCTGCTTTCCAATTCAATTTGCAAACGATGAGATTATCTTTTGGTTAATATGGTACACTTCTCTAATTGTTTTCTCATTTGTTTTGCGGGTTAAAGTTCATCGGACAAGAAGTGCGCCTTGGCTAGAGATGAGACTGAGAACTATTTGGTGATGTCGGGCGAGGAGAAAGAAATCCACCAAACTTCCAGAACAAGGTGAGTACCCAGATCTTTGATATACTAGCTCTGGAAACCATTTGTCACTCTTTTAATAATTTTTTCTCGGAACTTTGTTAAATGCATGCAAGGTTTGGGTAATTTTCATTTGAAAAGAGTTTTATTATCATATTTGTGGTTGATTTCTAAGCCTAGTGAATCTATATGTGACTCCATAGTGCCCTGGGCATAGGCACTGATCATCAAGTCGAATTGCTTCAAGTGGGTATTATTTGATTTCTCTTGCATGCTTGTTGGATTGTCACCTTGTGTTTTATGTGTGATTATTAGTGTGTAGCAAGTTTCTTTTCTTGTTGTTAGGGCCTGATATAAGCACATCTATCTCCAGATCTTACACTTCATCAAAATATTAATCATTTCCTTAAGCCATATCATTAAGTCTATGATTTGGATTATTTTAGCCTTAGCACATTATTCCTAGACTTCAATTTGCCTCAGTTATTGAGCCATTTCCTTTGCTCGTCCAAATAAGCACATTTAGCTAACCCCCATAACCAACCCATATATTTTTACTCAATAGTTATTTTAACTAAGTCTGGGAAGTCATTCTCAAGATAACATTTACCTATCAATCATTAAAACCATCAAAGTATCATGCATCCTTTCAAAAGGGTTTGGAAATTAAGCTAGGCTCGAGACATCTCCCGTGGCTAGTTCGGTTTCACCTTGAGTGAGATCGAGAAACCTAAAGAGAGAAGAAGCCTATCTAGTGTGACACCATCTTTTGGGGATAGGATTCTTGAGTTATCACTCACTTAGTGGCTTTGTTTCTCTATCATCCTGGATAGTATATCATCATATATAGTCACTATAGATTTTGTGATAACAGGAAACACTCTTCCAATGCCCTTGAAAGTAATGCACCATTTTTAATTTTCTGCAATCTTTTGTTGGTTTTCCCAATCTACCTTTATTTTCATTTTTCCCTTATCGGCCTACAAAAATATCGTTTAATAATTATATTTAGTTTATAGGTGGCTACTGATTGAAAGGGATCGTGATTGCTCGACCCAAACAAACCCTCTTATCGTTTCATTTCCAAAAGAAAATTTCTTGAGAAATGTATAAGAATGGTAGAGGTTTGGTACCAAATGGAAAGACGGTGTTTAAGCTAAGATTTGGATCAATGAATCATGTGTATGACAGTATTGAAGGCCAATTTTAATATCATTCTACCCCCCTTTCTATCATGAAGGTAGGCACGAGAACAAAATGTACACCTGGGCGTTATCCAAAATGGACTTTGTCAACTTCTCCTCCTCAAGACTCTTACGATATCAATCTCTAAGGGGATCCTCCATGTACTAAGACTTAGTGCATATTATCTTGAAAGTTGCAAGATAATATAATTCGATAATCTGAAAATAAATCAAATCGAATTCACAAAACAATAAAATTTTATGAGACAATTAAAAATATTTAACTTTTCAAACATTAAATTTGGACCAAAAAAATCAACAAAAAGCTTACAAAATGTAACTTAATTAATTTTTTTAAATTAATTAATCGATCAAGGTTTTAAAAATACATGCATGAAAAAACATCACAAAATAATGTAATATATAATTTTTAAAAAAATCACCAATTATCATAAAATAATGTAATATATAATTTAATATCACCACACCGGATAGGACATGCAAATGATGTCAACATAAGGCTGATAATGATTAACAAAAGTTAATGAAATCTAATAAGAGAGAAGTGTGTCACAAAAAGTTTGTTGGATAAGTGTTAATGAAATTTAATAAGAGAGAAGTGTATCACAAAAAGTTTGTTGGAGAAGTGTTATAGGCAAAACATACTCCATATAAATGAAATTGAGATGTCCAATTGAAGGAATAAAAGATTATGATTTAAGAAGTTGAAACAATAAAAGTGGAAGAAACATGATTTGATAGATATTAAAAATGAGTAAAAAGTGAGTTAATTTCATTATAAGATAAAATAATAAACAAAAAATTAAAAAACCTTATAGATGTAATTTGAATTGTAATATAAAAAGAAATCATTACTTACTAGATATATTATATAACTTTATAAATAATAATATAAATATAGAGCATTAAATAATTTTAGTTATATAAATATATATTTTACTGTAAAGTTAGCCTTGACATAAACAAAGAGGTGAACTTGGGATACAACGTTTTTCATTGCATCATTTTTTATAATTAATCATTTGTTAACACAAACATGCATGCACTATAATTGATCATTATCTATTGTATTCTATTGTTATTGAAAAACCCATCCTTCTCCATAACATGTTTTTCTCCTTCCAAATTACATATAATATATAATAGCGATACACAATTACAATGAAAACTCTATTTCAAATCCCACATGCTCTAGAGAAAGTCTATACTTGAGTCCCTTTATAATTAAATGGTTGGGGATGCATGTAACGGGAAATTATTTAAGTGCAGTGAAGAAATGTGTGGACATATATACTACTCCTTTTTGAAATCAAAGAAAACTATTCTTCCTCTTTTATATTTGGAGGTGACAGTTGAAACATTGGGTACATATTACATTTGCGAGAGAGGATGAATAATGCGGTCAAACCCCTTTTCTTTAAGTCTTCAAATGTGGAACACCATTAGCAATATTTAATCATTTATTCCCCAAGTGCGTGGACTAGAAAGTGGTATGATTAAAGATGTTTCTTTCTTCAAAGATAAATCATTAACAATTGAAGTAGTATACATTTGTTTTGCACATCCTCATTTAGAAGTCAAGCACATGAAAAATATGAGCTACAACTCGAGTTTTACAATTGAAGACTTAGCATTACCCATTCTAACATTAATTTCACAAGAAGCGCAAGAACAGTGAGTGGCATTGCCATAATTTCACGAGAAGCGCAAGAACAGTGAGTGGCATTGCCATAATTTCACGAGAAGCGCAAGAACAGTGAGTGGCATTGCCATAATTTCACGAGAAGCACAAGAACAGTGAGTGGCATTGCCATAGAACTTTTCCCTTGGAAATATTATATTAATTCTTTACTTTTTATGGAACTAATACTCCGATCTCACTCGCATGTGTAGGTTTTGGAGAATGGAATGGTGGCAAGAAGTTAGCGCCTCCCAATAAGATCCAAGAAAATTCAAAATCCCTACAGCCAAACTCTAGGTGCAATTTGAGTCAAAGACATCATGACAGAGGAATAAAGAACATAAAATGCAGACACTTGCAAATGAATTTACCAGAAATCCTTGACCCAAGCTTATATTGATAAGATAAGATAATTTTATGTCGGACGAATGACCACAATAATTAGGAAATTAACATAGATGAACATGTGATATCACTATCGACCTTTGAATGATCCATGAAGTTTCTAAGCTTACATGGTGGATGTCATTAGGCACTATCGACCTTTGAATGATCCATGAAGTTTCTAAGCTTACATGGTGGATGTCATTAGGCCAAATTTCAGAATAAGAGGCTCCCAACATGAAAGAGATAGATAGACAATAAAGGTTTTAGTAGTGGGCAACGAAAAAGGCTCAATTATTCATAGGGCTCATCATTGAGGTAGAAAAAGAAAAGGAGCACATAATCATGATCTTAACATTCACTAAGGGACGAGTTCCCATGTTCGAGCTATCCATGGCACACCAAGATCAAAACTCCTTCATCATGATAACTAGGAAATCTCACCAAGCCTTGTATCATCGTCGTGACATTGGATTGCCCCATTTTTATTGTCCCTTGATACCTCAAAGGACTCCCCATATGAGAAACATTACCAAGTGATCAACTAGGAGAGACATTACATGATTTTGCAATTGTGCTACACTCATTTCATGTTCATGCCATTGCCAATCTTATAAGGAGAGTTGTTGCATTGTGTGTTTCAGCTTTGATCTTGAGATATTGTCCCATCTTGAAGCAAAATAGTAACGAGTAATTAGAATTGTCATTAAAGTCTTGGGAATTGCTTTTCCAAACCAAAGCCACATGGAAAGAAGATAAAGGAAATTGATGTAGAAGAGGAATTGATCTTTTGCAAGGGCATAGAAAATTTCAAGAAAGTTGCTCTAGAGGTCAAGGACAATAATCTCAATAGCCAAGTATGGTCATATTTCTACGACTTTTGTTTATTTTTCTTGGAGCAACAAAGAATTTTCTCAGTGTTGATGTATTTATGCATATTCTTGTCATATCTAAATTTTATTTGAACTATTTATTTTTAATGCACTAACTGTAAATAAATTTAGCATACAATGCACTAATTAACTTGTCCCCTCGTCAAATATTCTACAACGTGTATGGGAATGGTCATGAATTCCCAAATGTTATATCCATTGCATCATAATGTCAACAAATAGAGCCAACAAACATAATGCTTTGCTCAATACGAGCACCAATTGTAAATGGAATGGGCCCAATTTTAATTGCAAAACATTTATGAATCAAAGCACAAACTAGTTGTATTTGGTAAAAATTAGTTGTAATTCAAATAAGGAACAACTACATCAATTAGACATAGATCCAAGTAGTAAGGCATTGGTGGGAGATATACCAAATACATGCAGATACAACATGGAGAACATGACAAAGTGTGATAAAAGGTATAGTTCATGATATATTAAATGTTGTAATACCTGCAAGTATCTGTCCAACCTGAAGTGATTTTAAAAACAATTGTTATTTTGAGCTATACTAAAGCTGAGTACAATGGTCTTGAGTTAGTGATCGATGCTCATGAAGAAAACAATTGTATACCATTCATGTTTGGTAAAAGTTAGCTCATAAAAGATAAGATGAGATGGGGCAATTTTGTTGATGTCCATGAATTATATTCTCTTCCAAGATGCTTTGAATGTCTTTAAATGCCAATCATTGGTTTGGTCAATCAAAGCTCATAGCATCTACCTCATAACATCTTTATATGGGATCTTTTTTTCATACATTGTTGCTTACAAATAAATAAATAAAAACTTCTCCATAAAAAATCATTATATTGATATTTCAGTGTTTGAAATCAAATATATACATTTTATTTCCAAAAATGAACTCCTTCAAATAAACAATTGATTCTTTTGATGCTTGCAAGCGCACTCCCTGTTATGACATATTGCAGCCTTCAAAGATCAAATACCAAAACTTTTAAATCTTGCCCAAGCAAATTCTTGGATAAGTTTTCAACGTGAATTTTGAATTCTATGTATGTGAAGGAAATATCATTAAAATGAGATTTTACCTCTACAATTTGATTCATAATAAATTTCATGTCTAAATTGTCAATATTATGAGTCCCCCGTATCACAAGCTTTGAGTCCCCCGTAACTTGCAAATGGTTTATACCTTTGTCATGTGCTGTCTTCAAAAGTATCCACAGAGCAGAGTTCTGCCCTGTTGTTGGTCCCAATCCCAGCAGTGTATTGTAGACAAAAGTAATGTGAGGTATCAATTAAAAAGACTGCTGTAGCACCACAGAATCTTGGGTCCCCTTGACATCCCATCGAAAAAGCCCCTAGGCTTCTCTTTGTCTATGCTTGGCATTTTTAAAATCCTTGGGGTTTTCGTCTTTAATAACTTCTTGTTTCCACCATAAGCCATTATGATCTTGTGTACTACTTGCAAATTTGTAATAGAAAAATCTTGAAATATCCTAGCCATCCAAATACCATATATAAACATACAAGGTAGGGCCATGTGGACTAAGTCAAACATTAAAATTCTAAGGTAGGTTATTCCTTGGTGTTATGGAATCACTCATTGAGCATCAAAACCCAACATGGGTGTAGTATGATATGAAAAGTAAAAGAAGGTGGATTGTGAAGTAGTTTTGAGGTGTAGCACGATATGAAAAGTAAAAATGGATTGCGAAGTAGTTTTGGTGGGACTTGGTTGAAATTTGAAAATAATGGTGGTTTACATTTTTTATCAAAATCTTGCTGCTATTTGATAAAAAATAAATAAAAAACACAAATCAAATATGCCATGAATCTTCCTGCTAGTTGAGATAAAAATCTAAAAAGCATGAGTCAACTATGCCAGGGTTTAGGAGGGGCTTATGGCCTAATCCTAATCATAACTCTAGTTTCTTGCATAAATTATAATTGAAGGCATTGGCCAGCAACATTCTATATGCATAAATAAGGTCCCTTCTGAGATTACTATTTTAAACCTATAAGCCTATCAACCTGACTATATTTGCATGTAATCAGGAAGCAAACTTCAACTTTAACTCAGCCATCCAACGACTGATCTAAAACATTTCATGAACTGATCTTATAAGCAAGCTTTGTAAGTGGAAGCTTAACTTTGCCACCTTTCTTTCGAGTATGAAACAATGTTAAACTGAAACACCTAAAGACCATTTAGTTCAATATAGAGGAAACATTATCCAATCACACCCAATATGGCTATCATATCTACAGGATAGCTTTCCTCATTTACTTCTGCAAATTGAAAAACCAATTCAGAGCAAGAACAATATGCAAATTAGAGTGATGTTTATATCTCTCTTTTAAGACTGCACTAATTCAAAGATCTGATATGATACAAGGCCCTTTTGTCATATAACTGTCATCGCTGATTGGGCTCCTAATACATCAGGCATGGTGTCACCCATGTAACAAAATGAGATTAGATGGACAAGTCGTAATCTTATGGAGGACGGTAATCTCAAGAAGTTAGTTCATTTATACAAAGTCCTCTTTGTAGAGATCCATAGTATTTAAAATAGAAAGGATAGAGAAGAGTGCCAGAAGGCTCACAAAAAATTAGAAAAAATATTTCATCTCTAAGCTTACCTTCTACGATGAGTGCCCATCTCTAAAATGCATGCTTAGCTTAATTATTTTGGTGGTTACACAACCACCATCATCGCACGGCCACAGTGTCTGATATCTGACGGAGGCTGCTCTTTACAAGATGCTTCGATTGTTTCAATATCCCCCGCATCCAAGCTATCAAGAAGGAATCACACTGAATAATTCCTATCGAGATAAATGCATAACATATAAATTCAATGTAGCTAGATTTGAAAATTTTGGAGCTCACTAAATTTTGGCCTTAAGCCTGAAAACAAATATGACGTGTATCTTTCCAAAGCGTTGTACATGAATTTGAAACACAGCTTCATCAACACAACTTGGATGACTGGAGAGTAACGAGTTTTTCCTAGAGGAAGAAAATCCCTCATATCTTCACCCTCCAGTCAACACAAATAAACATGTGGCTGATGTGATTCCAGAAAGTAGCTTACTATGTATGCATAATGATAACCTTCTATATAATTAAATGTCATGGAAAAATTTGTTATTACAGTTTACATCCCATCTGTGAGATACCACCACAGGGAACTCAACATGCAGCACTAGATATTGTCATTAAGCTCTCATGACAACTATACATACTCATGTCTACTGCAGAGATCTACAGTCGCATCAACAAATTCACCAGATTCAAGTATTCCATCTCAGCACATTTTTCCATTCGGTCATGCATAAGTTCAAAATTCCATATGCATCATATGCTTGCCAATAATTCGCCAATCATAGGATTGAACAAGACTTCTGAGATTTTCTTTTCCTTTTCCTCTTCTGCTTTGGAGGTTGAAGCACCACCCTGATGGCTGCATCAAAGACGGCTTTGATATTCTGTCAAATGAAACCACATAAAGCCATCAGCAAGGATGAGTGATATTGGTTTGGATTCACCAAGAACTTATTATTGATATCGAAGACATACTGCCATTTGACAGTCTTACAGCTGAAAACCTAAAGATGAGACAATCCAGAAAGAACAACATGAATAAATACAACTGCATTTGCATATGCTTCTTAATGTTCTTCCTTATTCTATCAACTATACATGTCGATGGTTGCTTCAGGTTAACAAAACAACAATGGAAGGCAAAGACACAATTCAATATGACCACATAATAACGAAACCAAAAATGAGAAATCAGTGCCATCAGACCGCCATATCTCTCCCCATGTTTATTTGAATGCATAAGAATTCCAAATGCACAAAATAACAAAAAACTTAGGTACCTTTACGAAATACATCTTGAACTGGATAATGATCATATTTCTATTAATTTCAATGATGATAAGTATAATCTCAGTCTATACAATGTTAATTTTTGGATTGTCAAGAAGCTGCACAAAGTCTGAGAACTCAACAAAAACTTCTGTCAAAATCAGATTTGCTAACCAGCACTATTCTTAGTGAATGGTGTTAACCTAGGCCCAATGCAGATCAGTCACACACTGAAATGAAAAAAAGAAAACAAAAGGCAGAACAGACAGTCAAGCAGGGTATCCAACATTGGCCATAGCCTCAAACTTAAAGCTCTTTCATCATTTGATGTGCATGGTCCTTTCAAATTTTAGGCATTATTGGCCTCTGACAAAAACACATCCAATACAACTGTCCAGCACGATGAATTGTCCCAATTTCGTGGTCACCAAGATGGGTTGAAAGAGAAAATGTGGTAAATATGTCCACCACCAACAAGGATTAGAATTCAGATGTGTGTGATTAAACATGGGAGCTGTTACCACTCAGTTTGCACAAGGATGATCATGAAGATTGAAGATGACAATGTACCTAAAGACTGACAGTACCAAGGCCTTGCCAAGCATTCTTCTCCTTCTTCATTCTTCCTCTTCTTTGCATCACATGATCCATGATCCTGTCAAAGGGTATTGTAAATGAGATGACATGAGATTTCTGGAGTGTTTATTTACTTAAATAAATTTAGATCCTTGTGATCTAAATTGTCAAAGTTTTTTCACTCGGTCATGCCTCCAAAGCCATGAGAATGTACTAATACATCTCTGCCCTAGCCTGGTGTCTTAGACCCGTGTCTATTTGTATTATCATGCATCTCATAGTGTGTCACATGGACATGTTTTTAGAGTC
This sequence comes from Larix kaempferi, assembly GCA_027924585.1. NCBI lineage: Eukaryota > Viridiplantae > Streptophyta > Pinopsida > Pinales > Pinaceae > Larix > Larix kaempferi. The sequence continues at coordinate 2,193,030 of BSBM01000147.1, forward strand.
AGTTTAGGTCCCTTAGGGGTGTATTATGTCTTGATATTGTAATGTATGATTAAAGGGGATGTAAAACACATATTTGACCTTCCCCCCCCCTCAAATCATGCCTAATGCACCTCCTAGGAGCATTATCCCCTTTTCTGTGGATGTTAGAGACAAAATTCCCTACTTTATGGGATTTTGTCTTGAAATCCCTGATTTCGAGATTCTGGGGGCATAATCTCCTGATTCTGAGGCCCATAATCCTTGTTTGATGGATTTTTGTTGGAGAACATGCATTTTCTAGGGGGGGCACCTCTCGGAGACACCTTGCCTTGATTTATGGATGTTTGCCACACTCATGCACCCCTCCTTGTCTCCTAGTTCACACGTGTGGCATCCTTTGCTCCTAGTTAACTCTAGAGGTTGCACATGAGGCTCTAGTTAGCTCCTAGAGGTGGCACACTTCCCCGTGCATACCTATTGACACTTGAAGGGGCACCCTTTTCACTCCAAAAGATATATAAGGAGTGTTCCCCCCTCATTTCATTGTTGGTTGTTAGTTGTTGCTTTGAACATTTGTAACCATTCTCTTGTTTGGAGAGCTTCATTGGAATATCAAGTATAAGGCTTTGAAGTTTGGAGGTCATCTCAAGACCCATTTTTTCATATGTGGATTGTCTGTTATTTCATGTTCTTAATGTGGAGGTAACTTACTATTGCATTGTCATTTCTCTCTTATGCTTGGCCATTGAAAGGGTATTACTACCCCATTGGAAGAGAAGTATAGTACGTAAATAATTATTATTATTCTTTTTGTTATTCTATTATGAAGATAATTATTTTTGCATACTTTACTTAATTCAGATTATGCAATACTAATGTTTTCCTTGAAAAGTGTGTCCTTTAGGGAGAGGAAGAAGAGATCTAGTCTCTACCTTTGCTATTGTGTGCAGGTATCTTCCATCACATCAAGAAGAACAAGGTTAGCCTAGACGATCATTATAAGCAAGGCCCTAGAGATTTGTCCTTATTGACTCCATTGCCCGTCTTCTAGGCGCTACTCTCTCTCTCTCTCTCTCAACCATCCAAACATAAAGAAAAATCATTTTTAAATTTTTTTTCATTTCTAAGTGAAATCTATAGTATCCAAGAAAGAATTTAAAATAGATTTCACTCCCTAGATCTCTTAGAATTAGTTGATCATCATTCAAGAAGATCTATTTGAGTTAAAATTTGAATTTCTCATTGCATAAATCATATTCTTAAGGTTCAGATTTCTTTTATTTAATTCTAAATCTGCATTAAAGTTCAACGTAAATTTCCTTCATAAGTAGCAGATTGGAATCAAACAGTATAGCAGCCCATATACAGATTTGTCCTTATTGACTCCATTGCCCGTCTTCTAGGCGCTACTCTCTCTCTCTCTCTCTCAACCATCCAAACATAAAGAAAAATCATTTTTAAATTTTTTTTCATTTCTAAGTGAAATCTATAGTATCCAAGAAAGAATTTAAAATAGATTTCACTCCCTAGATCTCTTAGAATTAGTTGATCATCATTCAAGAAGATCTATTTGAGTTAAAATTTGAATTTCTCATTGCATAAATCATATTCTTAAGGTTCAGATTTCTTTTATTTAATTCTAAATCTGCATTAAAGTTCAACGTAAATTTCCTTCATAAGTAGCAGATTGGAATCAAACAGTATAGCAGCCCATATACATCAATTTGCAGACTGTCCAAAAGTCTTTTAGACCCAAAATTTCAATTGTATAAATTGTTGTTTTATATCTAACAATTGTGTTAGAGTCTACTCAAGTTGGTGATCTTATCAATTTCAATCTAAGTAGGACTAGTTGCTTTTCAATTTCTTAGCTAGTTTAACTTACAATCAATAGTGGTTTTTACCACTCTTCCCTAACCGCTAAAATGCCGTTCTTATTTCATATCATTTATTTTGCTTTTAAGCTATTACATGCAATGACTTCATACATGATTTGTTATTTATTCATGATTTTCTTCTAAAACATTCTATAATCAGATAGATCTAAGTGGTTTATGCTTCACAATATTTCAATTCTTAGATTTATTTCCAAGTTCAATGTGCTTGATATACATTTCATATTATATATAGCACTTGCATCCATAGGTTAACTGCCTTGATTAATATTACTTAGTTTCATTTTATTAGGGTAGTCTCCCTTGGCTTTGTTTGGGAGTTGACCTAAACAGTGGCACCCAACCTGAACTAGCCTCCAAGGCCACACCAGTGAGTTGAGATTTTTCTCGCTTAGGTGCAGAGTTCTTAGGCTGCAACAGGAGCAATTGCTTGTTTGCACAGTGCAAGTTAAAGTTGTAAATAAATTGCAATTAGGGTTTGGTCAGCTTCTATCGGACTTCAGAGATATGTGTTTGAGAAGCAAACAAAGAGAACAGAATCACATAAAATCACACTATCCATGGGTTCTCATCGAAAACTGACTTGAAACCTTCAATGGATGGATAACAGTTAACAAGGCATCATAAAGAAAAACTGGAATTTTTTCACATACAAATCAGTGCAGAATTTTGGGTAAAAGTGACCAAAAAGGCATTAACTAGTAGATATGAACAAGAACCTCACTCAAAAGGGGCCTCTCAACCTCATCTTTGGTTGCCATTTGATTATGTTATATATAAAAATGAACCATCCACATGGACAGACTGTAAAATTGTACAATTGCGTCAGCATTGGAAGGCAAAGAAAACATAGTTAAATTTACTATTTAGAGGGTAAGTAGGAATAACCTAAGTTGCAGAAAACACACCCTAGGCAGCCATACCACATACAGAAACGTATTTGGTATGGCCCTGAAATGCATTTCGTACGGCCTCAACGCATTTCAAGTTTTGGAAACATTATTCCTGGATGTTTATGATATCGGATTGCAGAAGTATGTATTCAGTGCTGGTTACTCAATAGAAAGCTGTTCTATTTTGCTGGTTATGTCTTATATGATATCTTAAACTCACTTGAACAGTTGATGTCTGTGTTGGTGTGTCATTCTGAGCATCTACACTTGGCTGTAAATGCAATTTTCAAATCTGCTGTAACAGCAAGCATAGCTGTTTAATGCATGTTGTTTGCTTTAATATCATTCACAATCAAGTTGATATCTCGTAAATATGTTTGGACTCCATGCCGTGAGGCTAACACTGATCTGCTTGAATTCACCATTACATATCTATTGCATTTATTAAATTTCTGTTTTCACCATTACATATCTATTGCATATCTTAATTTCGGTTTTGCTAAATCTGGAAGTTGCTTCAAGGGTTTAAAAGACAGATTTAGTAATCCTATTAGGGAATCTCTCTTTGTGCCAGAGGAGAGCCGGCCTAAAGTGAGAGAAGTGTCCACCGAGGTGACAATGAGTGGAACTTCTAAGTTGCCTACTTGCCTAAGGTTTTCATCTTTATATTTGACTTGAATACTTTGCAAATGTAGGTCTAGAAGGTAACACATAGCAAAAAGAGAAACCATTTAAGAGCTAGCAAATTGCCAGATCTGGCTAGCATTCATTGCAATTTACACTTTTGGATGAAATCTTTGGAGGGAATGACATCCACTTCAAGGCTAGAACAAGTTCTCCTGTTTTTAGTGCATCTATTTCAACTTCAGGAGCACCAATTGTAAGATCATCTTACACATCTATACATCACGTCAACAACGATGATTTCTTGCTTATATTCCAGACGAGAGCGCTAGTAGTGGCATGCCTCTATCATGACGTGACCCACCAATGTCGATGATGATGATGGAGATAAGATCACCAACAGACTTTGAGATAGGTTTAAATTTTGGCTCTTCATTTTTTATCATAATCATAAAATTTTAACTTTCATTAGTATTTTTGTAATATATACTAACCTGCAAAACTCTCTATTAACTGTTTGACATTCAATACTACTCTGATGGTAGAGTTACTCCAATTTTACATCTTATGTTATGTAATGATTCCTCGTTGCTTTCCTGGCATCACTTTGTATTATTTTTGCTGGAGGAATCTAATGGAAGCTTTCTCAAGCCGTTCATGTCTAAAAGTATTCCCTTTATACATAACAAACCACCATTCTTATGTAATTTATTTATGGCAGTAAAACTATGGCCTTCTCTTTAAAACAGTTCGAAACTTGGAACATTTAAAAAATTTATCCCCTGGTGCACTAGAACACCAAGCTGCCACTACTATTGGCATGTAAACATCCTAACATCTGAACAGTGATACAGTGCACAAAACATTCTCCTTATTAGTTGAGAAACAAATTAAAACATATTTCACATGCTCAGCTTATAGAGATTGCAATCATGATTGCCAATTTTGAATTTCTAAAATTTTGAAAATATGACATGTTAATGTATTTGTAAAATGTGTACTCCCAAAGTTATTCTCTATTTGATTTTAGTCAGCCCAATTTTTTCTGTATCGTATTGAATTCAAATTTAAATTCCAAGTTCTCAAGTCTCCATGTCCAAAAAACATGGTAGAACATTGTAATATTGTATGTGTGTGTATAATTTGATATACATACCCTAACCACTCATGTCCCCTGTTTCAAAACGAGTCGTATCCGTACCTGTACTCTTGCCCATCCTGTACCTGTACCCTGGCAACTTAGGTATAAGTGATTACTTGTAAGTATGATTAATCCCCTTTAAAATGATCTATTATACATTTAGGGCAAGATTGAACATTTCTGTTGGACTACTCTGGCATATTAAGAATTTGGTTTAGGTCATGTTTTGCATTGAATATATTCATATACGATGGGTTTGATAAAGCTATGGTTGTGTTTGCTGCATTATGTTATGCCTAACCTGCATATAAGATGTCTAAAACCTTGACTTTATGCTAACCAGCATAAGATTGATACTGGTGTCTGTTGGCATAATCTCTCTCTCTCTCTCTCTCTCTAAAACCTTGACTTCATGCTTAACCTGCATAAGATTGATATTGGTGTCTGTCGACATAATCTCTCTCTCTCATATCAAGTACTTTAAAGTTTAATATCATTTGTATTAGACCCAAAGGTTATTATTGCCCATTTACAACATCAGTTACATTCAAGATACCTAAATAAAAGCATATACTGATATCAGAATTTTGATGTCTTTGAACAAGACCAAACTATTGTACAGCTTTTATCAAAAGATAATTACTCTACCTCCCGACTCTTCATTAATATTAATACTGTATTTAATTATTTACTACGTTGAACCAAGTTTTGAAGATGGAAGGGCACGTTTCAACACCAGTTGAAACGTGCCCCCAAATAGGAGATGGGCATCGATGGCAAAAAGAAAATTAATTTAAAAAAATTAAATAAATTCAAAATTGAGATTTTAGAACAAAGGATCATGATACAACTTAATAAAAGTCACACTTCTTATATAATAGGTCCGAAAGACCTATAGATGGAAAAAACAAAATTAATTTTTTTTTTAAATAAATAATATAAAAATAAATTAAAATGGAGATTTTAGAGCATAGGATCATGCTACAACTTAATAAAAGTCACAATTCTTATATAATAGGTCCAAAAGACCTTGTCTAATGGTTATTCAAACCCCCCAAAAGGAAGAGTAGATAGAAGGTACAAACACCTACCTTACATGGGAGACAAATCTATCATTGCGTTTATCCCCCATTAAACAAATACTACATAGTATTTTGGCTTGCACTTCATAGATAAAATGTGTAATGGTCCAAATTGTTGATTTTTTAGTGCAGCTGCAAGACCCATTCTCAGAGAGAATGGTACCCTAGTCAGTTGACTAGGGTTCCTGGTCAAGTTAACCAAGCAGAGTATGAGTAAGACCCTAGAAGGTACCCTAGGGCCCCCAGCTGTCTCCTGGGGTTCTTGGTCGAGGACCAAGCAGATTGATGTCATGGCAAAGTCCCTAGCATGTAGCTAGGGCCCCTATTTGTCTCTAGGGTATTTTGGTCTAGAACCAGACAGTTTCTTGGTCACGTGGACCAAGCAGATCCTGCAGGTTGAGACAGAGACATCCTAGGTCCTACAAATGGTTGATCAACATTCAGTCTAGGACTAAATGCTTAGCTTAAGGCTGAGAACCATTCTCCGGGAGAATGGAGAACCTAGTCAGGGACCAGATGGTTGATCAACATGTCCCAGTCTAGGACTGGGGCTCAACCTTGGGCGGAGAAGCCATTCCTTGAGAATGGAGGCACTTGGTCAGTTACCAAGATTATGATGTGTGATGTCCTCTTCTTCTAGGTCTTCGAGATGGATGAGTTAGTTGGTCTTCTCAAGGGACTAACCACCCCTTGTGGAAGCTACTAACATTTGACCTAAGGAGCAGTTGAGAGGACCACATGATCACATCATCTGTGTGAACCCTTCCTTATAAAGTGATGATGAACTTTCAGGTTATATGGAACATTTGTACATTTGAAAGAGAGATGATTGGTTGTACCTTCTCCACTTTGGTTGATTAACTTTTGGTACTTGCACCTTGTTGATTATTAGTCTTGTGCAAAGTCACCTGACACGGGGACACGTAGGACACGAAAATACGAGAGTCCGACATGGACACGGTGACCCCCAAAATCAAGACACGTAGGATACGTTTTATATACATATATATATATTTTTTAAATATATTAAAATTTAAAAATATAGACATATAGATCCAAAAATATTTAGAAACTAGAACATTTACAAATATTCAATAGAAATTAGAATAAAAACACATTAATGATTACACATTTGTCATTCACAAATCACGATTCACAACACATTTGTCATTCACAAATCACAATGAGACACATATGCATGTCGAAACCATATTTCTCATTAAGTCATCAAAATCAAAATGTATACATATATGTCGGAATGCCACTGGGCACTGGGCCACTGGCAAATGCCAAATAGACTAATAGTAAATACAAAAAGGGGTGGATCAAGATGGGAGAATCCCATATGTCAGTAGTCCTCCTCCATGCCTAAATCAACATACTCATCACTGCCACTGCCACTGCCCTGATCCTCATCCTCCTCCCCCTCCTCCTCCTCTCTGCCCATCTGACGATCTGCATCTGCTGCTGTGGAGGATGACCCCTCTGTACGATCACTATCATCAAAAGTGACCAGCTCTAGCACAGATCCATGTTGGCTAATGCCAACTCAGTACTGCTGTCCAAACCCATATCATCAGGAAAGACATCCCACATCTTTGTCTTTCCCTTCACCCACTCCTCCCTCTTCCTGTAAATAAGACGAAGGTTGGAGTGCACATACACCATCGACTCTGCCCTGGACTGCTCAAGCCTGCTCTTCTTCACACTGTACAAGTTCCCATATGTGCTCCAATTCCTCTCACAACAAGAGGATGATGTAACTTGAGAGATGACCCTGAAGGCTAACTTCTGTAGAATAGGGGATGTTGCCCCATGAGTTGCCCACCAAGCATAGGGTTTCTTACCCTCCCTATCTCTAAGCACATCATAGCCTCCAAATCTCCCAGTGCCAGTGGAAAAATCTACAAAGCCATCCTCCACCTCCTCAAGCATGTCTCTATCCTGAAATAGCCGTCTAAGTGCTATCTTCCTCCCATTTGCAATCTCTGCATCCATGTGAGGAGGGACTCTGTGTGAGGCCCCCGATCCACCAGTGAGCCACTCCTGAGTGTAGAACTTGGGGTTCAAGGAGTGGGCCAAGCAATGCAAAGGTGTGCAATTCTTATCCCACCTGGAGATAAGAATATCCCAAATAATGGTCCATAAGTTCTCTGCCGATGTCCCATACTTGGGACACTCATTCTCCATGACAATGGACCTCATGGACTCAATCATGGAATCCCAGCCCTCATAAACCTCTGCTAGGATGGGTTGGTCCGTGTCTGCATACTGCAACAAAGAAATGATTGGCTCCATGATCTTAATAGTAAGATCCACGTCCCACCAACCATCATTTAACACCAAGTCCTTCACCTTTTGTGAAGCAGCCTGATCCGTCTTTCTCCAAAAAGCCCAAAACTCTGAAATCACCATGGACCCAAGAGCGGTTTTGACCTCCCTCAACCTCTTGAGCATGATGAATGAGGAAGCAAACCGAGTATATGCAATCTTCAGCAATGAAAGCTGTGTGTACTGTTTGTAGATGGTGAGGGCATTTGTGTGGTTTTGTACAAAGTTACGGATATGGTGTGCATCTTCAATAAGGTTGTCAATCCATGCCACATCCGAAGCAATGGCTTTCAGTGCTAAATTCAAGGAATGGACAATGCAAGGTGTCCAAAAAACCTGTAAGAGCAATAAAAGCATGTATCAATGACTCTACAACACTAACATTGCAATGGCCAAATTCAAACAATGAGCAAATTAGAAATGAAAGGTGTCCAAAATGAACATACCTGTGGATATTTAGCTTCCACAATCATGCCAGCAGCCTTGCAAACAGGTGCATTGTCCGTGATGATTTGTACACACGACTCAACACCCACTTCTTCAATGGTTTTGATGAATAAATCACCCATAAATTGTGCATCCTTGTATTCGCCAAGAGCATCCACCGCTTTCAAGAACACCAGTCCATTTTGGGAAGATACCATGAAATTGATGAGTGGATGGCATGCGGGATCCGTCCATCCATCAGAAACAATACTCACACCGGATGAGGGCCATGTTGATCTAATTGGCTCAAGAATTTTATCTACCTCCTTCTTTGCTTTAACCAACAATGTGGTTCTACTAAGCTTCTCTGAACCAGGAGGCACATAACCATTAGGAGCTTGTTCCAAGATAGTTTTAACCGTCTCAAAATACAATGGTGACCGTGCAACATTGAATGAAATGAAGTTGAGGTAGAAGAAAAATGCAATAGTAAGGTCTACCTCTTCTCGCGCCTCTTTTTGGAAAATCCTATCCATTGGACCACCTGTAGATTGCCTCTTTCTTGTTTGATAAGTATCCCCACGACCACACCCATGAATGCTAGGTGGAAATGGAGGCTTGGTGCTAGAGGACTTCCTCAAGAATGGAACAGGATCATCCTCTTTTTTCTTGCTTGTTGCTGCCACCTTCCCTAAGCCAACATGATCCTCTCTTTCCATATCCCTCCTTTGGTGAACAGTCACCGCTTTGCATGAAGAAATCCCACAAGAAGGAAGGGCCAACAAATGGCCCTTAACCCGGAAATATGTGCTCATGAACTCATGCTTGCAAAAATTGCATCTCCAAGACACATTGCCTCCCCACCAAGCTTTGCCCTAGGTCCATCTTTCCTTGTCACATACTTCCACAAAGGGTATTTTTTTCTTGGGCTTGTTGTCTTGCTAAAACAGGGTTAAGTGGAGCCATAGAATGAGCTCCACTAGCAGCCGATGGAGCACTTGACGGAGGAGGAGAACCGCTTGTGCTTGGTGGAATAGGAGGGGAGGCCCTAGATGGTGCATTTCTCCCTCTCCTTTGCCCCCTACCTCCTGCCCTAGCTGATTGAGACATTCCTTTTCTTTTGTGATGGTTGAGCTTGCAATCCTCTCCACAAATCCACCGGAATGCACTTGGAATCGATTGGAAACAATGGATAGCCTTCAAATCTCCTTCAAATCTCCTTCACCTGCACATACAACTCACTCTCAACCAAATGCTTCCTTGCAAATGACAAAAAGAAAGGCAAAATTATGTTTTTAAGTGAACCCGGATGCCTTTTTCCGCCAAAAACGTGTCCTGTTTTTCGGGTACGTGTCCGACAGTCGGGACACGTTGTAAATTCGTGTCCGATTCGTTTTTAGCACATGTCCCGATTTCGGATTCGAAGTAAGGTCGAATCGGACACGAATTCATATCGAATCGTGTCCGATTCGACCGATTCGGGACACGGAGGGGGTTTCATACAAATCCGGTTTCTGAGGTCTTGTGGTATTTTTTTTTATTATTTGTGGTAAATAGGATCATTGACCCACCTTTATTTATACCACCCTTGTTATTTTAATCTTATGGATGTTTGTCCACTTTATGAGGTTCTATTTTTTTTTTTTATATATATCTTATTTTTATTTACTTTATTTTTATTCCTTACTTTTATTTTGAACTTTTAATTTTTTATTTTCTTTTGTGACTTTATTATTTTGTAATACACACCCATATCACCTTATTTTTACTTTTTATTATTTTATGTTTTTTATTAAAGTCGCACCATCCAACTTAGTTGGAACTCTAACTAATTTAACCTTTGGACCGTTCTAATTTAATCTTGCTGCTATTTAATATGAAGACAAAAACTTCATCCAAATCACACCTTCATGCTTCACGTGCTTTTTTTATTTTTCACGAATCTGCATTTTTTGTAAGGCTCACTTTCACAGGTTTAACCTTTTCTCCTTTGACAGGTCTGTCTGCTCCACGCGGCCTCTCTTCACGGGTCTGATCCACGAGTGCCTGTTCAAGCGGCCTACCTTCACAAGGGTCTGCTCCACGAGTGGCTGTTCACGCGGCCTCTCTCCACGAGTCTGCTCCACGAGTGTTGCTTCACGCAGACACCACCTCACAGGTCACTCTCCTCACGGGCTTACTCTCTCACGAGTCTGCCCCTTCCACGGATCACACTTATCTCGGGCCCACTCTCCCACGGCTCTACTCCTGCTGTGTTTTTTACTGAGGCCCAACCTGCTGCTTGTGGACTCGACCTGAGTTATTTTAAGAGACCCAATCTGCCTTGTTGAGAAGGCCGTGAGGCTTGGGGATCAAAACTGCCTGTTGAAGTGTTTGATCTATTTGCTGTGGGTTGTATTTCTGATCACTTGTGTAACAATCTGCTGTTCTGTTTCTTTTGACTGCTTATTTCAGATCTCTATCAAACCCTTATCACTGAGATTTGCCCTGACCTTATTTACATCACTGAGACTTGATTGTCTGTTTTTTTGTGTTGATTGATTAAGGTCAGATTCTGTCATCACTTAGTATTTAGACCCCTTCTGCTTACATCTATTGGACATAAATTATTCTGGGTCTATATTGTGACTTTCACTGTATTTTTCTGACTGTCATTGACCTACCTTGTTTGGCTGTACTACAGCCCTCTCATCTCTCTCTCTGGTTTGTACTACCCTCTTGTAGGGTCTGCTAGTTCCCAGATTTGACTGGCCTCTCTGAGGCACAGTCTTTTTACTGAAAGCAACTCTTCTAAGTATTCTTATAGGAAGGGTTTCACACCCAGGTAAGTATCTTCAGCTATATCTCTTTAATTATTATGTGATCAATTTATTTATTTACATTACATGTTACTGAAGATTAATTCAGCACAGTGACCTAACTGGTAGTGTTAAAATTACTTTAACACAGTGACCGGCCTGAGAGTGCTAAGAGTGTGAAGTTGTAAGATATGAAAATTATGTTATGTTAGAGTTTACTACAGCATTCAATGTTTGTAAATGTTTATCAAATGTATTCCTGCATTAAAGTATATTAATTTATTATTCTTCTGCATAAAACCCTAACTTGATGAAAATTTAACAAAAATATCGAAAATGAGAGTGAATATTTTTCTTGGAGAACCAGTGCCACATCAGCACTCAATTGGCAAATGGGCTTCCAAATATCCCGAACCATCAACAACATCTCCAAGACCACTCGGTTTTGGCGGGTAACATCTTGGGGATGTGGGGAAAGTCTGTCATGTCCTCAGAAACATCCCCTTCCAAACAGGGACTTCCCTCTGCAGTCCCCAAATCTCAGAGATGGGAAATTGGACGGGACACTTCCCCCAGGGGTTGGGATGGGTTCCCGTGCAACATTATTTATCTACTATTACATTATTTATACCAGTATTATATAAACTTAGAATGTGATATTATTTTGATGTTCTTTGCATCAACACAAATAAAACGTTCACTAATTAGGTACCTGTTGTGTTTTTGAACTGCACTCTATGTATGCAGCAGCACCAATTTGCTTCTTCAACTCTTCCCCCTGCAATAGAACTAAGCATTAAACTTGCAAAACTAAACATAATCATTTATCAAGACATAATGAGACAAACAACATTAATCAAAATGGCATTTATTCGATCAGTCCAAGTTATATTGTATCACCCATCATATTATGGAAAACATGATGTTCAATAATCTAAATATAGCCAATGCATACAGTAAACACATCATATGTCCCATTGCATACAGTAAACACATTAGACACCAATAATGAAACATTACCAGTGAAGCTGTGTTTAAATATTTCTCCATATCATTAATAGCACCTCATTGCATGCAATATATACATTGAATATAAATCAAGAAGAATTTATTCCTGTTTGTCAACATCCTAAATAAGCCATATATCCACAAGGAATTTAGATCATTGTTGCAGAAAATGAATGAAAGAAAATTATATTTTTGTCCGCAAATAACTGAAATAGGACAATGCAGGAATGCCTATTGCATCTCCAAAAAAATCTAAAATCTAGATTAGTAACAAGACAAAACAAAATAATAATTAAAAAGCATAAACTCATATAGATAAACCCAAGATTGTGAAGGAGAGATCGATCTTGTGTGAGAGGAAAGGAAGAGAAGAACCAACACTCCTGTAAAGGACAGAATTGGCCAGATCACATGTAAAAGGCTTAATGTAAAGGATCCTAATCTGCATCAGAATCTGAGGAGAAGACTGTTGTTGCACCAATCACCAACTGAACACCAATGCTGAGCCTGAAGATCTCATCTTGAGAATGGGCTGGGAAGGCCAGGCTAGACTGTCCTCAGGGGAAATCAGGAGCTCCTCAGTGAAGCTCTCCTATTATGCAAGGTTGACATATTCTTATTTGAGAAACTACAGTTTTGTATTTGTAAAATATTGGGAAGAGGCAACTAGAAAAACTTAACAAATTAAGATTTTATACTTGCAACATATTGGGATGATCCACAATTAGAAATGTTTTACAAACTAAGATTTTGTGCTTGCAAAATAAGCAAAATTTAACCAACAAAGATTCCTAAATCAATAAGACATTATTGGCCTCCTTGGGATAAAACTATCCTGAAATTCTTTCATCATACTTGCAATCAATAAAATAAACCTCCCTCTACAAAAAAAAACATAAACAAAAAAATTTGCAAGTACACAAGGTAAGAACATTTCAACCATGAAAACATCGGCATCAGCAAAAAATCATCAGGGGTTATGAACCCGGGATATTGGAAAAATCGGCAAAAATTGGCAAAAACCAGCAAACTCAAAAATTACAAAATATATTCATTTTTAAAGATCAGCACAAAAAAAAATCACAAATTTTGAAGGGTGAATTATAGATTTGGGTGAAGCATCGTAAAAAATTGCATTGTGATTGCTAAATCAGTTTTCACTTTTCAACAACACAATAGTGCAAAAACCAGGCAATCAAATAGATTCAGTCAATTTTCAGGAGTTCATCTGCACAATATCTAGGAGTAGCTGGTAATAGGTATCAGGAAAACAAACTAGAAGATAAGAGAGAGAACCATACAATTAAAAGAGAGAACCATCAAATATTTGTTCATTAAAGATAGAAAATGTCTTCTTATGTTTATACATGTGAAAAGGGAAAGAGGTTATATAACAGCTCTCCATTAATTAATTTATTATACTAGAGTAATGTACTTTTATTTACCCCCGGATGTGGGTGATGGGACGAGCATAAACACCCGCGAACCCAGTCACGTGGCACAGGGACACACGAACGGGATACGTGGCGCAAACGCTCAAGAGTATTCTGTTATCACATCCATGTTAGCTGGAGCTACCATGCTGCAGATTGTGCGGTCAAGGACCATACTACATTTTTTTTCCAGATCTGAGATCAGATGGCATCAAAGGGGGCATCTATTGTATTGAGATTGCCCGGAGCAGAGATTGCAGAGTGGACAGTATGTACTTTGACAATCCAGAGCTACTACAGAGTAGTGATTACAGGGTCCCTTCTTCCTTTCCTACCTTTGCACGACCCTATTGAGAGGGTAACTTAGCCATATTATGATCAGAGCATTACAGAGTACAGCTGGTTTGCCACTTATTGCCCGGATACAGCAGAGATTGAGCTCCAGTTCCACCTTCAGCAGCACGTATATGGTATGGCAAGTATATCATTCTATGGTTATTGCTCATGTTGTTGCTTTGAGACTTGTTTATTTATGATAGTACATGGACTAGATGTATGATGTCTGATTTGGTGATCTTGTGCTTTATTGTGATACTTATGGCCCTTGGTGAGGTCAATCCACCTTTTTCAGTAGACTCCTGTATATGCACATTGGTTCCTATCCCCATTGTTGGTATAGATTTGGTCATTCATCCTTCTAGGAAGCTAACATTGGTTCCACCTGTCACTTCCTGCCACCCATCTGACTCATCCATTTTTTGGGTTGCCTCCCGACTTAGACCTTGATATGTGGCCTTGAGGACCCCTTTCCCCATTGAGCCCTGGGTATGCCATGACTCCATGTTTCTTGTGCCTCGGCTCTTTAGTGTGTGAAATGCATTCTCAAACCTGGGATTTACTCCTATCGGTTGCCCCTGATGTTGTAATGCAGTATAGGATTGTGTAGACTCACTGGGTGTTCCCCATTAGTCATCGAAGTATTCACACTTGCCACCTTTACTTTGCAGTATGAGCGCCATTGTTATATCTTTTGAGATATGTATGAGCCGGAAGGGCTATGAAATGTAATGAAATGTAAATGAAGCCAAAAAGGCTATCTGAATGTAAATCAAGCCAAAAAGGCTAAGTATGAAAGTGAAATGTAAAGTCCAAGAATGTGTTTTTTAACACACACGGACACAGGCTAGCCATATGTATCAGAGCATTGTATTGGTTATTTCCTCACCTAGTCCTGCAAGACAAGGAGGTGGGATGGAGTAAGGGACAGCTAATTCTAAGTGCCCCTTAGAGTCTCAAGTTACAGTTTGTCGGACACCCAGTCATGGCAGCTCTAGAAAAGATCCTCACGAAGTCTGTTGAAGGCACGGATGTGAGTTGCAAGGTGTGTGTTAGATGATTAGTGGTGGTTTCCCTGCACTATACCCATTTGTGAGGCACCGCCCTTCCCTTGTGTTATCATGGTATGCTTGTGTCATTGGGTCCCGCTTTCCTTGCTTATCCAAAGGGTCACATGGTCATGGTCTTTGTCATCCCCCTATCTTTTCACCTTTTTTGTCCACCTCACCCAAAGTTAGCTAAGCTATAAGTGTGCATAGCAATTTTGAGTCTTTGTTGGAAGTGGTAGGCCCACCTCACCTGGGGCCTGTTTTTCGTGAGATATTGTTTATTATGATCATCATGTCGTCATTATATGTTTTTAGTTATGTACTAACATAAATAAAGAAGCCTTGGCATTTCATGTTGCATACAGGTTTCAGCCATTACCATTTTGACCAGAGTTGACTTGGTCAAACTAGTTTGACCAAGCCAAAAATGGGTCCCAAAAAACGTTGCAACCAAAACTTCGATTTTGGTTATTTATTATGTGTTGGGGTCCCATATGTGCCTCCAAGTATCAAATTGCAAAAATGTTGAAGCATTAGTGAGATTTTTAATTATTACTGGCCAGCAAGGCCCTGTTTTAATTAAAAATCCTTGAATTTGGGCAAAGTGCAAACAGTGCTCAATTGATGGATCATGATCGTTCCAATGACCATTTCTAGTATATTTGGGGTCTACCATCACAATGCAACAAACGGCCCATCAATCCGGGCAATATAAGTGAGTCAAAAGTGCAAATTACATCTTCAGCAATAAAAACAAGCAGTAAATTAATAGAAAAAGATCAAATTTGGCTAAGTTAACTTTGGAAATGGAAAATGCAATGGTAGGCAAAGGTAAAAGGGTATTCTAACATCACTTTGATTATGTTTGGACATGAAATATTTGGTGTGGGGCCCCCATTTATGCCCAGCTCTACTTGTGGGACGGATTTGCCCATAGCTGGGCGTTTTGGACCATTGAAAAATCAAAATTTTGGAAAATTGAAGTGCTGAGACTTTAAGTGTGGAGTCTAGGGGGCTAAAACAACCTAAAGCCACCCCCTAGACACCCCCTTCACATTGCAATGGGCCCTACGTGGTCCCCTCTAGAGCACATCCCAACCATTTGTTTGGCCCTTTGGGGATTGAATCCCAGCCATTCGTTTTGGTGGGAATAGGTTTTCATTTGTGAGCCATTTGTATAAGGGAGGACGCTCTCTCATTTGCTCACTCTCTCGGACATTTTTTTGGAACACTTGGACTGAATAGAGAAGATTCTTTAAGGGTTCTTGCGACATTGTGTGTTTGGATGTGTATTGTCATGACTGATATCTACTTACTAATGCATTGTTGAGTGATCTAGTGTGTTTTTCCACCATACATAGCTGATTCGATTTGCAGGTTGAGAGACCACTTGGAGGAGGGCGCAAATCTTGGAGTGGGAACTCCATACTTGCTCTTTCTCTTCAAGGATTTAACAAGGGAGTTGAATTTACTTACTGTCTTTCAATTTCTTCATTATTTGTCTTTCATTTTGCTGTGCTAACTCGCTATTTGCTTCAGATTTCTGATTTTCCTCTTTTGTGGCAGGTAGCAAGGGCGCACTTGGTCATCTGGCTAGCTCAAACGCTTAGGAAAGAAGGCTAGTTGCTCACCACTTGAACTTTGGAAGTAGTCTTCATGCAAAAATCATCCATTCATCATTGTTCCAGGTACTTCTCTCATGTTTATTTCTCCATTTAGATTTCTGTTGTGTTTGCTGAGCTGAAACTTGCATAAAAACCAAAGGAAGTTTAAAATATTAAAATTTCACCCTCAAAACTCTATTTTTCTTTTAAACCCGCTTCTGAAATAGTCTAAAACAATCATATCTTGAATTTCAGTTCATTTGGACTCCATTTACCCATACTTTTGGCACTAGTCACTTGTTGGCCTGTGCCCTACTTGGGCATTTTTGGTCATTTTCATTTGTTGGTTGGTTTTGGGTTTGTGGGTTAGCTTGGTTGTTGTTCTACTAATTTAATCATCATCTAAAACCAAGTTTAAATCACTAGAAGTGTTGATTAAGCCGCTTATTTTATTTCTGTTTTACATACTTGGTCAAATTTGGGTCAATTTCCCCATAGGTAGAAATTTATCTTCCACTTCTAGCTGATTTTGTTTTCCTGATTTCATTTCCAGCCATTAAAAATTTCAAATTAACCATTTTTCATCTTAAAATCAAATCAGAAATTGCTTTAGTTAGCGCCCCATCCATCACCCAATTTTTGTATGTTGGTTGGATAAGAGTCTTATTTGGGTTTTGGGAGTGTCTGTTTTGAGTGTCAACCATCGCTGGTTGAGTAGGGTCTCCCCCTTGACATGGCTACTTGCCTTGTCTAAAGTGACGAACACCTTGTCTGGAGTGACAACTGCTCATCCGTGCAGGGGACCTAGTGTTTGCAAGTGTCACCTGCCTAGTTGCCTACCTCTACCATCTCAGATAGGATACCCTTAGTAGAAGCTAGTGATTGTGTGATAACAGATTCGAGAAGGCGGTTGCCCCAAGGTCCGATTCATTAACCCCCCCCCGATGGTGATGTCCCCTCGACCTGGCTGGATTCAACTTCGAAGTACCACATCTAGGTGGTTCCTTCGTGCGGCTTTAAGGAGACTAGGCTGCCGTCACCTTGGCTCGTTGATTATCATGCGCGTCAGTGCAATGTTCTACATCCTCCACAAACATGCGAATTGGGCTCCTCCCACCTTCTGGTTCCTGCTATTCGCTACCACCCACTTGCTTGCTCCTCTCGTGAGCTAGTTTCTGCTACTCGCAGACATCCTACAGACTGTGTTACAGGCCCACTCTGGGCCTCTCTCCATCTGGTCTTCGAACATGGGCAGGCCGAAAGGTTCCAGGGGCAGAGGGAAGAAAAAGGATATCAGCAAAGATGCAAAAGACATGGACAAAGGGTACGGAGAGGAGGTTACTGTCCCCATCCGTCTGCTGATCGACAATTGGGAGGCCAGGCTAATGGCGGAGCGCCTCTCCACTGAACACCCTGGTAAGCAAATTGATCCTTACTGGCTCGTTAAGAATATGCTTGGGTTGTTGATGGAAGACCTGCTAACCAATTGGGCCACTGCCAGAAATGCCACTCAAACCTTGAAGGCCACCCTCCCCAACATGGAAGCTATGTTGGGCAGTCTAGAGAGCACTTTCAATTGGAAGTCTTATGCTCCCAGAAGACACCCTCTGCGCAGCAACACTGGAAGAAACGGTTTCAGGGACTTCTCCTCTGCGGCGGGAACAAGCGAGCCCGTTCAAGCGAGCTCGAGCAAAGGCAAAGCACCATTGTCCTTCCCAATCCCCACCACAACAGGCCCGATTATGTCCAAGCGTGTCTACGGCGACCAAGGATTCATGCCCTTCAGGAAGACCACGCCCCTGCCTGTCAAGTTACCAGTGCATGACTCGGTTGCGGAGGAGTATCCTCCCTACCCCATCCTAGAAGAGAATCCTGCTGACACTCATACTCCTGTAGCAAATGCCCCTGCAAATGCTCAAAGCTAAGAAGGCTCTGGCCACTCCCTGTGTTTTCCAGCTTTTCTTTCTTTCTATGTTCAATAGTTTTTTAGCTTACAGTTCCATAGGTTTACACAGACAACTCTGTTTGACTACAACGCTCTGGACCTCTTACTCAGGGCAAGCTTTATGTAAATTTGTGCAGTAACATTTTGATCTCTTCATGTTTTTGGGTTGGTGGCTTCACTCTCTCAGACCACCACAGACTGTAAAAACTCATGTATTTTGGACCTTTTTTTATTAATAGAATTTTGCAGCTTTACACAAAAAAATGTACTTTTATTTACATAAACTAAAATCCTATTTACTAAGAGTGACCATAAACATTAATTACACGAGCATCTTCCCTTAATGGTCATTCTGGAAAATACACCGAACTTGTCTCTAAATTTAACAAACTTATCTGGACCAAGTAGCTTGGAAAGATGTCTGTAGTCTGCCCTTGCATGGTACAATATTGAAGTTCAACTTCATCATCTTCTACAAGTTGTCTGATGAAATCAAAATGTACATCAATATGCTTATTGTGCTCATTAAAGACTGGATTCTTTGCTAATTTTGGAACACCCTAATTGTCACAAAAAAGCATTGTTGGCTCGGTTTTCTCAAGCATCAAATCTCCAAGTATTCTTCTAAGCTAAATTGCTTCACAAGCTCCTTTTGTTGCTGCCCTATATTCTGTTTCAATAGAATAAAGAAAAATGTGTTTCTTGCTAGCCCATGAAACTGCACCTGCTCCAAGACTAAACACAACCAACTGTTGATTTTCGATCATCCACTAATCCCATCCAATCAAAATCTGTATAACCAGTTAACTGAAATGTATCTTTTTCACCGTATAATATTCCAAAATCTATTGTGCCATTAACATATCTCCAAATCCTTTTTGTTGTTGTCCAATCACAATGTTCTACTCTAGGATGTGTGCCATGAATCTATATATGTAGCTTACTACAAAACTAAGATCTGGCCTAGTGGTTGTTAGATAGATCAGACTTCCCACTAATTGCCAGAAAAGCGACTCATTTAAGGAATTTGAGTCGACTTTGGCAGAAAGTTTCAACCCTTTTTCCATAGGTGTAGATGAACTGTTACAATCAGCCATCATATATTTGTCTGACAAACCTTTAAATTACTTAGTTGTGAAGCAAAGAAACATGTTAATCTGCCAAGCTTCTACACCTAAAGAATAATGTAGGAGGCCTAAATCTGTTATATCAAAAGCAGAAAAAAAATTCAGATTTTACCTTGGTAATTGCTCTGACCTCACTACCTGTGATGAAGATGTCATCTGCATATATCACCAATAATACTACATCACCATCCTCGCTTTTGACGTAGAGATTGAAATCAGAAAAACTTATTCTAAATCCAAGATCCTACAAATGTCTGTCAGTTTTGATGTGCTGAGCTCTTGGTGCCTATCTGAGACCGTAAGGAGACTTACCATTTTGCATACCATATGTTCCTTTTCAGGTACCTACAAACCTTGAGGTTGATACATATAAACCTCTTCCTCCATATGAGCATTAAGGAAGACAATCTTGAGTGTTAACCAACCAAAATGAGCAACAAGAGCCAAAACTAACCTGATTTTAACCATCTTGATAGTGGGAGTGAATGTTTCCTCATAATTGACCCCTTCCTATTGAGCAAAGCCCTTTGTGACCAACCTTGCTTTGTGCTTGTCAAATGTACCCTCTGCCTTGTACTTCACGTTATAAACCCACTTACAACCAATAAGTATTTTTATCAACAGGGATATCCTCCAACACCCAAGTCCAATTTTTCATCAAGACATCATATTCAACTTGCATAGCATTTTCCCATTCAAAACATCCTTTGGCTTCTTCATAATTCTGAGGTTCAAAAGAATGTTGAATGTTAGGCTTTAGCAAGCATAATTGCAAGAATCATTTTTTTTCCTTTGTTTCTTAACAACCTTCCCTCCTCCCCTTATAGTTCAAGAATATCATCCAAGCAAACATCATCAGATGTTTGATAAAACCACTTGAAACATGCTTTTAGTTGTGAATCAGCACGGCTGTAATGCTGATTTGAACTGGTTTCAGCACTATTATGGTACTCACTTGGACTTATTTCAGCAGCAACATTATTTCTTGAGGTTTTCCCTACATCATGCCTTGAATACCTATACAAAAGAGTTGTTTTCAACAATATCACAACTCTTTGCAAGAAATTTCAGACCTGATTTATGATCTGAAGTACTCAAAAACAAACTGGCATGTTCATCATGTAGAACGTCCCAACTAAAAATACATTTGTCAACTTCAATATCAATCAATCTATAGGCTTTATGATGGTCACTATACCCTGTAAACATTAATTTGTTGCATTTTGAATCCAACTTACTACACCTCTCATCAGGAATCCATACATAAGCAATTGAACCAAAAAGCTTGAGATGACTTACTCGAGGCTTCTTTCCAGACAAAGCCTTCTTTGGAGTCATAGTTGGAACAAACTTTGTAGGAGATCTATTTAGCAAATATACAGCAATATGAACTGACTACCCAAATTGTGAGGAATGTGATTGTTCACTAACGTACACCTAGCCATCTCCATAATAGTTTGATTCCTTCTCTCTACAACACCATTTTGTTGTGGAGTATAGGGTGTGCTATATTGTCTCTATATTCTTTCTTGACTACAAAAGTTATTGAAATCATTAGAACAAAACTCACCACCATTATTTATCCTAAAGAATCTAATCCTTCTCCTTGATTGCTTCTCTACCATAGCTTTAAATTCTCCAAACTTGGAAAAGGCATTTCATATTTTACTTGGGAAATATACCCACATTTTTCTTGAAAAGCCATCTACAGATAACAAAAGTACTTGGCACCAAAAAATGATATCATCTTCATTGGTCCACATATTTGCATGAATTAATTCAAGTACCTTGGCTCTACAAGCCCTTCGTCGCAAGGCCTTTTATGTTGCTTCCCCAAAAGACATGCAACACAAACAATGTCTTCTTTTTCCAAAGTATTTGGGAGACCATCCACTATTTTCTTCTTAGTTAAAGAAGAAAGATAACACAAATTGAGATAGCCATGTCTGTGATGCCAAAGTAGACACATGTCATGTCCACTGCTAGCCATTAAGGCATGTTACTTGATCATATCATCACTCACCAAACAAAATAAACCATGCTCTCCAACAACCATACGAACTAATTTCTTGCTATGTGCATTAACAGTATGGCAGCTGTTGTTACTAAAGATCACATCAAGAAGAAGATTATGTTTCATAATTTCACTAATAGAAAGAAGATTCTTATCCAATCTAGGGACAAAGAATACATTCAGAGCAGCCTTTTACCTGGCATTTCTATCTACACAATTCCTTTTCCAGAAATTTTATATTCTGGCCCGCCACAAAAATCACAAAATCTGAACTTGTTTTACACACTAAATGTTTTTGTTAGTGAAATGACAAGAAGCACCAGAATCAAGATACCAATTAGTCTTGATCACATGGGCCTCCTTATTCCTAGCCATAAACACATAACACTCATCCTCCTCCTTATGTTCAGCCCCATTGGTCGCTTCTGGTCAGTTTGACTAGCCCCTAACTTGTGCTTTTCCTCCCACAATTTCTTTCAACAAAATTTGCTCTTATGACCAACCTTTCCACAATAAAAGCATTTAAAAATCTTTCTGGTTTTCCGATTACATGAATCATTTGCCTTGCCGCTTTCTTTCTACCCACTTGTAGTCTTGCTACCCTTTCCTTTTCCTTTGAAATTCACTGCTAAGGCTATCTCCGAAGTATCATGACCACTATCATTACCAAATTGCTTCATCCAGCTATCTTTCCACAAAATCTTAATGCTATGTTGATCAAACATTAACTCATCATTTGAAGTAATGTTCAACATCTCAATAAAATTTTCAAAGGAGGGCAAACTCATCATAGTTATAATATCAAGATCTTCCTCTTCCACCTTCCTATTAATAGCCTTTAGCTAATATCTAATATCTTTAACTAAGTTGCACGAAACGGGGAAACAAGGACGAAACAGGGAAACTTCGAAACGCAGGAAACGTGACCCTGCAAAATTTTGGAAACGGGGAAACACGATATATATATATATATATATATATATATATATATGTATACAAGAACATTCAAAAAATGAATGTGAAATATATATCACAAATCATACATTTCGGTGAATCATTGCCTATTTTGGGATCCTATTCATCAAGAGCACCCTATGCCTCCCTCCTCTAGGCTCTAGCCCTTGCCTCTAACTCGAATTTCAAAGTTGATCCTCCAAGGACATTAGTTAACGGCTCAACACCCTACAATTTTGATGAAACTTCCTAATCCAATCGTTAAAATAAGGTAGAAAAAGCATCCCATGCTTAATAAGTGATATTGCTTGAGTAAAGAGTACATTTTTGTTAAGGTGGTGACAAAGGAGTTCAACAATCAACACCACCAACATCAAGGGACATATAGGGGTTCATGCGCTTGATTAAATGCCAATTCCATACCCTAATACATGATAGAATCTGGTGGAAACTTTGCAATCCTGAAATCCTGAAAACTAATAAGTCTGCTGAATTCTGAATGGGAACCAAAATTCTACTTTTTGCATATGAAGTCCGAGATGGTTGGAACCACTCTCAAACATCCTGAAACAATTAGTGGTAATGTTAAAAATTTAAGTAAAAGGATGGAAAATAAAAGATAAGGATAATGTCACTTTTACTTGAGGAGAATGGAAAATCAAATTTAAGTAATATTGCCATTGATATCACCAAATACTATTGCACCATGGCAATATTTTTTTGGAAACACGACCTCATTGATTGCATCCGTACAGGAAACGCGTTTCCGTACGGATGAAACGTGTTTCCATCTCGGAAACCCGTTTCGTTCGTACGGAAAAGAGTTTTCAGGTTGTATGGTACACGTTTCCAGGTTTCGATATGGCAAAACGCTGGAAACGGGGTTGGGGCCCATGTATCTCGGAAACCCGTTTCGTTCGTATGGAAACCCGTTTCCGGGTTGTATGGTACGCGTTTCGAGGTTTCGATGTGGCGAAACGCTGGAAACAAGGTTGGTGCCCACGTTTCCCGCAACATAGATCTTTAATCTTCAATAAATGAGCTAGAAAAGAATTATATGCTCTTCCATCTCAAAAGAAAACAAAATATTCTTCAAGAAAAAGGCTCTACCTTTATTAAAGGTTTCATGCAAATTCCGAAGAGTCTTCCAAATGGTAAATAACATCATCCCCGGTCTAAACCTTAAGAAGCAAATCATCCATGATCGACAATTTAATGAGCATGTCAACCTCACTATTCTTCACATCATATTTTGCTTGGGCATATTCATCGGTTTCACTCTGGATTTCCTTTCCCAAATCAAAATGTCCAAACACATGTACTCGACGATTGCAAATATTTATTGTTTCCATGTATTGAAATTCTAGTCATTAAAATTTTTTACTACCTTCAAGCATAAAATTGGATAGAGTGGCCATCATCTTACACCAACCATAAAATAACTTAAAATCAATCTAGAAACCAATCCTTACAAAGCAAAGAAATAATGATCTGCTTTAAAATTTGACCATACAACAAAATTTTTAAAAACATAATAGCTTATTAAAAGAGCAAACACTTATCAACGAGTGCATCTCTGACTCTCTAGAACTCCTCAAAATCACAAGGCAACTATACGGTAATTTGATTTCTACAATTCCATGTTGTGTGGTGAAATAAATAAATAAATCATGCAATGTACGACATGGTTCTCATACAACTCTGAATCCATACATCAGTTCTCTCAGAGAATCCATACAATGCTTGTAAGAAAATCTGTACGCCTACTAAATAAAACAAAGAATTTGTACAATGGCTGGGTAAAATCCATATAATTGCTCTTTTTAAAAGCATTCGACCTGCAAATGTAAAATCGTACAACTTGCAAATGTACGCCTTCAACTCCAACCCTCTCTGATCTTTAATGCAATTCCTCAGACCATCACTAGATAGACTGGTCCTTAGGACCTTCACTCACTTTTAACCTAGGTTTCTTCTCAACATTGCTTTGACACCATATCAGGAAAATAAACTAAAGTGAAGAAAGAGAACCATACAATTGGAGAAGAGAACCGTCAAATATTTGTTCATTAAAGATAGAATAGGTCTTCTTACATTTATGCAAGTGAAAAGGAAAAGAGGTTATAAATACCATCTTCCCTTAATTTATTTATGATACTAAGTACTTCAATGTATTTTTCTTTACGTAAATTAAACTCCTATTTAGTAAGAATGACCATAAATATTAATTACACTAACAGCTATAACCATAAAGTTTGGGAAATCATTACATAGCATCATTTATAGCAACACAGATTTCATCATGAGTGATTAATGAAGAATGTGAAACATTTAAGAAAAGCATTGTTTGAAACAGCTTAGCAACAACTTCATTTTATCATTGAAAATCCATAAAATTATCCACCATATAGATGCCTTGGAAATCCATACATTGTTTCACCATGTCAACAAATTGATGACAATTAATGCAAACCAAATTTGGCTTCACAGCTTTATACATCTCCATAAGAATAGCACTTCATTTGTGCTTCATAGCTTTATACATCTACATTAAGATAGCACTTTGGTTTCACTAATCACTGGAGAAGATTACTTTTTAAGAGTTGTTGAACAATGATCAGTTCAACCAATCACTGATTAAGTTGGAAATCACTGACTCTAAAGCTTAAATCTGCTGAGGGAATTTTCTCCCACACCCACAAGAGGTTAAGAGATTGATCTACTCACCATCACTTCACTAGAATGGGCATTTCAATTTGCATTAAAAACTGAAATGCCTACATAACAAAAACCACCTATCAAGTTTAGATTATAAAGGCCTGAAAGGTGGGTGGTGAAAATTCATCAAGTGGCAACCCCAATATACTCTTCAGTGAGTTGTTGGTATGGCCCTTTCTTAGAAAACAATATTACAAATGAATATGATTATATGGCATGTAAACGAAGATGGAGAAGAACGGAGGACAGTGAAGAAAATTGACTTAAAAAATGAAATGGTTCATTTACACATTCTATCAAACACTTTCTGAATCTAGGGTTTTAACTTGATTTTCAGAAAGTAAAACCACACTTCTAAAATGTACTTCAAAAATACTGCCAAATACTGAAACAATCTTTAAGCAAGATGAACACAAATGTTTTGGTCAAAGACCAGGCAAAACCCCACTGCTTGGGGAAAACCCTAGGAAAAATTTATTCTTTAAGAAGATTTCAGAAATTCAACAACTGGAATTTCTTTACACCCTAACCTAAGTCCCCTGGTTCGAATTCGACGACCTGGAAATTCGTCAAAAATTCAGCACTGAAAATTTTGGTGATAAAAATCGGCATTAAATTCAAGAGCTTATAAAATTTAAAAATAAAAAAATATATGATATTTTTAATAAAATTCATATGTTATACCAATTTTAATCATTAAACACTTTAAAAGTTTAAACATATATTTAAAAAACAGTATACCATTATCCATATATGAAATTTTAAACATATTTTTAAACAAAATTTGAAAATAAAAAAAATATAAATATATATGAAATTTTTTAATAAAATTCAATATATATTTTTTTAAACATTAAAGTTTTAAACACATTAAATTTAAAGATATATTTTAAAACGTTCGGAGTGACAGTTGACTGGAGGGAGAGGGCGAACAGGTCACGCAAGCTGGTTTCAAACCTCGAAGACTCATCATCACAGTCTACAAGAGAGCCGTGAGGCGACACACCCACAACTGACTGGGCATTGGAGGGCTCTTCACTGCAACACGGGCGGGCTCTTCACTGTACCACGGGCCCGTCTTCACGACCACCAACGGTTGCCTCCACACGTCACGGGAACCTCTAGTATCACTCGACCTCCACGGCGGCGGCTTCAGTTTCACGGCAACCTCCACAACGGATGTAGTTTTGGTAGGGTTCACCCGCAGGCCACTGAAACGCCATTAAAATCGCCGATTTTCAACGATCCAAATCGCCGGCCACAGAAAAACGGCAAATTTCGAATTTCAAGGCGAAAAATCACCAAATCGGGTGACTTATACCCTAACTGACAGATTATCCATAAACAGAATTTATTGCAGAAATCAGACAACCTAGAAATCTGTGCCAACCTTGATTTCTGTGCCAAAAGGCTGCTGTACGGATTGTACTTTTCTGCTGCACGGACTGCACTTTTCAGCCTCGAAATCTGTGCCTGCACATGCTGGTTCAATGTTGTATGGTCTGCATTAAATACCCTGCTGACAGCCTTGGGATTCAAGCCACTTTCGGGGAATTTGTGCCCACACGTGTGACTGAGTTAAAGCTGCCGTACAGACTGCATTGGGAACTGTGCTGCTGTTCCTTTCTTGGAAATCCTGCCCTTCCTTGGCTCTCTTCTTGCTCTTCAAATTTTTCCTCTTCCTCTCTCTGATGGTAAGTGTTTCATTTGTCCTTCACTTTGTTTTATACTTGTCTTTTGCAACTAACTTCATCAACTACCTAAACTAGGGTTGAGATTCATTTACAAAATTAAGGGTCTCCATTTAAATTCACTTTTAATAATTAAAAACATTAATTATTAAATATATCACGTAAGTGTGACCCACTTTTCTAAAGTATAAAATCACATTGACTTTATTTACATAAACGTCACTTTGTTACATAAATACATAAAGGACAAAAACTTTTCTAGTCCTCATCACACCCACACCAAAAATATGGGAGGACCTTCAGAGTTAACTTTTCAACAGACAGAAGGTCATATAGAATTTGAAGAAAAGTAATAGATCATGAACGATTCTCTTTCCTTTAGTTGGGATAATAGTCTAGTTATAGTGGCCATTCATTGTAAGGTGGACTAGGTCCATTATATTTGTTATTATTGAATAAGACCCACTAGGTAGTTAGTGTTGAATAAATGTAATGTGGCCTCATTAAATAAAGTCCACTAGGTAGTTAGGAGGTGGTTATCATTAGGGTTCTCTGACTAGCTATAAATAAGGATGGAATCATCCTTATGGAGCATGTATTGGAGCTTAGCTCACCAAGAGGTTGCCCCCTCGAAAAGGCAAATGCATAAGAGTGGACTCCTTACATAAAAGGATCATTGAACATTGTTTCCCTACCTTAAGGATCTTGATATTGAATAAAGTATTGATCATTTTAATATATTGTTTATGATTCAATAATTTTGAGGGTTAAGTATCACTACACCTTTTGTGTTCCTGTTGTTAGCCCTCATATTGTATGAGGAGTAAACTTGTGAATTTTATCACATTTAATGGGGATTCTCAGCTAGTACCTTTGGAGCATTGGATTGACTTGGGGGTATACTTCTTCGTGGAGTCTTTCTCTCTTGGCATTTGATGGAGGAGACTCACTTATCCTTGTTGATGATTATGCTTGGTGATTTGGTGGAGGTTGCTTCAGTTGTGCACCGTGTTCTTTTTAGTTTGATGGAGGTATTCTTCATGTTGGATCAATGTTAGGGAGACCACCTAGTTATTCCCCCATGCTCTAGTCACTAGTTTCACGTGTTTGTTGCATGGTTAGTTCATGTCTTGTTCTTAATTGTTAGTGTCCTCTAGAATCATAATGTATTTGCCTAGTGTTTTCCTAGTATCATTTACATTTTATCACATTTCCATCATTTTACCTAGGTAATTTGCATATTTCATCACATCTTTACTTTTTACTTATGTAATCCATATTACACTTACACTTCATCACTTTCCCTTTCCTAGAGGGCACATGGCACATTTTACTTAAATTCCCTAAGTTCATGTCATATTAACCGTTCATTTTGTCATATTTCCACTTTTCATCATCTTCAGTGTGTGAACACATCAAACTAGTTTGGGATATTTCATTTGCTAATCAATTAAACCTAAACTGTAGGCTAAGCACTACATTAATCGGCCTATTGTTGTAATTTGGCATTGAGGCCTCAATCCCTAGGTTTTAATTCAAACCATCACTAAGGAATGCAACTTCAAGTTTATGTAGTACACATTTAAGGGTATTACTCCCCTTTTGGCAGACATGTTGAGGCAATACACTAAAAATAATAATATCCATTTGATGCCTCT
This sequence comes from Larix kaempferi, assembly GCA_027924585.1. Lineage (NCBI taxonomy): Eukaryota > Viridiplantae > Streptophyta > Pinopsida > Pinales > Pinaceae > Larix > Larix kaempferi. Next base: position 2,221,736 of record BSBM01000147.1, read on the forward strand.
CTTCACAAATCCGTTCAGCCCTGATATTAGCCCTTGTTCACATGTGCTAATCTAATTTCATGACTTGGTTGAGCTTGCATGTTGTTTGATGGGTTCGTTATGCACGTGCCCTAGGATTTTGGACCATGTCACTTCATGCATTTACAGTCATCCATCCATTAGCACATTTTCCTAGGGCAATAGGTGGTACACTCCTCTAGGGTGTCCACTTGCGTCTTTGAATGAGCTTGTTCACACCTTGAACACCTTAAAGCTTAGGTGACTAGTAACTAATTTGTCCACTTCTTGGATGTCCACTTGCACACTTATCAAGGTGCCTTTATTAAACAAATATTATTTTATGATTGACTTGGTTAAGGTGGTTATTCATGCACATACTTCAAATGTTGGTTTATTGATTATGCCTTGAACCACACATGACAAGTGGTTTACCTGTAAAGTGTGCTATGAAGTGGTTGGAAGTTTGTTAGATCCACGTGTGCACTATCTATCTCAAAGGACACATGTGGAGGTTAATAACCACCTCAAGATTCTATTATCTATTGACTCAACTCGTGGAGGTGGTTATGGGGAAAAAAAATATTTTATTTGTACCATTTCAAAGCATCTTGAAGGGCGCACAGAGAGAACATATTATATTATTTCTTGAAGCTTTGACATGGTAAAAGGGGCCTATTTTTCTAGTGGAGTGAATTCTCCTTTTGGGAATGAAGACCTTTGACTTGGTAAAGGACTAACTCACTCCACTTTTTTATTATTGGAATTGTCAAGGAGTAGGCTAGAAAAATATTATATTTTATTGTAAGAGAGATCTAACTCCCTTTATATAAAGGAATTTTCTCTCTATTTTTTCTATGGTTGATTTCTGAGGATCTCTCTCGCCTTGGATTATTATTGTATATCTTTTGGAGGATGTAATGGAGGTATGAAAACTCTTTCTATTTCATGTTAAGCTTATGTTATTGGTTTTAATTTTTATGGATGTGTGCTAGAAGATCACTTACAAACATATGCTTGAGAAGCTAGTTTTCAACTTTTCGGGGTAAATTTTCCATCTTAGAAGGGTTTAATGTGAGGGTTTAACCCTTTAAGTCTCCTTTGTGTCTTATTTCTGATTATGTTGTCTTACACCTATCATCTTCTTAGAGTTGTTGGCTTAACATTCCATTTGTAAGACACACCCTCATAGAAGTGTATGAGAGTGCCACTATTAGAGCCCTCCAAGTTTGTTTCTAAATCATCTATTAGCAAGTTAAGGCAAATTTTGGCATGTGCTACAGCTTTACTTGTCTTAACCATTCAGATAAATTGCTCTTCTTAGATTGATCTTTTGACTCCACTATGCCCAGCGTTGGATAGGCACAAGTACCTTATATTTCATCACCCTTCCACTATATTACATCTACCATCATTTTGTTAAGGCTTACTCTCATTATATCACCTTGAGCCCCCATGCAATAGCCTTAGCAATTTTATGTAGGGATAAACCCCTTGAGTTGGAGGAGAGCTAACCTAAGGTTGGAAAGGGGATACTGAGGTAACAGTGGGTAGCACCTTTTAGTTGCCCTTGGGTTTGCATTTTTTGCTTGGGACTTCTACACATTTGTAGTGCAAGTTCGAAAGGTAACACCTGCTATCAAATCTGTAAGACATGTCTTCTCCAAAATCTTGGAACCAAACTAAGTCTTGGGACTATAGATCCCCAAAATATTGAACTTGTCGAAAAAGCTTTGGATGACGACAAAGAATGTCTAAAGCTAATTCAGAAAAGGTTAAAACAATGGTCATGGAAGATAAGAATAAGGAAGATGAAGGCATTGAAGTTTCAACCCTAGTACTCCTAAACCACCACTTGTGCTCAAGACATCAGAATATACCTCTGCAAAAAGGAAGCATTGTTTACACAGAATTTCCAAATTAAAGAATATCAAGTGCCAACGCATCATTGATTACATCAACATGAAGAATCTCATCTTATAGAGATTTGTTGAAAATCCAGGTTCTGTACATTTTAACGCATATATAAAAACTTGATAAAAGAATATGTAAACAAATGTACTGCAATATTTAAATTTACACTGATTTAAAACATAATTTTCATCTCTTTCAACTTAATGCTCCATTTGGTCACTGCATTAGAGTTGGTCCTCGAGAATCATCAAATGCACAACATACAAAATAAATTTCAATTGACATGAAGTAAACTAAATTTCAAATGTCATGTACATGAGAAGTAGCATTAACGAATTATAACCAATATTTGGATCAGCCTTATACTCAGATAGTTTTGATCTTGTCACTGAAAGGACAAGTCAAACTAGATAAACCATATATGTACCTTAAGAGAGATAAGGTTCAGGTAGAATAAAACAGACCTCAAAATGACAGTAGTAAGAAGGACACACAGGTGCTGCAGACTACAAAGGTCAAACATGTAAGCAAACACTCACTCAGAGTTCGATTAAAGTGATGACTGCTGAATGCTACAGGCAGAATACAGAAACTGTGAGACTGCTGAATGAAGCTTCAGCCAGAATAGAAAAGCTGTGAAGAAGATCACAGCCGTGAAGGAGATCACAGAGAGGATAAAGCCGTGGAGTGAAATTCACATGCTACAGTCGGAATGGTAATACCATATCACAAATAGAAAAACCGTGAGAGCAACAAAGTGAAATTCACATGCTACAGCCGGAATGGTAATACCATATCACAAATAGAAAAACCGTGAGAGCAACAGAGTGAAATTCACATGCTACAGCCGGAATGGTAATACCATATCACAAATAGAAAAACCGTGAGAGCAAGTGAAATTCACATGCTACAGCCGGAATGGTAATACCATATCACAAATAGAAAAACCGTGCGAGCAACAGAGTGAAAACAACCCGTAAAGATAAACCCGTGACCAGGATACCATGAAGAGATCACCGTGAGGACAAACACCCGTGACAGGGATACAGCCGTGAAGAGATCACTGTGAGGACAAACACTCGTGACAGGGAAACAGCTGTGAAAGATCACCGTGATGACAAACACTCGTGACAGAGATACAGCAGTGAAGGAGAAACCGTGAGGCTGTGACAGAAACTCGTGGAGAGACAGCCGTGCAGGGATCACACTCGTGGAGAGAAGATCGTGAAGGAAAACCCGTGAGGTTGTGACAGAAACTCGTGGAGAGACAGCCGTGCAGGGATCACACTCGTGGAGAGAAGATCGTGAAGGAAAACCCGTGAGGCTGTGAGAGAAACGCGTAAAGGAGAAATTCGTGTGGCTATGACAGAAACCCGTGGAGAGACAGCCGAATCAACAAGTGACAGATAAATGCAGCACTAAAATTACTCGTGGAAAACAGACCGAGAAATATATTACCCGAGAGAAAAAAAAAAAAACGAAAATGAAGTGTGTGCTCATCGTAAGATAAGAGAGCATAGGCTTTTTATATTTTTAGAGTTAGTAAACTTAGGAATAAAAAAAAATAAAATAAAATAAAAACTTAGGATTAAATAATAAATAAAATAAAAGGTAGGGTACCAATGGTCCAACAAAATATAAGACTTTAAATTAATAATAAAACTTTATTAATAAATCATAAAGTCTTTATTAATAAAATCATAAAGATTTTATTAATAAGACTAAAATAAACATTTAATGAATTTATCATAAAGTGAAAAACCAAAGGTCCAACATAAAGTAAATAGTCCAAAAACATAAGTGGGACAAGGCCCTATAACAAAACATAACAATACATGGTCCCATGGTCTTTAATAAACCCTTAGGTAAAAATACTCCATAGGAGTCATCAGGGTCAAGTGTGCACATGAGTGAGAGTGCTAGGACCAAGTAAGAAAATGACCATGAGTCAACAACCACAAGACCAAGGTGGGCATGCAATCAAATAGGACCATCAATACCAAAAACTTTTCTCTCTCTTAAGATACATAGTTTATATATTTTTGTCATCACTGTATAAGGGAGAAGATCCAAACGGATGGTGCAATCCTTTTGTCCTTAACGCTGCTCCTAAGGGTTAGGTACTAGAGACATCGCCAAGGGCTGGCCAGTCCCTTGAGAAGCAACCTAGCAATAACCGATTAGGAGAGGGGACAACAATATCTTCCATTCTCAATGAATGGCTTTCAGCTCAAGGCTGAACCTCAGTCCTGGACTGGGACATGTTGATCAACCATCTGGTCTATGACCAGGATCTCCATTCTCCCAGAGAATGGTCCTCAGCCTCAAGCTGAGCATTCAGTCCTAGGCTGAATGTTGATCAACCATCTGCAGGACCTAGGAAGTCTCTGTCTCAACCTGCAGGATCTGCTTGGTCATCATGACCAAGAAACCGTCTGGTTCTAGACCAGAATACCCTAGAGACAAATAGGGGCCCTAGCCACATGCTAGGGACTTTGCCATGGCATCAAACTGCTTGGTCCTAGACCAAGAACCCCAGGAGACAGCTGGGGGCCCTAGGGTACCTTCTAGGGTCTTACACATCACTCTGCCTGGTTAACTTGACCAAGAACCCTAGTCAAATGACTAGGGTACCATTCTCTCTGAGAATGGGTCTCGCAGCTGCACTGAAAAATTAACAAGATTGACCAGCACTCTCAGCCCTACAAAAGCTGGGATGAGTGATGAAAGTGGGTCAACCAAGATATGCCAACAAAGTTTGTAATGCCACTTTTGTTATACAATTATTTATTGAAACGGTATAATGTATTTCTCACCCTGCTGGATTGTTGTGACCTGCTTGGCCAACTGTGCCAGAATGACAGGCATGCCATTTATGATGGCTATCACAACACCTAAAACTACAAGAAGACTACAAAACCTATCAATTCATGTCTTAAGAAACACCAAAGTCAAGTTAACCACTACCAAGGAATTTGTCGTCTATATAGTCTAAAAAGTTGAAAAAACGAATTGTGAGAATCCTCCAATAAAGAGAATGAAAGAAATTTTAGATGCTTGCTCTCATGCCTTCAAGGAACCTAAGGGGAGCTTCCCCCATATAATCCATTTGAAATTCTATTGACCTCATTCCAAGATCCCAGTTGCCTAATCCATCAGTCTATAAAACTTCCTTTACAGAGTATTAAACTCGAAAAAAATCTACCCCAACTAATCAATGAAAGCAAGATTCACCTAATAGGTTGTCTTGTGGGTCCCAACTTTGTTATTCCAATGAGTAAACAAGAGGCACCTATGTGCCAACTACATAGCACTAAATGATAAAGTAGTTAACAACAAATACCCTCTTTCCCAAATAGATGACATCATTGATCAATGTCAAGGAACCAAGTACTTCACAAAAGTTGATCTAGTCTTCTAGATAAGGTATTGTTGTTGTCCCCTTTTTGCAATTTTATGTGTGCTAGCATGTGCTTGTGTTCTGAAGCACACTAACCAGTGTTGAACACTTGAGGATCTGCACTCATGGGACCTACACTTGAATGCCTGCACCTAATCATTTGCACTTGTAGACACCCACACCTGAGTTTTGGCTATGCTAGGCTTTTACTTGTACGCCAATGCAACACTGTTGAAGAGAAACTTAATTAGAGTTCTAGGTTTTCTTCCCTTAGTGACTTCGTAACTTGGGTTCGTGCACTCAAGTGGAGTTACAATATAGAGAGAATGGGTGCATTAACATTCATATTCATCCCATTCATCATAACTACCTTGCCACCGACTTGGATTGAAATTGCAATTGTTAGAAATAAATGGACTATGTATAAAAGAGCTGAAGGGACAACTAAAGTTCCTAGTTTTGTAAACTTTTACTCGAGTGGAGTTACAATATAGAGAGATTAGGTCACTGATTGAGAGTCATGGGTTGACGTTGTACTTGCTTGATCTGTCAAAGGAAATGGACCATGTTGTGGGTCACGGATACCCTTTCAAACTTTGTCTTAATGGTGTGAAACTGTGAATGCTTCTTTATTTATGATAAATACTCTTTCGTTTATGATAAATGGGAAGAATATGAATGTTAATGCATTGGTTAATGTATATAATTACATTCAGCCTACAAAACCAAGTTCGTGGTTTTTGAATGGATGGCCATGCCCTTCAGGCTCATTCATGCTCTTACCAACTTCATATGCAACATCGACAACATCTTCAAAGCTCACCTTTAGAAACTTGTTAGTGCATATTCCTACATGACATCCTAGTGTACAACCCAACATTCGGAGATCATTTACAACATGTTGAGACTAGAGTGATCTTATAAAGCAACACCTAGTAAACACAAAGCTCGAAAAAAGGTTTCCATTTGCAAGAGTCCATCGAAGACCTTGGATTTATAATTGACTCTCAAGGAGTATGTGTAGGTATTGAGAAAGTAAGACTCAAGAGTACTCAAAGAATGGCTTACATTAACAAATGTAATAGACGTTAACAAATTTAAAGATATTTGGAAAAAAAAACCTTAGGAAGCATGGACAAGCATGGACATCTATAAGAGGTTCATCCACCACTATTCTATTGCTCACCCTTAAAATCAACTTACACAAACCACCAGATCCTTCCAATGGGGAGCAAAAGCAGAGAATGCTTTCCAGTGTCCTAGAGACACTGTCTGTTCAACACCTATAATTGCACTTCTTGACATTTCAAAACCTTTTGAAGAAAAGATAGATGCCTCCCAACTTACTATAAACACCATTGTTTAGCAAGGACATCTAGTGGTAGATAAATTTGAAGCCCCATCCCATGCAAAGTTGAACTAAAGCACTTATGACAAGCAATTATACACCCTAGTGCAAGCACTTAAACATTAGTTGCACTTCCCTCTTCACAAAGAAACTATTATATGTGCAAATCACCAACCATTGTAGCGTTCAATATATTGTACCTTCTTTTGACAAGAAAAAGTACAGCATTATGCTCAAGTACTATGACAGCAAAATTGGTTTGTGAAAACCTCCTTAGTCTTCCAATGAGACTGAATCCATGGTCTCGGTATATCTGCCTAGAATATGAATATATCCAGATAGGTAAGAGTACACAGTCTTCACCATGTGAAACATCACTAGGGAATAATCTACTGGCTTAAGATCCAGCAACTTAAGCTTTCATTTCTAATGTCTTTTGTTCCTTTGCGGCTTGCCCAAAGAAGGTAATACTTTGTACCTCTCCTTTTCTCTTAAACACCTAGAATGCATTTGACTGACTAGGCTCCCTTCTTTACCTCCTACCCCTTCTTTATTTCCTCTAGCTTCTCCTCACTCATTTTCCTTCTCTAAGGTTATATGCATTGATACCTTAATCATATTGCAAAGTGCATTTTCTTTTGACTGACTAAAAAACTTCTGGTCTTTTACAACATAATGATTCAACAATAAAAGCATCTTCTTATTAGGTCATTTTAAGTGTCTCGTGGCATCAAAGCTTGCAAGGTCAAGTAAATTTGAAGTGCCACCCAAATTGCTTTTGATAAAAGGATTCGGTTTAGTTAACTTAGAATAAAAGAAGAAATAGTGCAGAAATCACCAGTGAAGTAATTGACTTCAAAATGTAAAGAAGATTGGATAGAGAATGGTGTTATAAACACCATACAAATCATGAAATATGAACTTCCCATAATCTCATTCAATAGAAATTATGCCAGTTACAATAATATTTAGATAGTTCCATTATGGCATGGCAAGTTTACATACTTGAGCAGTTGTTATAGGCACAGCACCGGGGTGGTCAGCAAAAAATTGTTTGTCATCCCGAAGATCTGCAAGACCAAGCATAGACTGTATGAGAAGCTGGCACAAAATGGAAGACCTGGATGATAATGCCCTTCACTCTTAACTTATTCGATCACATGTAAATTTAGCAGTTAGTTTCTACTTAAGCCAGGTTTTTACACTAATAAATAGTAAATTTCAAGAAAAATACATCCATAAGATATTTGATGCACAAATTCATTAAATCCAAAATTGAAAAAACTTCAAAGGCTTTTTTTAAAATACGTTTCTTCTATCTGAAAATAAGTAGAACATCCTTCCAGATAGAAAATTGGTCAATATCCATAATCAAATCACTTGGAAGATCAACATTTTGTTCTTTAGCTGATTCTAGGAGAGATTCCTGCAGTTCTACACCTCTCTTGTCAATGAGAGGTAAGAGAGACACTAGATGAGAATGGATGGCAAAATGTTAAGGGCTATCTCCACAAAAAGAACCCAGTGCACATGGACATCCTACAAGAAATATTTTTGGAAACAAGAATTACCAATCCCGTAAATAAAAGATGCATTGATTTTCCACTTTAAGCAGGCCCTCCAAGCCAGAAAATCAGGTACAAACCGACAGAAGATGGACTGATCTGAAGCCCTATAGACCATGGGCCTACAGTTAATGTAGTTTAATCAGCAAGTCTAGGGTAATGTATACTATATAGCACACTAGCAGTGCAGTGGACAACAGATGCAATGAAATCCCTGTTGGAAAAAATACAAGGACAATATAATATGGATGACGATATCTGCCTTCACCTTGATCCTGATAGAAAATTTGATCCTAACACAAGAAAAAGTAAACTTCGCTAAAAAATGAGAAAACTGTGCACCAAATGTATGCTACATGCATGACTGCCAGGAGTCCAGAACAAGACCACATATCATTTCTTCCTTGCTTGCTCCATTTCTACATCCTATGGTGAGTATACCTCCAAGGAGTTCGAGGGTTTCTGCTGTGGGTTTCTGCATATCCTCTATCTTTTCTTTTCTATCCTTTTACTTAAATTTTTAACATTACCATCAATTATTTCAGGATGTTTGAAAGTGGCTCCAACCTCATTGAACTTCATATCAAGAGTAGAATTTTATATCCCATTCAAAAGTCAGATGACTTAACCATTTTCAGGATTTCAGAATTGGCCAGATTGCAGCATTTCCATTTGATTCTATCATGTATGAGGGTATGGGATTGAAGTTTAATCAACAACACCAAGCCCTCTATGTACCCAGTTGTTGGTGGTGTTGATTGTTCAACTCCTATCATGATTTTAGCAAAAATGTACTGGCGAAAAAATCATTTCTGCCTCTAAACTTGGAAATGCAGTCTTATCTTCTGATTTTTCAATTTCCTAAATATAATGAGAAATACAGTGGTGCTAGTATGTAGATAATTTACCTATGTTACCGGATCCGCCACCCCAGTGTGTAGGATCCGCAGATCCACGGATTTGATACGTATCCGGATCAGAACCGCCTAGGATCCATCATGGAAACGGATCCCATGCACAAGGAAAAGTATCCTGGTCCTATGAAAAATCAAACAATTCCTAAAATTTTCAAACGGATCCTGAAACTTCCAGTGCTTCTATGACCCATTGATCCCCCCAAAAAATTGTTTTTTAAGGAAAAACTTACAAACCCTAAACAACTAATGGCTAAAGTGTAAAACCCATTCCTGCTCAAGGTCTGATCTATCCTTATGTCAAGATATGCTCTTGAACTCTGATATATCAATATCATGTTCTGCTCTCAATCTTTTTATTTGATTTATCTTTCTGGTCAAGGTCTGCTGTCAAGGGCTGATCTATCTCTATGTGCTATGTTGTTGCTCACTTCACCTACACTGTTATGTAGTCTTGCCATAGCCTTCAAGAAAACCACTTTATTCCCTGCTGATAGGGACATGTGGGTGTGGCTCACAAAAACACTATTATGACCTACTTCAAATTCATTGCTGAAATGGTTTTTAAAATTATCAATATCAATCATGGTTACAAGTTACAACTTATCAAATTATCAGTTATGGTACATGAACTCTCTTTTTTGGCAATAACTTATTCTACTCTTGTGTTTCATGAATAGTTTTGATTCTTCACTCTATATTTTTATTTATTATATAAATATTTTTATATTTTGTTGTACTCACCATATCCGGATCCTGGGTTTTAAAAATTCTGGCGAATCTGTATCCTTATCCTGGTAACTTAGTAATTTACTAATCATAGTTTATGATTATTTAATTATTATGTTGCAATGTTATATGCAAGATTATAAAATTGCAATAATTTATCATTTATGTTTCAAGTTTCATATGATCTAATTTGGTTTTTTTAGTATTTTGGGTGGGGTCCTCTATGTTGAAAACCCAAACGTTCCCTAAAATTTGGGGGGTACTTTTACAAATTTACATATCGCCTGGATGTGTTTCCCTGCTCCCGCGTCCCAGAAACTTGGTGGAACACTGCATTAATCATGATGGCCAGAGGAAATGCTAAAAATCATAAAAATGATAGGGAAATCGTTAAGAAAGAGAATATGATGTCTTGTCACCTGGTCATACATAGCAAGGGAGTGCAAGAAAGAGAACATGATGCCCTGTCACCTAGCCATTCATAGCAAGGCAGTGCAAGAAAGAGAATATGGTGTCTTGTCACCTGGCCATTCATGGCAAAGGAGCACAAAGAAGACATTATTGGGAAACATAGGGACCTTAGAAAAATTAATTGGGTCTAATCTGGTGTGGACGGTTTACCAGATTTGCCTGGGGGGGACCTACACCCTCCCCAGGTGTGTACAGGTGCATGGTGTGCAGGATCGACACCTGAAACACACACATTTGGGGCGTTTGCTGAATGGGTGCATTTTTTTGTTTCCAAAAATGCACCCTGTCAACATATGGTCTTCCAGGTGCACTTCCCTTGCTGGGAAAGGCTCCCAGCATATCTTGAGGACATTTCCCAGCAAAGGAAACACATCCAACAGGGGCAATATTTGACTGTTCACCATGTGCCTATTGGTTAGCATTTTCCTATTAACCATATGTCTTGCTCAAAGGACCTATGCTAACCAATAGGCATATGGTTTATAGTCAAATAGTCAAATGCTAACCAATAGACATGGTTAATAGTCAAATGCTAACCAATAGGCATATGGTTGTTTAATAGTCAAATGCTGCCCAATAGACTATTTGACTGTTAATCAATATGCCTCTTTGACTATTAACCATCTGGCATATTGGTTAATAGTCAAATAGTCAAATGCTGCCCAATAGACTATTTGACTATTAACCAATATTTCTATCAGTTAAATGCTGCCCAATAGGCATATTTGACTGCTAACCAATAGACATCGTTAACCATGTTAACAATGTGCACATTACACTTTTCCATTGATACTTTTTTATTCTCTCACTGTTTTGTGCAAAAGATAAATGCCCACTTGAGGCAACTAGGTTAACAATGTGCACGTAACACTTTTCCATTGTTACTTTTGTACTCTCACTGTTTTGAGCAAAAGATAAATGCCCACTTAAGGCAACTAAAAACCTCTGTTCTGTCATCTGCTATTGAAAATTCTGCTCACTGTTAGCAGACAAATCCTTTTGGAACTCAATCTGCAACTCGTGAAATAAAGGATGAGAAACACACATTATTGATCACTCTGGAATCTACATATAAAAATGTTGTAGGGGTAGGGGAAATTCATCCTAAAGACAGTCAATGTCTTAAATTTCCAATCTTAAACAATAAAAATCTGTCAGCCAGTTTTACTCCAGAAACTTTAGAATATAGAAGTTATGTATCAAGGGTATCCAAATAACTGGCGCAGCTGTGCCTTGATGTGTGATAGAGGCAGAGCAATTGGTCAAAGGGTAGACTAGATAATTCACAAATTGATTTATTCTGCTAGGTATTGATTTGGCTGCTTGAACACTACCTGCCCCTCTGTTGAAAATAATTTCCAAGACTTTTCTGTGCTATTTTCTACCACTTTATTCTCTTCTTTTATGCTCACTTATTTAACATAATATTAAGGTTGTCGAGCTTGGATTGTTTCATCTACAATATAATTTCAATATATAGTGAAGCTACATTGGTTACATCTAAAGTCTACTTGGATACAAATTTACAATTGATACATGGAAGCAAAACCTCAAAGAAAAGGAACATGCAATAATGATCATTTCATGATTCTATACTTGGGAAGCCCGCCTGAATGCTCTTGGTCCTTTACAATAGTAATTTACTTGCGACATTTTAAATCACAGATATTCAAGTCCGTATTCATAGGTTACATGAAATAAAAAGAATGTCGGTATTCAATCCACTTTAAATGAAGCTCCTCATTATTTTCAAGACATGGGGTAGCATTGCCACATCTAGATTGGCAAGATGCTAGTCAAAAAGAATTCCATCTTTGGTTGAGCATCATTTAGAGTACAGTTTGATAAACTTAGTCCTCAAGAGATCTGGCTACGAATACTAAAATTTGTGGAATCTGGGTATTTAAGTTACATAATTAGTTCAAGTATTGAATATTGACAAATAATAATTGAATGAATTATGAACCAATGATTCATTGCTCCTTTGCTAATGATTAAATTTAACAAATCATTGATTATGCTTACTGTTTCGAATTGGCAATTATAGCTATTTTTCAAATTTTATACTTTTAAAAATTAAGTATACTGTCACACCCATCTTTTTTCAAATTTATACTTCTAAACTATAAGTATACTCAGTACTGTCACACCCATTATTCCTAATTTGGGGTCCCCTCCCACCCGTGCTCCGAGACTCTGTGTAACATAGGTTGTGTACGAGGCAAATTCCATAACAAATACATTTACAATGATGTATAGGTCCTGAACTTAATGAGGTACTAAGTGAGTAAGGAACTAGTTCATCCTCTCATCACCTGAATTGCAACTAGTTTCATCTCCTTACAGTTCCTTTTTGCACAAAAAATGGACTTGGAGAGAACATGTGTGTGTGAGGAGCGAGCCAAATCAAAATATAACAAGTTGTCAAGATGAAACCGAGGTTGCAACGCTTGTATCTAAACTGATTTTTTTAGTAGAAGCTTAGGAGCTACATTTGCACAATATGGGGAAACGTGTACAAGTTTCCAAAACAGGAACGTGATGGAAACTTGACTCCTCAAAAAATTGGAAACAGGGAAACGTGATATATATATATATAGTGCTATTATCTAAGTTGCACATTATATTGAAACTTTGAAAGAAAGCATTATGAATGTATAAGCAAGAACCTTTAAATGAGAAGGAATGTTCCACCACCACTTATATTGGGATCCTCATCATTAGTATCACCCGCTGCCTCCTCATCTCTCCTTTGCCTCTACCTCGATCCTCCACAGAGATCAACCAACACCATCCAAGTTTGATGAAAATGCCTAATCCAAGTCTTATAAAATGGTAGAAAAAGCTTAACATGCCTAATCAATGATTTTGGCTTCAGTGAAGGGTATGTTTTTGCTAAGGCAGTGACAAAGGAGTTCAACAATCAACGCCACCAACATCAGGATACAAAAAGTACTTGATGCTCCTGATTAACTGCCAGTCCCATACCCCGCTACATGATAGAATCCAATGAAAATACTGCAATCCTACCAATTTTGAAATCCTGAACACTGCTGAGTTTGCGGAATTTTGAATGGGATATGAAATTCTACTTCCTCCATATCAAGTCCAATGAGGTTAGAACAACTCTCAAACATCCTGAAACAATTAATGGTAATGTTAAGGGTAGAAAATTGAAATTGAAAGATAAAGGAAATGTCAACTGGGTAGAAAAGGAAAGATAACGGAAATTTCAACGTTTCCATTACCATTAACTGCCAGCATTTATGGTCAAACCTAGTTGAAAACTGAGTCAAACTAAGTCAAGATAGGCGGATTTAGAGAAGGAAATGCATGGTATGGACGTTGGTAACTTGGTACAGCATGAAAGCGCATTTCCAGTCAAAATCAAGCCAAAATAGGTGGATTTAGAGAAGGAAATGTGTCATAAAGATGATGGTACACCCTGAAAACGTGTTCTCAGCCGTACAAAATGTGTTTCCCACACGTGGACGTGTTCATATGGTGTGAAACACATTTCCAACCCGTACCAAATGCATTTCCACATTTTTGTACCGAAACATGCCTAGTACAGAAACCTATACAGCATTTCCTACAACACAGCTAAGGAGGTTGTAACAACTCAAAGCCACTCACAAAGGTCATGAGGATGCTGGACACAGAAAATAATCCATGGGGTATATATGAGGACATGGATACGACCAAGGAGGCCATACAAGGTAGATATGAGGGCAGGGAGAATAAAAGCATAATACCTCTATAGGTTAACATTGACTCTAGGTGGCAGCATCAACTCTATAGACCTTTGCATGTTGTTGGGTACTACTACCATTTAAAGACCACCTTCTTTTACAATTTGTCCTTCAATTCTAATTCAGAGGTAATGGAAGCCGAAGAACTATTGCAATGAATTTAGAGGATTGAATTTAGAGGTAATGGAAGAACTATTCCCTGATCTCAAGGCTTAGATTCAATCCATTGGCAACTGCAAAAGTATAAGAATGTTAAGGGATTGTTTGGCTATGATATGTCCATTCAGGCAAGTAAGATTGTCTTACCACCTAGATTGAGTTTCAATCCAGGTCTATTAAATAACTTAGGTTCAATTTGGATTTTTCTCTACTATTTTTCTCTTGAGCTTCAGAGGTTGGTTTGCCCAAGTACTGAGCCAAACACACAGCACTTCAAATTGTGAAGGAAAATGGATTATGTCTTAATGCACACATCCAAATAATTGAAATCCCCTAGTACAGGTGAATAATTCAGTGTTCATGAATTACAATATTTGACATTGCAATAAATAGTGGGAACACCAAAGTCTGTTCAATTATAGCATGTTTATTATGAGGGTAAATGGAGTATTTTCAAACATACATTCAACGACATAAAATTTGGTGGCACAAAAGTGGGTGAATAATTAAAGGTTCACACACTGTAATCATTCTTGTTGCAATAAACAAATCAAAGGTTGGATTTTTTACAATTATAACATATTTGTTAACAACATAGCTTTCAAAATTTCTAATTTTTCCCTAAGTTTCAACATCAATGCCAACCCAGTGTTGTGCCAGCCTTGTACATGGAAACATCCACGCAGACCTCGCACCATGCACAAGCACTAGCAACATACGTCCAACTCATGCACTTAGCAACACACCAATAGATGAAGATCTTGCACAAATCCGCAGCACATAACCATATACCATCAGAAACATGGCACCAAGAACCTCAACTATAACTACCAATTCTTAGCAATGCCTTGTAAATAATTCATGTCCAATGATGTACAAGTCAAGCTCTCAACTCCACTCTTCAAATACCCCGATCAGAGATGTCTAGCCTTATACTTAAAGGAGGTCCTTCGACTTCTCTCCTTCACCCTCCAGTGACATTCACTGTCGAGGACTCAAGACCAGTCTCCACTCAAAGTATCACATCCTTCTTTATGGTGCTTCCTTCCTCAAGGGGCATCAAGAGACAGACAGATGGGAGCACTGACCTTGATCGCTCAGTTAGGACACGACAGTCCACCTTCACCTCCGCCAAACACCAACAGCAAGGACAGTCTCAACCCCATCTTTACAGTCGGATGACTTCATCTAAGAGATGCGGCAGCAAGGCTCCTTCCAGGTAGCAACGCACTACCTATTGCAGTTCCTCTTCTAGCTCTTCTAGTTCTTCCTCCAAACAGAGTACTCTTTATGAGCTTCCTCCAATTGACCTCAGATGGTAGGAGAGATACTCCCAATTCTTCCAGTGTTTCCAGTGCCCCATGACAATGACATTTTTGCCATTTTTGCATCATAGTTTCTCGGATCCATTCTTGGATCACCTCTCTTCATATCTCTCTTTGTATATTTTTATCTGAGAACAACTATCCATTTACAGAGTTAGAATTAGGTTTGAGTTCTACTTCTAGTTTTTCATAGGAGCTACTTTTGGGTTCCCACCTTGCATTGTTATCATGGTACCTAACATTCCCATTGACCTACTTTTGTGATCATTTGTTGGACATTAATAAAATTATCTTATCTTATCTTATCGTAACGTATACTCTTGTAACATCCTAAACTCTCTTAGTAGTCTTGGCACACAAAGCAAAGTAGCCAACATGCAAGACTCTGCATAGCCTTTCAACTAATTGTATTAGATTTTTCTTAGCTTCATCGTGGGACTAACCTTAAATTCCATCTCTAGTTGTTGGCAGGCAATCTTATGACTAACTACTCATGTATTAACTAGCGTATAATGGCAATTGCATATATTTTGATTAGTGATGTCTTGACGTTCTCCCTATGTTATGGTTGTCATCATCTTGCTTTCTTGTATTTGAGTGCACAACAACTTCAATGTATCAATTGTGTTCTATCTTCGTACAAAGCTCCAGTCAATGACACAAGCTTCCTTATCACCATCGCTTTCCACAAGTTGGTGGATGTACCACATGTTATACAGATATCGAAGAACACATAATAGCAGTAGCAGAGAATAGACATTTTCTCCTAACCCTGGTGCAAGTGGTATCTACAACACAATCATCACATTTTGGTGAGTCAATGGTAATGGAGCACATTGCTAACCAATTCATTTAATAAACATCTAGACAATATCAATAAGCGCAAAGTTACTCCTAAATCTCCATATTTTGACCTTCTTTTCTAACACATAAAAGTCTCAAATGGTGACCAACATCACAACCAACACCTCCTCCATGACTATGTTCTAGCAAAATTGGGAGAAGCAAACAAAAGATATGAATGATCAATTTATATAGACTTCGAAGATGTTTAAGCCCCATTTTGGAACTTCGACATCAAGAACTAGTTTATTGTGAGGATGCAAACCATTCAAGGTACAAGTCAATATAGATATTTCTTACTTTGAAGGTAAAATAAATGCAAAGCCTCAAGATGGTTGGTTGCAAAAAGTTGATTCATGCATCGCTATTAACTAGTTAATTTATGAAAGAAAATAGCATTCGCTACTCTCTAACTCACATTGAATGCACTAAGTTGGTGGGAGTCAAATTTGATAGTGCAAGGATAATAGTGAGCTTAATAGAACAAGGATTAAGATTAGAAAATCCATGCAAATTTAATTTTACTATTTGAAGAACAACGATATAGGCTTTCACAATGGCAATCATTGCACCCATGCAAAGATTAAATGGTTTAGGAGTACATGAACTGTTTTCACAACTTGGTAGCAAGTTTGAACATTTGAGACATGTAGCACCATATGATCCTCAAGTTCTACAACACACTTGAGCATTATATTCAAGTAGAGATGGAACTGCAATAATTCACTTGGGGATGCTTATCATTTTGGCTCCAAATTGAAAGAAGTTTCATGCCAAGAAATAAATCAAAGATGCACTTAATCAATCGCACAAGGATGGTTATAGTGCCAGTTCACCAATGCAACAA
The DNA here is from genome assembly GCA_027924585.1 of Larix kaempferi. Classification (NCBI taxonomy): domain Eukaryota; kingdom Viridiplantae; phylum Streptophyta; class Pinopsida; order Pinales; family Pinaceae; genus Larix; species Larix kaempferi. Next base: position 2,239,000 of record BSBM01000147.1, read on the forward strand.
GGACCATGAAATACAAAATGCAATGTTGACAAACCTACACAAGGTCACCAATAAAATGCACAACATAAAGGTCACCGCTTGTAGCGCACCTAGCATCATAACCAACGAGAGAATAAACAATTAGACAAACTGTGCATGAACCACAAAGCTCTGCATATTCTAATGATAAATTTCATGTGCACGAAACTTTGTTGGCTACAGTGACAAGCCAATAGCCAATGTAAGGAAAAGTGAAGCATGGTTAAAATTCAAAACCAGAGACATATAACTCCACACTCTTCATTGCTCAAATGAAACGAGTTGAAGTGCCCACTCACCCACCATATCAAAAAAAAAGAGAAGCACCTCTTCCACTCTTCATTGTGGATAAGTGGTCAACCAGCCAATGTAAGGAAAAGTGAAGCATGGTTAAGATTCAAAACCAGAGACATCTAACTCCACACTTCTCATTGCTCAAATGAAACGAGTTGAAGTGCCCACTCACCCACCATATCCAAAAAAAGAGAGAGAAGCACCTCTTCCACTCTTCATTGTGGATAAGTGGTCATCCTTTCCATTTCATTCTAGATAATAGAAGATAAAAGAACCTAACTGCAGCAAATACAATCAAAATACTCAACATGGCTGCAACACCACATCCACAACCATACACCATTCCATGGTTGTGCCAACAAGTTCAATGTCACACCACAGTGCAGGTTGTTACAATACTCAACCAAATTGAGCACAAGACTATGGTGCAAACACAAATTTCTTCCATTGCACAACCCACAAAACAAGAGCAATTGTACACACTTTTGGAGGACTATTCTAATGCTTTTCAAGGCCCCACAAGCATGCGACATTAGCATCAAGTGCAACACACAACCAACTCAATTCCTAGAGCCTTGTTGCCAAATAGTCCACTGTGTTGCAGGTCAATTTTGAAAATTGACAAGATGATAAGGCAAATTCATGAAATATTGAAAAAGGAGCACATACAACTTAGCACATTGCCTTGTAGAAGTACAGTATTTCTCTCGCCAAAGAATAATCAAACCTAGCACATGGGTATTGACTTACACGCAATCAATAAGATCACTATTAAGGACAAGTACCCTTGGTTGTACTTTGGCAAAATCCTTGACTACTTGAAAGGTGCTTAAGTTCTTTACCAAGTTGGAAATCAAGTCTGAATAACATCTGAAGTGCCCACATGTCCATCAAATGTATTGAAGACCACCTTAATGTCAAGGGGGGCCCATACAAATGGTTAGTCATGCCATTTGGGCTAAAGATTGCACCAACATCATCCATGAGGCTTATGAACAATGTTTTGATCCCATTCATAGACAACTTTGTCTTTGAGTGCCTGGATGATGTGTTGATCTTCAGTTGAACCTGAAATGAGCACTTACATCACATCAAGCAGATTGTGCAAACTCAACTCCAACAAAAGTCGTATGCCAACCCAGATAAGTGCTCCTTTGCTATGAAAATTCCTTCCTTTCATGGAATCTAGTTGATGAATCTAAAGTACACATAAACACTAAGAAGATCAAAGTCACCCTTGAGTGGCCCACAACAGCAACCCTTATGGATCTTTTCAACATTATTGGTGTAGCAATCTCCACATGCTCTAAATTCGAAAAAGGACTATTAGTTCAGCTAAAGACATTGAATGAGAATTGTGCACGAAGCAATAAAAAAGTAATGATTTTATATCATAAATATGGTAGAATGGCATCTATATATATTATACTCTATGTGGCAAACATAAGCGTCTACGACAGCCAAAGACTTGCTGAGATTCACATTAAAAGAACATAATGTTTAAAATCAGCGACTCGTTCAATGCTCCCTACTCAACTGATATGTCGCATAGATGGAATCTGGAATATTAGTACTGAGAAAATACTGACCAGATTTGCTAGAAGTCAGATGGTTATAATTAATAGTATTACTAGTCTGATTTTTATAGGATATCAATTTCTGCACGTCTGCTTTTCATTTGGTGTAGATGTTACAGCATTTTATAAGAATGGAAAATTTGGATTACTTACTGAATTAAGCAGGGAAAAACTTCTGGAAACCTTTCTTTAGCTTGGAAACAATTTGAACTACAAATGTGTAATAAAGAAAAGTAATGTTTACCAAGTTTGGTTCCAACAAGAACTATTGGAACACCAGGTGCAAAATGTCTCAGCTCAGGAAGCCACTGCATAGTCATTGCAGGACTTATGTTAGACTTGACCATTTTAGTAAACAACACATCTTTACATCAACACTTTCAAGATATTATATTTGTTTGACGGGGAAAAATGTGTCTTTGCAGAAGTTATTTCAAACAGAACCTAGAAGGGAAAATAAGATTAGCATAGAGCACAATCCAGATAAAACAAACCTTTTTTGTAATATTCTCATAGCTTGCCTTGCTAATAAGAGAAAATGCCAGAATAAAAACATCTGCTCCCCTGTAGCTCAGAGGTCTCAATCTATTGTAATCCTCTTGACCTGTTCCACCAAATTTTCAGAGAAGGGCCAAAATCTAAACTCTTAGAATGGCTTCTCTTTGCAATAAATAAAAATGCACAGCAAAGGACTGTTTAAGAACTTTAAACCTGAGAAAACACATCAATAAAAAAATGTATCCTACAGTAACTATAGAATTTCTTTAAACAGATACAACTCAAGAACAAGCAGATCTTGGATAAGAACAGTGATTCTGCCATTAGTACCTGCTGTATCCCACAGGCCAAGGTTAACTGTGTTGCCATCCACCACAACGTTTGCACTGAAGTTATCAAAAACCGTTGGTACATAGTCCTAAGATCCACCATACAAACATATAATCAATATTGACAGCCTCAACCAGACATCAATCAAGTAAATTAAGGCCAAATAACACTAAAAATTGAAGCGCACAAATCTTGTCAGCTAATTTCTCCCACTGTGAACCAAAATACTGACCAGAAATATTAAATGTACTTGTCTTGACCCGTTTTCAGAACATGGTGAAAAGCTAGAAATAAGTGGAAAGCTAGAAATAAGTGGATCAAAAGCCAGCTAAATTTTCCCTAACTTGAAAGCAACGACAGTTGAATGAAGGGATCTATTAAGTAATCTCTACCACAAGAAATTCAAATACTGTCCCATAATGTCTTTAAAGCCCTTCCTGTTGACCAAAACTATTAAATTTAACTTGCTTTGCCCAACTTCCAGACTAGAGTGAAGAGCTGGAAAGAAGCAGATCAAAAGCTAACTAAATTTTCCCTAACTTGATCATGCCTACAGTTAAAATTCCGAAATCTACTTTTCTGTCACAATAACTTGAATTACCAGCCACTAATTTCCTCTGAAGTTAAGACCCTTTTCTGCCAACGAAAAACTATTAAACTTAACATGCTTTCCCTATTACCAGAATACAGTAAGTTTCTAGAATTTAGCTCAATCAGTTGGTGCACTGTTGGCAGGCATTGTTGGTAATCCAGCAGGTTATACAGGTCCCTAGTTTAATTCCCATGGGCACAGGCACAGTTAGTCTTCACCGTTCACTTTACACTGGGTACCATCCTCAGAATGGAGGGAAGTGCCCGGGAGTTTCCTAAAGAGTTATTTTCAAGGAAAATAATACCAGAATACAGTAGCTTAAGGGGTTAGCTCAACCAGTTGTTGCCAATGTGGTTCGGCATTTGAATACAGTAACTTAAGGGGTTATCTCAACCAGTTGTTGCCAATGTGGTTGGGCATTTGGCTAATTCTGAGCCAACAGGTGTACAGTTCAAATCCCCCTGACTCAGGCACATTAATATATGCCGACGGATCTACCAGGAATGCCATCCATGAATGTGGTTTCACCGCAAGGTTTTCCTTGAAAAAAGAATTGCCAGAATACAGTGAACAGTTGGAAACAAGCATATGAAATGCTACCTAAAATTTCCCTAACTTAACTAACAATGGATACTATCTATAAATCGAACAGCAAGAATCTCAAAAATCGTCATGTAGATGGAAAAGACGGTGACTTTTCTTTAAACAGATAAAAATAAACGAGAACTGGAACCAGCATAAGAAAACAAATCTCTATGACATAAGGGGGGGATTAACAAAATAAGCCCTTGCAAATACAGCACGGCAGGGACAAAATTAAATTAATTGAAATGCCGCCTTATAATTTCTTTAAAGCATCTGCCGACCAAAAAGTAATAAATTTTCGCTTATTTTTCCCGATTTTCATAACACATTGAAAAGCTGGAAATAAGCAGATCAAATGCTAGCTAAGTGTTCCTTAGCCTGTCTAACAATGTGCATTGTCCCTAAATCTAGCAGAGAGAAGGTCAAAAAAATCGATATAACCGCCAGTTATTCCTTTCCTGCTCAATGGTAACTTAACAAGAACACGAACAAAACATAAAAAACAAATCTATGCTCCCTGAGGAGATGAAAACAACAAAAATTACAGAAATTCTGCTAATTCTTTTGTTCAAAAACAACTTTAGAAAGAAAAAAAATCTAAACCCTTGCAAATACGTAAGTATCGAAACAGAGCTTTAAGAGAGCCGAACTTACAGTGGGAAACGTATTGCTCGTATACGAGATGAGCATACAGGTCTTGCCTACAGCTCCGTCCCCGACAGTCACACATTTTATGAATTTACAGGTACTCATCCCCTCTGCCTTTGAGATGATAGCCCTTCAATTCATCATTCTTCTTCGTCGGGTTAATTACGGAGAGCTGCGAAAACGCCCTTTCCGAGGCCCCCTTATATGACTCTAAGATCGATCAATGAATCATGACCGCCACCACTTTTGCTTCTGCCGGAATCGATCCCGTAACCTCCCGAACAGTGCAAAGACAACGAAAGCTTGCTTCTCTTACAAGATGTACAAACACATTCTTCCTGAAATTTTGTTGTATTGATAGTCTGGATGGTGGGACTTGACTTCAAAACTAAGGGATATTTAAAAAAAGTTATATGCATATAAAGACAAAACAGAAAAATATATAATTAAATAAAAGAAATCATGGTTTGGTAGTAATACTTTGACCCTTGGTCATCTTCAAGTACATTACAAGTATTTAGATTTTGGATTTTACCTGTAATTGCCATGCCTTCACTTTACTTTAAAGTTACCCTCTATTGAGAAATGCTTTGCAAATAATTTGATCTTTTATGCTACAAAGCCTCATGGTGCCTCCTCTTATGGTGTAATTGGCCATAAAACGCAAAAAGTTATTTTTTTTAAATGAAAAATAGATAAATTAATTATATTAACAAAAGTATGAAAATTTTAATAAAAATTATTATTATTATATTTTTTATTTTGTAACTTTGTATTTAATACAAATGGTTAATATATGTGGTGTATAATGTATATCACATTTATAATTATAATTGCATTTAAATTAAAATTTGTCATTTTGTTCAACTAACTTACGGATATTGTTATTGAGGTTGTTTTTAATATTTGGTTGATCTTTTGTCATTTTCTTTAAGTTTTGGTTCAACTAACTTATGATATTGATATTGAAGTTGTTTTTAATATTTCATTTAATAAAGTTATGGAAATTAGATATTTTCATCATTAAAGAATCTAATTCACGTTTTTTTGTTCTTCTTTTGAGGAGAGTATTATGATACTAAGATCAATAGGGTTTGCTACTAAGATTAATAGGGTTGGATTTACCTTTAAAGTCATAATTGTATCAATGTCTTTATTACATTGGATGCATAAAACCGGATGTTTGATTAAGTCCATTGATAATATATCTTTTTCACATATCTACCGTGAGCTCAACATGGAAGTTGACAAGTTATCTAAAGAGGCTTTGGGTCCTATAGAAAGCTATTTATCATTTGAAGAATATGTTGCAGACACCATTGTTGATGATGGTGCTCTTACTATATTTTAGTCTTGTTTTTTGAAAGTTATCAAGGGTGATAATATTGTTTTTTGTAGAATGTATCACTTTTTGTAGAATGTATCAAGGGTGGCAGTATCGTTTTTTGTAGTATCAGATGTTCCATCTGATATGTATGGAGTTTTGTATCACAGTACTACTGAACTGAGATGTTAATCTCCATTGTATACCTTTTGTAACTTTGATTTTCATAAGGAAATAACAAGTTGTTGTTTTTTTTCATCGGAAAAAAAATTGTATTTATTACACTTCTTTGGAAATGCAAAAGTGACAATTTTCGGATTTGTAGGTGTAGGTTTTCAAGGTCTTGCTTGGTTCTGCTCAATTGAGATCTATCTTCAACATTTTCCACTGAAATGTCTCTTCTTCTTTTTTCCTTCTGGAAATATTTGGAGATACTGCCTCTAGACATGAGACCCCACCACATGTTTATGATCAAAATAAAGTATGCATTGAAAGGTTATGTGTTCATAGTCCAAAAGTTGTCTAAAGCTTCAATCTTCGTCGTCCAACGCAATGTGGTTAACAACACTCTTGCATGAATCAACATATACAGTATATGAATGTAGGTAATGAATACGGCATTACTAGCTCCAAGAGCCAAGATGATAAACTTGCTTGGGCCATTACCATTGTGGTGTAGAGTTCTGAAACGCTAGTTTTTCAAAGTGAGGCTAAGCAATCTAACCCAAAATAGAGTCATTGAGATAGATTTCATATGGGACTTAAAGCTCGGGCACCATGGCTTCATAAAGAGGCACGTGGTCTCAGTGAACCCTGGTCCTCTAACATTGACTCGTATTTGATCCACCTCATTAACAAAATCTAAGATGAGAAATCTTATGCAATTATATAAATATCGGTTGTATCATATAGAAAGAAATTCAAACCATATCTATCCAAAGATGCCATATTTTCAACAAGGTCCCCATTTATGTAACTTCAATGAGGTCTATAATTTTTCTACAAAAATAGTATAATATTTGTCACTTCTTGTAAGTGGTAAAAAAATTATAGAGTGAAGTCTATATTGTGTTGTGCAATTTTTTGTGCATATTTAGCATTCTTGTTTGTTAAACAAAGGGCAGCAGCAAAATCTTGTACCTATCAAACATTGACTCATATTTTGTATACCTCGGTAACAAAATTTGAGATGAGAAAATCTTATGCAATTAGATAAATATCGATTGTATCATGTAGAAGAAGATTCAAACCATCTCTATCCAAAAATAACATGATTTCAAAAAGGTCCTCGTTTCTCTAAATTGAATGAGATCCATAATTCTTCTACAAAATAGTATAATATTTTTCATTTATTATAAGTGGTAAAAAATGATAAAGTGAAGTCGATATTACGTGGTGTAATTTTTTGTGCATAATTTTAGAATTATTTAGCAGTCTTGTTTGTTAAACAAAGATAGTTACCCAATCTTATACTTATGTATGTACGTTTTTTCTTGAATTAATAAGTAAAATAACCTTTACTTTTTTAAATTGAATTAACCTTTGCTTTAGCTCTTTTGGATATATAATGTTCTCATTTTTTTATTTTAACATGTTCACTCTTATTTTAATATGTTCACTCTAAGATTAACCTTTTCCACAAATTGTATTGTCAACTTTATTATATGGATGTGAGATTTTGTAAAATGGACTTCGACAAGCATAACGATTTTGTATTGAAATGGTTCTTAACTCCATCATTTATAAACTTGTTAAGTCTAAGAGATAAATCTCTTAGTGTATAGGGTTTACCCTCTTATCACTAAGCCATTATTTCACATTACTGCTTTCCTACACCAATCACGTTGTCTAGTTTATTAAGGGCTTGGTATGCAAAGATGTCATGTTCCTTACACTTTAGTGTCCCATGCATCTAAACCAAGCACGACCACCAGTCTCAATATTTATATTTATTAGTTACAAATGTTATACTACTTTTGGCCTAAACAATGGAAATCTTCCACCATCCAATGCTTATATCTAGATTGTAAAGTGTCCAAAAGAAACATCAAGAAACATCAAGAGAGTGATTATGGAGGATGTTAGTGAGGCATATGTATCTCACTATGAGAGTATTTTCTCATAACTTTATCACTATTATTGTATTCATCTATAAACTAATAATGATTGTATCATTGCTCTTAACTATCATTTGAGACAATTCAAGGTCTATTTTCACCAAATAAAGTTGGAGATGGATTAATTTTTTGGTTAGAGCAAAAAAATTATAAATAAGAACGAAAATCACATTCTTCATATACATACATCACATTACACTTATATACTCTTGAAGCATTCAAAGATGGCTAATTAAATGGCTCACTAAAAGAACAATGAAAAATGTTTTACAATGAGTCGAGATTTGCAGAAATCCTCAATTTTGCATTTCTTCCCTTTCTTTTATTCACCTCGGTCCATCCCACTGATGATGAATCTACAACTGCCATATGTAAGTCAGTTGTCAAAGACTCGTTATTCACCAAAGAAACTTACTCCTTATCTGAACTATCATGTGCTCTTTTCATTCCTCTTGATGAAGTATCCATAGTTTACATAAACCATGAAGGAAAGGAATTTAAAGTTTGTGCAATCTATGTTGTTTATTTTATATCAACACTCTTGTAACACCTAGCAAGGTTCATTAAGCCTTGATCAAGTATTATCATTTAACTAAAGTTTCTTATCTAACAATTGTCTATTTTGGCTCTTATTTTCACAATAAATATTAGTTTTACAGTTTTTAGTTTCAATTTCAAAACTATTTGAGAGTACTAAGATAAGCATATGGTTCCACCATTTATGTAAAACTAGTAATTTCTTGATGATTTACATAGCATGACAATACATGCAATAACAATAATACATAAATTGTCTAAATTCACAGGAAAAATACATATTTAATGGAATTCAACCTTTTACAATAATGATGAAGAAGACCAACTACAGTGAGCCAGCCTCGATATGCTCCCTTGTCCATGCATAGTGCAGGATTACACCACCCTGCCAACTAGGAGCCTTACCAACATCCTAGCTCCAAGAAACCTTCAGTTTCTTGGCCCTTTATGCCCATGACTCAAAGAATGGTGATCCATAAAGAACAACAATGATACACAAAGATATGTAGTATCTCTTCCAATAGTTCTTCAAATTCTTCCAAAAACTACTCAAAATCCTTCACTCTCCCTCAGTATCCTCCCCTCTTCATATCTTCTTTGATCAAAATCTTCCTTGTTGTCTTTCTTAGTTTTAGGTTAAAATATATTAAAATAATCATTCACATGAGTGTAAAGTCAAATCTTCACATGATACTAGATAAATGCAATATGACAGCTTACTTTCAAATCTATACAATATTATCTACGTGGCATTAATCAATAAAAATATTTTATTTATATCACATTATATTATTTATGTACTTCTATGCATGTACACTATGTCCACTAGAACTTTAATACTTTATCATTCATTCATATATATATATATATATTCTACAACCCATTCAATCCAACTAAATCTTTAAACATATGCAACATGCCAACAATTATTGTAAACCTATAAATTATATGTTTATAAATACACACATGATATCATTCTTTTAATCTCAACCAACTTATAAATATTTTACTAACCAAACATAATATTGTACTCATGCAAGGTGTGTATACATGGACAACATACACACCTCTCACATGGGTACTACTAATCAACATCCAATGCACCTAATGCATAGTTCTCATATGTTGGAAGTCAACATGCAAAAGAACAATTAAACATGTAGCATTCACCATTCGTTATTAATTAAGTTTTACCACCATTCATTACACATCATTCTTCATACAAAGTACTATAAATGAATTGTACACACGCATTCAATAGACTAGGCATACAACCATGAAGGTTTATAACAACGAATAACACCATCCAATCTCATCAGGGTCCTATCCTTATATACAAGTACTCCACATAGCTAGTCACCACTACTTCCATCCCTAACCTCTCCATCCCATCATTTGCTACAATATGTTGTGGTATTGGCTATACTGACCTGATCACAGATAGAACCCATAAGCGGAAGTGTCAACTACATCAACTGACTTTCCTTGCAGGAAACCAACAATCTCCATCACATGTCTAGGGGAGCGTGCCCAAGATAGTCCTCCCATGACTCCAAGTTATGGAGAATAAATAGTGGGAAATGACTCCACCCCCCGATATCACAAGGGTAAACACCCTTCATCAACCATGCAATGCAATCATTGTTCTTTGAGTCTTGTCATCGAACAACCACTCTAGGCAAGCTATGGATCCTCTCAAAACTCACATTCAATCACAAATCAAAGCAATGCTTAGTAATCATAGCGCGATTCACAAGAAAATCAATATCATATCATTGTCCACCTAACGTCTATGACAGTCCAGGGTACCTTAGCTCTCCATGAATCTGACTATCCACAATTGATCCACATGTAGATCAGCTCACTAAGAACATATATCTTATGCAATAACACATCTATTTGTTAAATGTGATAAGCTATATCACTAACTAACATGTAAATAAGCACATATATGATTTTGCATCAAGTATTGCACTAGTTCAATAACCATAGCATGTACTAAAGTGGTATTCATGTATCACATTTGATATCTAGTTTGCATGTTCAAATGAAATCGGTATTCATGTACCACATTTGATATCTAGTTTGCATGTTCAAATGAAATCGATATTCATGTACTAATTTGCATGTTCAAATGAAATCAGTATTCATGTACCACATTTGATATCTAGTTTGCATGTTCAAATGAAATCGCATGTTCATCATCATTAATAATCTAAAAAAGTGAAAGTCATATACTATTCACACATAGGAAGGTTTGAATATTCACCTAATATTATCTTAATGAGTTTTATCTTAACATTCATTTGCTTATTATCTTTATGAGTTAAGATAAGCAAATGAATGTTAAGATAAAACTCGTTAAGATAATATTAGGTGAATATTCAAACCTTCCTAGTGTAAATAGTATATGACTTTCACCTTTTTAGATTATTAATGATGATGAACATGTGATTTCATTTAAACATACAAACTAGATATAAAATCGAACTAAGTCTAATAAATAATAAGCAAATAAATGTTAAGATAAATCATATTTAGAAATTTTAATTATTGAAAGTCAAACTATAAGTTATGGAACGTTGCAATTCTTTATTCTAGATTCTTTTTTATTGACTTTCTTATATCTTTTTATATTTTTCCACTAATTAATAAAATTTAAATATACTTTTTTTTCCTATCTACTTTTCTAAGCTCCATTAACAAAATCCGATCACTTGTAAACATTAATACTAGTATAAAATTATTTATAAATATTAACTAAATTATATAAAATTAATTATTAACAATAAGATTGGATAGAGTTATTGTAGGTATTGATTTTAGGTTCGGAAAGGTGTTAAATCATAGAGCTATGCCATGCTAGTGTTAGTTTCGTTTTGGTTAGTTGAAGATTAAATTTCGATAAAGACATATCAGTTAACTGATCAGGCTTCCGTGCGTATATTCAAGTGTTAAGATGGATTCCATCGTCTAATTATGGCATCGTGAAAAAGAAACATGAAACATATATTTAACCTAATTTCTTTCGTCACTTTTTTTTAATTACGGATAATGTGTTTCGTGTTATTCAAGTTACATAACCAACGATTACAACGTTAATGGAATCGATAATGGATATTAGAAATTCTTGGCCACCCTCATTTTACACAATGTCATTTAATCTTTGTCGAGCTTGCATAACTTAAATGTATTATTGAATTGAATACAAATAGGGATTAAATTTGATGCGTAAATTGATTTGTGATGAGTAAAATTTAGTAAAAAAAATTAAATAAAATTTATTTGGTGTAAAACATAAATTATAAAGAAAAAAGACACAATCGAATTTAATTATGTGAGGTTTGAACTTTAATAATTGATGTCATGTGGGTATTCTTTCTTTCTTAGGCAAAGCTAGAGCTTATTTGGATGCCCCAAGCTTAAAGCATATTGTTTTGGGGGACATTGTTAAAGGAGAGTGATTCCAATCTCAAGGTTTATTAAATTTATTTTTTTCCTTTGCAATGAGATGGGAGCTTTAGCACAACTATCTTGTAAAAAGATTCACATTTGATAAACTCTTTCCCATAAAGGTATATCCTCATAATTCAATCTTTGAAATCGTTGAGAATATTCCACATAAATTTGTTTAGAAGATCTTTACTAAATTCAAATTCTAAACACTTATAGTGATACCCTTTTAGACCTAGTTAATGTCAAGTTTAAAAGCTACAAAGTTGTTTCGATATTCCCAAACACGTACATAGTCCGCAAAGAGAATGGGATACCTATAGACATACCCACACATGGGTGGTGGTGATAAACATGATAAGATAGAATTATAAAAATGAAGATTTAATAAAGAGAAAAATGCAACCCAAAAACCATACGCATCGTCTTGTGATCAATGGAATTGATGAAATACACATTAAAAATTTTTAGAACTAAAACACATCAAAAAATATTTGGTCCATGTAGATTTGATCAACTTAGTAAAAGCGATTGTTGCTGGCCAAAGCCCATTAAATCTATAAATTAAGCTATGATCTCAGTAAATAATAAAGCATTCATTAATCCAAGGTGCCATGGGACTAGACTTGTTTTCCCTCTCGAGCATCCATATCGTTTGAAAGCCTACTCGCCACGTGGCACCAACGTGATCTTGCTAGTTGGGCATGACCATCAACCGCATGTATCACCCGAACTATGCTTCACCAAAACCTCCTGACCGAACACAATTCAAGCACCTTAGAGTATGTGGAATGTCATGCTCATTTCCCCATAGGCGATGCTGTAACATCACCACCCAACCTTAGACAATGCTACGTCATTACCTACCCCGGGCCAACAACACTTGAATGACTGACTGTCGAACGTATGATGATGTTATAGCCCATCTAGTCTCAATATAAGATGGTGCTTGAAGGTCCTATCCCGGCTCCACCCAGACACATACCTTCGTTGGATCCATCCATGCTATTGTCCTAGCATGGTTGACACACACTACACATCACATTGTTAATAGCGCCATCCTCCGCTGAGCTTGCTAAGCAGCAGCTTGTTGGTTTGTCTCGTCCTACTCGACTAGATGTACCTTGGTCCTCCTAGGAAACACTAGTACACCATCTTGTCCGTCTCATGGCCATCACCCATAAGTGGGCTACCAAGGCTACCAAAATGTATGGACTCGTTGTGCAACCTTAAGTCATCTATACCTAGTGTGCCCTCCGTCACGCCGTTGCCAATGGTGCTCAACGTAGGGTCGTTACAATCTCCCCCACTTAAAGATGTTGACATCCTCGTCAACACAGCTCCATTGGCACGTCCAATGAAAAGGGAGTTGGTGGTGAAGAGACACTTTTGTGTATGCCATAATCAAACATGGATATGATACCATATGTCACGGGACTAGACTTGTATTCCCTCTCGAGCGTCCCATACCATTTGAAATCCTAGTCGTCACACGACACCGACGTGATCTTACTAGTTGGGCATGAGCATCAACTACAAGTATCACTCGGGATATGCCTCATCAAAACCTCCTTACCAAACCCAAGTGAGCCACCTTAGAGTATGCAAAATGTCAAGTGCTTGTTTGACAATAGGTGATGCTGCAACATTTCCACCCAACCTTAAACAATGCTACACCATTACCTCCCCCGAGCCAACAACACTTGAACGACCGACTACCCAATGTATGATGATGTTATCACCCATCTAGTCTCAATCTCAAATGGTGCTCAAAGGTCTTGTCCTGGATCCACCTAACCACAAACCTTCGCTGCATCCATCCACGCTATTGTCCTACCATGGTTAACACACACAACACATCACATTTCTAATTGCACCATCCTCCACCGAGCCTGCCAAGAAGCGCCTCACCGGTTTGTCTTTTCCTACTCGACCAGACACCCTTGGTCCTCCTAGCCAACATGCTAGTACACCATATTGTCTGACCCATGGCCATCACCCACGAGTTGGCCACCAAGGCTACCAAAGTGTATGGACTCGTTGTGCAACCTTAAGTCATGTCTTCCCGGCACACCCTCCGTCACGCCATTGCCAATGGTGCTCAACGTAGGGTCGTTACACAAGACATGTATATCTTTAAAATTAGTTTAACATCCATTCTCTCCACCTGGGAAGAAACTAGAGAGGAAGAGGAATTCAAATATAAATAAAGAATGGAATGATTTTAGAACATGGAAATGAACAAATCAAGTGTTTTTTTGAAAATTAATCATGTTTTCAAATTTCATTGGATACAAAATCATGGATTTCATTTTATTGTAATAATGGTGTCAAGAATGATATAATATATTTTGTGTATTATGAGATTATTATATTGAGAAAAGTGAGGTGCATTTTATAGTTTAGTATTAGAGAGATGTGCAATGTTCATACCTAAGGCTAATGTGACATGAAACATAAGTCGATCTCATATATATATATATATATATATATATATATATATATATATATATATATATATATTAAATAAAATAAAATGACAACTCAATATGGACGAGATGTCTAACATCCATAGCCCAGTGAGTTAGCTCGACTGGTTGAGTGTCGTGAATAGCAAGCAAAAGGTCATGGGGTCAATTCCCTGGGTTGGCTTCCTCTATGAATATTATGGATCTCACTTGATGTCCCCACCAGGTTAGGTTGTCAAAATTGCAACTGGAATGTTTACCCGATGTATATTCCATTGAAAAAAAAAGATGTCCAACATCCATACTTAAATATCAAAATAGTAAAAAAAAATCTACAATGTTGAAAAAAGTAAGAAATAATAACAAGCATCAATTAATATATATGCACATATCGGAAAGAGGAAATTGTTTAAAATATTGGGAGAGAAAAAGAAAAAAGAAGTGGAATGATGAGTTGATATTAGACTAGGTTTCGGTGTAGGGTTAGTTTTTGGAACTATGGAAGTGGAACTACTATTGGTAGATTATTCAAAAGACGGCTTGTCTAAAGTGGATATCTTTGTGTTGGATTCTGAGGTTCGCTCCTGATATTCAAAGGTATTTCATGATGTTGATAATCAGGGATTTGTCGAGTGTATAGGTCCCTTGTCCGAATGGTCAAAGGAAAGGTTGGTTGAAGAGAGCAAATAGCCATAATATAATGATTTTGGTGGCCTTGGTGGGAGGGATTTGGAAGTAGAGCTAGAAGCAGGCAAAGCTTGTGTGGCACCGACAGAGCCTATGAGTGGCTTGTGCCCTGAATTGTGGGATGGGAGCAACGAATTGGTGCAAGGGTTTTCACATGATGGGGTCCTCAACTTGCTTATATTTGGTTCCAGAGGTTTCCCTGCCATATTTCAAGGTTGTGTGGGAATTAGTAGGATCAAGCTTGTGGAAATTAACAATGTTTCCCCGTGAACCACTTCTTCACCTTCTGGTAAGTGTAGAAAGGTCACTCCGAACAAGGGTCTTGGAGTGGCATTAGTGGTGGAAAAAGGCAAAAGTGTCATGGAGATTGCAGACTTAGACGACCAAGCTTTTAATAGAAAATTTAGTGGCTAAAGAGTAGGGTTGAACACCGTGGAGGTTTGGGTTAAGCAGCATAGTCTGGCCATTAACTTATTGCCCCGAGGCTTCACTGGCTTCATATTCCGGACTAAAGAGGATGCACAATGAATTTTGTAGAGGGTTTGGTTTCTAGAGAAGTTTATGTTGGTCCTCAAAAGCTGGAATCCCCTTTTCGACGCCGGGGTGGAGCTAATTCCAAATACCCTAGTATAGGTTAAATTGCCTTGCCTCCCACTTGAATTTTTGACATTTGAATGGATGAAAACCATTGGTGAATTGTTGGGTAACTTGTCACTATTGACGAGATTATTTTTGAGTCCTCGTCGAGAATAGAGGCTCAAATTTTGGTTGAGGTTAACATGGGGCAGTCGTTATATGAGTCTCTAGACTTAGTGATTGGAGATCGCTTGTACACGCAAGTGTTGGATTATATGAATGTTCCTTTCAAATGCTCTCACTATCACTTTCACGGTCATGTTCTCACACATTGCAATCACCGGTTTAAGCATCGGGTGTGGAGACCTAAATGGAGAGAGGAGTGGAAGGAGACTACTCCTAAGTAGACAAGCAATAGGGCCATTGAAGAGGTTGAATCTTGTCAGGATGTGGAGGTCAAGACCTCATGTGGACTTCGACAGAGTCAACTGGTTGTTCATTTAAAGAGTTCTTGGTGGGAAATGTCTCCATCCCTCTGGCCTTTGGCAAGGAGATGAACGATATGCATCTAGAGATAGCTCGTCAAATTTTTGGGGATAATGAAATGTTCCTTAGTCAGTTGGAGAATTTGGAAAGACTCTAAAATGCATATGTTGCGATTAAATATATTTTTGGGAAGTTTTCGATTAATCCCTTCAAAATTCCATTGTTATTGGGTCCAAATCCTAATCCAATTTCTTCAATAAAACCCATTAAAATTGAAATATTTTCTCCTTTCAGGCATACTAGACCTTTAGAAGGTGATGATGCTACTATAGGGGATGAATCCTATGTGATTGTATTGTCTGAGGATTTTGATAGCTCCTCAAGCCTCCAACATCACTCCACATCCAAAGTTCCCAACCAATCTTCTTATGGGAGAGGGCGGGAGCCTACTTGTTGCACTCTCAAGTTCACTCCAAGGAACTTGTGTTAGAGGGAGGAAGTGGTATAGATAGTTTGAAGGAGTATGTTATGTCTAGAGTGGGTAGAAAGTCATAAATTCACCATGCACAAAAGAAGCCACAACGAGAAGTCAACCAAGGTCATCATACGCCCATCTTAGGGGTCCTTAGAGCAAGGAAAACCCCTAAAGAGATGTCAAAATGAAGTTATTGTATGTCCTTGTTCAAGGTCTAAGAGGGTAGACCAAGATTCTTTCCCTCGAGTGGTTGGTTGATATGTAGAAACCTGATGTTTTATTGATTCAATAATCTATGGGAAAGGGGGAGTTGTTCATGTCAGTGTTAAAAATATGGTTTTGGGTTGGGATTTTGTAGATTTAGACTCGGTTGGTCACTATAGTGGCATCATAATAGGGTACAATAACCATCTTTCTTTGACCATTTGTTTTGAAATATCTTATAGCTTATGTGTACATGTCTTCAATAAAGAGTTGGAAGTTTCTTTTATGATCCTTAATCTATACGGGCTTTTTGACGGTAGACAGGATTTTTGGGAGAAGTTGTCTACATTGAATTGTTTGAAGATACATAATATGATTGTTGCGAGGGACCTCGATACCAGCCTTAGTTGGAAGGAAATTTGGGGCTCCTCCACTAGAAATGATCATTTAGCGAAATTCTTTGTGGAGAAATTCGAAGCGATGGGTTGGATCAATGTTGAGCTTTGTCAACTTCGATCGACGTGGTGCAACAATCGGTCTAGGGGCGAGGGGGTATAAAAAAGAATTGATAGATTCTTAGTTAATGAAGTTTTGGTTCATTCTTTGGATTGTATTTGATCTTGGGTTGACAATAGTCAATTCTCTAACCATTTTCCCATATTCTTGGAAATCGGGGTCAAGGATGCCAAGCCAGGTGCCCTTTTTAATTACAATTCAAGTTGGTCTTTAGAGGAAGACCTACAATAGTTAGTGAAGCGGGTATAGAAACATGTTGAGGATATAGATGGGGTCAATGCGGGGGCCTAGTTTGCAAATTCTCTCTATAGTCTAAAAAGAGAAAGTGACATAGTGGGCGAGGGAACACCACCATAAGAGGGATGCCTTATTGGCTTCAGTTGAAGCTCAAATAGATATTTTTTTGCAGAACATAAATAAGGTCTTGTCGATGTAATTAAACAGAACATTCCAATCGACTAGGAATAGAGAAAGGACAAGTTGTTGTAGAATAAGGAAATTGAATGGCACCTAAAGAGCTGAGCACTTTGGCTCGTATCAGGCAACCAAAACATAAGTTATTTATTTTTTATAAAAAAAAAAGAATTCTTCATAATTATGCTAATCATAGGAGAAATATAAACACAATTTGGGAGTCGAGGGATGAGGAGGGCCAGTTAGTTTGTATTTTTTAAGCATTTGCTCATCTTGGGGTAATCCACTTTTATTCCATTTTCCAAGAGCCTGAAAGAGTCCATCCAAGGGAGTGTTGATATTGGTTGCTTTACTCCCTAGATTTGTGGAGGAGGAAGAAGAGGCGGAGCTTTTGCATCCTATCTCAAAGGAAGAATTCATATTTTTCCTTTATTCTTTCTAGAAGGACAAAAGTCCTAGGCCAGACAATTGGACTATAAATTTTTTTGGATTTTCTTGATCTGGCTGGTGATGATCTATTACAATTGGTAGAGGAAGTGCAACTATATGGGGGGATGCCTAGAAGTTTCGATATGACTTGTTTAGATTTAATCCCTAAAGTGGATTGCCCCTCCAATTTTTACGAATTCAGGCCTATCTCGCTCTATAATGGAATATACAAAATCATTTCAAAGGTGAGTGGAGTTTAGATCAAGCCCAATCTCTCGAAGGAGATTTCTCCGAAGCAAATTGCTTTCTTACAGGGAAGGTTGATTTGTGAAGCCGTCGGCTCACTGTAGGAAGGTTTAATGTTAATTTATTTCCAACATTGTCGCTAAACTAGATTTATCAAAAGGTTATTATAGAGTTTTTTGGCTCTATCTTTGGATGCTTCATGTAGGGTTCAATTTGGAAGTCATCAGATGGATAATGGGATGTGTAAGTTCATCTTCCTTTATTGTTTTGATTAATAACTCAGGGTCTAATTTTTTCAAGTTTTCTAGGGGTTTGCGTCAAGGATGTTATCCTCTTAAATGTTTTTAGTGATAGTCAAAGGCTTGACCCAAGCTATTTATGCTAAATATAAGAGGAGGAAAATCCATGGAATTTCTTTTGGTGGGAGTGAGAACTTGACACATCTTATATTTGTCGATGACATTCTATTGTTCTTATTAGTATATGCAGAGGAAGGAAGACAATACAAACAAGTAATTGCTTTGTTTTATCAGGTGACTATAATGGAAATAAATATTGAAAAGTTTACAGTGTATTGTCCTGGTGAGTTCATCCAAAGGTGGAATATGTGAAATAGGTTCCTTCCTTTTTCTACAAATAAATTAGAAGAAGGCTTAACGTATCTAGCCTATCTTCTCAAGCCTAATAATTATGGCAAAGACAATTGGAATTGACTCATAGCTAGGATTGAAAGGGGAGTCAACAACTAATACAATCGATGGATTTTGCTCAGGAAGAGATTAGTTATAGTAAATTCATTGCTTGAAGTTATATGGCCCACATTCCTAAGAGAACTTTGGACAGGACAAGGCATATCTATTTTAACTATCTCTAGAAGGACAATAGTGACTACCATGGCTCCCATATTGGAAACTGGAAGACTATTGCTTTACCTACGGATCATGGAGGATGGGGTGTAATTTTTTCTTCTTCTTTTAACCAGGTCCTGGCAGCTAATTCGTCGTGGAATTTTATGACGCGTGATAGTCTCTATAGAATTATTTTATTGGATAAGTATCTTGTGTGGAACAAAAGGGTAAAAGCTCATTTGATTTTGATTCTATGTCAGATACATTTATCGATTAGATTAGGAGGGGGCATAAGTCAATTCATTTAGCCTCTAACCAATGGAACACGATAATGCTAGGATTCTTGATGGTGAATCATTTTCTTGCATGGAAGGTTGGCACTGGATCGATGGTCAGGGTGGTAATGGATCCTATCATGGGATGTGTGTCAAGGATGTGCCTTCCAGAGAAACTTTCAATTAAAGGGGACTCTGCACTTTAACAAATTTGCAAACATTTAGGCATCAAATGTGTGGACTCAAGGTTGGATACAGTCCTATGATCTTGGTCTGATCGAAGATTGGGCGTAATAGTGGGATGGATATGTAGCGGAGCTTAAAAAAGCTCATACTCAGATCATTAATGAGGTCCATCAACTAGTGTGGGTTTTCAATAGTTTGGGGGGAATTTATACAGCTCAATTATGTTATCTCTCCATAATTGTTGGAGATGGGAGGGAAACTCTTTGGTGGTGGAGGAAACTATGAAAAGTCGCAACTCCTCCAAAGAGTGTCCTTTTCCTTTGGTTGGTTCTTAACAAGCGCATTTTGACCTAGGATAGGATGTAGAGGATAAATAAACATGCCTGGGCATTTGCATGTTATTTCTGGAGGATGAGAAAACTAATGAACATTTGTTTTTGCATTGTCCTTACACTATGAAGGTTCGGAAGGAGCTCAAGGGTCACCTTAGAGTGCAACAACTTTGGGAGAGGAACATAGCTAAGCAATATATTTTTTTATTTTTTCAGTTTTTTAACTTGTCCAGATTGAAGGCTTTGTGTACTTCCTTTCTTTACCATGTGGGGGATTTGGATGGCACAAAATGCACTCATCTTCGAGGAGAAAATTACTTTGACTTTCAAAATATATGCTCAAGTGATTGCTTTGTTATGTGCTTACAGTCAAGCTTTGCTTAAAGCCAAAGTCTATGAGGTTGGCAAGCTGAGAATTAACAAAGAATAGCCGTGGAGCTTCTTTGATGGTCTGAGTTAGGGGGTGGATCAACATAGTAGTATAGGCTTTGTTTTGTTCTTGTTATATTTTTGCTATTTTTGTGGTAAGTGGTTTGTGGGGGCAAGTTCTAATAATATAGTGTAATTTCTTGCGTTATTTCAATTGTTAAAATTAGCTCTCGAGACGGTTTGGAAACAATGCAAGTATTTGGGGATTCAACACTTACAATTAGATGGATGAAGGGTGAAATCATATCCTGATGATACCATTTGGTTATTCACTTGAAGAAAGTTAGTCAACATTTCCAACATGTGAGCTTTGAGCATGTTTTATGGGAACACAATATAGAGGCAAATGTCCTCTTAAAGTGAGCTTTGTAGCTGACTGCGGGGAACTTGTATGTGGATGAATTCCACGAAGGAGCTTTAGTTTCAATTAGATTAACAACATTTAATTATTCATAAGTATTTTTCATGTATGGTTACGATAAATGATCCTGAAGGCTGTTATTTTGGGATGATAATTGTAGATTGGCTATACTAGGTCAAGTCACATTGCAAGGGTTTGGTTGGGACACACATAAGGGTTTTAATTTTCTTTTTTGTTGACTGTTCTTCAGCACTTGAAGATTGTATTTTAATTTTTTCTTAAATGGAAAGTATTTTTTTCTTGGAAAAAAGGTATATGCACATATCAACATAGATCCATCTCAACTCAAGATATTTTAAATACTAAGGGATTTGCATCTCAATTTATTTCTAAACCCTTTAAGTGCTTAATAGATTCAAAATTAAGATGGAGCTATGTTGGTTATGATAAGAAATTAATATAAACAAGTGAATATGCCACAAAGTCGTTAGTCGATGGCAATGATAAAAATTGAGAAAGTAACAAGTTATAGGTTGAATATAGAAATTGAGAAAGCAAGGAGAAATCATAAGAACATAACAAGTGTGTAAAACTTGTCATATCAATTAAGTATTTGTCGTCATATACATATTGAAATAAAAATATGTAGTATTGGTCACATCTAAATCAAAACATCACATGAGAAGTGAGAACAACTTTTGTTTTTTGTTTTTAGTACACAAAAGTAAAAAATGACACGTGAAAGTTGCCACATGGCACTCTCAAAAAATTCCATATTAAATGATTTTAGTTTTATTTTTCATGTTTTAAAATCTAAGTCGCTCCGTCATGGATTTATGTCTCATCAATAACCTCTTTGACCAATAAGAAAATGAAATGAATAATATTTTAAAAAATATGACTTTATTGATGTGTCATATTGTCATCGCCCTAAACCAAGTCTCAAGGTTGAAGACTTGTCGGTCTTCTTCATCCGATTCATCTTTTGAAGACACTACTATAAATCCTTCTCTTCCCCCCACTTTTATAAATCCTTCTCTTCCCCCACCTTTAGATTCCCCTCGTCCTCCTCTACCTTCTCCTCCACTTGCATAACCAATTGCACCTCTTGTTACTCCACCTATGCCACCAATTGCACCACCAACCACACCATCCACCTATTGCACCGACTACTAACTTGTAGTTTTATGGTCTTATCGAGTGACATGGATGTTGTTGGAGAGATATATCAAACCGTAGTTTATTTCTTATCTATGAAAGGTATTATTGCCTCTATGTCTGAGGGCATACCTCACAGTAGTTGACATGTATATTTGACATATATATTGATTTTGATAATAATGTTCATGTATAGTATGCATTTTCATATCATGTTGACATTGAAGTTGTTTGATTTTTAAAATGTATTGTACTATGTATGTTAATGATGAACAAAATTAATTTGAGATGCCATATAATGTTTGACTTTAGCTAACAAAATCATTCAATTTGGATTATGATTGGAAAATTTTAGTTGAATTATCTCTTGTCCAGATACGATATGTTCATTAAACATGTTTACATACTTGATTTATTAAATGATCCAATCAATGATTGCATAAATTGATTAATTTTTCAATCAATATTTTTTATTGAATCCTATTTTTTACATTTATTCTTAATATTTTTACTAAACTAATTATTAATATTGATAAAAATAAAATTATAATCAAATTGAGGTAGTGGTCAAATGTGTGGTTGCACCCTTAGGATTTATATTAAATGGTCCGATGACCCGTGCACACATAAGTGGATCAAAGCCCACCTCAAGTACTTCAATTTAAAAGTGAATAAGGTATAACTTGAGTGGTAGGGAGGAGAGTCGTTGTGACTCCCCACCAGGATTTAAAAAACACTTGTGATGTGTTTGCTTCTTTGTGAGTCGATTATTTATTGGGGTTCTTCATGAGTAATTATTGATTGGAGCTAGCAAGGTATCGACAATCCATTCTCACCTATAAGCTAGAGGGTGGGAGCAAAACCATATGAAAAATAATTGAAATTAAAATTATGATAGTTTAATCTAATAAAATAATTATTCCTCCAATTTTATATAGTGATAACATCTTAGATATTAAATTACAAAAACAATTCTACATCATATTTGTTTAATTTTTAAAACCAATTTATTCTAAATTTTCTATTAAATAGTGAAAATAATTCTAAAATACGATATTAAATATATAAAAAAGATTAAAATTATCTTCAACTAAAGTGAATGTCACAAATAGTGTTATTAACCCACGAAAGCAATTCTAAAAGATATTTCTTTTTTTAAATCAATTTATTTGATTACATATTTTAGTATCACTCGTGAAAATAATTATAAATTCTTATATCAAAATATAATAATAAGAGTTGAAAAAATACCTTCAAATAAATTGGCCTCAATATACAGTAATAGTTGTTAATGTTAATAATATAAATTGATATTGCCCACAGGGTGTAGAATAGATGGTGAATGGGTGTATTGTTAAGGTACTCCTTATGTAAGGTCACTGGTTCCACTGTGTGGGTACAAGCCTTAAAAAAACTTATGTCAATTGGGTTTAGCCCAAGTGATTGAGTCATTGGATTGTTATCCGCTCCACCCAGGTTCAAGTCCCGCCAGTGACACTGGCTCCTAAGTGAGTCGCTAAGCTATTCAGGAGCTCTACTAGCCAATTAACCGCCCTTACTATGTCTCCGGACACTGGGGAAGTTACTGTGGACGTAGCGAGATACCGAAAAAAAAGGGTGTTCTGTGAACCACACGAAAAAAAAGAAAAGAAATAAAAGAAAAGAAAAAGAAAAAGAAGAAAAAAACTGTTAATGCTAATCACATAAACATTAATAACATATTTCATGTTAAATTATGAAAATTTTTGTCAATTATATTTGATTTTTTTTTAAACATTTGTTTGATTCTAAGTTTTCTATTAAATCATAAAAATTATTTTAAATTTTTACATCAAATATAGAGACAAAAAAAAATGCCTTCAATTAAAGTGACCTTAATCACAACAGTTGCAAATATTAATTGAGCTACAAAATGCAAATCTTATAATTGAAATGATTCATTATTCATTAAAGTGCTTGAAGTTATAACATTTTTTCATGGTTGTAAATGATTGTTAACTTTTCATACAATATCATAAAAGGAAGAAAAACTAATTTTAGTACTTGTTGACCTTTTGGGATTATTAAGACTCTATGATAACCAATAATGCATAAATATACTCTGTTAAAATTGTTTGTGAAATCCTCATTAATTATACTTTTGCTCCCTACCATGATTGGGTTGATAGTTTCTCTAAATAAATATTATTGCATAATTGCAAAAGTAACTGAAAACTTGATTATTAAAAATACTTACATGTAAGGACCAGGTTAATCTACATGGTCCTTAGGTTCTACCAATCAGTCAAGAACTAAATACTAACAATTTAAGCTATGTTGTAGGAATTAAATATTGATTTAAAATTTCCTAACAGTTTCAAAATTTCATAATAAAGCTTTTATACAGAATTCCTCATCATAATAACAAAACCAAAATTTTACCAACAAAATAACAAAACTACAACTCATTTGAGCATTATCATAATAACATAACAAGTTATCAAACAAAACAAGGTGGAAAATTGAAAAATACATGTAAGTCCATAATCTGTTGCAATCTGTTGAGTAAGCCCCAATCCTTCCTCCTTTTCCTTGCCATAGTCTAGCCCAAACTAGATTTTTTACCTCCCTGTTAGCTAGGGACAACCTTGCTGTCTCCATAGGTCAAAGAAAACCCGTAGGTTCCTTGGTCCTCCGTGCCAGAAGTCCCCAAGAACAACAATAGCAATCTCTAGTTTCAATCTGTGCAATCCTCTAGTTCTCCACTTCCTCTTCTTTCAAGTAAGAAAATTCCCCCAAAGTAATGATCCCCCCTTCTCGATACTTCCCCTTCTCTTATCACCCCAAAATCCTTTGTCAACCACCCCATTCAATGCTCATCAATCTCCCTTCTCTTAGTTCTAGGAAAAATATTAAACTAATAACTCAATCCCAAGGAATTGACATGACATGATCATAAAATAAATGCAAGGAAATAGGTATCCATGTAAGTGACATATTCCCAAAATATCTATGACAACCTCATTCTTAATTAATTAATCTCACTAATAATAATAAATGTAGTTAGATATTTGTCTCACACACACACACATGTTTTCCCTAAACATTACATTACTCATTGGTAAACAATGTAATACAATTACTTCTAGTAGTATTAGCGTACATGAATAGTCTATGCATGTGTAGCTAACGTATACATATAATGTGTAGGTACTAATGATAAACAAACATACATACAATAATTTAGTGGCTAAACATCATCCATTTCACTAATTAGTTTACATTAATAAATTACAACCACATAGTGTCTGACTTTATCAATCAAGGGTAAAGCAAGAGTTTTAACACACACACACACACACGAATAATGAAAATGTTTAAAGCTAAATTCCTCAACATCCTTACCCACATGCTTCATCTTTCTAATTCAGATATATCTTCCACATCCTATCCTTCCTCTGCTGGAATATCTAGGATCATCAACTATATTGACCTAACCCCCGATAAAACCCATAAGCGAAAGTGTCGACTACATCGACCAGGCTTCCCCATCAGGCTATTTCTAGTCGTCATCACACACGTTGGGGAGCATGCCTAAACATGACCCTCCCATGACTCCAGGTTTCAAAGGATAAACAGTGGGTAACATTTCCACCCCTCTTGATAAAACTAGGGTCAACACCCTTCACCGACATATTGCGTTTCTATTGTTGTTCTTAGGGCTTTATCATCAAATAACCAGTTTGGGCATCCATGCTTCCTACAACCCTGCACGTGCCCACACATCTTAGTACTAAAAAAATAAAATTATAAATACAATGCTCCACAAGCATACCATTTCTCTTTCAAGGTCCATGTCATCAACGTCACTTCGATGCCTTATTTATCCGGCCATGACTTAGGCCATTTAACCTATAGGTTAGTTTACCAAACACAAGATCATGCATAACCATATAATCATTTACATGTACATACTATGTTACTAATTGACAGACAATGTAAATGCCTTGGCTATGTACCATGCACCTGGTATTTTATCCATTCATTCAACATTTAATTTAAACCAGTATCTATGTACGAACATTCCATTTAAATTTGCATGCTGGAAGTAAACCAAATAATAATAATCATTAAGAACATAAACATAACTTATACCTATTTTTCGTAATACAAGTAAGTTCATATGTCCCTGTAATGTAACGTTGTCACTCCAACTGATTTCCACATACAATAAACAAAATATAGAGTAGGTTATGATGTAGTTTAGTGGGTGAAGTCAAAACGGGGCGTTACATTACACACTTGACGAATTATAGAAAACTATAATAAAATGACACATCCACAACATATATGTTGAAATAAAACATGTACATATCACTCTTTGTTGTCGTCACCATGATTATCTTCCTCACTTGGCATGATAACATTGTTGTTTTCAAAAACATGTTTTGATTTTCGTTCGTGTTTTAGTACAAACCACCAATCCCTATCCAACAAATACGGGTAAAAGACCACTTGGTTATTTTGTTTTAGGAAAATATAAAACTCATTCTCATCCAATATCCTTTTGGAAGTAATACATATCAATCCAATAACATCATCTTCCTTCACATTACTCTGATCGAAGATATGTCACCACTTTCACTTAAAAATAACAGATTAAAAGAAAGCAAACCATATAAAAAAGGCACATTCACACCATATAAAAAAGGCACATTCACACCCAATGTAATATCCTTTACCAAGAACATATCATATTATTTTCAAAATCCATTGGACATGAACTTCTTTAAAATACCGCTAGAGACAATATTGAAATAACACTATCAATTGGTATCTCACTATTAATTGGAAAAAAAATATGTAAATCCTAAAGTATATGACCTTTTCAAGTCAATTTAGTTGATTTATTTTGAGCTATGTGACACGTGGTTGATTTGTATCTTTTGTGCATGAGTCCTTATGGTATTTCTTACATGAAGAGTGTCCATCAAATGTTTACTAATACTAATGGTGATGTTGTCTATCAAATCTCAGTATATCTACAAATGCAACCATCACTGAAACTAGTGTGGACAACCATGGGGTGCTTAAAAAGAAATCCAAGTAGCATGTATGGCGGATTGTAATTGATGATGAAATGGGTGAAATCAATGTTGATATATATAAACCAAAATAGTTTACTGCAACATTATTTAATAGATTTTTGAATAAGTTTGGTCAAATATTATTTGTCCTTGCACTCATTTAGCAAGACTAGTTAATTCCTTTACATCAGTTTACATGTTTTTGGGCATTAGCATCTTCAATTTCAACTAACGACCTGATTTACTTTTTTCCTTTCAAAATTCAGACATTGAGAAAGATTAATTTGTGAGTATATTAACTATTACAATCAAATTAATTTACTTATGACTTTATTTGTGTGGAACTTTGGTATAATTAAAGCTACACCCAAGCTTATAGATTATCCTTTTTGTCATTTTTGAATTTTTATTAAGCTTTAACATTATGAATCGGTGGTATTTTCGAGTTAGCTATGGTTATTTTTATTTACATAAATTTTCTTTTTCTTTTTTATTATGAAAAACATATTTATATTTTATATTTGAAGATGAAATCAAAATATATAGTATATATTATTTTTAGTTTATAAAAAGGAAATTGAAAAGAGTTTTAGTTGTGATTTATTATTAGTCCCTGCCTACTATATGTTCTGCCTTTTACTATTAGTTGAAATGAATCTATTGGAAAACATTACCTTTATTAAGGTTAACCAAAATAATGTTATTTTTCAATTTTTTTAATTAGGTGTTTTCTGAATGTTTATTGGACTAAAGCTATTGACTAGACAATTTTTATCATTGCGCAGAATCTTAAAAATTGAAAAGAAAAGAAAAAATAGTATACATAGTATTATTTACCAAATTTATAGAAATATTTGTGCGTGGATTACCATTCTTATTTGAAGACACTTGGGCGATTTGCATGGCACCTGTCCAACACCTGTCCAAGACACTGCAATCCTGCATTCTCGCTGGAATTTTTCGTTTGTCCGAGAGATCTTAATTTTAGTATTCCAGTTGTAATGGTGCTCCCTTTAATAATGCTGATCTTTCTTCTTCATGTTTCCGGTATATGGCAAGATGCCTTCCCTTTGCGGTTTGTATTAAGCAAGTTGAACTTTATGAGTCAATTATTGACGGGAATTGAATTTTGTAAAAGGTAGATGACCGATTTCCTCCATTTTCTCTAAAATTTTGTTTAATTATCAGAAAAATCCTCTCAGTTACCATGTGCTTTTTTTGAAATTGCCTCTGGCAAAACTTCAAGCTGCTAATGGCAGACTCAACTTCAAACTGAGTGTCCAAGACCCTGCATTCTCACTGGTTTTTTTGTTTGTCGGAGAGATTTTATTTTTTCATATTTGAGTTGTAATGGCGTTTCCTTTAGTACTTATTTTTCTTCTTCCTGTTTCCCGGCGTATGGCTTAAGAAGTTTTTCATTCACAAATGCTTTGTATTTGGGGTGCAAATGCCTTCTATTTGTGGTTTGTGTTATGCAAATTGTAAGTTTATGTGTCAACTCAAAGCAATGAGTCTGGATTCCGATGGTGAGCGGAATTTTGTAAATGGTTTAAGCAAGTAACTAATTTTCTCCATTTTCACCGAAATTTAGTTTAATGAACAGAAAATCCTCTGCACTACCTATTTTTGAATGCATCACAACGACTTTCACCAACTATTTCAGCAAGTATGGAGAGCTTACATACTCGGTCAAAATGAAAGACCGCGCCACAGGAAACCCTAAGGGTTTTGGGTTTGTGACTTATGTTGATCCCTCTGTTGTAGACAAAGTCATTTAAGGATAAACATGTTATAGATGGGAAAATGGTAAGTACTAGGGTAACTGCCCCTTCAGATAATAGGTTTCTTCTGGAAAATTCAATGGCTTCTTTTTCTATGCTCTTTATTTATTTGCGTATAGGGTATGCAGATGGGTTGCTTGTGTTTTTACCATGTGGTGCTGAGGAAGTAGAGTTTTGGGTTTAACAAGTGGAGGTCAAAAGGATCGTTCCAAGAGGGAATGCTGCAACATAAGGCTCCAAAACAAAGAATTTTTTTGTGGGTGGTATAACTACATCACTTACAGAAGGTTTGTTCACTGCCACTTTGTCAAATTCCATCTTAAGCCCTTTCAGCTTATCAGCCATAGTGTGAGCAAGGGAGTTGCTTACTTTTTGACAAGCTAACATTTTCTTCTCTCTGCAGATGAGTTCAAGAATTACTTTTCGAAGTTTGGTAAGATTGTTGAGCATCAGATCATGCAAGATCATAGCACAGGTCGATCTCGGGGTTTTGGTTTTGTAACCTTTGAGAGGGAACAAGTTGTTGAAGAGATATTAGCCCATGGAAAAATGTATGAGTTGGGTGGAAAGCAAGTAAAGCCTTTTGCATTGTATGTCTTCTAGTTCACACGGGCTACAATTTTTTTTCACCTTTTTTATTTATGTTATGTAACGTCTGGATCTAGTTATGTATTTTTGCTAAAATCCCATGGAGTTACTTTTGGATAAAATTGTGGTAGTAGTATTGCCCTAGTTTGGGAGATATGGTTTTGTTAGCACCATGATTTGAACCATAATTTATGTTAATTTTTTGTCTTGTTGTAGGTGGAGATTAAGAAGGCTGAGCCGAAGAAGGCCTTGCCTGAGCCCGAACCTGCATATGGGATGGATGCGAGGCCTCCCTTTATTCCAAGTCCCTGTGGTTTCGGGGATGTTTATGGTGGATTAGGTGTTGGTGACTGCAGTAGCTCTTATAGGCCAGGAGCTTATGGCAGTCGGGCAGGAGATTATGGTGGGTATGGAGTTACTGACTATGGTAGTGCCTATGGAAGCTATGGTGGTGCTAGTCTAGGGGTGTATCGGGGAGACTCTGCTACTGGCTATGGAGGCAACTTTGGGTTCTATGGTGGCAGCTTCGGGGGCTCTGGGAGTGGGCTGCTAGGTGGCCTTGGAGATGGTGAGGGTTTTAGTAGCTATGGTGGTAGTAGTAGTTATGGAGGCAGCTATAATTATGGAATTGGTGGTGGCTATGGTGGAAGTAGTGCTTATGGGAGTGTCCGGGGAGGCTATGATAATAGTAACAGTACCCGATATCATCCATATGCAAGATAGAATAGGATTCGTCCATTGGTGAGTGAGTGTGTCCCGAGCGGTTTCCTAGTGCAGACAAGTGCCATTCTTAACCTGAGGATAGTACTAGACATTTGAGGCTTAATGGTGTTACAGTAATCAAAGATCCAATTTATTCTTTGAACCATCAAGTTCTTTAGGGATTTTGTTTCATTAAGGACATTCAGAGGGGTATTGCTTTTAATATGCTGAAAATTTCTATATATTTTTGTAAAGGCATTGCACGCATCACTGGATAGACAACTGAAACTAGATTATTAGACATTTATATGACAGTATGGATTGGATGAAGTTTTTTTCTTCATTTGCATGTGTTGCTTTGTTAACTTTGAAATTGAAGTCTGAAATAGTATTGCCTTTTGTTAACTGTTGTTTCATTTCTAGCTTTTGTTGTAATTAGGTGAGGAAAACAATATTCCATTTTTTATAGCTGTTACTTCTTGTAAATTAGGAAGATGCAATTTAGAAACAATTCCTCAGACTTGCTTATTTTTCACTCCATTGGAAGTTGTGAGTTTATACTTAATATCACTAAATTGATTGGGTATTTTGTTTATGGGCTTGTTTGCTAGGACTCTTGAGTTAAAGCTAAAGTCGTTGTGCTAAAAATACTATTATAGTCTTGTAGTATATATATGCAATGTATTTTATAGTGTGGTGCTATTTATTACTTTTCTAGATATTATAGCAAAAGTTTCTCAGGGGTAATTCTTTTTAAAACTGTAATCAGTTGACATCCAATTATATATACTCCAGGGTAAGAACATAGATGGCTGTAATGTCAGAAGATGACTCTTACATTTTGAGGTTTTTGTGAATTTTCATTGTTCCATTTTGAAATTATTAATAGAACGTAGATCGAGCAAGACAATTAGCTACACTGGTCAATTCTCAGTGAAGATTTTGATAAAAAAACAATATGGTATGATTTCCATTTGCCAATAATGTAAATAGGACCATTATAAAAAAAATCCATTAAGATTTGTTTTTTTATTTCCCTTTTTTTAAAATAACTTGTTGATTGTTTCCTATTTATTTCCATTTGATTTGTGTTAAGTTGCAAGTTTATGCGTCAATTATTTCAAAACCTTAAAAATACAAATCTCTATTCTGACAATGGAGTTCTGTAAAAATCTTAAGTGGGCAACAGATTTCCTCCAGTTTGGTTGAAATTTAGTTTATCAACAGAAAAATCCCTGCCATTACCAGGTACTTTTTGTGAAATTGCATTTGACAAGTCCTATGGCTGCTCATGGCAGACTAAGCTTCAAACTGAGTGTTCAAGATGCTCCATTTCTGCATTCTCACCGGATTTTAGTTTATTGGAGAGATCTCTAGTTGTAATAATATTCCCTTTATTAGTATTTTTATTTTTCATCTCGTTTACTGGCAAATGGATTCAGAAGTTTTTCATTTACAAATGCTGTGTATTTGGGTTGCAGATGCCTTTCTGGTTTGTGCAATTCTCGACATGTTTTATGAGCTTTGGGAAAGGAGTCGCAGCACCATCAATTTGATATGCCACTATGGTGGTCCCACATTTCCAAATATTAGTAAGATTGTAATTTGTTTGTGCTGTGAGCTTGGATTTTTTTAGATCACATCTTACCCCTCGAATCTTGGCTGTTATTATTGGGGAGGCTTCATGGGCGCATAATAGGTGGGCTGAATCACAATAATTACAGCCCAATTTCCATTTAAACAGTCAAGTACTCAATAATTACCACCCTCCCGGACACACTGGTGCCCTCAACTTGACAACGTAGGCACTCCAGGAGGCAGTTTGGGGCAGTTTCACGCTTCTCGAGGCATTTCAGGATTGGTAGAAATGGCTATTGAGGAAATCGATTTGGGCTACTGAGGCAATGTTATGGCCTGGGATGATCAGTGATGATGGATCGATGTCTTCCACACCTCCTCCAGCAATTTCAGCTTCATCGGGGCCCGCATCCATCACTTATGGCACTTTCTAATTATTTATGAGGTCTTTTGAGGCCTACGATTTGACCATAGAGGCACGATTTGGTATATTGATGACTATTTTATTATTATTGTGCTATGGGGATTGACCAAGGGTGTCTAAAATTACCCCTTGGACCCACCATAAGCCTCCTATTATATTTTGTCATCATGATTTGGTGGGATTCCCCTCTTCTAGGGTGATTTTGTCCACTCATATTATATTTTATTAGTGATCCATGTATTTTATTGTTGAGCTCATCTCAACCATTGATTAGACATTTGTATCTTTTAATCTTAGCCACTCATTCAAAAAGTGGTTAGGATTTTGATGCCTCTCATTCCTATTTAAAGGAGAGAGCTTCTCATTGTAAGGGGACAAGGTGGCTCTGAATTATTGGAATAGAAAATTATTATTGCATCTATCTCCAATGTTGTGGTGAATGTTTTGGTGTTCGTTCGTTGGTTCTTCCTTTGCACTAGGTTATTGGAGATCTTGTTTGCCATATCTTTTGTACCACGTTTTTTGCATCTACAGGTGGAGGCCGATTTGCTTTGAGTAGGAAGTATTGGTAGGGGAAGACTCTCCCTACTTCTTCTTTGGATCTCTTCGTTGGTAACAGGGAGTATTACTGTCCCAGGACCTTCTATTCTATGTTATCATTGCATTTTACTTGTATTTCCTCCATACTTGACCTCTCTGATTGAAATCGATTTTCCTTGGATTGACAGGTAGAGGAAGGCGCACTTGTGGGCTAGGGCATCAATTTGGCAAGCAAAATCAACAATCTCTCACTTGATCTCTGTGGGAATCTTCCTCAACATCAAGGCATCTCATTCACATCACTCAGGTATGATCTCAAGGTAATTTCTTTCCATGATCTATCCACTTGTCTAAAATATTTAAAACCCTAATCAATCAAAACCCCCTTTTTACATTTTTTCAGATCTACTAAGATCTAGTGGCTCTTTGGGTAAGATATTTAAAACCCACCTCTATAGTATCCACAGCAACCCGGATCTATAGTTTGGTGAGGATCGACCTCCATTTGACCCTCTCCCCAAGGCATTTAGCCTTCTCCAAGCAAGGGCGCACTTCTAGTTTGGGTGGGTTGACCTAGATCTAGTACGTGGGTAGTTGAGATTCCACTTGATTCGTGATCTACACATCCAATAACCTACCCCAAGATTGTCACTTTTATGATTTCTACCTTGTGGGCCCTATTCCACATTTTAAGGGATTTAATCCCCATTTTGGACCACTTGGTATCTTTAAACTCAGATCTAGTAAGATCTAGCCATTGGATTGCCTTGAAACTGTAGATCCACACTCCTACTTGATTAACCTACCCGGATCTAAATTTTGGATGCTATCGGACGTGTCTTGACCCCCCTTATCCCACCTTTAGGCCTCCTTGGGCAAAGTCGCACCACCTTGGAGAAGGGAGTTTGTCCACTTCTAGGACATGGGTACTTGAGATTTTTGTGGATTTGGAACGGGAATAATTCAAAACCTAGGTCTAGTAAGTCACTTCATCAAATCTTGCCTTGGGGATAGCATTCCTTGTTTTAAGGGATTGTGGTCCACTTAGGTCAAACCTAGATCTAGACCTATTCATCCATCAAGACTTTAATTACCCACTTGTCTCATGCAATAGGAGTCCTTAACCACAAGTTAACCTTACTTTGACTCCATTATCCCAATTCCCAAGGCACTGGTCTCTCTCCAAGTCAATTCGACTTTCCTAGATTGTTGGATTAACTTGTGGTTTGAGCCTTGTGTGGTAAACTAAACCCTTTGATGCCATCATACTGCATGATCAAGCTTGTCACTTGTACTAGTTAGCCCCAATTCAACCCCTAAACTACCCTGCATTGGACACGGTTCCCAAGGCAGTGGATTTTGTCACATTGAACTAGTACTTTAACCCTAGATCTTATCTTTGATTATTATAAGTCACTCTCACATCAACAATGAACCAAAGCTATACTCATTGAAACCCTCACTTGTCTTGCGACTTCATCCTAAGGTCTAGGATAAACCATACACCTTACTTCACTTAGAATTAACTTGATTTGGTGTCTTGGTTTTGATCTCTCGTGCCGGGAGTAGATCGGGTATCCCCCTTTGTTGTCTGGGCTAGATAACATAAAGTGAAGGTTGCCTCGACTGGCGTGACAACCATCTATTGGAGGTCGAGGTGATCGTGGTTGCACCTTTTGAGTTTCCCTTCCCTATTGCCATCCATGAGTGGATACATCCATAGGGGTAACTACAGTTTAGGTGACAACAGGACTATTGCAATAACCCATATGGTTTGAAACTAGAGTCGAAAAGAGGTCGACTGCGGTACTTAGAGAAGTGTGTTAGGTGCATCCATGAGCAATTCCACACAATCAAACATTGAGTACGCCTCTGCAACGAAAGGGAAAACATTGGAATTGAGTGTCCAAAATAGATGATGATTATGCATTTTAGTCCCATAATTATACATTTTCGAAAAGCATAATCACATCTAGCAGCATGCTTTTCAAAAATGTATAAGCATACGATAAACAATTATACATTTTCAAAAATCACCATCACATCCATGAAGGAACAATAGACGTAATTTTAGAAGGGAATTAATTCGAGTTTGTTCTAATAAAGATTCCATCGTTTTCATCTATTATCACAGGAAAAACAAATTACTAAAAACCAATTCAAAAGACTTGACTAGCGTTATAGTAAAAATGACTTGTTGGCAGGAAAAGGCAAGTCGGGGAAGACACCAATGCGCCACACCTCAACCCAAGCAACTCGGTCTTAAGATTGTTGACTTTCCCTTAAATGTCGGTTTAAGGAAATATATTGTAGTCAGGCTTGGCCGAGCCAATTCTGGTCGCTTTCTTGCAAAAATAATGCACTACCAACTCTTCCTCTGTAGGGAAGAATCTGAAACCCAGAGGCAAATGTAATATCGCTTATGCGTTTCTTCTGCCCATGCTTTTGTTTTTCTCACTACTCTCGAAGAATCGAACCTCTGACCCGCTACTGCTGCTATTTCTTTTAATGCTTATCCCCCGAATTGTCTCTCATGGAGATTAATCACTGCCTTGTGCTGCAAGCAATCTTTTATTCTTTGAACCAATTTCCTCTGAGCTCTTTCTGTTCGTTGAGTCCACTGAATCTGAAGAGAACCCGGGATTGATGAAATATATATACTGGCTTTGGGTACCCACCCATAGTGCACAGATAAACCTCGCCTGAAACCCGAAGCTGAAGTAAAAGGGCAAATGAAGGAAATGCAATGAAGCCAGCCAATCAAATATGATCGACAAATACGCACTGTCGGATAGGTCAATTTAACCCACTTGCATGTCTGAACTCTTGAGGATTTATCGATTTCCATGGCCAACACATTACACATTGCAACTTCTGGTATCTGTAGCCGCCTAGGCAGTAACTGCGAGTTTTTAACCCCGGGATTATCTTTTCTAGTCGTCTGACATGACGAGAAAATGGATCAGATGTGAACACCTGTTATCGGTCAGCAGAATCGTAGGACGTAGCTGAGTCGGTGATGGTCCTGCTAACAACAGTACAGCAGCCGCTGGCATGGGCCTGTCCCATCTCATTTAAAATAGTCGTTGAAATAAGCAAACCAACAAAGATCAACAAATGGGCATTCAATTAATTCACTCTGCACGAGAAAAAGACCTCGGCTCACTTCCCATACACCCAACAAACCTCGCTTACGTTAACCCACCGCTGATGCCCGGGCACCAAACATCGTAGCTGATGCCAACACCCCAGAGCCAATGAAAATTGAAATAAATATTTTTTTTTCACATATATTTAATATGAAAACTATAACATTACCATAAACTTAAGGAAACACACAATTTTTGCCATATACAAAGATGTTAATAAGACTGGCCGAAAAAATATATAGTCCCCTGCAAGGACATAATAATGCTTATTATAGTATGTCAACATTGAGGTCTTATTATTGGGTGGCTACGATGTCTTTGGGAGTATCACTAACATTGAATGCACATTTCCTAGTGCTTTGGTGAGACGGTTGCCATATTGTTAATAATAAAATATCTATTGCATTAACTCCATTGGTTAGTACTAACATCGCATGCATTAAATACATATATGCGTTAGTGCTATATGCAATCACATTAGGTCTTATTCTTATCTTATTGCGCGGCTGGTGCTTTCGTGGTTACATAACCAAAAGCATAATACATATTATGCTTTCATTCCGTGATATGATTTTGAATATTTTTAAAGTTTGTACATAGTTTATTAATATAGAATCAAATAAAATTCATACGGTATTAAGATCTCATGGCCGCTATAACTAACTATTAATTGCTATTCTCCAAGTTCAATGCAATTTCATATGCTAACAAGTTATCTATATACTTGGAAATTGACTGCCATTGATATGCTAACAAGCTATCTATATACTAACAAGACTGCAGTGTCATCGCTGCCTTTAGACCACCTGCTAACTGCCTTGATGATGATGCACCGCCTTCAACTACTACACCACCTCCACCTTGATGGTGTTGCACCGCTCTCAACTACTACACCATCATTGCTATTGTATATCATCGTTATTCATATATCTAATGTTTATTTCTTGCAACTTTCTCTCCATAGCCTACACATCTTGGTACTGCAATGAACCTTAGTACACTACTCTATAGAAATTACTGATAGGTGTTTAGATATTATCTAAGATTTTGGACTTCTTTGAGTGGATCAACAAGATTAACTTAAGTGTAACAAGTGTACAGGAGAGATTCACTTCATAGTCGTTGTATCTTGTTATGCTCAAATACATCTTGATTAAGATTTAAATAAGTTTCACTTAAGAGGTGAATAAGAAATATGTATATAAAATGTGATTGTCCAGCAGCAAATGGATGTTGACTCCATAATTAAACAATCCGCAAGAGTAAAAGCCAAAGATTATGAACTACAAACAAAGACTCAATACAACATCCACGCTATTAGTTTTGGCAAAGTTTTGTATTGTGAAAACAACTATTACATGTTTTTGGGATGAACTTTTCTTCAAATCTCTCCCATTTAGGTATTGGTAATTTAAGAACAAATGCTTAAAACTTCTTTAACCACCATCTTCATTCCCTTCTTCGGGCCTTCCCATATCCACTGCCTTCTTCATCAGTACATCGGCTTAAACCAAGCCTTGGTACTTGTTCAAGTTCTGGGCAAGGCTTCGAGTCCTAACCGAAGTCTCATTATCCGTAGGTGAATAAAATAAAAACCGATCTTGACTGCATCCCACTAACTTTATTCAAGGGCTTATTCCATTGCTGAGGCTACAGAATAAATAGTAAAAATATCAAAATGTAAAACTAGCATATAAGCTGTAAAACTAGCATGGGATTTTGATACTTTGAAAGATTGAAATGAAGAAATGCAAGCTCAAAGATAAGGATAAAGAATTTCTTCCCTACCTGGCATGGAATTGGGAAAATCCAATGAAGAAGCTTTCTAAAGTTTTCTTTACACCTGCTAGCATCCATGAGCGATATATGTTAGTAGAATTTTGGGTGGCAATAATTAGGCCATTGATCACTAGTATTCTCTACCTTAATAAAATGCTTTGACCAACTTTCATCTCAGAACAATTGTCATTATTGTCATTAAATGTGAACAAGTTAACATTTATTTGTTTTCACATGCCCAAACAGTAAAATATGAAAGTCAATTTATTTCACATGTTTCCATAGGCCATACGTTACAAAAAAAATTTATTAGATGTCAACGCTGAGTAAATGAATTGATTTGGGCTTCAACGAGGTCACAATTGATTTTAGGACAAAGGATCGCACCAAAGAAAATCCATGCAAAGACTCTTAAATTTGTGCAGGAGGACTTTACTTTGACATGCCTGAAATTGCTCTCTTGAAGGCTTCCCTCTCGGACCAAATCCATAAAAGCTCAAATTGACTCCTATTCATCTATTGATAGAGATAAGAAGTGTATTTCAATAGAGATATCGAACATCTCCAGGAATAGAGATATGGGATGTGGGATGTTTGTCTCTTTCATATCAAACATTGAAAGTGATATTTTTTAAGTCTGAAGGAGTGTGGTATATTGTAAATATAAAATAATTTATTTTTAAGGTAACTATCAAGCTAGACACCAATTTGGTGTATGAGACTAAATAATCTTTTTTAAGGTAACTGTCAAGCTAGACATCAATTTGGTGTATGAGACTTTCCTTGCTAAAGTCTACAAAAGTGTAACCCTATACCTCAGGATTTGAACCTGTGACCTCCTAGGTGGAAACACATGTTCTAAACTGTTAGGCCTATGTTACCTATTCTTTTAATTATCTCTTAGTTGCCCACATGGAGAATTTGTTATCCACCATAGCAAATTTTATACCATGAATTTGCCCTTCCTGGTTGCCCAAATCTAGATCGTCTTTATCCACCACTAACATTCGAACAATCATCTTTTTCTTTTTCGATAGTGACCCATATGCAGGGATGAATTTCAAATGCGTAGGTACAACATCGTTATGCTTTACATGCTAAAAGTACCTTGGGTTCTAGTGATACCTTTGCCAATGATGTTTCTTGCTACAGTCAACAATTCAAAACATTTTAACTTGTGAACATCATTTTTAACCTGGAGTTGCTCCTTCTTTCGTTACAAGTGCTTTTGTTTGATCAACTGGATATGTCGTAATGCCTGCTTCTTATTCTTTCGAGACATTTTTTAAATTTTGTTTAATGTTTGTATTGGATCAACTGAATAGCAGATGTCTTGCATCCAACAAGGTCGTGCACCAGCTATGATAGATAACATATAGATTGTCTAGATTTGTCTACATGGAAATTATTGTTATGTCCTGCCATAATTCGCGGCAGTATTACGTTGTATGTCTGATGCTCCTGCAGATTTTCAGACCCCCATATGTTGAGAAGTTCCCAAAACATTTGTAGAGCTAAGGTTGAACTTTACTTAACAGTTGTTTTTCCATTCAATTTTCCAGATATGAAACGCTAATCATCAATAGTGCATATTTTGTTGTTTCGGTTCGATTTGGAAATTTCTTGTTGTTGCTATCTCAGATATGTCAAATTCTGTGTGGACTGGCATTTAAGATATGTCAATTTCTGTTTTGGCTTCTAATTCTCTAGATAGCTTTACGTTTAATATTCCTTGTCACTTTGTCTCATGGGGAGCAAGCAAATTGCAATGTATTTAGTAACACTTATAATGTTCCGGTTGTTGTTTAGGGTGCTTATAATGCTACGTCATGCCCTCCACTTCAATAAAATCAGAGAAATCCCCGCAATTTAAATCTATAAACCACATTGTTTTGTGGGTGTTATTTTGTATTTAAAACATATTTTTAGTTTTTTAGTCTTGTTAATTTCTCTCAGATATAAGAATGATTTTGGAAGAGACCGTGCCACAAATATAGTTTATGGGATGCCATGATGAATGGTATTTACTGAGCCAAATATATGAATGTATATTGTGAGGAATAGTATTTATTCAATCAAACCACTACCATTTTATCAACCTTATAAACAAAATGCATACATGTAGTGAATTCTCATATTTCCAAACATATTAAGATATAAATTATATCCATGTTTAGTTTTAACAGATCAGTTGTAATAACGTTGCTGAAGTGCAAGGATTGAATTTTTTTTAAATAATGTTCTTGTAAATGGTTTTCAAAATTCTACAAAGTTCGCCCAGACATGTGGAGTATGAAACACCTAACCCGTAGCCTTCTAACAGACTTTTACAGCACACCTGTTGCAGAAACGGGAGTTGCGGCACTTGTGTTGCAACAAACAGGATTTGTAGTTCTGGTGTTGCAACAACGGGATTCGCAGTTCTGGTGTTGCAGAAACCAGAGTTGCAACACTTGTTCCACCCTACAATTACTAGCTTGAAACAGAAATGGTTTTGATTCATGTGGATTGCCTAAGGCCAAAGATGCTCCTGCATAGCGAGCGGCCCATAGACCGACTATGAGCTTTGTTATTCATAGGTAATATACTAGTAGACACTTCGGCTAAGATGCTATTTTTACGAGAGGCTTCCTCGGCTAAGGATCAAATAATAGCAAGTAAAGATTTGGAAGACACTTTGGCTTAAAAGCTATTTTCCTTCATAATTTGGATTCTGAAGTTATGCTGCTTCTTCCATTCACCCAGGATACCTTCTTCATCATTCCCTTCTCCCTCATGAAATTTGTACAAGTCAACCACATTGAATATTAGGGAAATATTAAATTCTTCCGACAACTCTAACTTGTATGCATTATCAGAATTCTTTCTCAGGACTTGACATGGTTCAATTTTCTTGAAATTGAGTTTCCCATAAGTACCCTCGAGGAATCCTTCTTTCCTTAAATGTGTCATTACTAGCTCTCCTTCAAAATCCTTTTGTTTTCTTCGCAAATCTGCTCCTTGCTTATATCTGGTATTGCTTTGTTGTAGTTTCCTCTTGACCTGCTCCTACATTTCTTGCATGCTCTCTGCAAACTCACATGCATCATCACTTCTCTTGTCCTCCAGATTGGGCAATTAAACCAAATCAACAACTCCCTTTGGTGACCTGTCATAAACCATCTAGAATGGACTCATTCCCATAGATTTATTGATTGAATCGTTGTACGCGAATTCAGTCTGGGCCAAGACCAAATCACATTGTCTTGGTCTTCTCTCCACTCAAACTCCTCAACAATTTCCCAAGACTCTGGTTAACCACCTTTGTCTATCCATTCGTTTGTGGATGATATGCAAAACTGTACATCAACTTGGAACCTATCTTCTTCCAAAGTGTCCTCCAAAAATGTCCAAGAAATATTGTATCTCTGTCTAAAGTGGTGCTTCTTGGCAGTCCATGTAACCTCACAATCTCTTAGAAAAACAAAACAACCACTTTAGCAGCATCATTGGTCTCCTTGCATGGTATGAAATGTGTCGTCCATGAAAACCTGTCCCCTACAACCATCACAGAGTCATGACCGCTATGCGTTCTAGGCAGTCCTAAAACGAAGTCCATACTTATATCTTCCTATTGTCTATCAAGTACTGGTAGTGATGTATACAACCATGTGTTTTGGAAAATTCTACAACACTCAACAAACTTCTTAACATCCTAGTTTGATGCTAGGCCAATAGTATCTTTCCTTCGCTAATGTTCGGGTCTTATCAATGCAAAAATGTCCACCCATACCTCCGCTATGCAGTTCTCTAACAAGATTAAGCCACAATGAGCTTCATGGAATGCATAAACGTTGGTTCTTAAACAAGAATCCTTCTTGAAGATGAAAATCCAAATACAGTGTTCTATCAATGCTTGCTCCAAGGTGCTTTGCATGATTTCCAAGCCTCTACAAAATCCACGCCTTCTGCATACAACTCTTTCATACTTTCCAAGCTAACAACTTCCACTGACAAAGTATTCAATAACATTATTCTCCGGCTTAACACATCTGCAACCTTATTAGTCTTTCTAGATCTGTGTTTCAAAATAAAGAGTAACTTTTCATTAATTCTACCCATTTGGAATGTTTTTTATTCAACTTACCTTGAATATTGATGTACTACAATGCCTTATGATCAGTGAATAAGACAAAGTCCCTTGGTAGCAAGTAATGTCGCAATTTCTTCAATGCTTGTACAATAGCATAATTCTTGATCATAAATAGCATACTTCTTAGCATTATTCAATTTCTCGCTAAAGAATGCAATCAACCTTCCATTTTGACTCAAAATTGCTCCAATTGCTAGACCACTTGCTTCATAGTCCACTTGAAATACTTTATTGAAATCCAGAAGCACCAAAACAGGTTGTTCGGTTACCGTTTTCTTCAAGTGCTCAAATGATTTCATGGCTACTATTGTCCACTTGAAAATCCCCTTTTCCATACATTCAATAAATGGTGCATAGATCACATTGGAATTTTGGATAATTTTTTTGTAGAAGCTCGCCAAACCATGGAAACTTCTCACATCAAATGTACACTTAGGTGTTAGCCCTTCTAAAATAGTATTTACCTTTCTAGGGTCTATCTTCAAGCCTTCATTGGAAATCGCAGATCCCAAGTATACTAATTCCTCCTCCATATATGTACATTTCTTCAAATTTATCAGCAGTTTCTCTTCCCTCAACCACTGCAACACCTTTCTCATGTGCTCTAGGTGTTCTTTGGTTTTGTTGAAAATCAAAATATCATATAGGTACACGACAACAAACATTCCCAAAAATGGTTTCAAGAATTCAATCATTGTTCTCATGAATGTGCTAGGGGCATTGTTTAACCCAAACGTCATGACTAGCCATTCAAACAGTCTATCCTTCCTATTCAATGTTGTCTTCCATTTGTCACTTTCTTTTATCCGAATTTGATGATACCCACTCTTCAAATCGATCTTTGTAAAGTACTTGGCCTTTCTTAAACGGTCCATAAGGTCGCCCATCCTTGGTAAGGGAAATCTATACTAAAAAGTTCCTATTGATAGCTCGTGAATCAATACACATTCTCCATCCACCCTCTTTCTTGGGTGTCAATATTGTAGGCATGGCACAAGGACTTAAACTCTCCCAGATCAGTCCTCTATCAAGCAATTCGTGTACCTGCTTATTCACTTCTTGACTCTCTACTAGAGTCATCCAATAAGGAGCTTTATTCAATACACTTGATCCTAGTATCAAATAAATTTGATGTGATATGCTCCTCCAAGGAGGTAAACCTGTTGTTAGATCATCCCCAACAATCTCTTTAAATTCATTCAACAAAGGTTGAATTTCCAGTGGCACAGGACTCATTTTTCCAATCTGTAGGGCTTGTTTTGGCAATAAGGCCAAACAGAAATGGTATTTTTCTGCTCT
This sequence comes from Larix kaempferi, assembly GCA_027924585.1. Taxonomy (NCBI): domain Eukaryota; kingdom Viridiplantae; phylum Streptophyta; class Pinopsida; order Pinales; family Pinaceae; genus Larix; species Larix kaempferi. Next base: position 2,282,101 of record BSBM01000147.1, read on the forward strand.
CTCAAAAATTCTTTACCTGAGCGCACATCATAATGCGACTGTTGTTACAAACATTTATGCTGTCATTTCCTTTGCTATCACTACCACTTAATTCAATCTCCATCATTGGCTCCAACCTATAATGTTGTCCATCCTTTAAAAACTCACGAGTATTCTCCCTTCCATCATGGAAATTCTTTTTATAACAGCTTAACACGACCGAATGTTGTTACAAAGGAATATATTTTTAAATGATATATTTTGTTTATCTTAATTGTTCTTAAAAATAAATTCACTAATCATTTGGTCTGCTTATCTCAATTCTTTGTTATGTTTTGTAGATTTCATGTCAATCATAACTTGCCAGAATGATTTATTATACAATAGCTTTGCTAATTACGAGGATCCTAAAGACCAGATATGTTGTAAACAAGAGATTTATTGTTTCAAAAGCACCATGACAGCAATTTTTATAAAAGGGTATGCTATAGGCCTAGTCTACTGATGATCATAAAATTATAATCATGATTTTATTTTCTTTATAGCCTTTGCATTACCTTGGGGTACAAATTAAAATTTTAATCAATAACCCATCCATAAGATGAAGCCTGTTTAAAGACACTGAATGTACAATGCCCTTTTTTTCAAGTTTTTGGGAGATGCAATAAATCTTTCCCTGAAACAAATTCTTAGATGAAAAGAAATACGCAAACAGACTATTTAGAGGTTATATCATCACTTCAATGAGTCAGTGATAAACAAATTTGCAAACTGGGAATGTTACACACTTAGCAGCGAAGGGTATTCACTATTTCTAGTAGCTAGAGCAGGATTCTTTGCTTTCTATTTTAGTTATGTAGTAAGTGCTGATGTAATGCGAGATGCTCCAAATATATCCCTTGTGTCAGGCTTATCAGATTAGGGTAAATGCATAAGAAGCTTTGACTTTCTGAGAAAGATGAGATTGGTTAACTCCTGTAATCCTTAGATCGAGAGGCATTTTTATGTTAGTATGAGATACCAAATTGAAATGTCTGCAAATTCTTGTATCTAATATTCAGAATCTTGTCTTAGGCAAGATTTCATATAATGCCATATCCAAGATGTCAGAATTAGATGAACTAATTTTATTAATGCCCACAAGAGACCAAAAGTGTTGGTCAACTGGACCAGAAAATACAAACGGTTGTAACAAACAGTGGAAGTGAAATACGCTACTCGTGAAAGATAGACGATAAGAGACAAGTGCCTAAACAGTACAATAAAGTAAGGAAAAGAGAGCACTGCTATATATCATTAGATATAAATGTAAGAGTAAAGTGGGGAGTAAAACTATCTGCAACCAAATCAATCACTGAGAAGGCGCCCCTACATACGCTCATGGTGTTACCTAGGGAGTACACAGGGCTGAGAGGATCAGGTTCATGCAAACAAGCATCCCAGCACAATTGTGGCAAAAGACTAGGTGAAAGATGACCAACTGCAAACAGTAGTGTACTTAACCAACAATCAGGCTACAAGGATGTTTGACGTTGAACAAAATGCGGTGTGTCATCAAGCCGTAACATGTAAGCGAAACAAGAAAAAGGACATGAAACAAGGATAATTTATAGTACCAGAATGAGTATTTATCACTATCACATAAATTAAGGACATTTACTTCAAAAATGAAAAACACGGCATTTTCTTCTGAAGTAATGTGTCAAATCCAATGATATTATGTTCTGTAACACATATACTAGCCATGATTATATCTGGTAAGAGGTCAATGTTAATATTAAGTGTGAATATGTATTTCTCAAGAGTATCAATTATCAGTTTATACACAGAGCAAGGCATCAAAATGTAACCCAAAGGATTCATACCAGTACGACATACAATTATAACAAATTTATCAGGTCTCTGATGACCTATGTGCTGGGAGACAGTCCAGGGCCATACAGAATGTATCAGCATGTTAAATATCTAGCCATTCTCCTCTTTCAAAAACCCAAGAACAGTCCAATGAATGTATATCATTATCAACTTGATTTTCCTTATGGTTAAACAGAAATTATAAAAGGAGATTTGCATAATCCTCTCACTAAACATGACACTCCACTTGTGACCACCGAAGTTAGCTTCAGCTCTAGTCAAGAATGAGAGAACAGCAAGTATATAGGAAAAAACCACACATTTCCAAAACAAGACCAAAAGAGCTATAAAAAATTAATCACATCCCACTTATTGAGAACTGCAAGTACATAGGTATGTCATTGATTTGATAATAATACTCTCGAAAGATTACCGTAAAAGGTATAGTAAAAACCTCAAATTGTTTCTACTACACTTTCAATAGAAACCGACTGCACCCCTTAAATGAAGTACAAAACCTAAGTTTGTTAATGACTATGCCTAAACAATAGGCCACTTATTCAAAGGTATCTCCAATAATGATGCACTAGCACAAAAATCAGACTAAACCCTAAAATTCTCATATACTCAATAATAGAATTTTGATAGGTGTTTTCCGGAAATTAGAGTTAAGCTGCACCAGCTTTCATCTCTTTTTCTGATGACTTTGTGACCTCATTGATAGCATTTGCCAAGTATTCAACATTGCCTGTAGTAACACCTGCCATACTGTTTTAAATAGAAACCAATTAAAAAACATTTCAGGTATATCAAGAGGCAGTATACTAGGCATAAGGAACAAAGGTGCAGCAAAGTAATAACTTAAGCACTTTTAATAAAACAGTAATCTTGATACACTACCTTATGCGTCCATTTCGTGTGAGGTAAATATGAAATTCACTTGTCAAGCGGTCCACTTGCTCTGGAGTCATACCACTATAGCAAAACATTCCAATCTGCAGAAGTGTTTAAGCAATTAGATCCAGTAATGTACATATTTCACCCATATAATCATGATATGGCAGAACCATTATATCAAACCCTAATTGATTCATGCTTTAGCATAGAAATAAAGCTCTGAACATGTAGTGGAACACATTAAAAACCTGCTCCGTAACATGCTTCCAACTAAGATGAGACCCCAGCTTTTCAAGGTTGCCTCGCAAAGCTTCTCTCATTCCAATAATGCGGTCTGCCATAACCTGAAATGCAAAAACCTTTGCTTAGTACATGCAAGGGGCAGAAAGGTAAACAAAAACATATTGAACAAAGTCTACAGCAATATGATAACCCAAGCGAGAAGACGAGAAGAAAACTAAACCCATCCCAAAGACCTTTCCAACACAAAAGGCAAAACAACAAAAAAGACAATCTCCATCCTCCATAGATGAGATCATCCTGAGGCCTGCATATGGATAACATAGAGAAAACTTTAGTTTTTATTACCTTCACCTCCTTGTGCCAGAGAGCTTTGAGATCTGGATCACTCAGGATGGAAGATACAATAAGAGCCCCATGCACAGGTGGATTGCTGTACATTGGCCGAGCAATCTGTTGAAGCTGGCTCTTAACTGCCACTGCCTGTTTTGCATCATCACATATAACACTGTTGCAGGCAAAACGTGGGTAAGAAATTCCGAAAACAAATTAAGAACTAAAAAGGTGTACAAACTGATCATTGATATTGTACTCAATGATTGTTTTAGAAACCAAATGCAAATAAGTTGTTCTGTTTGAGCCGAAGGGGGTTAGCTCAACTGGTTCCCACAAATGTTGCTGGGCCTTTGGTTAGTTCTGTGTCAGTAGATGGATGGTTTGAATCCCCTGAGTGAGGTGCTGGTTAGAACCCCTGGGTGAGGTGCACTAGTCTACGCCAACGGGTTTACTAGGGCTGCCATACACAAATGTGGGGAAGCATTCATTTAGTTTCCCCACAATGTTCTCCTTGGGAGAAAAAGGTTTTTCTATTTGATTGGGGAAGGTGAAACAGTTTTATTTATTGTATCATTATTCTGTGGCCATGGAGTATCCATCAAAAAGGACTGAAGAGGGATTTAATAGAGGGGGGTGGGGGGGCAATGGGAATAGACGAAACATTTCTTAACCAAACTTTATGACAATTATAACTTTTTCCATGAAAAACAAATATAGTCAACATTCATAACAAGCTTGAGCTTGAAAGGGTGCACCGTGGTAGACTTACAATTTACAACAATGTCAAAAAAAAAAATGTCAACAACCAACCATGGAAAAATAAGAGGGAATCGAAATATAAAAACAAAATCCACTGGTAATATACAAACAGAAGAAAACATGAGAAAAACAGATTCATAGCATTAGAAAGGTGCATGTTTGAGCAATAAACTATTTTGTCTTATCTTAAAAGGGCCAAACAACAAGTGATTCGAAATCACATACAAAAGCTGATAATCTAAAAAAAAATGAAATATTGGAGCAGTAACAGTCAGAAATCAAAATGAGACAGATGTCAACTTCATGTTTGTTTGCAAGAACACAAAGAAGCCTTATCCTTTTGTTCTGCAAAACAACATTCTAGGAGCAAAATTGAAGATCAAAAGTTCATCATTAGAAAATCATACGAAGAAACTCAGTTCGATATGTGCTTTTATTTATGACTGTTGGATCCCAAATTTTCATTGGCCTTTTATTAACAATCCAAATCCTGATGAAAATAATCCACATAATTCCTATCATACAATATTTGTCCTTCGAAGTGACCGCAGGGGGCAGAGCAATTGGTAAATGGAAATGTTACAAGGAGTTGTAAATGGAAGGTCTCAAATTCAAATCCCCCCAAGCTTACCCGTGCCCCATGTATTGGGCCGAGTAGGTGCAACTAGGGGTATAGTGATAGCGGATGGGAATCGACCCCGTGTCATGCAAGTACGAGCCCTGTCCCGTTGCCGATTACCCTAGTTTAAAATATATATATATATATATATATATATATATATATATGCCCTTCGAAGAGCATTCCTTACTTCATGTATTATATCAACTACTTTCATTTACCGAGGAAAATAATTATTGTCACCCACCTTAGACAACCTACCCTCTGTCCATACAAGCCCATATTTTTTGCAAAAGATTGTGCACATGCAATCTCATGACCATCCTCCAAGAATATCCTGATTGCCTTAGCGTCTCTATCAGTATCACCACTTGCAAAACCTTGATAAGCCATGTCAAAGAAGGCATAATGATTTTTCACCTGTCAACATTTACAAAGAGATACAGCGATAAGAAAACCAACGGAGGAGATGAATATAGGCAGTTCTATGGAAAACACATTAAATGGCACCCATCTATACCTTGAATTGATAAGAAATTTCCTTCCATTGCTCCTCTGTTGGATCTACACCAGTGGGATTGTGAGCACATGCATGAAGCAAGAAAAATGAACCATTGGGAGCATTCTGTATACAAAGAACAAATAACAAAAAGGGAATCAAATCAATCAATGTGTAAGATGTCCAAACCCTAGCAGACTAGAAATTGGCATACTACTCTCTTTGTCCAAAATGTGTTAATTATAATTCACGTTACCTTCACATCATCCATGAGAGATGCAAAGTCTAAACCCCTAGTCTCTGGATGGTAATAATGGAAAGTCCTCTGCGGTACTTGGGCATCTCTCCAGATATTGTGGTGACTAGATATAAGAAAAGTACCAACACTTCACGATTAGAAAATATATCATGACAAGCATCCTTAATATTTCCCTCGTCACATGTTAGAAAAGGGAAATTGAAATGACATAAAAAAAATAGTTATTTGAATTTTGACCAACATATTTTCCAATCATAAACTGCATCGGATGGCGGGAAAAGTTTCCCAAAATTCATTTATTACAGGAATGTTTCCAACTGTGCTAAAATAAGTTTCACTAGAAGAGAACTTATTGTGTTCTAATGCAGCCAAAACATTTGCCTGAAGGAAACAACTTTAGGACAATTCCTTCAAATTGCAGAGAAGAGAATACAGTACGGAAGAAATGATAACTTACTTGGCCCAGGTAGGCACTGGTATGTAAATTTGAGATTCAGGTCGAAAACGTTTCTGAAACTCTGCAAAGAGACGGCAAGCACCAGTGCCAGATAGAGATTGGACAGCTGCAACACGCTTGTCTTTCAGGACATCTGCATTTTCTCCATATGCAAGTTTGATAGATTCTTCAACCATCTTTACACTCCCTCCCATGGGTAGATATTCCCTGACATATCACAAAAACCATTTCAATACAGCTATTTGCCAGAAAATTTTCACATTGCACATTTTGAATTTCTGTTCCTATTGAAATTACATGTTGCACAGCAGCTTTACCATGTATATAATTCAAATTAATCTGGGGATGAACAGAGCCCCACCCACCTCCAGCCCAACCATTTTTTTCAAGGAAACAATCTCCTAAGCAAACCTAAGGATGCTTCCCCACATTCATGGATGACATCCGTGGAAAACCCACTGGCATAGGCTGGTATGCCTCACCCTAGAAGACCCAGTGGCAAATTTTTCTCCCCAACCCCACCTGCCACTGAACCTGTTGACCCTTACCAAAGGAATGGAACCTGGATCAGCAGTAGGACAACATGGTATATCAACCGGCTGAGCAACCCCTCGGGGATAGCCCAATCAATTTTTTATCATACAGTTCAATTTATTTCCCTGGTTGTGTAATCTAAGTATGTCCTTGAAGATGGTCAATTGATCAAGATAAATTGCTGTCCAAGCCCACGAGCACATGACTCATACATAATTCATTTGTAAACAATATAATTGTGGATAGCACAGCATGGCAAAAAATTTAATGGAGTTATATATGTCTTGTTTTTTCAGGTTGACAGAATTAACCACTAGGCTTCAAAGGGCGGAAAAGGAAAAGCATACATACATAAGGCCAATCCAATAACACCATTGAAAAATAAGCACTTACATGTTTTCTCTGCCCAAAATACGTCTCTCAGCCTCACGCACACATTCAAGAACCACTGGCTTCCCTTGATCATTTCGATACGCACCCTGCACATACAAAGCCGCCTTAAAATGAATCACAAGCACAAAGGCCTATATGCAGTCACTTCCCATTGGCATGGCAGCTAAAAGCCTAGCGATAAATCAAGTAAATCACCTAATATAAACATTTTCCTTAACAGCCCGTGGGAAGCAACCTTATAATATTTCTCTAAACAAAACCAGATGTATGTGATAAATATGCTAGAGTGAACTAAAAAAAGCTAATGTTATACAAACAGGTCGTCGGTTCCCCAGAAGGATCAACTGAGGCTTAAGCTATCCACCAGGGTCCCTTTCTCGTTGTGGTATGTCCCATCTGCATGGCATGAGTTTCAAAGGGATGATACCAGGTGAAAGGAATAAGGTCAAGTGCAAGTCTCAATTGAATTTGAGGGAATATGTGTCCCCCAGACCTGGTACCTGAACTGGAGGAAGTCTACTGTCATGCAGTCCAGCTCCTTGGGGTATGTTTCATGAAGCGAATTTGAATAGAAGAAAAGCCATATCATATGTTTAAAAGTACCCTGAAAAGCAAATGAAGACCAGATCAGGGGGATCAGATCATGGTGCTATGGGATCGTTTTCAAAATGATTGAATCACCATAATTCTCTAGAAACTGAAAAATAATTGCACAAAGAGAAACAAGGTGCAGTCCCAGGGACGTGTGGAGCTGGGGTGATCCATCAACTTTTCCAGTGTCCATGTGTGACGGAGCATTGAATCAGGTTGGCACATTAGGTGCATTGACACTAGCACAAACCCTTCTAAATCAAGATCTAATATGCATACCTCAAGGTTGCGAAGCTTGAAGATGCATATTTCGAATGAACACAAGCGGGCCACATATCAGATATCAGGCCAAGGTTTGGATGAGTTTGTGCTGGTAGTAAGGTTCATCTGGGTAATCGCATCTCAATAAGAAGTGAAAAGTTTCCAGTATTGCAAACTCTGCATCAGCAACCAGTATTGCAAACTCTGCATCAGCAAAAAATCGGCGGGGGTAATCAAATAGGCAATCGACAGCATCCGAAAAAATTGGAAAAAAAAGGTAAAACTCGACGAGCACAAACTCGGACCTGAAAACTTTGGCATCCTGAAAAATTAAGAAAAATTGGAAGAAAGAAGAGATGTTTGCAACACTGGACTGGAATCAAAGCGACCACCCTAGACTATCTTCCAGGCATTCGACTGCTTCTATAGCAATAGAACGTTCAGCTCATCTGACATCTTAAGAAAGATTCTGAAAAGCAATATGTAGGAGCTAGATCTCATGCACATGCCCTGGTAATACAAGTATCTAATTGTGACAATCGCATCCCTTCTAGTAATATAAGTATGCAAAACTGTCCATTGGAAATGACCCCTGACACACCAAGAAAAATCCCCAAAACCCAAAAGGAAGAAATATAACAAAAAACCCAATCACGGCAATAAGAGCATGGTGTTCAGGACCTGATTTACCCCAGTTTACTAATAACAAATCTAAATACAGTAAAGGATTTACTATTAAAAAAATGAATCAAAACAGCAATCCGCCAATATCAAAACCTGAGACCCAGAATAAGAACACTTACCACGCCAACATTGACCTTGATAGGATCTTTATCTGCTAAAAAGGCTTCGGTGACTCCGAGAATGGGATCTTTGGGAGCTGGTTCCACAGTTTTCCACCATGCTGAAGTGGACATCAATCTTATGCCCCTTCCCACATTGGATCTGTTCATCGCCATCGCCATCGCCATGATCTGTTCCTTCCTGGTTTCCTCTGCAATAATCTAATGGCAGCGTGTCCCTTCCGCTGCCGAGGGGATATATAAGAAGCTCCGTCAATTATTTATGGGCAGAGGCGTGTCAGGCAAATTTACTAAACGCGAGAAAACACCAAGTTGTGGTTGGTTTCACGCCAATGAAGGGTAGTTATCCGAAGGTGGTCCTCTAATTTAAAGCATAAAAACTTTCGGAACGACAAGCTGCGAATATTCTTTTCATTTCTCGTTTGTAGGTCTAACGACCAAGGATGATTTAGGTTTTCGTCATGGCATAAGCATCGATCGATTTTGACTTTTCATGTCATATTTTGATTGTTAAAAAATTTTAAAAAACATTATTAAATATAAAAATAAAATAAATGCTTTTTTTAATTTAAGTGTTAATTTTGATACGTATAATTAATTTGATATTATAACCCTAAAAAGGCATTTTTTGGCATAATTAATTTAAAATTCTAAACTTAAAAGCATGTTTTTGGCATATATTTTATATATATGTGAAGTTGTATGTGATATTTTTTTAATTTATTATGATAAATTTGTATATTTTAATGTACGAGCTTGTTTGTTTATTGGAACTTGTTATGCTTTATAATTAGAGATGAAAAGATGAAAAGGTAGATATTCTTCATCATAATTTTTTTTTATAAATTGTGTTATTAAATAAATATATAATGTGATTTAAATGTAGTTCAGTACACTAGCTTAAGTGGTTGAGTGTTGTAAGTTGTGAGTGAATAAAAAGTCGTGGCTATACATCACTATATAAGGGTCTCACTTGATTTCTTACATGGACATGTCAAAAAATATAATGTGATTTAGATTTATTTGGATTATTTAAGATGATTAAAGATCAATTTTTATAAATTGTGTTATTAAATAAACATATAATGTGATCTAGATTTATTTGGATTATTTGAAATAATTGGGAAAATTTAGATGGTGTAAAGTGGTTTTTGAATGATTTTGAATATTGAACTTTTGAAGTTTATTTTGGGTTTTTCTAATGTTTTTTTAAGAGTTCAAAACAAAGGAATACAATCAAGATGGGGTAGATTATTGAGAGCTTTCTAATGGTATATCCTATTTGAAAAAGTAGTTATGACTTTAACAAGCTGACTATTGCTTTTCCACCTTGATACTTGTGATCATTGATGGACTCCTAAATTTGGGGTTTTTATGTTTTCATTTCTACCTAAATTTGAATGCCCTAGGAAAATACATCGATAAAGCCAACCGTAAAGATCAATATTCATGCGCGAGAATATGCGTCGAAGTGGATCTGGAAAATGGCCTTCCGGAAGCAATAAATCTCAAAGTAGCAGACTGGTCGCACATCCAAGAACTCGATTACGAGCAGATTCCCTTTAAATGCAATTTTTGCCATGAATATGGACACTTCGCACGATCATGCAAAAAGAAGCCAATGGATACAGAGTCGAAAGGGAAAAAAGAGCAATGGACAGCTGTCCAGAAAAACAATAGAGCAGGCACGAAATCTCATACAAAAAGCCCAAATCTGCAGAAAACAGACCAGCAACATCAAGATCTGGTAGCCCCGAACAAAGGGAACAACTTCAAAGACTTGGAGTCAGAGGAAATCCAGGAAATCCCTAAGGCTGAAGAAGAAGGAGAGATTCGTGAACAACAGGAAAGCCATGCAACTCAACGGGACCTCGAAAATCCATTGATCCCCTCGCCCTATAATACTCCCAGCCCCTCTAGTTCTATTATGATCAAAGAAACCCCCTCCTATGTTGAGATCGCAAAAGCAAGAACCCCAATCTCACCCACATCTTCAGAAGAACCCTTCGACAAATCCAACAAAAAATTGGGTCAAAAATCCACCAAAGAACTGAGGGAAGAAGAAGCAAAGCGAGAGAAAGTCCAAGGCTCCCAAGCAACAATAGATATGGTTTTCAGCAGAAATACCAGAACCAGGAATGCAGGTAAGAAATATGGGGATCTTTCAGGAGGAACTCCCTCCTCCATATTCAACCCTAAATAATGAAGCTAGTCTCCTGGAACTGCAGAGGGCTAGGCAATCCCCGCAAGGTAGAAGCAGTCAAAAATCTACAAAAAACTGGCATGCCTGATATTCTACTACTCCAGGAGACAAAACTCAATGACAAGACAATTTTAGCTATTGGAAAAGAACATTGGAAGCATAACACAAGTTATGCAGTAAGTGCCCGAGGAGCATCAGGAGGCCTAGCAACCTTATGGTCCTTGGATAAATTTCAACTCCACAATCAATTTGATATGCAACATTGGATATATACGGACCTCACCCATCTATAGAGCAATAAACAGATCGGCCTTTTCAATATTTATGTGCCAAATCTTCATTCTAAGAAAAAATAATGTTGGAGTATGCTCGAAGCTTTGCTGGATGTGTATAACCCTCCAAACATAATCTTAGCAGATGATCTGAATATCATCCTAACCAGAGAAGAAAAGAGAGGAGGCCTTAGTGGGATTGACTACTTCAAACAGCAGGTAGAAGATATTATACACAATATGGATCTCATCGATATTAAACCAAAGAAAGGGAAGTATACATGGTCCAACAAACAACTGGGTAAAGGGAATATCATGGCCAGGCTGGACAGATTCCTCGTCCACAACAACCTCCTGACCGATACTCAAATCATCTCCTCCAGCATTCTAGCCAACCTTGCCTCTAATCATAAACCTATCCAATTACATTTTAAAGATCTGGAGGAACTCAGCCCCATCCCATTTCAGTTCAGTCCCCAGTGGTTGGATCACCCAAGCTTCTGGTCTATTCTAGAAAAGGCATGGAGAATCCCCATCACAGGATCTCCGAGACATGTATGGGAAGAAAAACTAAATAATACCAAGAAAGCTCTAAAGATATGGGCAAAAGCCAATTGCCCAGCCCCAGCTGAGCCTAGAAAGATTGTCGTGGAAGTCTTAGAAGACATTCAATGCGCTATGGATGACCAACTCAGTGATATTAAATCGATGCATGAGGAAACAATGCATCAAAGCAGAGTTTATCATGCGTTTAGAAAGGAGGAAGAGTACTGGCGGCTGAAGTCAAGGAGTACGTGGGTAAACTCAAGAGATAATAATACCAGATATTTTCACAAGCAATTCAAAATAAGACAAACTGACAATCACATCGATGAGATCAAATTGGAGAATGGCACGATCTGCAAAGGTAATGATGATATTAAAATCGTTGCTCATGAACATTACTCTGCGTTATTTGCTAAGGATGATAGGGTCGAAGGTGAAGAGGAGCGCACTCTTCTGAAGCATATTCAGATTAGCATCACGCCCGAAGAGAACCTGAATATTCTGGAGCCATTCACTGAGCAAGAAGTGGTTGATACAATCAGATCATTTGACTCTGATAAAGCCCCGGGCCCCGACGGCTTCTCCATTCATTTTTATCAAGCTTGTTGGGAATGCATTAAAAAAGATTTTATGAGAATGGTAAAGAATTTCCATTCAAAGGTTAAGATAGGAGGAGGCACTAACAGCACAGTTCTGTCCCTCATCCCTAAAGATATAAACCGAAGCTCCTTCAGCAGATTTAGACCAATTTCCTTATGTAATGCCTCGTACAAGATCATAGCCAAGATGCTGGCATCTCGGATGAAACCCTTACTCAATAGGATGATCTCGGAGAATCAAGGCGGCTTTCTGGAAGGGAGACAAATTTTGGACAACGTCATTCTCGTTCAGGAGCTATCCACTCAAGCAAAGAAAGAAAAGAAAAAGGTATGTTAATCAAGTTAGACATGGCCAATGCATTTGACCGAGTCAAGCACTCCTTCCTTTTCAATATTATGTCTCGTTTTGGATTCAGTGAAACCTTCATCCGGTGGATTGCAACTTGCATCAGCAACCCCTGGATTGCCCCTTTAATTAATGGCCACCCTTCAGAGTTCTTCCAAGCATCCTGGGGCATTAAGCAAGGATGCCCACTCTCCCCTTTCCTATACATTATCTTGGCTGACTCCATTAGTCGGAATTTAAACTATGATCTTCACAATGGCACCCTCCCCGGCCTTCATTTGACCATGGACTCCCATCCTCTCAATCACACATTGTTTGTAGATGATTCTTTATTCCTTGGAGGAGCCTCATCCCTCATAGCACGCAATTTCAAGCAAAATATGAACATGTATTGCAAGGCCTCCAGAGGAATGATTAACCTTCAGAAAAGTGTTGTTTATAGTTGGAATACAAACAACTATGTGGCTGCAAAAATCAGCAGAATACTTGGCATCAAGGTGCACAATCACTGGGAAAAATTCACTTACTTGGGTCTTCCCATCACTTGCGAAAAATCTAAGGCAGGAACGTGGGACGATACGATCTACAAAATTAAAAGGAAAATCATTAGATGGGGAGGCCACTGGATAAGTAAGGCTGGGAAGTTGACCCTAGTGAAGTCGGTAATCTCCGCCATGCCTATATATCAGTGTTCTACACTTCTAGCGCCAAAAGGAACAACAAACCAGATTAGTACTAATGAGAGATTTCCTTTGGTCAGGAGGGAAAAACAATGGTGAAAAAAATAAAAAATTTCACTTAGTAAATTGGGAGACGATTAAGAAGACAAAAGACGCAGGAGGACCACAAATACGGGATCCTCGTCATGCAAACTTGGCACTGGGTGGAAAGATATTATGGCAGATTCTCCACAACAAGCGGAACAGAATTAGCCAAGTGTTTAGGAAGAAATATCTTAATGGAGACAACTAAGATGTTTAGATAAAAAGCCTACCTCCAAAGGAACAAGCACTTGGTCCCTTTGCAAAGAGACCTGGGGTTTTTTCTCAAAAGAACTATACTGGGTACCTGGCAATGGTAAGAAAATAGATATTTTCAAAGATAGAATTATGGAAAATGATGCAATGTAAAATAATCATGAATTAAAAAATATTGCAGATTGGTTAGCCCATCAAAGAATCACAACTCTAAATGATTTTAGCTGTTGGGACAGTCATGGAAATTGGGATAGCTGGAAAAAGTTAGATGTTCCTGCAAATCTCGAGGCAGCCAATGACATCCTTATTAAGAATCTGAAAGGATGCGCCCTTCTGCACTTACTGGCCAGGGATGACCGAGGATGGGGGCCAATAGGCTCGTACATTGCTGCCCTTGGATACAAAGCTCTACAACAGAAAGAAGAACCAAGAAATGACACATGGAAAATGGTCAGGGACACATTCGGACCCCTGAAAATTAATTTCTTTATCTGGACTCTAAATCATTGTAAAATTCTCACCGGGGAAAATTTAAGTAAGAGAGGTATACACGGGCCCTTTCGGTGCACTCTTTGCCAGAGCAACATTGAAACTTGTAAACATCTTTTTTTCTGGAATGCCCCTATGCAAAGAACATATGGAATTATTTGCTCAATGACCTCAATATTAGCATGCCCATCTTCACTACCATCACTCAGCTCTTTAGAGAGTGGAAATCTATCTATCCCGCTCCCCTATCCAAGGGTAAGCTCTGGTATCATCTATGGATCTCCATCCCAAAATTTGCTTGTTGGAAAATATGGATAGCCATAAATTAGGCAATCTTCCAAGAAAAGAGATGTAATCCCACACATAGAGCAGGCCAAGCTAAAGGATTATGCTCTAATGCCTCAAACACTCTAAGCTTAGGCCAGACTCAACCCTTAGCAAGGTAGAATTGGAGTGGATAGGAACTAACAGTCCGCAACCCAGGAACGAGCCCCATCAGAGACTCACTCTAGCATGGCAAATCAGACTCACATCTAAAGACTTCCAAGAATGGAGGACAAATCAAGAGTTGGACAGCCTTCATTTCGACGGTGCCTCCAAGAACAATCCAAGCGAGGCAGGAACAGGTGGAGTCTTGTGGAATAGAGATGGGAACATAAGATTGAAGTATAGGTGGGGTCTGGGCATTAGCTCAAACAACGTCGCTAAAGCTTTAGCCTTGTTGAAAGGTTACCAGATAGCTAGAGAACAAAATATTGACAAGATTCAAGTGTTCGGGGATTCCTTGATCATTATTCGCGCCCTCAACACCAGCACCATTAGCAACAATCTTCCTCTCAGTTGTATCATTCAGCGAATTCGTCATATTTCGAGCACCTTCACCCAGTTCATGTCTTATCACATATTAAGAATCTTAAACACTAAGGCAGACACATAAGCTAATGTTGCTTCTAGTCAGCAACAAGGCATTCTCGAGCTCTCTAATCTGGATGCTGAATCCCATCATATTCCTTGAGCTGGAATTTTTATAAGCATAATTTTATCTGTCAGCTAGTTTAGATTGCTTGATTAGAATAATCTTCTTAATCTACCCTAAATCTTCCAATTCAGAGCATTCTCAATAAGATTAGCCACAATGATTCGCTAAATAGTGAGTCTATGGATCAAACCTGTCATTCGAATTATATGGTACTGTGCGAATCCTGGGAGATAAGAGTTCGTAGGAAATGGAGCATACATCTTCACGCAGATATGAAATCGTGATATCATATCCACTTAAGCTCAACATTAAGTTGTCTTCAAAATTCTTTGAAGTCTAATTAGCAACAGAGGCAGTTCATGAGGCAGTATAAAAGAGGAAGATGATCGTGTTTCAGTTGACAGTTTTGTGAGAATTGGTTAATTCAACAGTAGAGCAGAAGTCATCCTGGAGTGAACTTAAGAACAATCTTATTCTCAAATTCTGAAGGTAGAAAGTTTGCTTAGCAGCACTACGAATGGAGTAGATTCTATTTTATCAAGCTTCTTCAGATTAAAATAAGTCCTCTTCATATCTCTGCAACAGAACCTGATCCCTGAGCATTAGAATTCCAGTACACTCTGGGCTTGATTCATCCAGAATCCTCAGAGTAGGGTCTTGGCAAGTTCAACAAATTTTTCAGTAACTTCAGTTTGAGCAATGGATCTCCCATATAAAACCATCACAAGCATACTTGGATATATTTATCTTCAAAATCAGAGAAAGCAGAGCAACAAATTCTCAAGCATCAAAACAGATCTCATAATCCTTTGCATTCATCAGAATTCTTAACCTTCTTTTCAACAACTAAAGCAGAATAATAAACTAATATGCTTATGAAGCATCAACAGCAATCCCAGCACAACATCTGTTAGTCTTAAACAACATTAGCAAACTCTGAAGGACACTATGAAACTCTCGAATTGCTTATAAATCTACTCAACACAACATGCAGCAAATTCTCTCAGCATCAGCATCTAGTAATTCATTCATCCTATTTATTAGTGATAAGCTATCCCAGAATGAGAAGTAAGGTATTGTAACATTCAATAGTATTTCATTGTAATAATCTTTCTCAGAATGAGATGGAAGGTATTTTAAACATCCATTCATAGTATTACAAAGGTGGTCTTCTCAAACTATGAGAAACTGAAAATGATAAATGCCATTTTGGCCTTCATGTACTTTGCCGATTTGGATAAAAACCACGACTCCTTTTTTTTAATATACAATATACGTTTTTGTTATAAAAAAAAAATCAAGGCATTCAATTCTTGTTATAAGAGTTAAGGAATTGTTTTCGTAGATTACTACCACCATGCACCATGTATGTAGTGTCTTTGTTATTCTTTTATTAATTAAAACTTGGTTTCATTATTTATTTGGGTTTATGTTTTTAATTTCATTTCATCACTTTTCATTCTCCATTATACACATTAGTTTTTGCAAATTAGTATATGTCCCTCAAATTTCCACTAGATCACATCATAATCATTTTGGCTTTCTAAAACTATGTACTACTAAGTGGGATTGTAATAATATTTCATAGAGGCCATGGCCATCAATGTGATGCAATTACAACATTAATTAGTGGGCACTAGTCATTTCACTGACAATTTTAATATTATGTACTAGTTAAGTATACAAGTATGTGTGTGTGTCTTCTAAGCCTAGTGGGTTAGTTCAATTGATTTAAACTAACTAGTTTCATCATTGAGACGTCATAAGTTCTAGTTCAATAGAGTCCCTCTAGGTTAGGAGTAAATGTCATACTCTAACAACATTTCCACCCAAATCATAGTCAGAATGTTTAGGAGCACGTGTTGTACTTTGGATTACGAGTACTTGTTATACTTTGAACTTTCAACCTAAATCATAGTCATAATAATAAGTGTGATTACAATAGTACTTCATAGAGACCATACATGTGGTGCGATTAGAACATTATTTATGCACTAGTCATTGCAATAACAGTTTTAATATCATGCATGACACTTTAGCACTGGATTGGTTTAGATCATAGTCATTGTTGTCTTGTGAGCATGAAATCTAGTCCAATTAATGGTAAATAGTTTTTAATACTCAATAAAAGAATCTAATGGTATTTTAATTTATATAATCAATATTACCTTATGAGCAAGAAAAATAAACAATGATTAACCCAGTTAAGGGCTAAATAGTTTAAATAGTGTATATAAGCATCCAACAACAATTTAGCATAAATGTAGTGCCTTGTAAGACTAATGGGTTAGCTCAATCGATTTAAACTAATCAATTTCATCGTTAAGATGTCATAGGTTCAAGTTCAATAGAGTCCCTTTGGTTTAGGAGTACATGTTGTACTGTGACAACAGTTACCCCGGGTGCCATTTACGAAATGTGAGGAGGCACCTAAAGGATTTCTAAAAAAAATATTATCTAAAAAAAATGTAATGCCTTTTAAGTATGATATATTAGAAGGGTAACATGCGCAAGGGGTCCTTGTAAACCCCAATGGAAATACAAAATAAACTTATTCTTGGGGGATTGGTATCACCACTGACAATCAAATTGAGGCCTGTGATCTGTCCATAGGAATAGAGATATTAAAATCTCATGGAATTGATAAGATAATGATCTTTGATTATTCTCTATTAGTGTCAAGAAGATCCAACAATTCTTTGGTTGATCAGTGGACTAATGCAATGGTTTATCTTGACAAGGTGGTCCTATTAAAACTGGGGACCCCCTGAACACCACTAGACCATGAGAACAAGTAAAATTGTAAATTAACAATTATATCTACCCATGCAAATCAAAGTCAATGGAGGTTGGAACATTTGTAGCGACCAAATGGATCACTACCAGTCTTTTCATTTCAAATTAAAGGTGTGGGGGGGGAAGCATAACTCCCCTGTGTGACTTTAGTTCCTTTAGCATTCGATCTGCTGTTAAACGAGCTCGCTCCTTTATGGATCTTGTACATAGCACATGGCACAAAAGTGGGATACCAAATGGTCGTTTGATGGTGTTTCTCTCTTGGTGTGGAATGCTCAATTAATAGGATTTCCAATCGTTGGCTTGAGCCTGGTGCACTCTGCCTCCCTTGGGTGAATACACCAGGTTAGGTATCTACCCTTGTGATAGACTTTTATAGTATGAGATGTGTTCGAAGGTGGTTCTTTTTAGTTTCAGAGATCGTTGAGGACCTTCTCATTTGCATAGGGTGGTGGTTTGGTGTATATGGGTCAGGGAATGTCTATTATTTTGGCACTATAGTGACCTTTCATGCCACAATCTCTACTCACATCTAATGGTTTAGGGTCTTAATGGATCCCACATACTCTGAACCTTCTAGTGATAATGGAATTAGGGAGATAAACAACATTCTCAGGCACATAAACAATGAAAAATAGATGGCATGTGTGAAGCCATAGATTACCTCAATCAACACTTGAAGAAGAGAGGAAGTAAGAAAGAAGCCCCATAATCTATAGTCAAGAAGTAGGGAGAGAATATAGAAAATTTGATTACAGACATAGAGATGCATTATCACATTATATTTAAGTTTGCACATTGTTTTTAGTCAATTACAGGGTAGCCTTTGGTTTCTTTACGCTCTAAACACATGGACGAAGAGATTATGTAACAAATAGTAGTGTTTGCCATACAACAATCATATTCTCAGGTTGCTTCAGGTCTAGATAACGGAGATCACTTCATGGAGGAAGGTCATAGTGGTCATCATTTTACTTAGTTTCTATGTTATGTATTATTTACTTGTCTACTACTGTTAGGACGGTTTATTAGGCAATGTAGTCACAGATACTACAATTATGTAGTTTGTTGGAATCCTTTTGTAATTGTTGTGGGAGACCTATTCTATTAGCTCATACTACAGGAGCAATTTTGGAACCGCCCTCTTTTAACATAATTCCAACTACAATTTTACTTAATAATTGTTAATTACTTGATTAATTGCTGGATATTTATTATAGCAAGCTAGATAATCTAAGGATAACTTAGAATGAAGGATCACAACATAAAATCCAAATAGTAATTGACTTAATTAAAAACTATTTTTTTGTCAACAAACATAAGAATCCAATGGTTCTTTAGGTTAAGTAAGCATCCCCTTCTTCTAAACATGGGATCCAAATGATAATAAACTCAATTAGTGATAAAAAAAAATCTTAAACAAAATAGAGTTATGGAGCAACTAAGTCCATGTTTATCTTGGCATGGAAAATAGTACAAAAATGATGCAGTATATCTACACATAGAGTTGCTCAACGAAATACACATATACAAGAAAGAACCAATATTAAGTATTTGGGCAAAGAAACAACCACAAGGAAAATTAGACACCACAAGCATAAATTAAACATAGAATCTACATCTTTATTTAATATGGAGGGAATGCTCCAAATTACAAATTCATCATTCTTAGTGTGGATCACCACTCTTTCTGCAACATCTACATGGCCAGCTGAGATCCCAACTTAGTTGCTTCTCTCTCTACCCTTGATGTCCCATCTTCCCCTCCTCTTTGTTGTAAGAAACTCACCCATATAGTGTGCTCAAGGAATTCCAAGCATCAAGATTGTTCAAGTGCCACCAAATTGTTCATTTCATATTCCTTATGTTTGTTAACATCTTCTTTGTTGGAAAGTGTATATTAGGGATAACATAACGCTCCTTCTTTGACTAGGGCACAAAACCCTATAATATCTCTCAATGTTGAATCAAATAGGACGCATTTGTAAGTGGAAATGGTGACCACTCTAGATTAATGAATATGGTGTTATTTTCATGCACACCAGCTAGGCATCAATGACCATGCTTTGGTTGTTGTCGCTCATGCCACCTTCTTCATATCATGGCCATTTGAAGAAATGGTTTTGTCATGGATCTGCAGTAATAATATCTGTAGCAACCTGTCATGGATCTGCAGCAACAAGATATGTAGAACCTATCATGCATCTGCAGCAACAAGATCTGTAGCAACCTATCATGGATCTGCAGCAATAAGATCTGTAGCAACCTGTATCAGCTTCTGTATCCTGAATATATTATGAAGCAACATATATATTAGACTAACTACTAAAATCAATTAAAATGTGCAAGATATCCTTCATTACTAGGGATGCTCCTGCATCAAACTCCCCTGGTTGGAAATTTGAGCAAATTGCTCAAAATGTAGATGAAAAACATGTGCAGATTGGACATCCTCCTCTGCCCATTTCTGTTGCTAATATCCACATTCTCTCCCTCAACCTTCTAACCCACCATTGTATTTCATCTACCCCCCTCTTTGATGTGCCATCCTTTTCTTGTGAATCCATTTCACAAGTTTGTGCTACCTCGGTTTCCTTTACCCCAACAATGCTTACCTCTTGAAAGTATTTCCTCTTAGGCACCGATTTCATTAGCCACTGTACTAATTGCACAACTAAATCACTCTCTTATGTTTCAACTTTACGTTCGATTGTCCTCTTTTTGTATACATCTCCCACCTTCTTTGTTGCATTTTATGCAAACATACAACCATACAAAGCATTTTGAGAATAAGAATTTCCCATTTGCTCCTCCTCAGAGAGTGCCACTACTATAACACTCATGTTTTGATCGTTATTCTCCTCAATGCACTACTGCACACATTCTTGTTTCTCCACCCCTTTCACATATGCTAATATTGTACCCTTTCTAGCCTTATCCCCTTCATCAATACTTGGATGCAATTTGAATTTATTCCCATCTTTTTCAAATTGGTAGGTGTTCATCCTCCCAACATGCATCACATTCCTGTCAAAATATGACACACATCCATGGGAAAAACATCAAATAGAATGTTATCCTTATAATCCCCAATATTAAAGCTAACAAAGTATTGCTTGTTTATAGTGACCCATGCCCATTTTGTAACCATGACACCTTATATGCCTCTGGATGAGGTCTACAATTCAATTTTAATTTATGAACAACTTCAGCAGATACTAAATTCTCATAAATGCCACCATCAATAACCGAATCACAACACTTACCTTCTATTTTGCATTTTGTCCTGAAGAGTGTCCTTCTCTGTTCAGGTTCTCTCTCATACTCTTTCTCAGATTGCAGCAATATCTTCCTCATCATCAAATTTCCCCCTTGCTCTAGTTGCAAGGGATTCACCTCATTGTCTGGTACTATTGGTTCAACTTCCGTAAGATGTGTTCTCCCTTCCTAATTTCTTCCAACCTTCAAAATTTATGGACATTCAAATGCCCTATGGCCTTGTGCCTAGCATTTGAAGCAAATGCCTTCAAATTTGCCTACTATACCTCTGCCTCTTGTTGATCGACCTTGTCCTATCAAAATCATATCCCCTTCCAGCAAGCTGGTCCACGACACTGGAAATGCCTTCACTTTATTCAACTTGCTTTTCTTTCTGCTGCCCTCTTCCATATACAGAAGATCTCTTCACATTATGTTGTTTCCTCAATAATTTATCTTCAGTTCTCAAGGTTCCTTGATAAATTTCTACCACTGAATGAAATTCCAAAATAGTAAATTCATTTTGAATGGCATAGCTTAAACCATTCACATACCTGGCAATTGATTCTTGACTCTCTTCATTCAGTCTAGATCTTATAGAAATCCTGTAAATTCCTATGTGTACTCATTTACTGATATCTTCAGCTGCTTCAAATTATGTAATCTTCTCAACAAATTCAAAGCATAGTCCACAGGTAAAAATTTACATTTCAATTCTAACACCATCATATCCCAGGTTTTGATTTTCCCTTTATCGCTACATTCTCTATTCAACTGCAACGTATCCCACCACAAAGAAGCACGGCTTTTCAATTTTGTGCTAGCAAACCTAACCCTCGTAGGATCTCTAATTTGCTCAATTTCAAAAAAAAAAATCCATTTCTCCTATCTAATATATCAATTCCTTGGGATTTAAACTTCCAGAATAGATAGGAATATCAAGTCTAGGCTTACCTCTAATACTATTGATGGCTTTGATTATTATATCTTCCATTGTCGTGTTCTCCTCGGCTTCTTTTCTTGTACTCACTGATTCTGCTTCATCGTCATTGTTATCTTGCACCCCATGTGCAATACCTCTCCTTTGGATTGCCTCTATGGCACACATTATGGCCATCATTGTCCTCATCATTTATGCAAGCGCATTCATACCTTATGCATCCTCTTGCCTTCTAGGTCTTCCACACCCCCTTCCTCTATTTGCCATCCCTTTTATTTTTACCTGAGATCGCTTTTTGTGTGCTCCCCACTTGACCAACATTCACAAATTACCCAATTTGTATCACAATCTTTCTGATCCTCCCCATCATAGGATCAACACACTCGGATACCAATTGATGCAGTATATCTGCACATAGAGTTGCACAATGAAATACACATATACAAGAAAGAACCAACATTAAGTATTCAGGCAAAGAAACAACCACAAGGAAAATTAGACACCATGAGCATAAATTAAACATAGAATATGCATCTTTATTTAATATGGAGGGAATGCTCCATATTACAATTCCATAATTCTCAGTGGATCACCACTCTTTCTGCAACATCTACAGGGCCAACTCAAATCCCAACTTAGTTGCTTCTCTCTCTACCCTTGATGTCCCCTCTTCCCCTCCTCTTTGTTGTAAGAAACTCACTCATATAATGTGCTCGAGGAATTCCAAGCATCAAGATTGCTCAAGTCCCACCAGATTGTTCATTTCTTATTCCCTATGTTTGTTAACGACTTTATTTGTTGGAGAGTGTATATTAGGGATAGCGAAACACTCCTTCTTTGACTAGGGCACAAAACCCTAGAATATCTCTCAATGTTGAATCAAATAGGATGTATTGTAAGTGGAAATGGTGACCACCCTAGATTAATGAATATGGTTTTATTTTCATGCACACCAGCTAGGCATAAGTGACCATGCTTTGGTTGTCTTTGTTCATGCCACCTTCTCCATATCATGGACATATTGAAGAAATGGTTCTGCCATGGATCTGCAATGATAAGATATGTAACAACCTATCATGGATCTACAACAACAAGATCTGTAGCAACCTGCCATGGACATGCAACAACAAGATCTGTAGCAACCTGTCATGGATCTGCAACAACAAGATCTATAGCAGCCTGTCATGGATCTGCAGCAATAAGATTTGTAACAACCTGTAGCAGATTATGTATCTTGAATGTATTATCAAGTAACATATATATTAGACTAACTACTGAAAGCATTGGAAATGTGCATGATAGCCTTCATCGTTGGGGATGCTCCTGCATAAAAAAATCAATGTGTCTATTGAAATTTGTACATATAATGAAAGTAAAACTACAATTCCAAGTAGGCGGTTGTAGTATCAATTAGTTCAAAATATTGGTTATGTTGTTGGAGTAGTTTGTGGACTTGAACATGTATATTGCTCTCAAAGGAGCCATATATGGTTTAAACTTAGAAAAGACAAGCACTCAACCAAGCATAAATGACACACTTAACTCAAAATCAAGCAGTAGCAAGCAAACTAAGCAAGCATAGCTCAAAACAAAAATAGATGAGGTCTGGAAGGTGATCCAATGCAATGATCAGATCAGGGATGGAAGGAAGGGAATGCAAGAGCGAATGGATGAAGGTGGGGGAGATAAAAGTATCCGCCACTATCGATTTCAAACTTGTCCAAAGCGAAACCTGAAATCAATCCAAATAAACCAAACTCTCAACACACAAATCAAAATGGGATCTCTGGCTGAATGTTGCAGCACAGAGGGAGTTCATACATCAAAACAAGGCTCATACTGTCAAACAAGAGGCTGGATGCCTGTAAGCTAAGTCTCGACAGATCGACGCACTCTGGCTTTGTAGACAGTGTGACGTCACAATTTACCTGCGCGAGAGATGCGACGATGTCGCAGTCTACTAATACATAGGACGCGACGAGCAAGCAACAGTCAAAGAACAAAGACCCAGAAAAACAAAGTGTCACTCTGTTTTCACTGCCCAAGTGTGACAGGCAAGTTCCAGATTAAAAAATGAATCAAATCTCTCAATAATGAACCACCAACAGGTTTGAAACTGAGTTGTACAAACTCAAAGGAAGAAGATCAGGATCTTCAACGTGAAGATCTGACAATGGAATCAATCCTAAGAAGGAAAATGGTAAAAGAAATGACAACAAGGCTTGTGACAAGTAATCAACTGAAAATGACTCAGATTAATGATCACTAAACAAGAATACTCCCCAATATGGTCGCCGTATTTGTTACCGGACAATCCACCCGATCGGAGGCGAGCCGGATCTCCCTAGCTCAATGCGAGTCTAGAACAAATAGAACAGACTACAAACACCTTAGTCCTGAAGAAGCTACCTGGGAACTGGAAAGTAAGATGAGGGAAGCATACCCAAATCTATTCCAGCAGGTGGTTGAGGATGAGGAATAAGTAACATCGAGGACGATGTTAGATTTTAAGGGGGTGTGTATGTCACATACCCCAATTTTTCAAAAATAATGTAATTATTTTATTATATTCCTGAGACATTATGTTAAATTTAATGCTAAGTAGGAATTGATGACTCAGCAGAGTCTCCAGAAATGGAATGTAATTATGAATATTTTATTATTAATAAATAAATTATGGAGACAACAGCATGGGAGAGCTGTTAAAAGAGGTTACTGGTCTAACTGGTGGATGGAACTAGGTGGAAAGGCAAAAAACAAGTGGCAGCATCCTCAAACACTTCCTAAGTTGCAGGTGGCAACTTCCCTATATTTTGGGGTCATGATTCCCTAAGAAAGTGGAATATGAGCAGGTGGCTCATTAATGACAGTTAACCCAACTAAGACCTAGGCAATCTTTTAAATAGTACTCAATGAACTGAGCTGGGGGTTCCACATTGTTCTGAAGGGAGAATACATTCAGGTGAATGCTATTCAGGAGTCCCATTGAGGAAGAGGGAATTACAGTAAGGAAATTTGTTTGAGTGGGATGCTGCAGTAACTTGGTTCCAGTTTAGCTGCTTTGGCTGAGTGAATTGTTTTGCTGCACCTAGTTCCAGCCAGGAAGATCAGAGCAAGCTCGGGGGTCCTGAGAAGTGCTGTCTGGGCACTCTCCAGGAGTTGGTAGGGAGGAACAGCCTCCCATTGCTGTTGTTGTCCACAGTTGGTACAGGTTCAGCTATCTATTCCTGTGGTGTATTAGGTACAAACGAATGTATGTTATAATTATCTTCTATATGTCCTAATAGTATTTAGTTCAGTAAAAATTTAGCAGTTTTGAATTATCACTAGTAGAATTATGGAGAATTATTGTGTTTCAGTATGTTTATTTTTAAATACCCTTATCATCTTACTAATAAGATATTTCAATGCATGATATACAACAGTAGTATCGCAAACAATAGTTTCTTGTTGTAATTTGGTTTTAGTCTAGTTTAATTGTAATAAGTAAATAGATAGATAGGATTATGTGTACAGTAATTAATTTATGAACCATGACTTGTTTAAATATCATAGGAACAGGAGTAAGTATAACCAATTATACATATATTGCAGTATCAATGACATTCCAGGGTTGTTGCAAGAACTTTTGTAGTCACAGTTAGGTTACTTTTGTTAGAGTACAAACCCTAGTTAAAGTATGTCTAGTTTAAATTATGCATCTAAATCAAACTTCAATCTTAGCTAAAGCTATTCAGATTTTACTTATCAAATAAAAACATATACAAAAACTTTAACAGAAGTACATTATACAGGAATTATTAATAAGATAAACAAATTAGTATTGTTATAGGAACCATAGAATTAAATAGAATCATAGCTAGCTCATTTATCAAGCTTAAGAATTATGGTATTTTTCCTTCCTACAAGACTTTCTTGTATTAACATAACTCTGTTGACGAGTATAAACATCACCCTATTATCATACCCTAAGCTCCCTATTGCAACAGAATCTTAAAACATAACAATAGATTGAACAGTTAAGTGATTTCACAACTGAGTAGTTTTGAAACCCTATCGTTCCAAGTTTTGACAATAAGAATTTAATAGCAGAGAAAAACATGTACTAAACGAAAAAGACAGAACAGTGTTACAGCTCATTATCGAGCTTCGTTAATACTATCAAATCTTCCACTTTTTTTTTTTTTAAACTACTATTAGGAGGAAATCGTAACTAAAGAACCAATAAATAAATATAATCACTATTGTATCTTGGTAGTAAACCTATTCTGACCAGACGTTATAGGGTTTAAACTTTGAACAGTTTTACATTGACTCAACCACGGCCGTAGCCAAATTTCAGTGTAGATAATTTTAAAAACATGAAGTCGAAAATATCTGCCACACACAATCAACTCGAAACCTACAGGAGGCATTAGACGTAACTCCCAACATTTAACTTCATACAACAATTTTTACTTACGGCCGTAAGCCTCTTTGTTTTTTATAGCAATTTTCTATATAAACTCCCAACTTGAAATACACCCATACATTGACTCCACCTTACAGAACGGCTGAACACGTCATTTCTTTTATAAGATAAGAACTAAATAGGAAAAACACAGGAGCAAAACCTTGATACTACAAAGTATTCAATCCACAACCGAGTTCACAAAATTACGATACAAGCGGTTTTCGAAACCGAAGATTTATGTAATACTGAACCTAGTATCATCTTTTAAAAGAAAACGCAGACATAGAACAAGCCTTCATATAATATATAAGTTATATTAAGGTAAATTCCAAAAACCCTGGGTAATAAAAACCCCAAAACAAAATACAAATACAGTAATAGACCTGGAGGCCGTAACATCGTCAACCTGAGCAGGCTCATAGCCTTTCTTTACATTTTGTTAAACCATAAACACCTCTAGCAAGGAGATTAATTACAAACGACTGAAGCCATGCTTCCAAAAACCAAAACCCTACAGTGCAAACAACCCACAAGGAGGATTCTGCCATGGTAAGAACCAGGCTTACCCGGAACATGCTGTCGGCTGGAGTTCGTGCCACTCGTGATGTATAAGGAGTCAGGTCCTGCAAGACAGAGATGCATTTGTTAGAAACTCGAAATTGTTTTTCTTAAAAAAAAACAATGCTTGTAACTGCAAACACAACAGAGAATATAGTAACTTACCGGGGTGAAGGAGGCCGCCATTTCCTGTAACTATCTTGCTAACCACGAACAAATGATGTGTAAAAACCCCATCCTTCCCACCGAGTAACTAATCTAGCAAACGTAATGGTTGTTTGCCCTGAATAGAAGTCTTAAGAAAATCACACCGAGAGTTAGGAATACGAGATGACAGGGTTTCTACGGTTGACAAAATACAAACCCTAGACTCTTGACCTGTTACAGTTGCCAAGCAAAGAATACCAATGACGTTCAGACGCAACTATGGACAAGACGAAGGTTGAGGTAGCATGTAAACGGTGAACACGCTGTCACAATGGCAATGGACCAGCAAACAAACTCATGAGGTAAACCCTAGGCATAATAACACTATCAAAGCTACTCACAGTAAATCTCAAATATTTTTCCAAACGATAAGCAAAGGAAAATGTAAATGCTTGGAAGCCGAAACCACAGCACCATAACAAAGACTCAGACCTGGAGAGGTTGCAGACAGACCCGATCCCGAAGGCGGAGGATAATGACGAGGTAGGGTTAATTCTCAGGTTATATATCGCCAAGCACTTGGCTATTATTCATCCACGTATCAGTTCAAATATTTCCCTGCAGAGGGTCGATACTCCATAGTTCAACGATGAACTTGCCAATTATTGCAAACAATTAAAATCTTATTAAGAATATCCCATTTATGGATGTGAACCATAATTTAATATTGCAACTTATTCCATGGTGACACATGCAATAGATTTCACGTTGGAGAACGATCACCCTTGGCTTCATAAATATTACAATCATGCAAGAGATAATTGAGCTCAAAGTGTCGATGAGATTTTTATCATAATTGCTAAACAAACACTCATAACATGTGTACACAAGATTATTGTATGATTCTTCCTATTTGATAGTTCACTTGGCAAAATATATAATAATCAAAACCTTGGAATGAAGTTTAATTATCTTGTTTGGTATTCGGTACAAATTTGTTTAGTCAATAGCTTTTGAGTCTTAGACGTGGAGTATGTTTTTCAAAACATAGAGCTTATATTATTTTCACCAAGGAGGTAGTCTTCAAGTGAAATGCAGGCTAATTATAAAGCCTATCTCCATTTTGTTATCTTAGTCTAATGTAAAAAAAAAAAAAAAAAAACCAGAGAGGTTATATCTCATTCAATTTTCTAAGTTACATTGGAAATGTAGGGCTTTAATAAATGAAAATTCTTCATGGAGATAGCAATGCACAACAGAGTTATTACTTGCCAATTCTTCCTTTAAGGAACAATACCTAATGAACATTAAGTTATGCAAAACGTAATAATTGTTTTAAGGAAAAAGGACCTTTGCTATCCTTGTCATACAACGATTTCAGTCAATTATGAAAATGAGAGACAAATCTCATACATGGTTATGTATTATTGTTTAAAGTATCATTTATGGAAACATGAAGTAGACACCAAGCAAGGCAAAACCTTCATTTGATAAATGGAAAAATGTACTGACAGGTAAATCCTACAATTGCTGCAGATGCGAAAATTATAATTATAGTGATCTTTTAACTCCAAATTCTTGCAATTAGAAATATAAAAAAAACGAACATATTCAGAAATTGAATTTGGCATGTTACAGGAAGGATATCTACCTTAGAGATGGTTTGATAAACACAAACAGGTTAGCATGTTACACGTTTCACTGAATGATTAGGTACTGTTATTTTGATAATTAATACTTGAAAGATTTAAAGGTAGCGACCGCAATTACCTGTATATCTGCAAGAGATAGAAAATCGATTGGGTTAGCTCGTAAGCTAAGTAAGCCCAGTTCGACATACAAACTCCCCCTTGTAGTCATAAAACAATCAGTAGCAGAAAAGAGAAACTCATAACAACATTAACTATAACAAAAGATCATTTAGACACATTTACGACCACGTAAACTAAACAACAGATAAATGACTGCATTTAATAACATTTATTGCTATCTTAAAAATTTTAAATTTTTCAGAAATTTTGGGTTATGACATGTGGTATCAGAGCATGGTTCATACACTAGGCCTGGATGTGACTCCACTAGTTTCCGCAAAACAGTGACCATGAAAGAAAAATTTATATATATATAATGTACTAACTTATATTTCTGTTTCATGAAGCAGAGCAGAAAAATTTCCTTTTTCTGAATTTAACAGGCAGGTATGGAAAAGCTAGGAGAATATGCTGAGCAGGAATCTCCAAACACTGCGACAAGACAGATGTCGAGAGAACCTGTGACAGAGGAGGTAATTGCTCACTGCACGGAACTGATGCAGACCATAAAAGGTTTAAAGACGAAAATAGAAACAGTCAAGAAGGATAACGAAAGAATTCTGAAAACTCAAGAGCAGCTAAATCAGTTATTGATAGAAAAATTTCAGACAGAAGGAAGGAGGAAAAGAGCTGACTCAGAAGAAGCTAGTCATCAAAGAGGGTCTAAAAGGATGAAACCAGCTAAATCTGACAGCAGTTCATCATCTGAAGAAAGAAGGGAACAACACAGTTATCGCACTACTAGTGACAGCAGTGAAGCTGAGCTGCACAACAGAAGGAAAAAGTACAGACCTTATGAAGAGATTTCCGGGGAGTTTAAGAAAATAAAACCCCCAACTTTCAATGGAGAATCTGAGACAGGAGAAGAGGCAGAATCCGGGTTATCCGGGATGAGAAAATATTTTCAGATCTACAATTATTCAAATCAGCTGAAGGCAAGAATGGCCATATATAACCTTTCTGGAAAGGCAGATATATGGTGGCAAGACCTGAAAAGGGTCAAGGGGATCAAAGAAAAAGAAGTCAATTGGAGTACTTTTAAAAGGTACTTCAAAAAGAAATTTTTGTCTGAACAATACTATGAAGAAAGGGCCAAGGAATTTTATGAACTGAAGCTAGGATCTATGACTATGAAGGACTTAAACAGTAAATTCTTGAGTCTGTTAAGGTATGTGTCGTATTTTGTCGAAGAGAAACCAAAAATACAGCGGTTTCTTAGCTACCTGCCATATCATATCAAGGACAGAATTGAATATGATAACCCCAAAACACTGGAAGAGGCTATGCGAAAGGCTAATTTCTGTTATGAACAGAATAAAAAGAAAGAAGGGATAGCCAGCTGGAAAGCTAAAAAGAATAGAAATCAGCCTGAGTACAGGAAAAAGGAGTTTGTACCCCAGAAAAGTTTCAAAAAATAACAAGAACAGAACCCTATTTAATGGTTAAAACTTCCAGGGAAGCAAAAATGGAGTTGCTAATAATTGCAGTAACTTCAAGGGCAGCAAGGAGGTTCCTAACAATCACGAAAACTACACTAAGAATTTTGAACGAAAAGAACCTGTCAAGTGCTGGGAATGCAATGGCCCACACTATGCTTCAGTTTGCCCAAATCGAAAGAAACCAAACAACAACATTCACACCATACAAGATGAAATGACTGTTGGAGACTTTGCAGGGACTATGCCCCGAATCAACGCAGCGTTGGAGAACCACCAAGCTGACTATCAAACTTCCATGGTGGAAGTAGGAGGTATGATTAACAAAATCCCTGTAACTATTTTAATAGATCCAGGTGCTAGTCTTAGTTATATTTCACCCCAGCTAGTAGAAAAATGTAATCTAACTGTTGAAAAGTTTGATAATTCCTGGTCTGTACAACTAGCTACTAGGGCAAAAAGGAAAGTAAACTGTTATGTTAAAGGATGTACTTTAGATATGAATGATTTTCAAACTACTGTTCAATTAAATATTCTGCCACTTGGCTCGTATGACATGCTTATTGGTATGGACTGGTTAGAACAGCATAAGGTAGTTTTAAATTGTTTTGACAAAACTTTTAGATGTGTAAACAATAATGGACAGCCTGTAACTGTTAGGGGTATTCCTAGGAAAACAGTAGTCAGGCAGATTTCTGCTTTACAACTTAAAAGGGCAGTCAGAAAAGGGTGCAAATCCTATGCTATAACTATTACAGATGAGACAGATAGGCCTGAAGGCAGCAAGATAACAGTAGAGGATATCCCTGTAGTAAATGAATTTATTGATGTTTTCCCGGAGGAAATCCCAGGATTACCTCCCAAAAGAGAACTGGACTTTACAATTGAACTTGTACCAGGTGTTGTACCAGTTCAAAAGCTCCATATCGTATGAATATTTTGGAGCTTAATGAATTGAAAACTCAGTTAAAGGAGTTAATAGATAAGAATTACATTCGACCTAGTGTGTCCCCTTGGGGAGCACCAGTAATTTTTGTTAAAAATAAGGACGAAACTATGCGGCTTTGCATAGATTACCGTCAACTGAACAAGATGACGATTAAAAACAGATATCCGTTACCTCGCATAGATGATCTGTTTGATCAGCTACGTGGAGCTACGGTGTTCTCTAAGATAGACCTGAGATCGGGTTATCATCAAGTGAGGATTAAAGAAGAGGATATATTTAAGACAGCTTTCAGAACAAGATATGGACATTACGAATTTGTCGTAATGCCATTCGGACTTACTAATGCCCCAGTCGTCTTTATGTGCCTGATGAATAACATAATGCACAAGTACTTAGATAAATTTGTTGTCATATTCATCGATGACATTTTAGTTTATTCTAAGAATGAAGAGGAGCATAAAGAACATTTACGGATAGTCTTACAAGAACTACGAGAGCAACAACTCTTTGCGAAGTTCAGTAAATGAGACTTCTTCAAAGATGAAATCCAGTACTTAGGACATGTAGTCACCAGGGAAGGGATTTCAGTTGATCCTGAAAAGATCCGGGCAATTGAGGATTGGCCAGTACCAAAAGACGTAACAGATGTTAGGTCCTTCATGGGAATTACCGGTTACTACCGGAGATTCATTGAAGGCTTTTCAAAAATAGCCAACCCAATCACTTCCTTGCAAAAGAAAGGCAAGAAGTTCAATTGGAACATTAAGTGTGAAGAAAGCTTTAAGAAATTGAAGACTTTATTAACAACCGCGCCTATTTTAAGAATAGCAGATCCTAATAAGGATTTTGTAGTCTGCACCGACGCTTGTAATGATGGTTTAGGTGGGGTGTTGACTCAGGATGGGCATGTCATTGCCTATGAGTCTCGGAAGCTGAAGATTCACGAAAAGAATTATGCCACTTATGATTTGGAATTGGCTGCTGTTATCCATGCTTTAAAGATGTGGCGACACCATTTAATAGGCATAAAATTTACTTTAATGACTGATAATAAGGGTCTGAAATACCTTTTAGATCAGCCTAATTTAAATGCAAGACAAGCCAGGTGGTTGGCCTTCTTAAGTGAATATGATTTCGAAATTCAGCACATAAAAGGAAAGGAAAATAAGGTGGCTGATGCTTTGAGCAGAAATGCAAGGCTGAATTTTGTATCAGCTAGCAGCACTTATACCTCTGATTTGAATGAACAGTTGGCTGAAGGGATAAAATCAGATGAAATTTATCAAAAGTTACAAGTTACAGCTAAAGATGAACCTACAGAAAGTTTAATAAAGGGTTATAGCCTAAACAAAGAGGGATTTTTATTATTTAAGGACAGGTTGTATGTTCCAAATGTACCTAAAGTTAAACTGTTAATTCTGGATGAAGTTCATAAAACCCCTTACTCAGGGCATCCAGGCTACCAAAAGACTGTCACCATGTTGAGAAAAGAATATTTTTGGCCTAATATGAAATCTGAAACAGCTGAGGATATAGCTAGATGTTTGGACTGCCAACAAGTGAAAACGGAACACCAACATCCAGCTGGGTTGCTGCAACCTTTACCTATTCCCAGTTGGAAGTGGGAAATAATCAGCTTAGATTTCATTACGGGATTACCCAAAAATCAACATCAGAATGATTCAATTATGGTGGTAGTAGATAAATTAAGTAAATCAGCACACTTTATTCATGTTAAAACCACTTACAAGGCTGCAAACATAGCTGATATTTTTCTGAAACAGATTTTTCGGTTACACGGTGTTCCAAAAGTTATTATATCAGACAGGGATCCTAAATTCACAGGGAATTTATGGAGATCCTTGTTGAAAGGATTAAACACCACACTGAATTTCAGCACTTCCTTCCACCCTCAGACGGATGGGCAAACTGAAAGAGTTAATAAGGTATTGGAAGATCTGCTAAGAATGTATGTTAAACATCAACCAGGTAAGTGGGAGGATTATTTACATTTAGCAGAATTTGCATACAATAACAGCTATCAATCGTCAGCTAAGTTTAGTCCTTTTGAAATTCTGTATGGACGTAAATGTAACACTCCTATCTCTTGGAGTAATCCAGTAGATAGATTGGTGTTAGGACTGGATTTATTAAAAGAGATGGAACAGATTGTGAAACAAGTGCAGGAAAATTTGAAGATTGCCCAGGATCGGCAGAAGAGTCAAGCAGATTTGAAAAGAACTCCTAAAGAGTTCCAGGTAGGTGAACATGTGTTCATCAAGGTAAGACCAAAGAATAGCTCCCTAAGACTGGGGAGTTGTGCAGAATTAGCACCACGTTACTGTGGTCCGTTTGAAATTTTATCTAAAATTGGTCAAGTTGCTTATCAACTAGCATTACCACCTAATTTAAAGGTACACAATGTTTTTCATATTTCTGTTCTAAAAAAATATGTTCATGATGCTACTCATGTTATTGATTGGAACATTGTACAGGTAGAACCAGAAGGGGAAGTTCTGGTGGAACCGGATTGTATCCTCGGGAGGAGGGAAATTACTCTGCGGAACCGCACAATAGGACAGCTGAAGGTGCAATGGAAGCACCTTAGTCCTGAAGAAGCTACCTGGGAACTGGAAAATAAGATGAGGGAAGCATACCCAAATCTATTCCAGCAGGTGGTTGAGGATGAGGAATAAGTAACATCGAGGACGATGTTAGATTTTAGGGGGGTGTGTATGTCACATACCCCAATTTTTCAAAAATAATGTAATTATTTTATTATATTCCTGAGACATTATGTTAAATTTAATGCTAAGTAGGAATTGATGACTCAGCAGAGTCACCAGAAATGGAATGTAATTTTGAATATTTTATTATTAATAAATAAATTATGGAGACAACAGCATGGGAGAGCTGTTAAAAGAGGTTACTGGTCTAACTGGTGGATGGAACTAGGTGGAAAGGCAAAAGACAAGTGGCAGCATCCTCAAACACTTCCTAAGTTGCAGGTGGCAACTTCCCTATATTTTGGGGTCATGATTCCCCAAGAAAGTGGAATATGAGCAGGTGGCTCATTAATGACAGCTAACCCAACTAAGACCTAGGCAATCTTTTAAATAGTACTCAATGAACTGAGCTAGGGGTTCCACATTGTTCTGAAGGGAGAATACATTCAGGTGAATGCTATTCAGGAGTCCCATTGAGGAAGAGGGAATTACAGTGAGGAAATTTGTTTGAGTGGGATGCTGCAGTAACTTGGTTCCAGTTTAGCTGCTTTGGCTGAGTGAATTGTTTTGCTGCACCTAGTTCCAGCCAGGAAGATCAGAGCAAGCTCGGGGGTCCTGAGAAGTGTTGTCTGGGCACTCTCCAGGAGTTGGTAGGGAGGAACAGCCTCCTATTGCTGTTGTTGTCCACAGTTGGTACAGGTTCAACTATCTATTCCTGTGGTGTATTAGGTACAAACAAATGTATGTTATAATTATCTTCTATATGTCCTAATAGTATTTAGTTCAGTAAAAATTTAGTAGTTTTGAATTATCAGTAGTAGAATTATGGAGAATTATTGTGTTTCAGTATGTTTATTTTTAAATACCCTTATCATCTTACTAATAAGATATTTCAATGCATGATATACAACAGTAGTATCGCAAACAATAGTTTCTTATTGTAATCTGGTTTTAGTCTAGTTTAATTGTAATAAGTAAATAGATAGATAGAATTATGTGTACAGTAATTAATTTATGAACCATGACTTGTTTAAATATCATAGTAACAGGAGTAACTATAACCAGTTATACATATATTGCAGTATCAATGACATTCCAGGGTTGTTGCAAGAACTTTTATAGTCACAGTTAGGTTACTTTTGTTAGAGTACAAGCCCTAGTTAAAGTATGTCTAGTTTAAAATATGCATCTAAATCAAACTTCAATCTTAGCTAAAGTTATTTAGATTTTACTTATCAAATAAAAACATATACAAAAACTTTAACAGAAGTACATTATACAGGAATTATTAATAAGATAAACAAATTAGTATTGTTATAGGAACCATAGAATTAAATAGAATCATAGCTAGCTCATTTATCAAGCTTAAGAATTATGGTATTTTTCCTTCCTACAAGACTTTCTTGTATTAACAGAACTCTGTTGACGAGTATAAACATCACCCTATTATCATACCCTAAGCTCCCTATTGCAACAGAATCTTAAAACATAACAATAGATTGAACAGTTAAGTGATTTCACAACTAAGTAGTTTTGAAACCCTATCGTTCCAAGTTTTGACAATAAGAATTTAATAGCAGAGAAAAACATGTACTAAACGAAAAAGACAGAACAGTGTTACAGCTCATTATCGAGCTTCGTTAATACTATCAAATCTTCCACTTTTTTTTTTTAAATTACTATTAGGAGGAAATCGTAACTAAAGAACCAATAAATAAATATAATCACTATTGTATCTTGGTAGTAACTAATAACCGCAAAATGGATGCAATATGTCACGGACGTAATAAAATGATTTATTGACTATATATATATATATATTAAAAACTATATACTTAATATTATTGGAAAACATAATTAGATAAATAAAAGATTATTTGATGATGATGATGATGATGACGGTTAATGTCCACTTAGACCAACTTCAGTGTATCGGACCTTAAGAGGAAATAAATGAATTATTTGATTTGCTATAAATTTTATTCCCATGCTTAAAAAGCTTAGAAAGAAGTGTTCCCAAGTCACCATAGTTTTGACAAATGAGAAGGTTATGGAGGTATGCATTGCAACAAATATTATGAAACTATGGTCTAATGTAGGCATACGTAGGGCACTCTAATAGAGAGTGCCTTTCATCCCTATCTCTCATAGTATCAGAGAGATGGCAAATCCTTTCCACCCATGGTGTTTTAGGAATTGTTTGGGTATGAAGCTCATGAGATTTCATTCTTATCTTGGCTATATTTATTCTTCGAACTAGTTAAGAAAGAGAGATACGTTTGATCTTCTATATTAGGGTTATGACCTCCTTAGAGTACCTTAATTTTATTTTAACCTTTGATTCTCTTTCATTCCACAATTTCCCTTTAAACGTAGATGTAATAATAATTTTAATGTTATTGATATTTTGTAGAATGACATTTTTGTCAATCCCCTAATGGTTTAACCAAGCCATGGCGTCTTTATACCAACCTCTCTTGAGCCATAGGTGGTCCTGACTCAATTTTAAATCAATTTTAGGAAGTCTTTGGTCTCCACTATTATTTATCATGTACTTGTACATTAGGTGTACCTAGTCACAACGTTGCTCTTAATTTGGGGAAGGCCCACATCTATTAGGAGAATAGGATAGGGTGTATGGCTTTTAATTTCGAGGTTCTAAGTTATAAAATGCTTATGGATTTGTTCAATCTTCTCCAAGATTCTTTAGAGATGTTGCACCACCAAATTTCACAATCATACAAGATAACAAGAACGATGAGAGTTTAAAAAGGGAACTTCTTTTTTATCCCACATCACAAGGTTTGTTGTTTTACAATTGTTTTCAAAACCAAAATAAGCTTTCCACTCTATGTTAATCATTTTGTCAAAGGTATAGTTCTAGTTGAGCTTTCCACTCTCTGTTAATCATTTTCTCAATGCTATAGTTATAGTCTTAGATATTTGTAAGAAGAACTTCTTCCAAGTCGTTATTATCACATACAAAATTAGCGTAGGTGACCTTCTTGGACTTGATAATCATAACTTTTGTTTTGTCGGTGTTAAGAATCATACCCATACTAGAGCATAAATCCTTGGGAGTTCTTAATTGCTTATCAAGATCAAAGGGACACCTTGCCACAAGAACAATATCATCAGCATAAAGAAGAAGGATGATGACTATTCTAGCCAAGGTCGTGCCAGCGCAACCTGCCTTCTAAACAACCTTCTAGTTGATAGATGTATATGTCGAAAAGGGTAGGGGAGAGAGGGTAACCTTGCTTAAATCCAATATTACGATTAACATCTTTTGACCACCCCCCAGTGCTCTTAAATTTGGCATTGACAGCCTCATACAACCTTATTGGGACAACTCTCAACTTGAAAGGAACCTTAAGCTCTTCTAATCTATTCCACAAGTTATTTCTAGGCACTATATCAAAAGCTTTTCTAAAGTCCACAAAGCACTGGAAGAGATTGGATTTACTATCATGACATTCCTCCACAATGATCCAAAGGGTAACGAGGTGGTCTATGGTTTAGTGGTGTCTTTTAAAGCTTGCCTGAACTTTAGCTCACTTACCTTCACTTTCTAGCCATACGCTACTTTTCTTTTCCAAAATAACACGATGTATTTTGGCTAAGAGGGGGCCAATCACAATGGTCCGATAATTAGAGGGGTTATTTTTATCACCAATTTTTAAAATAGGAATAACAAGGCTCTCGACCGGTCCAAGGATTAGGGAAACCTTGCTTGACCACAAGATTGAAGAGTTTGTGGATGTGAGGGATGAGGACATGCCCTCCAATTTTTAAGATTTATACTTGGTATCCGTTAATGTCCTCAACTTTTCCATTTGCTAGGCACCTAACCCTAAAATCTAAGTCTTCTAACGAAAAACTTATTATTCTACGATGAGGGTTTGGATGTCATTTATTACATACAGGAATTCGTAAAGTTTTTTAAGATATGAATTCCAATCCTTAAAAGCAATCCTATTATTTTCTTTAATTTTGCTAGTTAGAATTTGCCTCCAGAATTTCTTAGGAGCTACATTCGAGAGGTGTAAAAGATGTTCCTACTTTTTTATTTATATAGTGCAATTTTTTCTTTTTCGTTTCTTTTTTGTAAATAAGTAAACTTTGTATTAACATGATATGCAAAAAAATCAGTCACGGCTCTTCAACCTTTTTGTCACTTAGTCTGAAAAAACATTTAAGCAATCTAAAAAATTCTACAAAGCATCGTCCCTAGGGCCCCTCCCTCGAAGGAGAAACCAAGACATACATTCAACCATCTACTTCCCAAAATCCTAAGAACATAAACGAAACAAAACAGAGGCTGCAGGCTTAACAAGGTTATTCGCTGCTACACCGATGAGCTATTACTAAACCCCCTGGTTCATATAAAGCACGACCCCTCCCCAGTGACATAACAAGGTAACAAAAAAACCTGCAACGGATACCTACTAGAGCCTGATTGTTACGATTGTTGGTTCTTGACAAATGAAGGATTGCCCTCTTCACCTTCTGCTCCACCGCCGTCCCCGCCATCATGCAAGTCCATCGCCGGGCAAGAAGCAAAAATCCCTATCTTTGGAATATACGGAACACCCAATTGTTTCCCAATTGCATCAATTTTCATGTGGAGGAGACGTGTATCAACATATAATTCCTTCCAGAAGGCCAAAGGGATGTCATCCCCACCCAACTTCTCCTCACGTTCTAAAAGCACTCGACTCATAAGGTCTTTGATGACCTAGTAAAGAGTGACCGTTTTATCATACAGTCCCTGGTGAGCCCTTGACGAGCCTGGGTCCTGAATCCAACTTTCCAACATCGCCTCGTTCAACGTCAGCGAGTTCTCAGCGAGTTCTCGAGGTCCTCACGCCATACCCCGTCCTCCATCATTTCCAAATCTTCTTTGATGGATAGAGGAATTGACGCTTGGTAGTGCCATGCTACCTACACCACCTGGGTTTGCTCGTGACTCGTTCTTATTTATTTTGGTTGTCCTAGTTCCCCTACGTCCTCGCGAGATCCATGATGATAGCAGCGAACACACAGAGAAACTCGTCACCCAAAACTCCACCACCTTCCTTCTTTTTATCGCCCAAATTCACGTCTCCATTCTCAGGGCCAATACCCCACTGCGATCGTTAAAAACAAGCTCATGGAAATCATATGGACGTAGGAGGAAATTAGCATTAATGGAGACAATACCTTCCCGTTTCGCCCTCAGATCCGGTGCATATCCCACCAATTTCCATTATTGCATCCAACTACAACCACTCGATCCTCGTACCGCCTTCGTCTGCCTTCACCACCCTCTATTGCCTGATCCTATTGCTCAGTATATAGGATATCACCCACACGCTCAAACATGCAGATAGTCGGACCATTCACTTGCCCTCATTAAAACGCACTCGCAACATGCGTCAAGTCCGACTTGCATGTGTCCTGGGTGCCACGTATCGCCTTTTCCTAGTCTCACTCGCATCCGAGGTTTTTTTTTGCGTTTAATTAGGACTTTGTATCTATTTATCTTGTCAAATTTTAGAGACTCGTCATTAGCTTCCTTGATTGCTCTTCTTGCATTTTTGAATTCTTTATCATAACATGGGCTGGTTATTCTATTTCTCTTTTTACCCGAAACTTTGATTAAAAACTTGTTAATGGAAGATGAGAGGACTGTATTAAAATTATGGTAGAGGTCTTCTATATTGTCCATACTTGTTAGAAAACATAATTAATTTTTTTAAATTATTTAGAAAAAGATCATTCTTATTTCTATCGAAGATCAAATGCTTTTTATCGTGAAAATTGAATTTTCTTCTATATAATCACTATAAATAAATATGAAGTTAACAAGTAAAAAGTATACCCATTTTCAAATTCAAAATAAACTTAACCAATATATTAAAGTAAACATAATAGTACACCAAATCTATTATATTTGATAAAAATATATTAGATAAATATTAAAATTTGAAGTTGAAATGTAAATTATTAATAAATTTAAGAACTTAAATTTTTTATTATTGGAATTTGAAAATTGATATATATTAATATGAAATTGTTTATTGGAATTATAAAATTTATATATATTAATGTGAAATTGTTTATATGGAATAAATGTGGGTAATTGGGGGATTGGAACACGTGACTTTCCATTTACAATTGATTATAACTTCTCATCTTTATCACTTGAGTTGCTCCCACAGACTTCTTTTCATTTTTTAAATGCAATGTATTTTGACTTTTATATTCCTTAAATGTATATACTAATCACTAATTTTTAAAACCTAAAACCTAAAACTAATTCTTTTTATTAAAATCTAACAAAATATCCATGTATGATTCCAGCAAGCCATTATTAACAAATATAAAACTAATTTTAAAATTTAAAATAACTAAAACTAAAAAGACCAACAAGGAATTAATTAATTATTAAAAAACCTTAATTATTAATAAAAAAATTAATTATTAATTATTAAAAATAAAAAACTTTAAAAACAATTTAAAAGATTAAAAAAGTAAAACTTTTTTTTAATATAATATCATAATCAATTTTTTTTAACAGAAATGTATATTTAAAAAAAAAAGGCCGTGGTTTTGAACCAAATTGGCAGAGTACAATATATGGCCAAATTGGCTTTGAGCATTTCAGCTACGCTTAACAGAGAGCCTGAGAAGACCATCATTGAATGAAATTTGCCTTTCTTCTCATATTGATAAAGCTTATTACAAATGAATAAATTGAATAGAGGACTGAGAATGCTGATAATAATGCTAAAATGAATGTATCAATCTGAAGATGTATTGAATTCCAAATACATAAAGATCAAGGTTCTGTTCATGGATTGAATAAAAACTGATGCTTCTGCGTTGATGGATGTGATGGAGACAATCTGCAATCCAAATCTTGACTTGAATAATGCACTTAGGATGCTGGAGATAATGCTAAGATAAATGTAACAGACTGAGAATGTGCTTAGATCCGAACACACAAGGGTCAGCGATCTGCTTCAATATTGAGCAAGAATCACACTTCTGCATTGTGGAGTCAATCTACTTTCCTAAAGATGAAGTTTGACCAAATTGTATTATGATTTTGAAGTTGATAGAAGCCTAAATGTCTTTGAACACAAATACGAAAGCCTCTAGAGGCTTTGCAATGCTGATCTGTAGCTACTGCTGCAAGTTCCTGAAAGAATTTAGCATCATTTAAACTCGAATTTTACATAGAGTTGATCAAATTGACTGTAGAATTCTGCCTCAGTATCCTTCAATGAGTGAATTTGTATCTTTCTTTACCTTCCATGCCCACATTTATAGGTTTGTGTTGTCTAAAACCGTCGAGTTCTGTAAGAGGGTTGCTCATTGAGTCAAATGATGGATGTCAGCGTTCAACAAGTTCTGAGATATCGATTACTGGCACTAAATTGCCTTTTAATCTGATTCTGGAGTAAGGGAAGCAATGAACAATAGAATTCCAAGGGCCCTATTCAAGGGATTTGATGCAATTCACTGTTGTTGTTGCTTAAATTCAAAATTCCACAATTTAGACTGACACCAACATTGTCTTCAATATCAGCTTCCTCATTTAAATTCCTTAAGATGTGAAATGCTTTGAACTGGGTGAATGTACTTGAGATTTGCTTTATACGCTGCATAATTCGATTTAGGGCTAGGTTGCTAAGATTAGGTTTTGCGTTTAGGGCCCCAATTATGAGCAATGAATCGTCGAATACATGCAAATTGTTGATCTTATGATCTTTGGCAATTTGGCAGCCTTTCAACAGGGCTAATGCTTCTGCAATATTGTTTGAGCAGATGCCCAACCCCCAACTGTACTTCACTCTAATGGATCCATCACTTGTCCACAAAACTCCTCCTGCACCAGCTTTGTCGAGATTGTTCTTTGAAGCACCGTCAAAATGCAAGCTATATGTGGCTTGATTAGTTCTCCAATCATTAAAACCAGGAATGGTGAGCCTAATCTACCAGGCTGGTTGATAATGGGGACGGGGATCTTTACTTGACTTAGGAATATTGCCACCAATCCAGTTCTTTTCTTTCTTGCTGAGAATTGCATCATCTTTGTGATTGGAGTTTTTTAGACAGTCAATCAATAAGCTTTTTACTTTACCAGCAGTTTGCAATGGAGTATAAAACCTTTCGTTGAAAATAGCATTGTTTCTAGCGATCCACATATTCTAGCATATGAATTTGGGTATGGAGATCCAGATTTGATGCCAGAGGTTCTTGATGGATATGGGAGTAGGATAGAAAGAGTTCCAATCTTGGAACATCTGGATGACTAAAGTAAAAGAAGGCTGAGTATCAATGAGGTCGAGGAGAATTAGCTTCCATACAAGTTTAGTAAATCAACATTCCAGGAAGAGGTGGTTGAGTGTTTCAAGATTGTTTTGACAAAGAGGGCACCAAAAGGGCCCGTGAAAACCTCTCTTGCTGAGATTGTCGCCAGTGAGAACTTTGGAGTGAATTAAAGTCCACGTGAAGAAATTGATTTGGGTAGCCCAAATGGATTCCAAGCTATTTTCCAAATGTCTTTTCTTGTATCTTCATGAGCTTGGAACGCTTTGTAGCCGAGAATGGAAGTGTATGCACCTGCGGGACCACATCCACGTTCGCCTTTAGCCATGAGATGTAGGGGGGCACATCCTTTCAGCTTGTCACTGAGAATGTTATAGGCGGACTCAAGATGGGGAGGGATAGCTGTGATTTTTCAACTTTTCCAATTGCCATGGTAATCCCAGGAGTTGAATTCTTTTAGGGTGGTGATTCCATGTTGCCTGAGCCATGCTGCAATGTCATGTAGCTCTTGATAGTTCTGCAGTGCCTCACTGTCCATGATCTTATCTATGAACATATCGATTTTCTTGCCGTTACCGGGAACCCAGTAGAGATTTTCAGAAAAAAACATTCCCAAGCAACTTTACATAATGTCCATATGTTGGAGCCTTTGGTGGTTGGCTTTTGATCAAGCCATCTGAGATTGGTTGCATATAAATATTTCTTCCTGAGTACTTGACTGACAAGATGATGTTTGTTGTGAAGGATGTTCCAGAGGAGTTTACCGCCCATAGCCAAGTTGGCATAGAAGGGATCGTGAATTTGCAAGCCTCCTGAGGACTTTGGCTACTTGATGGTCTCCCATTTTATAAGATGGATTTTGTTTCCGTTGTTTTTCCCACCAGACCAAAGAAATTCTCTCAGCAATTTGGTGATTTGATTAGAATCTCCTTTAGGTGCAAGGAGTATGGAGGATTGATAGATGGGTAACGCAGAGAGTACGGAATTAACTAGGATTAATTGCCCAGCTTTGTTGAGCCAGCGTCCTCCCCATCTTCTGATTCTATTATTTATTTTGTTGATCGTGTCTTCCTAGTTTCCACTGTTTGAATTGCCGAAAGTGATTGGAAGACCTAGATAATTAAAATTGACCCATTGATTGTGAACTTTGATGCTGAGAATTCTGCTTATTCTGGCTGCCACATTGTTGGTTACATTCCAGCAGTATATAGCACTTTTGTGCAAGTTTATTTTGCCACCGGAGGCATTGCAATACCAATTTAAGTTGCGCTTGAACTTTCAAGCTATGATGGAAGAAGCTCCAACCAAAGAAAGGGAGTCATCGGCAAAGAGGGTGTGATTGAGGGGATGAGAGTCAAGTGTGAGGCAAAGGCCAGGGAGAGAGCCAGTGGTCATTTCATGAATCAGCTTGCGACTAAGGGAGTCAGCAATGATAATGTACAGGAAAGAGGAGAGAGGGCAACCTTGCCTGATGCCACAGGAAGCTTGGAAAAAGTTTGTGGGGTGGCCATTAATTAAGGGAGCAATCCAGGGTTTGCTTATATAGGCTGGGATCCAACTGATAAAAGTGTCATTGAAACCAAAGCAATTCAAAATTTTATATAGGAAGGAGTGCTTGACACGGTCGAATGCATTGGCCATGTCAAGCATGATAATTATACATTTTTCCTTTCGAATTCTGCTGGAGTGGATTGCTTCTTGTATGAGTATGACATTGTTGAGAATTTGCCTCCCTTTCAGAAAGCTGCCTTGATTTTCAGAGATGATCTTGTTGAGTAAAGGTTTCAATATGATAGCAAGCATCTTGGCGATGATTTTGTAGGAGGAGTTGCAAAGAGAAATCGGTCTAAATCTGCTGAAGGAACTTGGATTCGTATCTTTTGGGATGAGGGACAGAAACGTGGTGTTTGTGCATCCACTGATTTTTGCCTTTGAGTGGAAATACCTGATCATTCTCATAAAGTCTTTTTTGATGTAAGTCCAACACGCTTTGTAGAAATGCATTGAAAATCCGTCAGGACCCCGTGCTTTATCAGGTTCGAAGGAATGAATTGCTGTGAGGACCTCCTGCCCAGTGAAAGGTTTATTAATGCTGAGATTCTCTTCCGAAGTAATTCTTTTTGGGATATGCTCTTAAAGTGCGATCTCATCATCTCTTTCAACGTTGCCCTCATCAGCGTAAAGATTAGAGAAGTGGTTGTATGCTGCGTTTTTAATATTTGTGTTGCCAATCACAGTCGAGCCGTCGTCTGTCTTGATCTCTGCGATATAGTTGGTAGATTGTCTTACCACGAACTGCCTATGAAAATAACTGGTATTTTTATTGCCATTCTTGAACTAGATGCTACGAGATTTCAATCTCCAATACTCCTCTTCAGCTCGAAAAGCTTGATACACTTTAGTTCACTGTGCGACTTCATCCTGGAGAGTGGAAGCTTCAACAAAGCGGTTTTCCATGTCGAGTTGGATGTCTTCAAGTGTGTTTACAACTG
Organism: Larix kaempferi; assembly: GCA_027924585.1. Lineage (NCBI taxonomy): Eukaryota > Viridiplantae > Streptophyta > Pinopsida > Pinales > Pinaceae > Larix > Larix kaempferi. Next base: position 2,326,878 of record BSBM01000147.1, read on the forward strand.
ATTTCTTGGGATTAGCAGGTGCAGGGCAATTGGATTTGGCCCACTTTTTTAGTGCATATTTGGTGTTTTTGAGTTTCTGCTCCCAGATGTAGCAGGGGATCCGGAGATGGGGATACTCCACGCTTTTCCAAGAGTGCTCCAAAAGTTAGCCTGGTTGAGCCATTGGGGGCTAAACTTGAATGGTATGGGGCCAATGTTTTCAATATTTTGAAAAAGAAGCTGGATCAGCTTATGATCAGAGACGAGATTAGCTAATATGCTGGAAGAGATTGTTTGGGTGTCGGACATAAGGTTGCTTTGGACGAAAAATCTGTCCAATCTGGCCATTATATTTCCCTTTCCAATTCGCTTATTCGACCAGGTATATTTCCCTTTTTTGGGCTTGATGTCGATTAGATCTCTTGCTTGAATGAGAGCTTCAACCTCGCTTTTGAAGGGATCTTTTCCAATGAGGTCGCCTCTTTTCTTTGATTTGGTGACAGTGAGATTCATGCCACCAGTTAGAATGATGTCCTGGGGATTGTAGACGTCCAAAAAATCATCTAATAGATTCCAACAATCTTTCTTTTCGGAGTAAAGACTGGGTACATACATGTTGAAGAGACCAATGTGCTTGTTGCTCTGAATGTGGGTGAGCTCGGTGTAAATCCAGTGCTGTGTGGCAAAGGAGTTGTGGAGGTGAAACTTATCTGTTGTCCACAAGGTTTCCAGTCCTCTAGATGCTCCTCTGGCACTGACTGCGTACCCTGTGTTTTTTTTTCCATTTTTCATTGCCAATTGCTAATATGGTAGTATCGTCAAGTTTGGTCTCTTGGAGTAAAAGAAGATCAAGCATATCAATCTTTTGTAGGTCTTTTACTGCTTCAATTTTGCAAGGACTGCCCAATCCCCTGCAATTCCAAGAGACCAGTCTCAACATTTCGGATTATTGATTGAGGAGGGGGTTCCTCTTGCTAAATCTCCATATTTCTTACCTGCACCTCTAGCCCTGGTGTTTCTGCTAAAAACCATATCTATTGTGGCTTGTGATCCTTGGATGTTCTCTCGCTCGGGTTCTTCTTCCCACAATTCTTTGATGGATTTCCAGCCTGGTTTTTTGGATAATTTATCGATGGGTTCTTCTGAGGAGGAGGGGGAGGTGGGAGTTCTAGTTTTGGTAATCTCAGCAGAAGATGTGCACCTTTGATCAGAATAGATCTGGTGGGACTGGGGGAGTTCAGGGCGAGGGGATCTGCAGGGTTTCATGGGCGAGAGGAGTTGCTTGCGGATTTTGTTCTTCACGCAGTTCTCCTTCTTCTTCAGTCTCAGGGATTTCTTGGACTTCTATTGTTTCTAGGGCTTTGAATCTATTCCTGTTGTTCAGGGCCGTCGATTCTTGGTGCTGCTGATAAGCTTTTTGTGTATTTGAGCTTTTTGAGTAGGGTTTCGTACTTGATTTGCCATTTTTTTGGATGGTCGTCCATTGTTCTTTTTTCCCATCCGATTCCGGATTCATTGGCTTCTTTTTGCATGAACAAGCGAAGTGGCCGTATTCATGGCAAAACTTGCATTTGAATGGGATTTGTTCGTAGTCGAGCTCTTGTATGTGCGTCCAATCAGCTACGGTGAGTGTAATGTCCCCATCTTGACCCTATTGCATTAATATTGTAAATGATGTAAATATTGTTATTTAGTCATGGTGAGGAGCTCAAGGCCAAGGCCCCGCCATTGATTTATCGTTCTATGTATCGGCAATTAGAATAGATGCATATGGATCTTGTGCTATCCATGCACAATGTAAATTCGGACATCATGTAAATATGCAATTTTAATGAAAAACCCACAACTAGCTATGCAATGCAACAAAGAGATGGGGCATGATCTCACAAGGAATATGGAGGGGAAATTATTCAAACCCATGAGCCAATGGTGTAAATCCATTTCATTGAGAAAACCCATAAATCCCAACTACCCATTTTGGGTTATGCACCCAATCATTTAATTCTTCCAAGAGTTGGTTGAGGTAGTTAATGCCTTGGGAATGAAGAGGTATGGCAGCCAATTTCGTGTATGGGAAAGCCATCAATCTGGGAATTCGAATTTTTGCTTGCAAGGCAAGAAATCACCCACGTTTTGCCTCCCCAAGCCATTCTGAACCACGGTCTTTCCTCTCTCACGCAGCCTGGGGCGAACTGGGGTTTTTCCTTCACGTTTTCACCATTTCTCTGCATTCTCCCATGCCTGGGAACTCGTTTTTGGTTAGCACAGTGGCTGGGAGAAGAGAACCACGATTTTCTGGGGTTATAGAGGTCGTTTCTGCCCACGAAATGCCCATGGACGTTTTTTTTTCTGAAAACGATTATGCTCCTGGGGTTGTTTTCCCATTTTCCAATTTTCGTTTTGGGCTTTCCCACGTTTTTATGAACTGGTTGAGATCCCATCTTTGGGCATCCTACTGTAAAAACGCCCAGCACTTGCATTCTTGGCTGTTATGTCCCTCCCTGTCTAGTTTGAACCTGTGAGCAAGAGATTAAGGAGTGGAAGATGACAGATTTGGCTTGATGAGCCCAATGAGGTATCCATAGCTCAATGGTTGAGCCACTAGCTTAGTAATTCACCTATGTCCATCTCTTGGCAGCCTGAGAAACCCAACTGCTGATTGGCTTGGCTGATTCTGGTGTATCTTTGGCTATGTGAGAGCCTGCTTTCCCCTTTTCCTTGTGGAGATCATGCCCAGCTCGGGGGGTGGCAGTGGTGCTGAGGGATTGAGGAGCACACTGGCCTACGGTTGGGTGGAACGTTGCAAAAGCGTAGCTGGTTGCTCAGGGACTACTTGGTTTAAGATAAGTATTCTCATTTGCTAATATGATATTGCTTAATTGATGAATGACATGAAAATTTGGAATGTATGATGGATGTGTAATGGAATTAAATTCTGCTGTGTTTTCAAATGTTTATGCATTTGCATATCTCCATCTACAAGTTATCTGAATGCTTATTTGATTAAGTATGGGACTAGATGCCTAGTATTATTGTTAGTGTCCTCTCCATAGCCTTGTAGGATGGGAGGGACATTACAGCAAGGTTTATGGATTCCGGGAGCCCATGTTCCAGATCTACTTCAATGCAGATTCTCGCGCAAGAATATTGGTCTTTTCGATCAACTTTGTCAATGTATTTTTCCAGTGCGTTCCCAATGGATTCCAAAGAATTGTTATTCCAACAATGAAGGGGTAAGTGAGGGAGTTTCACCCAGACGGGGACAACGGAGGAGATATCGCGGGATGGGTCGAATCTCGGGGTCCACTTGTTCATGTAGAGTCCTTGAGGGCCCATGAAATAGGGTCCGTTTCTGAATATGAGTTTGCGATCTTGTTTAGATTCGAAAACAAAGGCAAAGAAGCCTTTTCCCATAAACAAAGATTTGACGTCTTTAGTTATCAAAGGTCTCCAATTCTTTTGTACCCAATGTTCGGTGGATTTCGGGGAGGGCCAAAGGCCCGTGAACTGGCCAATCAGACCACGTTCCGACAGATTGAGAGTTGTCTTGCAAGGTATGTCGATCGGTAAGGCGACTGTAGGAATTTCATCGAGCTTCTTTACAATTTTTTGTTGAGAGGAGGATAAGGGCTTCTTGCCTTGAGCGGTTAACAGTTTCAGGAAGCTAGCAAGATCGAGGGGAGGGATTTCGGCCTCCGAAGCCATGGGAGGCAAGGGGAAGAGACAAGGAAGGGGAGAAGGAGGGGGCTCAAGATGGGAAGGTGAGTATGAAGTCAGGAAGAAGGAAGGCACGACCGGGAGGGCCAACCAAGAGCACAGGCGTTCATAACTCGCAGGCAACTAGTGAAGGCACGCCTACTGGTAGCTAATCATTGGGGCCGAGGGAGAGCTAGGGCAACCGATCGCTCTTCCATATCATCATCACCAATTTTACAAAATATAACATAATCTTATTTATACAAAACATAACATAATTTTATGATAGGACTAGCTAGCTGCTTTGCAACTATTTCTCTTGTTTTGATATTAATTTTATTGAATGTTGTAAAAATTGTGCATTGCATTTTTTGAAATTTTTAATTAAAAAATCAATATTTTTTTGCGACTTAGCAATGAAAAATATATAACATCACTTTTTTAAGGAGTAAGCAAAACAATAGACAATTTGCATCTTTTGTTGGAATCCAATGTAATGATTTTTGTTAAAATTCCCATTTTCATGGTTCAAATTGCAATTTTGATTGTAGAAATGGATTTAGCGACCTTGATTACACACGAGGCATTCCGATTAATGCAATTCTAACAATCTAAAACTGCAATTTCATGAATTTCAATGGGATTTTGGCTGGAATTGTTTAAGTTGGAATTGCATAATTGGAATGCCCAATCCACTTTTGCAAGCAAAGCTACAATTTGAACAATGTAAGTCTGGATTTCATTGAAAAATCTTGTTGCTAGAAAGATAGAAAGATGCAAATCATCTACCCTAAGCTTACTCCAAAAAAATGTAAACTAAATGACATTTTTTTAATATTTAATAATAAATTGTTTTAAAAGATCGTAAAATTTGGACTTTTTGCAACCTATATAATGTGTTATTGAAAAAGATAAAGGGCCCACTTTTTCCCTCCAGTTTTCCTTTTTGAAACTGTCATGGCAACCCAAATAATTTATTCAATGGAGAAATTTTAGAACTTGAAAAGATAAAACAGAAAGGTCAATATCATTGCAGGTACCGGTCATCACTTTTTGTGTGTTTCTTCCAGGGTTTATGGTACGCTCAGACTTCTCTTTTTTAGACGTTACGAGTTATTTGTTCGAGACAGAAGCATGCTGGTACGAAACAAGTATTTGACACAGACATATATACATATTTAACATAATATCCAAGAAAACTACACGAATGTTAAGGAATGACTTCAGTAAAATATTTCAGATAAGAAAACAAGGAGGTGATATTGGTGGTTGGTTTGTTGTATTCAAGTAGTATGTACAGATTCACAAGGAGTTCTGAACTGAAGCGAAGAGAAACAAGGAGTTCTGCCTGCAATTGCAAGGTAAGTCTGTCTGTTTAGCATTTCTAACGCATTTTAGTCCGCGAAGGCCCTGTCATCAGTGAGAAATTCAAGCAGAAAATATATTAGTCAGAGTAAAAATCTTTTGGTGGGTTCTACTTTAATCTATTTCACTGCATTCCATTTTACCCAAACTCTTCCAGTCCAGTTTTACACTGATGTCAAGCTTCCCTGGGTTTTGGGTTGTGTGTTTTTTGTGCATTTGATGATTCCATTAGGATTGAACCTCTGGCCTCTGGTTGGCAAATGTCAACCCCAAACTTTTAGACCGAAGGGGGGTTTGCTAGAAATGGATGTTTGGGGTATGGCTTCACAGCTATTTTGAGTGCCAGAAGTTCTGTTGAAGTCCCCTTTTGTATTATATTGGTAGAGCACTACCGGTCTTATGTCCTTTTCGTAGGTTCAAATAAACATTCTGTAGTTGCATGTCTCTGCTGTTTGTTATTTGGGAGCTTTATACCCCTTTCAATGAGTCCTGTAATGCTTGAATCACAGCAACTGCTGTCTTCATGTTTGTTTGTACTTATCTGAGTGAGAAGGGTTGGTTATACTGTACTGGATCATAGTGAAGGGTTCTTTTGACTTTAGTTTGCATGGTGCCTTGATATGTTTTTGTATCTTATTTTACAACCCCACTTTCCGTTTTGTTGCCAGGTTGGGAAGTGCATGTCATCTGGTTAATTTTTTCAAAACCCAAGCAGTGAAAACGTACCAGACTCGCAAGGCGGCGAATTCAGTGTATGGTTGATGAATTTATTGTCGGGCTTGCCCTGTCAAGATAGTAAGCAATTTGAAGTGGATATTTTAGATTTCAAGCCCACTAAGCTCAGGGCCTACCCACTAAGCTCAGGGCCCAACTGTAACGTCCTGCTTACTAGATATTCATGTTATCACTTCGATTGGGAGGTCCGTGCTGACCAAATATGAGCTTTCGATCATCACATTGTAACTTTCTACAATTTCACTCACATCAATCCCAATACTTGGAGTACTCTCCAGAGTCCAAATAACCCTCCATGAACGGTTCCAACAAAGTCACTTGAAAGAAAGGGGGTTGAATTGTAAAAGCTCTTTACTCCACTTCTGCATGCTTTGAAGATAGGGCAGGCTGTATCTGTATGGGTGTTGGTTCATTTTGGATAGTATGTTGGCCCTAAAAGAGGGGATAGTGCCACCATTGATGAATACAAATGCATTGGCAGTGGAGGCATGGCCACCCTTGGCATCTGGATTGAAAGAAAGCACAGAACAGGAATTTGATGATTCAATGGAGACAATGCTGGTTGTACACAGAAGTGAAAATGGGAGTATTATATGTTTATATGAATCTACAAGTAAGACAGCAAGCTCAAGTCATGATACAATGGAAAGTACCTTCGCTGCACTGCCAGTAAGTACTGAAGCTCAGGCTGACGCCTATGAAGATAAAAAAGATGGCTGTAACTCTTTTGAACACTTGAATGAGATTGTCTTTGATGGGGAACATCAGATTCAGTCAGTTACAAATGAATTTCAAAATATGCCAAGTGCTGTGCAGTTTGAAGAGGACACCAACTCTGTCCTGTCTGCTCATGTAACAGAGTTGGCAGTGGAGACGAAAGCTGAAATAGACACTGCAGCGCCATTTGAATCTGTAAAGCAGGCGGTGAATATGTTTGGAGGAAAAGCTGACTGGAAAGCCCAGAGAATTTTGACCATGGAGGTATGTTACTTTCTTTACTATGGAGAAGCAACTCATTTTAACTATAAGGTTCGAGACATCTAATGGTATGCCTTTGATAGCCGAATAGGAGTAGTCTAGGGAGGAATTACCTGAATCTTCTGGAACGAGGGGAAAGAACAACAAAAATAAAAATCCATTTATTAAGATTCTGAAAGATGGAAAACAAAGACATTTGTTTCAAATTTGCAACTTGTGGAAAGGGACATTGTTGCTGGAAGATCTTGTTTTCCTAAGTTTTTGCAACCATAAAAATAAATATTACCAGAATAGCCAATTTTGTGGTTTTATTATGCTGTAGCTATTGTACCGTTGTCCTTGATTTTGCAACATTTGGGGCATAATGTTGATGATTCGTGTGAAAGTGTCCCCTTAAGCATGCACCCATAATATTTGAACCCTCATTCAACACCTCTTCTTTAGGCATCCCATGTTCTAATTTCACGAGGCTGGCCTTTTGAGTTTCATCATTATGTGAAATCATAGCTTGCTCTATCCAGGAAAAACATGCGCATCATGCATTTCTTTGCAGCCTTGAATGTTCAAAGTGTTTCTCCAGAGCAACATGTCTCGTCTAAGGAACCTCCTCCTTCTTAAGCTTCTTCATTGCTCCCCATCTCATTGCGCTGGTGCCTCCAGTGATTTTCTACTTCTTTTCCCTTGGGAAGGCTTTTTTTACATATTGTATTTCTTGCAGTCCCATGGATCAACTATGGCCTTTAGTGGACCTTCATATGTACATGAAATGAGATAAATCTAGTTTGGTCAATGCTTAATCTTCTTGTATTGAGTTCTGTGTGTCATCTGCTGCACAGCTAAATTTTTATTTTTCAATCTATATATTATGCAGTTTGCAAAGTTCATATAACGTTGCTGTTATCGGAGCACCTGTTACAAGCTGAAAATGACCAGGTGTTTTTTAATTTTTTTAAATCTCCGAGTTTTGTGGCAGTACAAAACCCTGACATAAAATGGATGTCTCCACTCCCCACTCATCGAGGAATGTCTAGTATAAAAACTTTGATTGCTCACTGCCTATCCTATTAATTGTTTTCCTAATCCATGACCTACTCTGTGAAGATGAAAGATATCTCATATGAAATATATTGTCATTTTGAACATCCCAATATCTTCGTTTCTGTTAAAAATACCTAAGTGCGAGTGCAAGTTCTTGCCTTTGCTTCCTGTCTTTATTTCCTTGGGCTTGTGTGATGGACCGGATGTCCTATGACATTCAACAATTATAGACGGATCTAGCTAAATTATTTATTCATGTATTCAATCCATTTCTTTATTTGTTACGGTTACCATGCAACCTCTGTAATACAATGGAGCAGTTCTTCCTGACAATTGTTCTGTGTATTTAGTGTATTCACTAATTACTTTTTAACTAGATATGATAGGATACATGAGAAACAGGCAGGCAGGAAGCCATAACTCTGTCAAGTCATGCCGTGTCATGGGATAAACAAACAAATGTTTTTTATCCTCCTCCTTGCCCCTGTCTCACCTCCTTGCCACTGTCTCAGCTGTACACCTCTTCGTATAAAAATGGCCATCCTTCTTGGATACCGTCAGCCCCAGATCAACAAAATCTAAATTATTTCACAAAATATATCAAGAAAGGGCTTAAATAACAGAGTAAAACAGACTAAGGCTCAAACTTCAATACATGCTATAATGATTCAGGAAAAGGGCTTACGTGAGAGAAGATAGAGATGAAATAATAACACCTGGAAGAACCTACCCAATACAATACATTAATTATTTACCGGCCAATTGTTTGAAAAACAGCACATATCCACACAGGTCGAATACCTTAAGACAAAGACTCGCATGCACAGATCTCAGTACACCCGCATTTGACTTGGTTAAAAACCTCAAAGATCAGTACACTTGCATTTGACGTGGTTAAAACCCTCAGAGGAAAACAGTCCACAGGTCTAGCCAACACGACCACTTGAAGTAATATATTAGTGCAAAAAGAAAATAGATTACATTAAATCAACTGATCAACATGTATCACAATCGATCTTCAGCAAATGATTCCCCATGAATTTTAAAAAGAGATCATGGACCAATTGGGTGTTATGCCAAGGATCCAATGAGAAGATGAACTGTTGGATCACTTTATATTTAGAACATAATTGTGACCGTCGGGTTGGTTAATTACAAAAACACATTTTAGTATTTAACCTAAAGATACTAGATCGAGTTGGTTTTAATCAACTTCTGAGTGTCTACATATTCTAACATCCTCCTTAAGAATAACTTGGGATAGAATTGAAGGATATACAAACTACAAAGGTCTATAAGAGAAGGAAGGAGGCATAGAGCCTATACCCCTTAATGACAACTTCTTGAACTCCTAACATCAATTCACCATTAATTCCATCAATCAAGCAAATATTTCCATACATGACTTTTCCGGTCCACTGGCTTGTTTTTATGGCAGGTGTTGAGTTGCACCAGTAGCATCCTGATTATATCCAATAATCAAATATTGACTGCTTGCCTGCCTGTCTATTCACTTCCCTTCCCTTCTATTCAATTGCAATACATTGAAATTCATTAATCCAAATCCAATTGGAAGTCGGGCGATGCCTCCTCCTCCTCTGTTACATGAACAAACACATACATACTGAAACATAAACAGACAGAAGACAGATAATGCACACAGACACATTCAATTTTAGGTGTGACTTTGAAGAAAGAAATTACAGCAATCATGACTTTAAAGAAGAACTTCAAGAAAGGTCTGTTTTTTTCGCCATTATTTCCTGCCTCTATCATAATTATCACTTACAAGACGTATTCTAGTCTTCATATTTGATGGTACAAAATAACACAAAATCTGTTTCTACAGAGACGCCAGTGTGTAGCAGCTGAGCTTCAAAAGACAGAGGAAGAGCTTACAGATCTGAAAAGACTTCTGATTGTGACAGAATATGAAAAATCACAGGTTACACGGGAGATGGACAAAACAATGTGTCTCATAAAGGAATTGACATTAAATTTGGAGAGTGCTAGCACTTTAGAAAGGCAGGTCAGACAGGATTCTGAACTTGCAAGGTCAGGAGTTGAGGAGAAGGACAGTGTTGATTTGGATGAAGAAAATGTCATTAGGAAGACGCAGCTAGAGGTTGAAAAGGAAAGAAATGCATCAGTTATTTCAGAACTACAAGTTGTCAAACAGGAGCTTGAGCATGATATTTCAGAATACCTATGTTCAGTTAAATTGAGGGACATAGTTCTTGAAAATGCAGTCAATGCATTGGCAGCTTCTGAAGAGGTGCAGAAACAGGTGGATGTACTAACCATAGAATTAATGACCACAAAGAATTTCTTGGATATAGCTCAGACCTTATATATGGAAACAAAGGAAAAGCAACATGCTGTAGCTATGGCCAAAGAGCAAGAGTCTGAGAAGAGGGGGAAAGAAGTAGAGCATGTCAACCAGGAACTGATTAGGCTGAATCATGAAGTAGTTCTTGTTAGGGATCTGATGTTAAAGCTTGATGCCTCATCCTCCTTATTGAAGAGCTTGAAACTAGAATTAGCAGCTGTTAAAGAGTCGGAACTTAAACTAGGGGCAGAGTTGTATGCAGTTGAAAATGCTGTCTGTAAAGCAGTGGATGAGCTGGAGCTTGCAAAGATTCAGGAGGTTAAAAGAGCCAAAGTCCCAGACATAACTCTAGTAGAACTAGAGAAGACGAGAGAAAATCTAAACAAAGCTACACAGGAGATAACTTATTTAGCAGGTGCTCTGGAGCCACTCAGAGAAGAGTTGGAAAGGGAAAGCGCAATACTGGAAGAAACACAGCAAAGGGTAGCAAAGACTTGTGCAGCAGTTGCTTCTCTGGAGGCTCAATTGAATCAAACAAGACAGGCAATTAAATCACGGCAAGATGGAGAGAGGCAATCCACGGAAGCTATGACAGAGCTTCCAAGAGCTTTACAGCAAGCAGCTGCTGAGGCAGATAAAGCCAAGATTGAAGCTGAAGCAGCTAGAGAGGATATGCGCAAAGCAAAGGAAGAAGCTGCACAATCAGAGGCTGCTACTAACACTGCAGAGCGTAGGTTACAAGCAGCTATAAAAATGGCAGAAGCAGCTCGGGCATCAGAAGTAATGGCTCTCGCTAGGATTGATGCTTTGAATCAGAGTGAGTCTATTGTTGGATATTCCGAGGCTAGGACTGCTTTATCAATTACGCTTTCCTTTAACGAGTACTTCGCACTGAACAGTCAGGTGCATGAAGCTGAAGAACTCGCTGACAAGCGGGTGGCAGCTGCTATAGCTCAAATAGATGCAGCTAAGGATAGTGAATGGAAAACCTTCAAGAGATTGGATGAAGCAAACAAAGAGATAATAGCAAGGAAGGAGGCTCTTCAAGTTGCATCACAGAAGGCAGAGAGGGCAAATGCAGCAAAGTTGATAGTTGAGGATCAGCTCAGAAAATGGAGAGCACAAAATGGACAGCATAGAAAAGCTGGTGATTTAGCTGCTGTAGCAAAGAGATATGGTGCCTCACACAACCGAGTCAGTGATTGGAAAAACCATGCATATTCCCATCCAAATAATGTGGACAATAATAATGACCAAGAAAATACTCTTGTCATGCCAGTAACATCACTGGGTCAGGTGTTGAGCATGAAAGCTTCCATGCCTAGCAAGTTTAAGGATGAAAGGCCTTTAGATAAACTTGTGTCCAAGGGGAAGAAGTTCCGACTTCCACGGTTTACACTATCTGTGGGCAAACGGAAAAAACACCCATTGAAGTGAAACAACAGTTTGCATTTTTTTTTAAGAACATTTGGGCCGCTTATATTTAATTTGCTGTGCCCCTGGGCTATTAAGGTCACAGGGTCTTTCATCCGGTTGCAGATGCAGTTTTTACAAGATCTGGTACTTGCCATGAGACAACAGTATGACGAACATGAATTTGCATCTTTTGACCGCCCTTCATTGTTTATATTTTGCATGTACCATAAGGAAGACAGTTTTACAAAACTATCTATTTGGTGGGTAAGCATTGAAATTGACTTAATTTTGGGTTTCTATAGGAAGTGCCTAACATTTTTTGTTATATAAGGCAGAAAACAATACTAGTTTGAAAAATGAATCATAATCAGTCATCAAATATCTTTGAGCTTCAATATTTGCTAACTGAAAATTGGGATAAAAATATCTTATTGAATTGGATCGTGGAGTATTTTGAAATTCAGTCAATTTCTATTCAAATTTATAGCTCACATTTCTGAAAGGATAATGTAAAATGGTGCTCTAATGTTTTTAGAAATACTTACCAAATAACATGGTTATAATGAATTGTAATGTTCTATCGAGAATCCCAATAAGTTAATAGTTGTAACTATGAGTCACATAGGTTGTGACTCTGCATAATGTCAATTTTACTATTTTTTTGTGTTTTTCATGATACTTTAACAAATGAAAAGGGACATTTTTATTTAGAAGCAAGTTCTTCATAACATCTATTTTATTATTCTCATTTTTTCATTTCATGGTTTAAATTTATCTATTTGGTGGGTAAGCATTGAAATTGACTTAATTTTGGGTTTCTATAAGAAGTGTCTAACATTTTTTGTTATATAAGGCAGAAAACAATACTAGTTTGAAAAATGAATCATAATCAGTCACAGAACTCATGTTATATATAAGAATCCTGCCAAGATCTACTGTTTTCAGGTTTTCACGAGAGTTGCAGGAGGATTCTACAATGCACAATGAATATATTTGGCCATCTTGGGCAGTTTATGAATTCCTTGACTCAGTTGTGTATTTTGTTCTATATCGACTTATTTTACTTGGATAGATTTACAGAGATACTTTATCGTGACAAATATTTTTGACGTAATCATCATACACATGTTCCCTGTGTTATTACTCAAGTATATGTGATTGCATGATTAAAATCTCAACCCAGGCTTCAATCATTTGTATACTCTTATCCTAACTTGCTAGAAATCTCAGTTTTGACTATCTTCCTAAGATTTAGGCATGTTATCAAAGTTACCATTTTTTAGAGTTGGAGAAGATTAAGAATTCAGACAGTATCTTGAGATTTCTATTAGTCTTGTAAATCATCTTTTTCTTTGAGCATTGAAAAAACACTCACCAGTCTGTCTATTACTTGACAAGTCCACTCTGCTTGTCTTAGAAAGGTGTCGAGTGTGCTTGTTTTCGTCAAACTCACCAAGATTTAAAGAATTTGACCAATGTACTCGACGAGTTTGACTATTTTGATATTTTTTGATGGAGTTTGATAAACAGTTTCTTTACCTGTGAAATTTTGTATCAAGCTGTCCTCAAGTCCGAGTCATACTACTACGGTTTAGCTTTGTTGAGTTGTTCCCAAGTCCAAGTCCCGAGTCATGTGAATATGTCTTTGAGAGGTTATATCTGATGCTACCATTCATTATTGGCAAAATCATTTTCTTTATGCATGGCTTGTTTTGGTTAATAAAAAGTTACTTTCATCTACAAACAATTTCCCTAGGATCATCCCTCATGCCTTAGTTGAAGTTCTATTACTTAATGAGCCAAAAGCTTTAGATTTTGCTTGGTGTTTTGGGTTGATCATTTGCTTAAAGTGTCTATCTCTTTATTATCCTTGATGGATCTTGATCGACATCAACTTGTTGATTGACCTTTGACATCAACTTGACCATTGACTTTTGACTCAATATCAAGCACTTTATATCAAGGACTTCCATCTTTGTTGGCTTGGCTTGAAATATAAACCATCATACACAGTCAAAGATTATTGCTAATATTTGTAACTCTTTAACTATTTTACTTTGAGCAGGCATAAATACATAAAGTATATGCATATTGGTTGATGTTATCATTTTTTATGTTAGTTATGTTACTCTAAACCAATGTTTTAAAACTCAGAACGCAGGAGTCGAACTAGTCAAGGGTCAACTTGAACCAGAACTGAAATTGGTAATAAATTGGAATGGTTTAATTTCAATAAATTAGACTATTCAAAAATAAAAAAAAATTTACAATTTTAATAAAAAATATATATTTAACATTCCAAGTTATAATTTCAAACCATTAAAAACATAATATGCAAACTCTACTTATATATATATGGATCACAAAATGACACCAAATATACTACATAGTATATAGTCAAGTCTCATGAGTCATATAACACATATTTTAGATTCTAAAACAAAATACAATATGAATGAGGCTCTATTATCTCAAAGGTTTCTTCCCAGAACTCCATTATTTCAAATCTCGGATGAACAGTTTCATTAAGAACAACCGTATCCTGCAAAAGTCAGTTCAGACTTGTTTTTTTCAGTCAATATCCCTTAAGGCAAATATAAAAAATAAAAATGTTTATTTCATTGCTTAGAATATGTGTAATACATTATAATATGATTAAAGATTATTTATATAATTTGTTTGATTTCCCTTAAAAGTAGGATTATGTTATGCTACAAATCTGGTGTCTTCTTTGATTCGACTTCAAATACTTAAATTTCACATGCAATAATGTAAAATGAGAGTTTCATTTAGGAATATATTATGAAGGGGTTGAAGTTGTCTTCAAAGTTCGGTTATCTTGATTGACATAGACTTACAATTTCATGTTGAGGGATTGGTTGTTGTTGTTGTTTTATTATTATTATTATTATTACTCTTTATTTTGAAATGTGATCTATTCTTTAAAATTAATACCATTCACAATTTTTTGATACAATGATACTTTAAAGTTTAAATAGTGCAAAAACATTGCTAAGAAACTTGTTTAGGCTTAGGTTTTTTTTTTTTAAAATAGTGAGACAGTCAATGGAGCAATTGGTTGGTTTTAGTCGGGCTCGACTGGTTCAAGCATCTAGCCAGTCGGTTCGGTACTGAACCAGTCCCCAATCCGGTTTTTGTCACGGTTTGTTGTTCCAAGTGGTCAAACCCATCAACTCGGCTGGTTCTAGTTTACGAGTTGACCAGTTTTTAAAACACTGACCTAGACTTGTGTTAGCCTATACAATCCCCTTTTGGACTTGGCTCATAGAGCATCTATACTCCAATACATATGAAAGTTTGTACTCAGTGTTTAGTATAACAACCAATTTTTTATGGAGAGTATATTTGAATCAACACCCCACTCAGTGCATGAAAAAAAATAATGGATGTCTCCAACAACAAAGACTATTACTAATAAATTAAAAGGACATGTAGACATGTCTTTTCATTTCAAAAGGCATGAATAAACCTATTTAAAGGTCCCATTTGTACTTGTATTCATCATTCATTTTATTCAACAATTCTTATCTACAAACATTCATATTTTTTTTATCAAACAAAGTTTATACACTTCCGTTACACCATCATAGATGTCACATAATTAGTCAAAAATAGTTTTTTAGGTCATGCAAGATCAAGGGAGCCTTTAAACAATATGCACCATCACAACCATGGAGTTACAACCAACAATAACGTGTAGCCAAAGCTCCAAATACCACAATACTCTACAAAACATTCCATAGCCTCCAAACTCTTTAAATAGTCTCTCAATAACTACTTGTGGTCCCATCATTAATGAGTACCAACTAACTAGTGGGCTTTATTTGATAAAGTAGGCCCTTTTACGTTAGATAAATGTCCACTACTATCTAATCGGACTTATTCAAGAAAGATGGTTGCATACATTAATTGACTAACTCCTAGGTAGGCTAGAGTAGGGAGGTTAGGGCATGACGCTAACATGCCCTCCTTCAAAAATAATATTATTCTCAAGTTTGAAGGTAAGGAAATTGTTGTAGAGTCGCTACTGGTTCCCATGTGGCATTTGTTGGTTGCATATCTTTCCACTAGATTAGTACTTCTTGGATCATGCACATGCACAATTGACGGTCTTTGGTATCAAATAGTGCTTCCAGTTAAAGCTAAATGGAGCCTTCTTCATTAAAATTTGGAGTTAGTTTGCATATTGTAATTTTATCACACGACCTTCTTCATGCAAGACACATGAAAGATTGGATGAACCTTGGAGTGGGATAGAGGAGCTAACTTGTAAGCCACTTGTCCAATGCATTAGATTATTTCTAGGCCCGTAGAACTTTGGTGCTAGTTTCTGGAGGATTTTATCTTTGAGTGATGTTTGTTTATAAGGTTGAAGGCGAAGAAACACCTGATCCCCTTCTCAAAAGAACCATAAATGAGTGATGCTGATCAACTTGTTGTTTCATTCTATTCAACCATTACCAAATTGTCCTATAGTGTGCGGAGAACGGCTTCTCTGGTGTGTTATCCACTACATAAACTTTGGAGGTGCCTGGTAAATAGGAAGCCATTGACAAGGGTTTTGGTCCATAAACAACTTCATAAGGTGTCATTTTGGTAGCTCCATGATAAGCAATATTGTACCACTAATCTGCAAGGGGAAGCCATTGTGCCTGCCATGTAACTTGAATATTTGATCCATCGAGGCTTGAGCAACTGAAGAAGGGGTACATGGGCCTGATAAGGTACAAAAATGAGCATATTTGGAAAGGTGATCAACTACCACCATGAGGATGGATTTTTTACCAGCTTTTGGGAGTCCAACTATAAAATTCATATAGATGTCAGTCCATGTATGTGTTGGGATTGGTAGTGGTTATGCCCTCGGCATCTTCACCCTCTCACCCTTGTTTCTTTGGCAAGTGTCATAGGCCGCAATGAAATTCTAGATGTATGTTTTATTGCCTTCCAAAAAGAAAGAGTGCTTAGCTTTTTCATGGGTTTTATTAAATCTAAAGTAACTCATTGTAGGTGATGAATGCAACTCCTTTAAGACACTTTATTTTGAGGCATAATTATTTATCAAAGCAATGCACCCTTTATACCTCATTGTATCTTGGTGCCATGTATACCCTTTAGGAGGGTTTGGATCTTCTTGAAACCTTCAGATGAGTTGAACTATAGTGTCATTTGCCAACCATTTTTGAAAAGCTTCCTCGAGCCAACTAGGGATGGGTAAGTATAAGGCAAAAATGGATCCATCCTCCTCAAATTACATGCCTACTAATGTTTTTGAATAAATTGTCTTTAATTTTCTTTGAGACAAAAGGTAAACATAAGTTTAAGCCTGAGGATTAGCAATTTTGCAATTATTATTCTTGTGAGAGACTATATGTTCCGCCTTGCTCTATTATTAGTTTTTGATATACAAAGAAACCAAAAGTTTGTGCAAAATATGATTTATTTGCATTTATTTACATAATTTATATTCATATGTGTTGCATTTTGATTGGATTGTAAACCTTGATAAGACAATTTTATCATTGTTCACTATTAGATAAAAATAAAAAATAAAACAAAAATACTTGCAACCTTACAAATTATAATGTTGTGGTGTTAAATGTTAATTATGTCTCCGAAGGGGATCATATATATATATATCATGAAATCCCTGTTAATTTGGTCTACTTACTTTAAATTTTACCTACAATATAGTTTGAACTATAGTTTTGAATATATTGTATTAAATTGTATTTTTAAAAATGGGTTTTTTTCAATCCTCATTGGTGCAGAAGGATAATGTATTTTCCTGGGAGGTGGCTGTGGAATGACATCATCCTCATTTAATTTCTGCATTCACATGAGTTTGCAGGAGTGATCAAATTTGAAGGGTGGGTCTTAATTTTTATTGAAAGGGTATTTGTTCTTGGAGCCCTTCAAAGATGAAAGGAAATTTAAATAATTATACTTCAATTGACAAGTATAAATTAACTAAACTCTTCGCAAAAAATGCAAAAAACAAATATTGCCCATCCAAATTTTTACAATCTTAAACAATTGAGCACTCCTTAATATCTACATGATAAAATGGTATCTTTTCAATAAAATCGAATTTGAACACATTAATTTGACATATATGTAACATTAATTTTACAGTTCATTAAAATAACAACTATTTTGTTGAACTACTTAGAGTATGCGATAACCATATTGAGGCATCTGCATGATCTTATGCGTAGTGAAAGACATCATAACTAAATATGGTCTTAAAATAAAACTAGAACCATGAGAAAATTACTTACTGTTAATTATGTACAAAAAGAAGCCACTAAGCAAAACGAGGCTATAATAAACCTACAACCAAAATATACATATAAAACCAACCAAAACCTTAATTCAAACCAGAGAGAGGGCAACCATCCAAGCTTGGGAGATGTAAGAATGATGGACATTAGGAGCCTAAGAAAAAAAATACATAGCTCAAAAAAACAAAAAACAAAAAATCCTCCATACCAAGCAAGTTAGCAACGCTAGCATCATAGAGGCTTGGGCATCAAATTTTGTTGTTCAACACTTGTCACAACAACAAACAGGTATGGGATGGAGGGGAAATGGAATCAAGCCTAAGTCAACTGGATCCTTGTGACTCGCTACCTGTTTGAGTCTCGACAATCTACCTTTTAAATTGAACCAGAACAACAAAAGAAGTTTGTTAATGGCTCGATTTGCGAAAATTCTAGATACATGAGTAATTAAGAGCTCGAGGCTCTAAAATTTGATGTGTTTTTTTACCAATCCACGATTCGGTGAATTCGTAGGCATGAAATTTAAGCTATTTAATGAAAGAATTAATGTATCTACCTCTATGTCGAAATCATTTTCCATGCTAATGCGGGCCACTGCCCTCCTTATTGTCTTACCAAAAGGCATGAGAATGAGGAAGAAGACTTAAAATTATGGACTTCACCATAAAAGAAGCCTTACGATCACATTGGTAAGGAGTGATACGAAGATCACAACAATCCAACGTGTCAAATCTCAGATGATAGTGCCAATTAAAGACTTATATGGTAAATTTAATATAAGACTTACTTATAGTTGTCTCTTACTCTTTGCGTCTTGACACATTTGATAATTTATGGTTGCCTTTGTGCCTTGACCCAATTGATATTATAAGGTGAGGGTGTGCATGCATAATAATTCTCAGTTATGACTATCCAATGATGATTTAAATGGAAGATGATGTACAGACATGTAATTTTTCTACGTATTTTGGTGGCGAGTGTCGAAGACAAACGTGTTGAGAAACCACATATGTTTGGAAGGACGGAGGGAGATTACATGATCATGATCATGCCACCCATCAAATTGAAGACAATTCCTAAGCCAAAAAATGTTTTTTAAAATTTTATTAATAACCATTGTGGTACTTTGGTCCAAATGTTTTTTTCTAACTCATTGTTTCTCCATATTGTGTGCCTAGTGCCACCTCTCTATATCAATGCATAAATCAACCTCTGCTTGGTCTGTGGTTCTAGCTGCATGTCATTATTTGTAGTTGGATGCCATTGAGTGTTGTTTAGAGTTGTCATGATTCTATGACATTCATGAAAGAAATGGAGTCTTGTAGAGGAGGATTCATCAAAACGGAAATTTGAATTTCATTTTGATGAAAAACGAGTGGACATTGGTAGCTAGGTTCACATAGGTAGAAGGCACAATGTTTCGGCCTTGTTTTGGGCCTAGTAGTGGTTCTTTATTGTTACAGCCATAGTCATTGACACATTGCACACCTTAGATCTCAGCCCAAAGTGACTCGAGATTCAGAGTCAAATCCCAGTGGCTAGTACCCCGTAGTGGTCAGTCATCACTTGTCACCTTGCAAAGCTAAGCTGAGTGCATGACATGAGTGAGTGAATGATTATATAATTTATGATATTTCCAATATTTTGAATGAATTTTATAGCATATCAATTTCAACATAGAAATTGAAATTTATATGGATAGGTAATTTCAAATGTTGCCCTTCTTTTGAAATGTTGATATAAATTATATCCTTCCTATTGGAAGGGTAAAATTCAGATTTAATTTTTTTTTGAAGAGCAATTTTAACTTTACACTTCTAGGAAGGGCTAGAACCCTTTGGAAGGGCCGGGAAGGGTTCAAATTTCTACAGTGCAGTGCAGTGTGCAGGTTTTTAATGTTAGTCTGTACTATTCAGGTAAGTGTTCACCATATGTATTATGGAGTACAACGCCTCTCGACCTTGGTGTGGCATGCATCCGTGAACCATTAGCAATTTAGCCCTCTTTATGCACAGGTCGTTGCATGCCCTGGCACACCTGACAACCATGCACCTAAGCCTAAACTTGCTGTAGAACGTGAGATGCCCTCGCACACCTGACAACTGCTGTGTTCCTGTAAATGCCTGTGCCTTAGCCTTGGTCTCTGTACACGCTGCATGATTTCTTTGGGTGGCAAGTTATTTAGCTCTACAGGAATTGGTTTAGCAAGCGTGAGGCTTCGTTGTTGCCATCCTTAATCATCCATAAAATTCCTTTTAACTCCCCTTGTTTTCCTATTTCTTGGTGTTTAGATGTTCTGCAAGATATATTGTTATTATACTCTGGAATAGACATTCAGTACTTTTTTTATATCTTTGATTACAATGGAGACATGATTCTCAAGAACGAGATAATCCAATCAGGAGAACTTCCTGCGTTGCGCCATATTCTTACGGCAGTAGCAGAGATGATGGCTCTCAAGTACTCTCGCAAACAAGACCATCCAATGCCAATAATATGCATCAGAGAATCGACCACGGTTGTCATCCAGACCATAAATGTATCCATTCCAAATTCTCACTTTTTATTTGGTTCAAAATTTAATTATATAGTATTCACAGAATTATATTTCATTTTTCATTCACGGGTAATGCAAAGCATTTACAGTTGCATTACATTACATGGTTTCCGTGAAGAGAACTCACTATTGGTTACTATTATTAGTCTCGCTGCTGTGTATTGTGGGATCTCTATAGGCAAAGAGAAAGGCGCCTCGCCCAGTTCTATTATTCGCTACTCCCAAACAGAGTAAATACTACACTCTGCAAAACGATTTAACAAACAAAATGAGTGGTGTTCACCATATATTATTTGTTGACATAACTGACTGGCTGTTACAGATTATATCCCAGAGGATGCGAATGGAAAAGGAACATCCATTCAAGGCGTTGGTGGTGTTGCCAATTCCCAATCAATACTAATGGAGGTGCAAAGGCTTATTTATTCCCATATTTAGATATTGTTTTATTTTGTAGGAAAATTTTGTTTTATTTTAAAGGAAAATTTGAGTGAGGAAATTCAAGGATGCTTTTTCACATTGCTGTATACTTTATGGTGTTTTTGATAAATTTGTTGGCGACAACTTATATACTGATTTATTCTTTAAATATTGATTTAAATATACCTAAATTTTGTGTGTATTTGTTGGAGGAGTTTGAATTGGAAAAGGGGAGGAGAATACTAGTACTGTTAGCCAACGACATGATGGAGCATCCGACCGCTGATTTAATCACGACCATGATCAAACAGGCGGTGGCGGCTACCATCGGTAGGAAAATGAAGTCGCATTGCAATGAGCAAGTAACGAAAACCAATGACAAACCCGAAGGGATTGAATGAACAACTATAAGATTATGTTGCACCCATGTGTACATGTTTTAGGAAATATCTGCATATAATTACGTTGTTAATTGTCAGCTTAGGCTTTTGGCCACTCTTCTCGGTTCAGGGGTTGGTGCTGAAGCCACCGACAATAGAAATGATGAGATTAGAAGACTCATGGAAATCTTTCCAAAGCTTAAGAAGAAGAATCCAATTCTCGTAGGGGAGAAAGAGCAATAAAAGAAATTATGCTGAGAATAGAAAAAGTTGAAACCCCGTTGCAACTTCAGGGTGTGTAAATCCTTCCTATTGAACCAGAGATATTTGCTTTCTGTCCCGGAAACAAGATAAAGACCACATTGCTATGAAGTTTGGGGAATTGGACCAAACGGTGGAATGGCGTTGACTTGTAGAGCAGCCGGAGGAGGAGCATCGATAGGGTTGTCAGTCTCATCTTCTTTGCACCAAGTTGTTATGAAATTGAGCCAATTGCTAGTTCAATATGGAGGAACTGGTCGACCATGGTTGATTGGGATTGCGACGTGTGAAACATATCTGCGTTGTAAAGTATATCATCATTTTATGGAGAATGATTGGGACCTGCAGCCTCTACTTATTGTTGTTGCCAAACCAACTCCAATATTGTTTCCTAGCTGTGATTTATCCTATCACGAAGCGTTTGTGCTTTCTCATCACTGGGCGTGTAATTCTGCCTTGTAACTCATAGTATGCTATTGTAAAAAATATGAATCATTTTCCTTGCCCTTTATTACAATTTATTACTATCCTGTTTGCATTTAAGCATTTAAACACGAGTTATATCGGTGGCCAATTTTGATCATTTGACAGAAATCTATTTTCACTCCCATTCATGATTTTTTCATGTATGTAAAATGTATATTTGGTTACCTGGTAAAGACAATGGTTACCGTAAGCAAATTCAACTCGATTATAATAAAGTTTTAAATATGTTTTTATATTTATTTCAGAGTTTGCTAATACAAAGAACAGTCAAAGAGACTGCACATCTCAGTTAAGATGGATTACCATGAATGAGCAATGATAGAAAAGCAGCCTATCCGCTCATAAATTTTGGAAAAATAAGTATTGAAGTCAGCTGAAAAGCAATTTAGACTTTTTTCTTCTTCTCATAAACTGAATGTCATGCCACCTAACTCATTTGATATTTTTTCATTGTTTGTGATGGAAGGTTTATTTGCCACTGGGTGACATCAAACTAGCCTTCGGTGCTTCTCATAAAGGTTTTGATGCTAATAGCTATAAAAGAGAGTTGGATTTAGATACTGCTACACTGAAGCTTGTTGTTGCCTTTTTCATCCCATCCACATAAGGTAATTGCTATAAAGATATCAAACAAAATAGGTTCCATTTCTTTTACAGCTTCCCTTGATAGGCCCTTTCATTACAAATCAACATAAATGGTCAAACTCAAATTATTATGTTGGGTCAATGTCCAAGCAAGAGGGCCCCTCCCCAAAATGATGTGCATGTAGTAAGACGGAATAAAATTTTGTGCAATTCTTGAGTTGCACATTAGCACTGATGCTGGTTTTATATCCAACATAGAATAAAAGAATCTCAAAGTTGAAGGTTCAAATTGGGTTGTTTTAAATCTATCTTACGCTGAAATGCAAATATAAATTCAAAATATGCATGCACTTTATCATGACATCAGTACATTAAAAGTCACATTTTGATTAAGCGTTTCTCCATGGTTTGATGTATGTTTGACATGACATTTCAGTATCTTCCAGTTGCTTCCATGTTAATAGTTTGGGTCTTTACCATCACAACTTTATCTCTTCAACGAGGTAATTTACAAAGTGTACTTATTGATCTTCAGGTTTTTGTTTTCCACTTCTAAGAGCATCGTTTCAAATATAGTGTGTATGGCGCACTCCTAGATGAACTGAATTGTCTATTTATTTTGTACATTTAAGTTGATATACTTGGTGGTCACACACCCCTAACATCTTTCTTGACGATGATTGCACATTTTTATAGGACCATGTGATGCACACCATTTTCTTTGTTCAGTTTTTTGGGCAAGTATAACAACTGTTGTAATGGCAATCGTAAAAGCTAATGGACGGTTGTTCTATAGCCAACCTCGTCTTTGCAAGCTGTACTAAGTTCATTTCTAGAGATATCCTGGGCTACTTCATGCTTAAGATTATGATTGCAATATTTTTTTGGGAATAGGGATAGAAGAAGACAACACAACATCGTCAATACATATGAAGGAAAATTGTGTTTCAGTTGTAACAGATTTTTTGGAATGACATTTCCTTTCTGGAAAAAATTCAGTGCTCTATTAACATTTATAGGCCATGATTCTTCTGGATAAAAATATTGTTTTCATGATAAATCACAGGAGATATGTAAAGTGCATAGCTAAAGCAATAGTGGATCATATGTATTATATGTGGAAGTGGTCTACAGTTTTGAAATCCTTTTGGCTAGTAGTGTCATAAAAGTGTTTTGTACTTTGCACATCAAGTCGCTTAGGCATCTTGACAACACTATGAAAAATACAACTGCTGGAGACGTGAGATAATATTTTAGTTGAATGAAACTGCATGCTTATGAAAAAACTATTAAAATATGTTTGGATACTTATGAAATGTAATGCAATAGAATATAGTGGCCTCATTGTTGATGAAATTTTGTCATCAATGTCAAGCTTGGGTGTTAGCAAGTTCAACCTATGGTCATAGTTACAAATTGCCTCATCATGTCTTAAACATATTTCCATTATAGTGTAAGTAAATATGTCTACATTTTGACATGTTTTGGAGGTGGTTTTTTTAATTGAAAGTAAAATGCTTCCCATTAAATTATTCATAAAACAGGTATGCACATGGCATTTTATATAACAAATAAAAAAGTAGGTTATTAAAAGTTGTTTGAGCAAGAAAAAATCTACGAGCATAAGGTTGTAGTAAGCCAAAGCACACAATTTCCATAAGGATACAAAAGACAAGGGAGAAAAAGCCATGAAGTGGATAGTCCCTGCTTTGTAAACCATTTTTAGTTCATACCAAGTGTGCCTCGTAAACCATTCCGAGTTCATACCAAGTGTCTAATCTTGTCTCTTTAGGCATAGACTCTACAAAATTCATGAAACTCGAGATTTATATGAATGGTGTTGTCCACTCTACAAGTTTATAATATGAATCTTGGGTTGTTTCAACCTTGATCAATGGATCTAAATAATTTTGATGTCCCACATGAGCTTATGTCATTAGCTCATTTGTAAATAGCTAGTGCAACAAATCTCCACCCTAAATAGTTATTGCTTATGAGTTGCACCTCATTTCACATTTAATATATGTTAATATTGCATGGAATGTATATGGAAGCAAGCTATGATGGCAAGGGGCATTAGGTAGGTTTTCCAGTCTGACAGATTGTTCAACTTAAACCCATTCTTCGATTTGTCATTCTCCTAGATGAAAAAATTAATTAATCAAGACAAGGACTCAAGGTTTCCAAGACAAGGAAACACCATGGCTTGTAACGGGTCTTCTTAGAGGGAAACAACAATGACAACATCCTCTCCCAATAGAAATGAAATCAACATTCCCAACACCTTGAAGTTAACAGAAAAGGATTTGAACAATGGTTCAAACATGGATTTGACGCTAGTTTAGCATAATGTCTGCTCAGAATCTATCAACTTAATGTTTCCTTCATGTCTTACCTATTAATTGATACCATTAGTCAGTTGGCCTCTATCCATTCTCAACCTGATTTCTTGTAAAATGTCTTACGTTGTTGTCGGGGGAGCCCATAAATTTTATGTGAGTGGAGACTTTCTGTAGAAAAAAATGAAATGGATGGGATTGTTTGAAAGGGGTTAATGGACAAGGAGGTCTTTATCCTGCAAATCGTCTTCCTAATTCTTTGTCAAATGGCACATGGTCCTATGGGTGGAAACTACACCTTTGGTGTGTGGAGGGCTCCTTGAGAATTGTTATTGACCAAATAGGGATTTGGTTAGTGATTCAGTTGAGTGGAGTAGAAAAAATAGAAGACCAGAAAGTCATACTAGTTTGGGTAGGTGAGTTCGATAATAATGGGTGAACTTGCATCAAATCGACGTATCTAAAATCTTCTTCGGGCACTAGAAAGCCAAATGGACGAATTTCCACATGGCTCTTAAATCTTGACCAATCAAGGGAGAGGAGATACCACTCGATGGGGTACCTACAACCTTGAGTCTGAAAGTAACAATGTATATGTGAAATGTTAGTCATTATTGAACTTAGTCAAACTTTCAAATTTAAAAACAGGGATATTAAACTAAATTATATGTTATGAAACCCTCATTCACCCAAAAAATATAATATTATGTGGATATATCCTAACTAAACCCAACTTGTAGATAGTTAAACAAAAAGCAAAACCTAAAACATCCAAAGCAGAAGATGAACTTCAACCCTTAGTTTAACATTCTTGCAATTTGAAAGATGTCAAGGCCAATGATGCAATATTCCCCAATAGAAACATTCATGGAGTTTGGATATGAAAACAAAACAAATGAGAATGCCTCATCCAAAAATGAATTGGATTCCATGAGAATATGATGTGCAATATATAATAAGAAACAAGAACATCTAAGGTGGATCTTATCAACTCCTGTACAATTTATTGTTGGATTGCGCTTTTATATAGGTGCATATAAAGCATTACGTCATGGCTCAACCAACATGGATGTTGTAAAATTTGAAGCATTTATACTTAGCACCTCTCACCAAAGCAATTGCACTTTCTCTTTCTAGAGCAGGTGGCAATGTCGGGGACATTACCACCTCGTGGCTCTTGTTTAATGATGATTTGTTTTCCCAACACGCAATATACAGAGCATAGTTTCGATGCAGATTTGTTTACCTGTAGACTTACCTTGACTTGAAAATCGTGAATAAACGTAATCATCTTCATCCATCTGTCAGTCTGTAGATGATATATGTTTGGTTACAGTGGATACCTGCTTGCCTGGGCCTTCATCCTTCTGCATGTTGCTCCATATGTTGCAGTTTGCACCCTCCACTGCATGGATTTCAATATGTGGTAATATGTGGCGTTCTTGTGGTGTCCTAGCATTCCATTCCCAATGGCAACAGCTACTGTAGGACTTGTTCAGGGAAGGAGTTGTCCAAGAGCTTCAATTTGGATGAGGTTGTGGCATATCATGCTCCAGTGCAGGATGTCATCCTCACCGGAGAAGAAAACCAAAAGGTTTAGGATTGGCTGCTCCTCGATGTCACGCCGCTCAGCCTCAACCTCGAAACTGCTAGAAAGCACTAGCATACAAACCAAGAAAGATAATATCTTCACCTATTTCTTGGCAAAGATATAGTTTGAGCTTTTAGCTTTTGCCATTAGATATGAAATCTCGATCACGGAACTATGTGTAATGTTGAACACAGAGGAAGGAGCATTGTTCACGGCCACTGCATTGAATAACCGAAATTCTCCGGTCTCCCCTCGTTTGTAATTCATTTTAAGTTGGATTTGAGAGTTAGGAGAGTCCGAGTCTTGAAGACCGCTAGGTCAACATGAGGACTTGGTCACCCAGATTTGTGTTAAATTAAAGTTGTAGTATTCAGAATAGGAAAGTCTTCCTGAGGTACCTCCTGTATGAGCTCTGTGTACTTCTGGTTATGTTTGTAAGCTGTCATATGCACTATAACTTCTGGTTAAAATATGCAGTTCATAAGTTTCTTTGTGTTATATTTGTATATATATATTTATTTTATTTCCACAGAATTGCTGGTTAAATCCGCAGAACGATCCATAGGATCCTTACAATAGTCTTAACGTCTTTAGCTTCTTATGGTGGGAGTCTGTTTCTACCTACATGTGATTATATGTTTCATTTTTATTATTATTTTAAATCAAAGTGTGTAGACTTTGTAATCAAGTTTTTATATTTTTGTTTTTGTATATATATTTTTAAGCTATTGCATGCCTTCGGACTTCTTTTTGTTCTCAGTAATGCTCTTGATTTTCTAGAGATTTGGATATTCATACTTCTATCTTCTTTACCTATCACAAGGTTTTGTGGCGAAAGAAGGAGCTGATAGCAAGAAATAAAACGTTGTGCATTAACATGACCTTTATTTGTCTTTAAAATAATGAGAGTTCTAATTTATAATAAAATCTTTTAATTTCACGGATTTGAAATAAGTTACGATCCTCAACCTAATATACAGAAATAGAGATATATCAAAATGGAAATTTAAATATTTTTTTCACTAAAATTAATAAATAATCAAATTCACATAATATGTTATTGATGTAATATTCTACTTAATTATCATTATTATAGATCGTTTCAGGAATTAGGATATTTGGAAGTCCTTTAAGCTCAGAGAATCTAATTGAATGTTTTCACATACCAGTGTGCTTGATAAGAGTAGGTAAACGGTGTTGAAAACATGAAATAATGGTCATCAATTGTATATTCCTAATTCTATGGTGTTAGATTATGAGCTCTCACAGGGTAAGTAATTAATTTCATTAATAAACATAACATATTTGCTTGCTTCATGACTATGACTTCTATGGTTCAAGCTTTTCAAAGGTAGATGGACAAAATTAGTACATCTAAAAAGCCAATGAGAAACAATTTAATAACTTTAAGGTCTATATTATATTTTTAATGTTTCACATCAACTTTTTCTACTGTTCTTCAATTCAGTGGGATAAATGATGTTTAATTTATGGTAATTAGTTTGTTTCAATTCTACCTAATTTTACAAAGAGGGTAAATATGATGTTTAATTTTTTTTAGATGTTAATAAAATATTTTTATATAAATAAAAGATATAAAAAACTTTAACGTTTTCAAATTAAAATTATTATTAATTTTAATTATGATAAAGAATTAAAACACTTATCTACAAGAAAATTAAAAGATATATAAAATATATAATTATCTCACATTGAAAATTAATTAAATTTATAATCATAACAAATTTAAACTATTTTTTAATAAAAAAAAATATTTACATATTTATTAAAAAATAATAATAAACAAATACTTATATATTTATTAAAAAACAATAATAAGATAAAAAATGGATGAAATTTATAATTAAAATTAAAAATTAATTTTAAAACATAATGTTTAAATATTTATTTAAATGATTATTTATATATAAATACATACTTATAAAAAAATTACACTATTTTGTAATCTTTTTGAGCATAGAAATATATATATATTTTTTTTGTAAATAAAAGGATTTCATATTACTGTAAAAACCAGAGATACATATTGCGCTTGAAGCGTACCAGAGTTACAGAGTTTAATCCCCAACATCCATAGCTCGAAAAGCCAAGAGAACTACATATTCGCAGGGGCAAACATCCTTGGATTCAATCCTTTCAAATGACCAAGCAAAATTGGACAAAAAGTAAATCCAAACCTTATCCCAGCCATCAGCTATCCAAAAAACCCCATACTACCCATCAACTTAATTACATATAATTCCAATATAAAAAAGAAGATAGCATGACAGACACAAAATCCCCGACCCCTACAAAGACCTGACTGGAGATCCAAACGCGTCCAGCTTTTGCACCTGAGCATCCACCACCTTCTGTTGGGAGAGTGTTGCGGCCGAGACAGAAGCAACAGTTGGCTGAGGTGGGTCTTTCTTGGTTGTCTTGCGAGTGGGAATCTTGTTCCCCTTATCATCCAAACCAGGATACGAAAAGGAAAGACCCAGCTTCTTTGCTATTGCATCTATTTTGCAGTGCATTGACCTATTATGTGCATTGTGGGCTTTCCACGCTTTTATCGGTTCCTCGTCTCCTTGCCTCTTCTCAATACCTTCCAACAACACATGGGCCATAAGGTTCTTTGTGACCCAGTAAGTCATAACAATTTTGTCATACACCGAGGCTTAGCCTGCAGTAGTCCCCGGATCAGTGACCCAGGCTTCGACCGAACTCTTGACGTCCTCCATGGGGAGGTTCTGAACCTCGTTCCATAGGTTTTCCTCGATATCAGTAATACTCTCCCACACAGAGGCAGGGATATGGTTACGAAAAAAATGTGCAGCTGCCTGGGCTGGGGCTTGTGCTCTTGTAACCCTGCCCAAGCCTTCCTTCCTTTCAGACATTTTTCGTTTACCCTTCCTGTCCGACCTAGCAGAGCCCATACCAGAGGGAGCCACAAACTCACACTTCAGGGCCATTACAGCTTTAGGCACAACAACCAGATAGAATTCAGGGGGTCCCAATTGGGCAAAACCAACCGCAGAGGAAACACTCAGAAGATAATCCACAGAAACCCAGAAAACATTGTTAACCCTCTCAGCAACAGAATGAATTTTGGGGATGAAAGAACCACCATAAAACGACCAACTGCTCATGATGAGGTTATCAGGGCCATAAATGATCCTGCCACCCATGAAACTGAACAGGTCCTTAGTCGTACCTTCACCATTACACGAACTAATGGCGATCATCATGTCAATAGGATATGAACGCTGCAAATCCTTCCTCCGGATCACAAAAAGCCTGAAGACGTACCATCCCCTAATTCTTATAATAACTGTCAAGTGGGATTTATCACTTCACGAAATAAACAACCCCATCACTCAGACGTCATCGGGATAAACATCGAATGACTCTCGTCCCTTTCATGGGGCTCGTGTTGTCCTTCTTCAGCCATTTGGCTTCTGCTTAGGTCCTTTGCAACCAGCTGTAAACATTGAGGAGCCCACACCTCATTTCTAAAGAGTGCCATGTGCTCCGACACATGGCCTCCCCTCTTATCAACTCCGAGGTTGGCAATAAAGTCAGCAACCTTGTTGGAATTATGTCTGATGTGGTGAAAGGAAAGTTGATTATGAGCAAGGAGAAGGTGACTTAGGGTGTCCAAGCAGTGAGAAAGCCGCCAGCTGGACGTCACATGATCAGTCGATTTCCCCTGTAGCAGACCTTTAGCCATTTGGATGATGATGCTCACATCGCCTTCAATAATTGCAGGAAAAAACCCTCCCTGAATGATCATCTGCAGGATGAAGATGAGACCATCCAGCTCTGTCGAATTATTCATATCATGGCCGAGGTGCCCAAAAATTATCT
Source organism: Larix kaempferi (assembly GCA_027924585.1). Lineage (NCBI taxonomy): Eukaryota > Viridiplantae > Streptophyta > Pinopsida > Pinales > Pinaceae > Larix > Larix kaempferi. The sequence continues at coordinate 2,357,205 of BSBM01000147.1, forward strand.
GCAAGATTTCTCCCTCCGCATTTCTGCACACCCCACCGAAACCCGCGGCTCTAGGATTTCCCCGTGAGGTCCCATCAAAATTGATTTTGAAAAACGCCAATCTTGGAGAGGACCATAATTTGGGGCTAGAATGTTTGCAAATCTTTTCACATCTACGTAACCTAGTAGGTCGTCCTTGCCCAGATCCCATCTCTTAGCAATGAGCAGATCTCCCTCCATGAGATTCTTATCTTCATCAGTCCATTGACGACTGCGAATAGTTTCCTAGATGTTGCGCACCAGAGTATCCCACACCTCCTCCTTTCGACGGATTTTGTCCTTGAAAATTCTCCCATTGCGCTCCTTCCATAGGGTCCAGAAGAGCATGCCTGGGAACATTTTCCATATTAGAGCAATTATTGGATTATTGAAGGCTTGGACATCCCAATTGCTTAAAGTGAGCCCAGGTTGGCCATAAGCTTGATCACTCCTTCGAAAAATTGTTGCACTTGATCCCAGAGGAAAGAGGAGAACTTGCACTCATCTAACAAATGGCTGAGGTTTTCCTCACTGTTCTTGCATAAAGGACAACAAGAGGGGCCTTGGATTCCACGTTTCTTGAGGTTCTCCCCTGTCAGGACTCGTTGCCAAAGAACCAACCAACAGAAAATGGTCGTTTTTGGCCAGGGGTTCATCTTCCATATTTTAGCCCAAGGTTCCTCCCCGCCAGCTTCCCTATTCATATGCAGATCATACGCTTCTTTGATACTGAATACCCCTTGCTGCCGATATCCCCATCGCAGCTTGTCAGGACCAGTTCTCTTACGGATGTATCTTTCTTGAAGGATTTCCCCAAAAGCACAACCATCTTCCTCATTAATTAAAGCATCCCACCATTGTTGGTCCACCCAAGGTTTGCTAAAATCACCGGGTTGGTTGGACCAGAAGTGACACACCTTAGTCTTGGCTTCCATCAAACCATGGTTCCTGATAGTCAGCCACCTGTGATCATTCTCCAATTTAGGAAATTGATTCCAAGAGTCCTCCCATAAATTGGCCAGCTCCCCATCCCCTATCTCCCAAAAGCTGTGGTCTTGAACCTATTTTCTTCCTTTCATCGCCTTTAACCAGATATGGGAACCCTCAGTATCAGCATTAAATCGAATCAATTGGTTGGTTTGATATGTCCTGGCATATTTAACTTGCCAGAGCTTAGCCCACGGTTCATTATTATGGTTGCACTAGCGCCACCACAGTTTAGAACCCTGGATTTCACTGACCACTTCTGGATCTCTGAGCCCTAAGCCTCCCTTTTCCATAAGCATGCATAATATATCCCATCTGATTAGGGAGAATTTGGACTTAGATTCCCTGCCACCCCATAAGAAATTATGTTGTATTCTTCCGATTTCTCTGAGAACCAATTTAGGCGCAGATAAAAGGGAAAACAAGTAAATTGGCATGGCCTGGAGGACGGACTTAACCAATGTAAGCCTACTAGAGAAGTTTAGAGGTCTGTTGATCCAGCTGTGGAGTCTTTGTTTGATACGGTTCAGAATATCTTGTCACGAAATTCCACGAAGGCTGCCCTTGGAAAGCAAAGCACCCAAGAACTTGGTGGGAAGGGAAACTTTGGCAAAGTTTAGAATGCGAAGGATGTTGCGCTGAGTGACATTGGGGGTGTTAAAAAAGAACACAAGAGACTTATCTAGGTTAACTTCGAGCCCAGAGGCCTTCACAAAAAGATTAAGACTTTTTTTGAAGGTATGGGCTTCTTGGACTGAAGGGTGCCCCATTAACATGGTGTCATCCACAAATTGCTGGTGGGACTATTTTGTCATGCCATTGTGGAGATTTAGGCCTCTAATGTCACCTTGTTCAACTCGGGAATGAATGAGATAGCCAAGCCCTTCCGCCATGAGGATGAAGAAAAAAGGGGAAAGAGGATCGCCTTGCCTAATGCCTCGAGAGGATTGAAAGAGCTTGGTAGGGGAGCCGTTGAGCAGAATAGAAAAAAAGGGCGTAGTCACCAGATTCATAACCCAACTAATCCAGGCATTTCCAAAGCCAAAAGCTTCTAGAATTCCACACATATACTGCCAATTTAATTTATCATAAGCTTTGGCGATGTCCAGTTTGATCATCATGCCCGACATTCTGGTGGATTTTAAGGAGTGAATGGTTTCATGAGCCAAGATAATACCATCAAGGATCTGCCTTTCTTCCACAAAGACAGATTGTTCTGGGCTGATCAGCAGAGGGAGTAAGGGCTTCAGACGATTGGCCACCACTTTGGTAATGATTTTATAAATGACATTACATAAGGCTATCGGGCGAAACTTGCAAGGCACCTCAGCCCCTTCTTCCTTTGGGATTAAGGCAAGAAAAGTGGCATTAAAGGCCTTTAGGACACCACCACTTTTACGGGATTCTTCCACAATATCAGCCACTTCCTGTTTAATTAAGTCCCAGAAGAAATGAAAAAAATTGGTGGTGAAACCATCTGGACCTGGGGATTTACCTAAAGCCATCTATTGCATTGCATCCTCAACGTCCTAAAGGGTCACAGGTTTGTTTAAGAGCTCATTGTGCTCATTAGTGACCAGTCTGGGGATATGCCTGGTAATTCTAGTGATAACATGGCTACTACCCACTTGGTCCTCGTTGATAATGTTTTCAAAGTGAAGGACAAGTTCCTCTTCAATATCCTGCCGAGAATCTACATGGCTCCCATCCAATTTGCGAAGCTTATAAATTTTAGATTTGTGACGGTTGTGAACTACGGCATTGTGGAAGAATTTTGTGTTCCTGTCCCCTTCCTGAAGCCACTGATTTCTAGATTTTTGCCTCCAAAAAATTTCTTCCTCCATTCCCCTTCTATGCACAATTTCCAGGTCAGCAACCACTCTGGCTTTGTCTTGGAAGATGTTCCCGAAGTCAGACTTATTCCAATCTTTTATTTTGACTTTAAAAGCCTTTAATTTATGTTGGAACTGAAACATCCCGGTCCCCCTGGGGGGAACAATCTCCTGCCACCACTGGCCGACCAACTCCTTGAAATCCTTATGCTCAAGCCAGAATTGTTCAAACCTAAAAGGTTTGAAAAGCAATGCTTTGGACCATTCCCATTGGAGGCAAATGGGCCAATGATCATAGCCAACTGTTGGCAGAACAACCGCATGGGCCTCACCCCCATCTCTTACCAGATCTTCCGTAGTCAGAAATCGGTCAATTCTCGATGCCACCAAATGAATACCTCCCCTTTTGTTGTTCCATGTATACAACCCATTGCCGGTCTCAATGTCAATGAAGGGACTCTGAGTGATGAAGTCCCCAAAGGCTTCCTGGTATTTATCCAAGTTCCTTCTACCCCCTTTTTTTCCTCCAAAGATGCAATCAAGTTAAAATCACCCCCAATGATCCAAGACCCACTGGAAGATTGGTGTTTAAGCCATGATAGTTGCTGAAGAAAAGCATTTTTCTGCGGAAACGCGCTCGGCCCATAAGTATTCACAAGCCTACCAAAGGCGCCAGACACTCGATCTCTGAACATGGCACTCAGGAAAAAGTGGTTAGCCCACTAGTCCGAAAGATCAACTGAGTCAGGCTTCCAGAAGATAGCCATACCCCCCGCATAACCTGAGGCATCAACAATCATACATTCACAGCCTCTCCATATTTTCTATTTCACCTGTTCCAAATAATGCGAACTACACTTTGTTTCTTGGATAAAGAGTATATCCAATTTCTCCTATTTAATCTTCCTAGCTAGAGTTTTTATTTTCCTGGGGTGATTGCACCCTCTAATATTCCAAGATATCAGCTTCATTAAGTAACCTTATTAACTTCAGAGAAAGCTTCTAGTATTGTAGGATACTGGTTAGACTCAATTAGCTTCATTCCTATCTCAGCAATCCTTTGCCTGTTAGTCTTCCTTCCTCGTTTCAGTTCATCTCCCTTAGATTTCTTCTTGCTCCCTTTCTGTGGATCAAAAGCTATACCAAGCTGTCTAGGGACCTTAGCACTAATGATAGCCGCCTTGAGAAGCTCCAGTTGTTGTCAATTGACATAACCTTTTCCTTTTTTCTCCCATTCCCGTTCGATCTCATCCAGATTAAGTTCTTCGAGCTCCATATCTTCCTCTTCACCCTCTACCATAGGTTATGATTGGGAAAAACCATCTTGGTATTTCTCACCTTCCTCTAAGATCCCCTCCATGCGATCGACTTTCTCCTTGCCCTTACTGATCTCCTTTTCTTCCACCGGATCTTCCAAAATTTGGAAGGGATTGGACGATTTGATACCCTTCACAGGATTCCCCTTAGATGCCTTATTCTGCCCTGCCGGCTTGTTCCTCCTCTTATTACGAACCTGAGTAAACCCTTCATTGTTCGTATTACCAACCAGGCCACTTTTGTTTTGGGGGGGTATTGATTTTACTTGAGGGAAGATTCTTCCCAGATGGCCGTACTCGTGACATTGGCGACAACGAAAAGCGAGTTGCTCATAGTCCAGAGGTTGGATCCATTCCTCATCGTCCCAGTTTAAGCTAATTGCCTCAGGAAGCTCGTTGGATAGATCCATGTATACACATATCCGAGCATATGCCGTATAACGTTGCTTCTTGGTCTGATTTCCAATTTTGACAAATTCCCCCGGGGTATTGCCAATATCCTGCAGGATCTCCAGATCCCAATATTCACAGGGTAAAGAAAAAAGCCTGATCCAAACCGGGGCTACAGTCACGTCCTTAGTCTCTGGATTAAACTTTTCCTTCTAGGGACGAAGATAAAGCCCAGCTGAGTAGAAGAAATAGGCACCCCCTTTCAGAATTCCGTCTCGATCAGCAATATTAAAGAAAATGATAGTGAAAAAACCCTTGGCACCAAGTTGTAGGCCCTTGGGTTTCCAGGTGGAATTGATCCAGTTCACCAACTCCCTTTCTTTAGGTCCTATCCCCATAAATTTACCGATTAGGGATTTTTTCCGCCATTCCTCAATTCGTTCACGGATTTTTCCCGATTTGATTTGCATGGCCGGAATTTTCAAGGTCCTAGGGAGACAGCCTCCTGGCCCCATTCTCTGTTTGGTCCCTTTCCCAACTTCAGATAGATCACCATCAGGCTTACCAGCCGGATCACCTGTCGGCGGCAGTCGCTGGGGGTAGCTCGTCCCCATCTGAAAGGCTTGGGGAGAGGGCCCCGATCCCGCACCACCCAATCCGTCAGAACCCAGATCCACACACGTTGGCCTTGCCCACGCCCTTCAGCCTGAAACCTTAAGGCACCGAATTCGTAGAGCTTCGCACCGAGGGTTTCACTCCTTTGTTCCCTTGCTCCCCTCCATTTTTGAATCACAGTTAATTGTTAGCATAGAAATATTATTTAAAAGCAAATAAAATAATCTTTATTTTTTATTTTCTCTTAAGGTTTGGTAGACCAAATTTGGTCTTAGCGGACCTTAAAAACCATCATCATGATCGTCAAGAAACTTCATATTTTATATTAAATAGTAAAACAAATTTATTATATCAATATTGAATTTTATTTCAAATACAAAAAATACAATTAAACAATTTATAAACACTTTCTTATGGCAGGGACTAGCTCCTTTGCAGCTATTTTTCTTGTTTAATATTATATTTTTAAATAAAATTCATTTTTAATTAAAATCAATTTTTAATTTATCAAACCCAAAAATAATGAATATATTATATTTTATTATATTATTGTCGAGGACAAAGTAACCCAAAATATTATTTACTCTTATCGTTTTAATTTTATAGGCCACATACATTGGAGAAAAAACTTAAACTTTACACTTATGTTTTCATTATTGGTTGGATTAAAGAAATGTGAAATGAAAAATTATTGGAACCAATTTATAGTTTTTTTTTTTTGGAGATGGCAAAATTTATCATAACGTAGTTGTCAAATTGGCACTGAGAACAACTATCACTCGTTGCTATCCCCAAATGTGAGTTGACTCATCACTAGTATTCAAGGAAAACCACACCACCTGAAATTACCTGTTGGTGGTTTGTAAAGGGGCAGACTTCCACTTCTGCCATATGCCTCTAGGTCTTGGGTCGTTAACCTATTTCCTTACGTCCGAGGAAGGCAAGCTCTTAGCCAATTAGAAATAGTTTAAGGTCTTACTCCAAGACGTGGATTCAATTCATAGTTGTTAAGAAGGATAATAAAGAAGTGATAATTTTTTTAAAGTTGTGTGTGTGTGTGTTTTGAAGATTGTATTATTGTAAAATTGTTTAGCGAAATTGTTAAATTTCAAGCTTTTAAATAATCATAAAAGTTTAGATTACTTCTTTATGAATTGTTGTCCTTGTGTATTAATGAGGTGTCATCTTTATTTTTATTCATTGTTGAGTTGTTTATTAAACATAAATGGTTGTTTGTATTTATATAAAAAAAAGGATGCAGCTTGACTGTACATCCTTGAATTACATCTGATGTCTACTTGGAGAAATGACTATATAGTACTTTTTACAATGATCAAAGGCAAGGATTTCAATGCATCTCGATACTGCAAGCCTGCTACAAAAAGACCATTCTTTCTTCTTGTGATATATCCTACAAAATTTGCCTAACAACAAAATACATTTGTAAAACATATTAAAAAATTCAAAAAAGAAAGAACTTGGCCATTATTGGCCTTTTTCCATCCCTTCCCTTGGGACTTTTTGATGGTCTTCATTAGCTTTGAATACTTCTTCTTGGCCACAATCTGTCTGCATTAGATCTTCCTCTTGAGGACAATCACTGCTTTCTTTGTTACTAGCTTGCACTAGGTTGCTTAAGCCATAACCAATTTGGAGTTCAAATCAATGCTCTGCTCTTCCAAACTTTTAAATTGAAGACTAGAGATAGAAATATTCCTGATAATGATGGACTTGATGTTGGGATTTTCCCTTTCTAATTTATTGACTTTCTAAACCAGCTCCCTGAGAGGACCATTATCACTTCCTACATCACTCTTGTTTGCAATATCCAACCTCTCAGCAGTATTACCCAAGCCCATTGCCTCCCGAAATTATTTTTCCAATCTAAAAAAATTAGGAAATTACTGCTAATGTCGTTGAGAATACCAGAGTCAAACCCTACAGCTTCTTTCTCTTGTTTTTCCACTCCCAATCTAACTCATCAACAACCAGAAAGCGATGGATGCTAATAAAGATGACCTGATAGCCAGAGTAGTTCAAGCACCTCGCAATATCCTCGACCCAAGTCTTACAATTTTTAATCCTCTTCTAGTTAGAGTCGAAACGCGGAATAATAGCAAACACCAAAACACCAGTTTCAAGCACAACCGAAAATGGACTAAAAACAAAAGGAGAAATGCCATGGTGTAAAGGAGCCTCTTATAGAACTCGATTGTCACACTTGAATTCAAATCTTGACCTCTGAAGTTTCTCAAATTTGCAATATATAAAATATCTTTCTTCCAATCATCTAGACAAAAGGGATGAATTAAGACCTGGAGACAGGCAAACCACAGATAGCCACATCGTTCCCACTTCTTTTTCTTATGATTCCAATTCCAATCTACAACGTCAACGACCAGAGAGTGGTTGTTGACAATGGAGACCTTACTACCATAGTTTTCCAAGCAATACCAAATATCCTCGTCCCAAGTTTGGAATATTGAATTACTCTTCGAAATAGAGCCAAAACCCATAAATAACAAAAAATTATGGTTAGAAACCAGACATCAAATTTCTTATCAACTTGGCAATAACCTACCTCAATAGCGCACATGTATCGTTAAAGAATCCTGACTGATATATACTCTACCTTCTCTCATGAGTGATCTCGGCTCCATTAACCACAATATTAATGGACCTCACCTCAATTTTACTCATCAACTTCTTTGCATGCAAATACATTGTAAGGATATGCCACTTGGACAGCCTTATCTTGCTCTCGTATAATTCAAACCTGATCCAAATCCAAGCTAAAATATCCTTATAGTATTTTAGAGTGATCATTAAGCTTATAATGTGTTCTAGTATATTGCATAGGCCTGAATCCACTCCACTTATAATCAATATTCCTTGATCAAGATTACAAGCTACATTAGCATATGAATAAGCTTGGGTATAAGAACATGGAAGACCTTAACCAATTTGAATTCTACTAATAATTGTGAAATTCTCCAAACTTCTCTAGATGTAGGCCCATCTATTGTAGCTTTTTTTGGATATAAGAAATCGAATTACTATCTTAGAATCTCCTAGGATCAATGCATGATTTATATTGCTATGTAATTCTATCTTTAAACATTGATAGAGGGCCAGTGATTATGCTTGATTATTTGATGTTAGCTCAAGCTTGCTGCAATTCCGCAATGTACATATGCCACCAGGTGCTCCTCTCAAACTCACTGTTGCACTTTTACTTGATTTCCAATGTTGTTGACCAAATTCTTTCATAGCAATCTTGCAAATTAGTCTCTTGGAGTAGAAGGATTAAAGGTTTCTCCATCTTTATTTGCCTTACCACTTCTTCTTTTCCTCTGTCTCCTATCCCTCTACTTATCCAAGAGACTAACTGAATTATTTACTTGTTGGCTTGGTATTACCTCCCTTTTGGGAGCTCAAATATATCAGGTTACTTACTCCTTTACTTTTTGGGATTAGATTTCGATCCAGAGTTGATTGTAACCCTATCATTTTCCCCAACTTGCAGCTTCTTCTCTTATTTCTTTCCCTTTTCGAGTTGTTCTTTCCTCTCCCTCATTCAACTCTCTTTCTCATCCGTTGTTGCTAATTTTGCTTGATTTTTGGTTAACACTCTTGCTAATATCATATGTGTTTCTAAAGGAACTTCATATTCTGCTATTGGATTTAATAGATTTTCCTCTTTATTTACTTTCTCAATAGGTTGATCCAACTCATACATGATAGACGGTAGTCTGGGCGAAAAGGTTGATCTAGGTTCTCTTATCGATGGGGAAACTACTTCTCAAAAACTTAGTGGAGCTTCTTGACTCAAGGATTCAAATCTATTGACTGATATAACTAGATTCTTGGACATTTTTGGTAAAGATGACAAAGAAGGAATATCCACTAGTGGAGATGTTTCCACAATTTGCTTTGCCTTCTTTTGCACTACTTTCCATTTTTCTTCTTGATTTGGGAGGATTGACGTTGTGCTCCCTTCTTTCTTACAATATTTGGCAAAGTGGCCATAAGCATGGCATAATTTGCACTTAAAGGGTGACTCATAGTCTAACTTCTGAAAGTGGCTCTGATTGTCTAGAACTGGATGAATAGCTTTAGGAAGTCCCTTCTCCAGGTCAAATTCCACACAGATTCTTGCACACTGAAACATTCCTTGCTTAGGCTCATGCTAATCTATATATTTTCCCAATTTATTTCCAATAACTTTTAAATAGTCGTCCCCCCAACAATGGAGAGGGTGGTGAGTAAGTCTTACCCATATAGGAACAACAAAAGGAACACTTGAGTTTGGATCAAAATCCGGGGTCCAACTATTTATATACATACCTCTGTTACTAAAAAAATACGGTCCACTCCTAAAAATCAGATCTCTATCCTCTTTGAATTCAAACAGGAAAGCTTAGCAACTCCTGCCACACAAATAATGAGTTATTCTTCCCCGAATTAGGGATATCCAATTTTTATGCAACCAAATCTCCATTGACCTTGGTGATGGCCAAATTCCAGTGAATTGACCTATCAAACCTCTTTCCAACATTGCTAGATCCTTTTGTGTAGCCACAGAGGAAGGCATAACAACTTATGGTATATTCGTTTTTGTAATGAAGTGAGTTGCTTCCTGACGGCCTCCTAGTTTATGCGTGTCTGAAATGAGTGTTTGTAAAGCAATTTCATTGGGGTGTGGGGGTGGTCGAATTGCCACAGGGTTCTCCATTAATCACTTCAAACCCTATCAATCCTGGTACGTTTCTTGGAGATGTGTCTTATTCATTGTTGAGTTGTTATGAATTGTTATCCTTACGTATTAATGAGGTGTCATCTCTATTCTTATTCATTGTTGAGTTGTTAATGAGATCTAAATTTAGAGGTGGTCACATCCATGTACTATATATTGATATCACTGGATGAATATATAGTGTTGAAAATGGCTTAAACCTTTTTTGCCCTATTCTTATTCATTGTTGAGTTGTAAATGAGATCTAAATTTAGAGGTGGTCATATCCATGTACTATATATTGATATCATTGGATGAATATATAGTGTTGAAAATGGCTTAAGCCTTTTCTGCGAAGTTTATATATGGTATTCTATTTTTTAACTTATCAAATTTGTTTAAGCTAAGTTCACGGAATAAAAGTTCAAAATTTCAATTCTACTATCTACCCTTACTATTTGACAAAAAAATTCAATTCCACCTTTATATATTCAATAAGTATAAGACCTTAGACACTATCTTAACAAAAAGACTACTACTTTCTAAAACATAACCTTATGAATAAAAACTAAATATGGTGAGGCCCATTGTGGGCTTCCATGTCGGTATCGGACTTTGATGATTTAATAGCAGAGGAATTCTTTATGGTTTGGTTGGTTGGTTGCTATCATTGCCATCTTCATTGTACTTTAGAATGTTTTCTTAGACTAAAGCAATTTTACAAGTAGGATAAACTTGTGACTTATTTCCTTCTTTCACATCTCCAACTCCTCAATGATGGTCTGCAACATATTAACTTCATCTGTAATCTCTTCAGTTTTTTGAGAGTTGTTTCTTGGATTGGTTCCACACTGCGTCTCCTAACTTTACATTGTCTCAATCTGTTAAGTAAGCCTCAATAACTACATATTCATTTATTATACTTCCAAATTATTGTTTCTCTCTTGGTCCTTCCTCCAACCTTGCCATCTTCTTGAAAACAAAGAAAAGCAATTGTGCATTTCACACCTCCTAACCCCATGACACAACGCTGAATCACATGTCGCACAATACCCAAGGCAACCATGAGGATTTGCCATATCATTTGTGCAATAAACCAAATACAAATTGCTTGCTTGTGTCGCACAATACCCAAGGCAACCATGAGGATTTGCCAGATCATTTGTGCAATAAACCAAATACAAATTGCTTGCTTGTGCAAATTACCCAATCGCAATTACTTTTCCAAAAAAGCACCCCTAAAACAAATTAAATTCTGTTTGTCGAGAGAACTCCAATTTGACTAAAAAACCCAATGAACAAAGAAGCTAGTTTATGCAATTAAACTTTTCAACAAATCACAGTGAATAGGGGATAAGTGCATTTTGTTTAAGCTCCAACTTTTATCGTGAATAGGGGATAACTGCATTTTGTTTAAGCTCCAACTTTTATCGTTGTTTAAACTCCAAATTAAGGTGTTAATATTTTTAGTCATTCTAATGTATCAACATTAGATTTTGTATAAATAATTTGTCGTTCTAGATTTAAGATCGGCAAGTAAGAGATTTGATGGTGAATATAACGATTAGATAGGCAAATATTTAATATCTAATAATATATATACAGTTGTATATATTCAATGATATATATATGCAGCTGTTTTATAGGCTAGACTCTCAAGACTCAATGCATTATCCGGCCTGGCACGGTCAGGTGCACCCGTACTGATCTTTGATGATAGGCTGATGGCTAGTCGCGACGCTTCTTTCTGGCGCCCAGCTCTTGCCATGTATCCATGCACAGTGGCACTGAAGCAGAATATGATGAATATTGTATTAATAATAAACCAGAACGAAAATGATGTAAATTTTACGCGTGGCAATGAAGAAATGCCGAAATTGGTATTGGTATCGAAATATAATTAAAGAAAAAAATCCAACTTCCATCGTAATATGTAAATTGCCATGAGCATATTCGAATTCCAAAAGTAGAGTTCTGAGTAGAAGAGTGTTTCTTATTTGGCTCTCGGCTTTGCACAGAATGTTGAGTTCAGCGAAGGCCAGCGCGCTCAAGCCCCCTCCTAGTTTTCACAGCTCCATATTCAGAGTAGAGGGCTCGCAACCTCTTGCTCACTTGGCGGCCTTCAAAGGCTTGTTCTTCAACCCTTCCAACTATGGCGGATCCACGAGATTATCAGTATCATGCAGCACTCTCAAGAACATATTTGGCGGAGCCGGTGGCTCCAAACCGGCAAAGACGGAGAAGAAACCCCGTAAAGCCTCTCTTCCACTGCCTGCAACCGTAACCATCGACAACGAATCTTCGGGCGAAAACACGATCCTCATTATCACGGCAGAGAACAGAACGGCTATGCTTCAGATAATCACCAGGGTTCTCAGAGCCATGGGGGTTCAAATTTCGAAGGCGAATGTAAATTTGGACAAAGGGTCCCTTGTCGAGAAAGTTTTCGTGACCGATTCTAAGGGCAGTAAAATAAATGATCCACAGAGCTTGGAAAATATTCAGCAAGCTCTCAGGGAAGCCTTGAATGAGCCCATCAGGGTGTTGGATCCCAAGACGAGAGGGTTAGTTATAAAGCCGGATCTTGATTTCGAAAGTTCTGATCAAGTCAAGACCAGGGCGGAGGTGCTGTTCAATTTGATGGACCAGTATTTGAAAAATGATGTCGTAAGCATTCAGAAGGATGTCTTGAACCATGTCGAGTATACAGTTGCGAGCTCGCGGTTCGATTTTAGCGACTTTGAAGCGTACCAGGTATGGTGCTTTGCTGATCCTTCTAACTTAACATGCGCATAAAAATTAAGGAATTTATAGTCCGGAGTATAGTAGACTAAATAATTTTGTGGATTGTCCTTTTATTATTATACTAAATACTCGCTTCCCTTTTCTAGTATGACCAACTGGTCAGACGAGCTGTAGAGGTCCAGAGCATGCGGGGATTTGAGCGTTGGTTTATTTTATTAAGAACAAAACATTAATGTTTCCTAGTTAGTCTAATCCAAGAATCTCTTTTCCGGTCTAACTCCAGTACTTGTGCAGGCCCGTGGTTCGGGAAAGCAAGGGGGTTCGTTAATTTGCAAAATTGAAGAAATCAAATTGTTGTGAGTGTGCAGAAAAGGTGGTAAAAATAGAAAATAGTTAAAATTTTGGTCCTGAATGAGTTTGTGGCTCACCGTTGAAACGAAACCCACAAATGATTTATTTTAGCTTAGATTGATTAATTATAATAAAAGAAATCAAATAAAAGGGTTAGAGACAGTCATGCCACAAGAATTGACACGGACTCAAATACCTCGGGGGAATGGGGTGTGGGCACCCGGTAGCCCACTTGCTTCTCTTTATTCTTAGATTTTTTACAATGATTTGGAGAAGTGCCTTTGGTCCTTATAAACTGAGATCCAAAGGCTTACAATAAGCTTAGAAAAATTAGCCGAATGAAGGGGGAAGAATCCGGGATGTTTCGGATGGCCCAAAAGTTCGAAATTTGGTCAGAGCTTACTCCTACCTGGTCGTAAAACGCTGCAAAACAGCCAGCTATTAGTGCTAAAAGATGCCCAAAAACACTTTTAAAGTGTCTTTGGATTGCCACCAAAAATATCTTAAGAACACACTAAGTTAATCTATGTTAAAATTCAACAAAAGTAACCAAGGAAAGCAAGCTTTACTTGGGATCTTAGCTTGCCTTTTGGGGCAGCCAATGAGATGCACTAATTTGCAAGATACAAACTTTAAGAATTACAAAACTATCTGATCTTTCAAACCTTAAATTTGACTGAAAACTGACTTGTAAAAGAAAAGATTGCTAGAACTAGATCTAGTTTGAAATGAAAACTTTTAAATAACTATGATCTAGAACATAAATCAGATCTATGTACGCTTTTACTTTAGGATCTAGATCTGAAAAACCTTGCTTGAAAAGTAACCAAGAAAAATTTTGTTTGAAGGGAGAAGGATAAGAAGAAAAGGGCTTGTAACTTGTTGCCAGAATGATCAACCAAGAGGTTTCGTGGTGGGATGCCGAGGGACTATGCCCTGAAGATGCTTGAAGATGAAAAGGAAACACACTAGATCCCATCCATGTCCAAGCTAGAATACCTGTAATCTAACCAAAAACTTGCAAAACAACCCGTGAGATCTGGTAACATATATGAAAAGAGACTAAATGATACGAATATAAACTTATAGAACGTATCCGATCTATATCTCTAAGCATACATATATAAAAGAAACAAGCAAGTAATCTTACTTACATACTCCTTTCCTATCAACTGATAACAACCCTTCCGAGGCCAGATTCACAAAGCAAGATAAGCAAGAAAATGATGACATAGGTTGCCTCAATAAACCGATGACAATCTCGACCCACACATAAATGCACCACACCATTAGCCTCCAAAGCTTTATTTTATTCCAAGCAAAATAAAAATGCATTAGTATTGCAATAGGCAAGCCTTTCTCTACCAAGCTCTAACTAGCTTGAATGAGATGAGAGAGCTTGCTTAAATAGGAATTTGTACCTAAGGGGGGCGCATTTCTTCACAACTAGTTAACTTGGGCGAATGAGGAGTGAAGAGGGAGTAATCCCTTGAAAGATGGAACAAGATTGGAGTTGATCTCTAGAGGAATGCGCCACCTCTCATGAGGTAGGCGCATCCTCTCCTTGGGATTTCCATCCTCCATTAGATCCGTGCCACCTCACTAAAGGAGATGTGCCCCCTCTAAGTGAAGGCTTAACTCACCCTTCTAATCCTTGATTGGATTTTGATGCCGATTTACTAGACTGATCCCCAAACAACTCAATATTCTATTGCCAATTAACTGCCACCTTCTAGACATGCTCCCTTAATCAGTGGGATTTGGTCTTTTTCCTTTATTATGTCTTTTTTGGCCAATTAAATCTCTTTTTGGCCTTTTTCGAGATAATTTCAATTTTCATGAGAAATAATTGAAATTTTTCTCTCAAAAGTGGGTTTAAGGATTAAGTGGGTGCTCTGAGTTAGAAAACAAGCACCCCCATGGCAAATTCCAACCCCTAACCACTTTTTTATGTCTTTTACAATTTTTTAATTAAAACATTATAAATTCTTCATTTTACGAAAAAGTATTTTTTGCGGAAATAAAAAATAAACTTTGGGGGACCTAGCACATGTTCAAATGACTCAAAAATAGTGTTTAACATGGTAATATACATTGACACCTAGACCTTAATAACCTCCTAAGGCCTAACCACCAAGACGAGCATTCCAACTTTGGAGGAGCAGGTGAAAAACTCGAAAATTATACCTCGCTAAAAAACAAAGTATAATTAACAAGGAAAAAACACCTTGGAATATTTGGATTGATGTTTAAGTCTTAGGAAAGCCAAGTCTTTTACAAAAATTCGTCATGTTATGACACTTTATTACAAGGGCATGACCATGTGAAAAAAACGAAAAAAGGGCCATGAAAGGCCTAATGGACTTCAGAACATTAAGGACGAACATATGATATGTTCAAACTTTGCCCGCTTTCTTGAAATTCCAACTAAGTACAACTTAGTTGGTAACAACAAGTAGGGCCAACTCTTTGCCTAAGCCTCTGTAACTCCCCTAGAATAAAAGAAGAGGGGATCTTCTGAAAAGTAACTCTACAGTGATATGCTTCCACATAAATCCAATAGCAAGCTACTATACTGAATGCTATGTACTTCCATTTTTCCCTGTGTTCAATATGACCCTATAAATAATAAAAAGGTTTTGAAATATTATTTCTGGAATGCCTAACAAATTTTGCAATAATTAATAAAAATTTGCAATGGAGCAAGTAGTTAGATGTATCTTGGATTATTTTTCATGAACTAGTTGCTTTGATGTGTTATTGAAACCTACTTTTGATGTCAAGAAATAGTCTTTCTATTGGACACATCTGTGCTTGAACTTCCAACTCTAACTACCACCCTTTAGCACTAAGGGTTTATTGCTTGTGTTTATATCTCATGAAACCTTTGGATGTGATATTTATTCATAGTTCTTATTCGAGATTTTCTTTGAATTACTTAGCTATAGTTGTTTTTGAGTTTCTTTGTGCATTAGGGTTTGTTCCCACCAACTTTGGATTAAGCTTGACCGTTACATCCCCACGTGAGGAGAGGATTTGTTAGCTATGCCATCTTTTAGGGTATGGGATATGATGAGCATTTCATCTTTAAGTGTGAAGAGTTTGAAGAAAGAAATACCAAACATAATCTAAAATACAACAAATGACAATGGCTCACACACATAGTACATAGGAATTTACCCCGGAAACCCTTAACTAGGAAAACCAGCCTACCTGAGAGTTTTTCCTCTCTCTATCTCATTGTATTATCTTCACAGTTTACAATACAATTATAGAATCCAAAACCCTAATCCTTTAACTTTGATTAGATTACAAGTACAACCATAATTCCTTAACCGGAATTAGTTTACAATGGGCCAAATTAGTTTATCTCCTTTTTTGGCCTAATTTTTATCTTGGTGGTGTTAAGCAATGTGTAGATCATTCAGT
Organism: Larix kaempferi; assembly: GCA_027924585.1. NCBI lineage: Eukaryota > Viridiplantae > Streptophyta > Pinopsida > Pinales > Pinaceae > Larix > Larix kaempferi. The sequence continues at coordinate 2,373,623 of BSBM01000147.1, forward strand.
CACTGACACAATAGGGACATGATCGATGAGACCTTGCATTGTGACTTGTTATAAGGCTGGTTGAGTTATCACGTGATCACAGAGGATTACCTTCCCTCAGCATGGAACTGCTTGATGTCCTAACCTGGGTCATGCCCCTATCCGAGATTCTTTCTTTCAGCCTTGAGTGTTAGGAGAATCTTTCCTTGTGGAACTCGAGCTCCTGCTAGGGTCACCTTGCCTTGGATTTTCTCTTGTTGACATCATTAGAGAATGTATTGGTGCCTTCTCGACGATAGATGTGGCAATGAATACTTCCTCCATGCTTGTCACTTCCTCATCCAAACCTGATGACATTTTGTAGAGCTTTCTTTCTATCTTCTGCTATTGTGTTTTTCATTCGGAGTAGCCTAGTACACTCCCACCAAGTATCATTAGTGAATGTACTTCAGAGTCTCAATAGCCTACCTTTTGGTCATTTGTTGCACATTAATAAAATTATCTTATCTTATATGTGCGAGTGCATCAATGAATAAATTAACCAGGAATAAATTGGCTCGTTTTTTCTCTTTCAATTTTCTTGTTGGGTGCATAGATACTTTGCAGAACCCACTTATCATACCCTCTTTTTTTGATGCCATTCTGTCAATTGGAATGCTGCTATTGTGTAGGTAGTTAACAACCCCTCTATTTTTTGAACTTATACGTGTCTAGACTCTAGGCCATGTATAGTGCCATATAATACATAACCATTTTGCGATTGGGCATATGGGTTAAGATAGTTGTATGTAACGGAAAATATTGAGCTTCAGTATTCAATTTAATACCAATGCATTCAACTTATTGTTTTAACAATGTTGTCAGTCTACTTGCATACTGTTGAAGCTCATCCTTGCTTTACTTCTTTTAGTATTATATGAACGTGAAGCTGTCGCAAGGGGGAACTGATAACCTGAAATGGAAGTTTTGCAGGCCACAGCACATAGTGTACGGGACCGTTTGATTGAAAGTTGGAATGACACTCACCAGTATTTCAGGGAAAAAGATCCAAAGCGGTTGTTTTTCCTTTCCCTTGAGTTTCTTATGGGTAAGTAGATGAACTATTGCATTTTAAAGTACTACTGTGAAAAGCATAAAGTACTAGAGAATCCCAGCAAACAAATACATGTTTTGAAAGGCTGAAATAACAATTGCACCATTTCCATGCTGGACATTTCAATGTAAATTATAGCTTTAGATGCTCCAAGTGTATCATTCTGTGAGAATCCTTTGAGAACACCATTTAATGTTTATGTGCACACATATCCTCTTGATCCATTTGCAGAAGGCTAATTTCTCTGTCTAAAAGGTATTAAGGATATCGATATACCTTTTCAGTTTATTACTGTTATATAATTTAATGTCTGTAGAAGTGTTTCATCATCAAACTGAATATAGTACTAACATGCAATGAGAGAGCCAAGGAGGGGATTGTGGAAGTCTGCTGTATTGTGAATTTTTCTCAGCACCAGCGAACAAAAAGAAGAGTAAATTAACATCCTCAAGTAACCTAGAACTGTAAAATGAACTGGAAATCATAGCAAGCATAAAGAAAGCAAGGGAGCGTGGATTGCATCTCCACCCTAGTTTAATCCAAAAGATTAAGTCATAAAAAAGCAGGAAGATAAGTAAGAGTGAACTAACGGGAGGTGAATTCATTATCCCGATCACTATAAGACCTCCCATAATTTGTCAAAGAGATTCATTTGAAGACATAAAATAAACGTGCAAGTGGAGTATGGTTGCGCCTTGTTATGATGGTGCTAGCACCAACGCGCCTGTAGAGGTACCCCAGGGAGAGGGTGTCTTTTTTCTAACCAGGAGGGGTGTTTAGCCAGCTTATTCTGATGTGGGGTTATGGCCAAACCCTCTGGTTTCTCTTATGGAAGTACTATGGCTTAATGACATCGCTGACTGCCTCATGAAAGGGTTTGAAACCCTGAGGTTGCTGTCCGGGGCTTCCAGGGGTGGGTCGCTGGGTCACATGACCCCGACCTTGTTTTATCACTCTAGCAGCAGTTGCTTCAGCACTGAGACATGCTCTTATCTTCCAGAGCACCTCCAACACCCTCCTGGCCTCTCCAGTCCAGCAACTCCCTCTCTCTGGGGCCTCCTTCAGAGGATGACGTTATCCTCCTTGGCAGACTGTTTGCTTGCTAAATGGGGGGGGCGTTGAGGGTTTTCATCACTGTTGGGGTTAGTTGGGGCATAATGACCCCCCCCCCCCCCTGTACAGTCTGGCCTTTTGTTTTGTCAAATTTGGCCTTGTTTAGCATATTTTAGCCACCTAGGGGGTAAAATGCCCCAGATAGTCTACAATAGGCCATCTTTAGATTATTTTATATTATATTTTTAAGTTGACATTTTTAAATATTAAATTGACCTTATTTTGTGTAAAGTGAGTGTGAGATCATATAAATAAGATCTCCTCACTTCATTTTTAGACATCAACTTTTGGGATAAGATCATTATGTCTGCTATTTGCCCTAACTAGGGCTCTTTGAAGGAAGGCTCTCCTTGATGAAGGATATTTTGCAAGTTTGAAGCATTTCTTGGAAGTTTTTCTTTTGTTCATGCCATTGCTAAGGTGAAGCTAGAGTTGTTTGCTTAACACATGCACTTGGAGGTATCTATACTTTTTTGTTTGATGTCTCTATGTCAAATGTATGAAAGTGATGCTTGTTAGGGTTGAATGGAAGCCATTATTGCTTCATTTTGTCTTGATTTGCATTTCATTTTCGTCATTGGCCACCCTATCATCCAAGCTTGAGCTTTAGGTCTTCAAGTCTTGCTAAAACTAGGCTTCCTTGATGAATCCTAGAGATTATTGAGGTTAGCCCTAGTTGCCAAGCTTGTCAAGTACCATCTCAAGGAGAGTATCTCCTCTCATTGATGCCCTAGGGTTTGGTAGGTAGCTTTCTTTTGATGCCCTAGTTGTTCAACTACTTTTTAACCTAAAATCTGAGTTTTGTACATTTGTAATTATTATTTAGGGTTAAAATTTTGCATTTTCATGGTAGAATTAGGGTTAGAATTAGGTCTGCAATTTTATGATAAAAACCCTAAAAATCTAATTTTTTTTTTTTGCATTTTTGGCCTCCCTAAAATTTTGGCCACTAAAATTTCGGCCCCAAAATTTCGGGCCTTATAATTTCGGCCTTATAATTTCGGCCCCTAAAATTTTGGGCCATATAATTTCGGCCCACCTCTTCTCTGCTGCTATAGATCATTCAAGCTGTGTTTGCATACAGACCTAGTTCACTTTATCAAATTGAAGCACTTTTGATCTATTGAATATAAATGCTTATGAATGATTAGTTAATCATTGATGTAAAAGTGTTTAGGTCATCTATCAAATTGATGTTGATTATTGGTTGAATAACAAACATTGGTGAAAGGAAATCAATTGAATACATGACATTGACACATATCATTTACATGTTTTGTTAGTGAACGACATTGAAAGACTATCACTTAATGTATGTTTGGTTATTGGTTAGTGTATTGGCAATATAGTCTTTTGATCCAATATTGATTATCTTGATATACGTGTATGTATTCTTACATTTCTTTGGTTCATTGACTGAAGTTGACTCCATTAGGCACTGGTCTAACTAACACTTGCATATAAAATATAGTTTGTGGTTGTCTCAGTGTCTTTACAGGATTCCACGAGGATACTTCTCCTTGGAGGTTTTGACTTCCGAAGAAGTTAGAATAGTGACCGAGGTGACATTGGGTCACTATTCTTAGTTTTGCTTACTGGGAATTAGCCCTGCTAATTTGCCTGGTAACACGCCCTACATCATGTTTTGATTGCTGTGGTTCTTTTCGCTGATGATGTGGTCCTTTTAAGTTTTTGGATTCCACTCACCTCTTCTTCCCACCTTATCTCAGAATCCCAGATTCTCAGATCGGCCTTGCTGCTAAGGTGAGTTGGCATGTGAGCTAGGACACAGAGGTGAGTCGGCTGCATCAAGTTTGTGAACCCATGACTGAGGTGAGTTGATTTGTGAGGTTCTCTATTGATCCCTTTTTGTTAAAGGCTTCCTGATCTAATTGATGTTGACTTGGGATAAAAAACTGAAGGTTCTTAAGCTCATGTCGGCCCTCAACAACTTGTGAAAACTATTAATAACTTTGCAGGATTACTTCATCTTGTACCACAGGTGTATTTTCTACATTTTTGTCTAGATTTGGACCTAGGGATCGTGCTTGGGTTTTTTTATTTTAAAGTAGTTGAGCTTGGGCTCTCTTACAGTGTGTTACCCCTCGTGCATGAGGCTTGCACTTGTGATTTTCATCACAACACTGTGATTTTTTTTGGTCACAGGGATCGAGATTGCAGGATCACATTGCTAGATGATTTGATGGGTAGGGGGAGCATTTGTGTTCTGACTTAGAGATGCTGCTTCCTTATGGTTAAATTGATGTTATGATGGTTGCCAGTAAGTGGGATGAGATGTTCTAGTGTGCTAATGGTGGTCTAATTGATGAGTTAGCATGTGCCTACTGGTTAAAACACTTGATGATGTGATGCGCTCCCCTCTTTGGTAGTGTTAGCATGTTTGGAGTGTTTGGGTTAACAATTATTTAACACTCAATTCATTTTATGGAGTGGGAACCCATCAACTCAGGGTCCTGTTATCAGTTATTTTGTACAATAGCTGAGTTTCTTATGAGCCGCTAGTTTCATGAACATGATTCATGTTCATCATTAACATTTAGAAGTTTAGAAGTCATTTTCAGGGCAATTTTGCCCCATTTGTAATAATTGCATGTTCATACCCCCATGGAGAAAATGTAAAAAGTTGGTCTAAACGGGGTCCTTTTATAAAAGACTCGGCTATTCGTAGGTTTAGCCATTTGGGGGATACTCTAGAGTGTTTTTTCCTTAGGAATTATGCGCTACTCATCAGTGGCGTATAATCCCTGAGTTTTTCACTCAAACCTCCAAAGTTGGAGTATTTCCCATGGTGGTCAAAACCTAAGGTGGTTATTAGAGTCTTGTGTCTAGGATTTTTTACGTGTTAGCCATCTCGATTGAGTTGTATGAACATGCACTAGGTCCCCTAGGAGTTTTGTTGGATTCCGAGAAGATTAATTTTTTCCATAAATTAGACCATTTTTTAATGGTTTAATTAAAAAATTTCAAAAAATGATAAAAACCTCATCCGGAGGCGGAATTTGGCGTGGGGAGGCTCGTTTTGACGCTCAGAGCGTCCTCTTTACCCTAGCGCCCTCATTTCTCGGATTCTGGGCAATTATGTCACCGTTGGGGGAGTTTTGGCTAAAAATGCATCATTTTGGCATTTAATTGCTAAAAAATGATAGTATGCACCATGGACCAAAAATCCAAGTAAATAAAAAATCATTATATTAAACTTTGGAAAGGGTGGAATATGGTTTATCAAAGGTGTACGACCACATGAGGAATAAAGCATATGTTGAAAAAGTCAAAATTGAAAAATTGGATTATTTTTAAATGTGTACGGATTCCTCCTTCACGTTAGGAACTCCCTCCCCATGCGAGTGGCTCCAAAGTGTGGTGGGTGACCACTCACAAATATTAAAGCACATGCTAAGAAGTGAAACTTTGGATATAATGATATATGGTTTAAAAGTGAGGATGACGTGAGTATTGTTCACGTGGGCATCTTCACGTGGACGATTTCCATTGTTTGAAGGCTGGGCGATGTAATTGGGTGGGCTTTGGTTCCCAAGGAGAGGGTTGCCACATCCCCACTCACACCAACCACAAGGTTGAGTCATGCATTATCTATCAAACTCCGAGCTATCTCATGGATTAGTTCACGCATTCTCCTTTGGCTCACGTATTTTCCATGTGGCATTCACGCATTGTAATGGTGGAGATCACGAAGAGGGAATGGGGGGCACCTTGCCAAGGTGGAGGCCACCTCCCCATTCACCTACCAAGAGATCGGGTTTTGTTGTTGGAGTTTCACTCCAAGCTATTGCTAGATTTGAATTTTGACTTTATGTCTATTTGCCATTCGGCTCCTCTCTTTGCCAAGTTCGATTAGGGTATTGGCACTTGACTTTTTTATAAATGAGAGGCCTTTTGGCTCTCATATCATGGATCTTTTAGCAAAGAAACTCTGGAGGATTTTTGTAATCTGTTTAAGTATTGAATAAAGTTGAGACTTTGGAGGTCAATGTGGAGGCTCTTGGTGGCCATACTTCATCTTGTAACAAGGTGATATCGTGTTTTGCTTATGTACTTTGGATTTTTGAGTTATAGATTTATAATTCAAGAGGGCTAACAATCTAGCACAAGTAACTATAAATCTATGCTTTTCTCTTGAGTATGTTGGTTTTGCAGGTATTTTCCCAAAGTGCAAGGTTCTTTGTTGGTTTCACTTTCACTCTGCAGGTTGCCAAAGAAGTTTAACTTTATAAAATCAAGAAACAAGGAGTTCTTGCTTCCTCCATCAAGCATTCAAACAAAGTTTTCAATTGGTTATTGGTTACCGGATCTGCCACTCTGAGCTGTGGAAACCTAAAACTTCTATTTCTCTCCAAGCTTAGAGCCTTGTCAAGCTTACCTTTGCTTGTGGTTTGCCTTGACATTTTGCCGTCTCCCTTAGCTTTTATCTCCTCCTTGGTTTCGTCTCCCCTCTCTTTCTCCCCTCCTTCCATTCGTCCCTCCTCTTCCATCTCCTCTCGTCTTGCCTTCCATTCTCCCTTTCGTCCACCTTGCAAAGACACAAACACAAAAACAAAAATTAAAACATAATCTTGTTAGTGTTAGATCTTAGTTCATACTTTAGAATTTACATTTTTCAATAGTTTAGTCTCATTTCAAAGTTCTAAGTTTTGCATTGTTTGTTAAAGTTTATAGTTTAGATCTCATTTGAAAGTATTTAAAATTTGCATTTAGGATTTGGCATCTAGAAAAGATCTTAGATTTGCACTTAGTTTCAAAGTTTTGATTTTCATTAACATCTAATGGGTGCATTGTTGAAGTTTGGTTAAGCTTGTGTAGGTTCTTTGAAGGAGAATAAATACTTATGAAGACAAGACTCAAAGAAGATCAAAATTATAACCAAGGAGAAGAATTGAACCAATAAGAGGATTATTTACACTCTCCTTTGTAAAAGCCATTAAGGGCTTATTAGTATTGTTTCCATAGCTATTTTATTTCTCTCAAAAGACCTCTCAAGGGTTTAATTCCCAAAGGCACTTGTAACTCAGTTAATAAAAAGGATAGGTGGGATAAGGCCTCCCACACTTTGTTTCTCCTTCCCCATTTGGGGAAGACCGTTTCATGCATGCTTTAGTTAGACTTGTATAATTTTCCTAGATTAAATTTCATTTTTTGTACTTCGAGTAATTTCCATTTCCAAGTCTTGACTTGAGTTAGCAACCTTGGGATTTCATCCCTAGGACCACATTATTTTGTGGTAGCTTTTCTATCCCCATTAGACTCCTTGTTGAAGTTCAGCTAGCTGGAAGGTCTCAAGGACTGGTGGTTCTAGTGGTCACCTTGTTCGGAGGTTGATCCCACCTTGTTGTTTATTTCTTGGTTGGTTAACTCAATTTGGCCTTGTTCTTTCTCTCGCATTTGATTTTTTCCTTTCATTCCTTGTTTACTTTGGAAAAAGTGCTTTTCTTTGCATGCAAACTGTCCCTATTTTAATAAAGAACAAAGCCTTTTGAACTTGCAGTAATCCAAGTCAAGAGCACTCTCTGTCGGAGAGCATAGTAAAGTTGCATTTTCTCTTGCATTAGGCATATAGAATAATTAAGTCTCTTGAACCTTGTCATAAGACAAAGTCAAGAGCACTCTCTGTCGGAGAGTTGAATTGTGTGCTCTAATAATTTTAAAACATTCCAACTCACACTCCCCCTTTAATAATTTATCTTGGTTGCTTTCTAACACCCGTATGCTCTGCCAACCTGAAAAGGTTGGGTTAGTACTCAGAAAGGTGTTAGATTTGATAATTTTTGATAACATAATAAAATTTTCACCCCCACAACCAATGAACCGGTGTTGCTTTATCGAGACATACTCAGGTAGTGGGCAAAGTTCCTAAACCTGGTGGGGCCGAAAATTACCGCTGTCTAGACATCAGAGTGGTTAATTCTTTAGACACCTACTCTTTGAAATCTGGGCGGTCCGTCTTACCATCAGAAGAGGAAGCCACTGAAAGTATACCTTTCCGGTCTTTTGATTTACCTTGTTGTTCTTAGCCTAATAATCAAGACCATTAAAACTTTTAATTTACCAAGATAATCTGCACAACGATCTCACGAACAGTTACTATCGAGACTTGCATTTCAGCATCCCCAAGCACTATACAATTTTTTGACTCCATAGGGCACTGGTCTAATTGTTACATTTTCATATATTCATATTGTTGGGCCATTTGTCCATTTAAATCATTTATCTGTGGATGCTATCTCATTTTCGCAAGTCTTTGATATACTGCTGATCTTGTAATCTTGTATCGCAACGTGGATTGCTTGTCATCTTGTGTTTATTTCTATAATTGTGGTCATTATCATTAAAAAACTCCTAAAAAAACACCCATCTGCATCACCATACACTTAAAACATTAAAACACATTGAGCCATAGTAAACTCTTTGTAGGGACTACCCCCCTTGGCTTCGTTAGGAGTTAGCCTAAACGGAGGAGTTGGGATTCAGGTGACAGTACCTGGCTCATCGCTTGCCCCCAAGGCCACACTTTCTCCACTTGTAGTGAGGGAACAACTTTCGAAAGATTTCTGCTGCTGGTGTGCATCTCGGCGGACAACAGGTCCTAAGTGTCAAGTGCTAATAATTTACTCCTTGGTATAATGGTTAGATTAAGGGTGCTTCACCATGGTTTTCCAAGGTTCTATTTTTGATTTATTAATCTTCATTAAGGTGGAGCGCCCTAGCACTTTGGATGCCAAAATGTGTATGGTTTGCACTATTGGACATCATTCTCAATGAGGGTGCCTAGCATACTTGCTCCTTATTCACATTGTCTAGATGTCAAAGTGGTTATTTCATGATGTGATGAGTTTGAAGGCTTCTCAGTTTGAATGCCCTAGGAGCAGGCCTGTTGGGAGTGGGGGGGCAGGAGTGGGAAGTGCAATTTTCAAAAGCTTTAGGGAGCGGAGCATTTTGGGGGCATTTTTTTTTATATAATACATAATTTAATATATTTTGATGCATATATATTAGAACAAACATGCGGGATGCTGAATGAGTTGTAGAAAACATGAAAACATAAATCTAACTATTGGATTAATGATGATCATTAAATCATCAATCATCTAGCAGCTATAACTTATAACATTGTCATCAAATGATCAATCATCAATTACAACATCAACCTTCAAGTTTCAACATATAACATTTTCCATCAACAAACTCCTACAACATATAGCATCAACCACGGAATGAAACAGAGCATTATATTCATTACCAAAGAGTTGTAAGATGCAATCAACAATTCAAACTTCAAAAGTAGGTTCAAAGTTTAAAGTTCAAACTGACCATCAAGAACATACCTAACCTATGCCCAAAATTGACCATCGAGAACAATGTTCTCCACCTCCTGAAATTTATGTCTATCAGACACAGATGCAACCCTGTCTTTCAAACCCTTCCATGAATCACTTGAGACCATACTAGTGGATGCCTCTTTTACCTTCAAAAGATGCCTGAAGGTGAGGTAGTGGCTAGCAAATATGGTCTTTGCAATTTTAAGTAGCTCTAACCTAGAGTGATTGCAAAAAATGTGGTGGGCCATGCCATGATTGGTAATAAGTTTTATCATTTTCTTCCCTCTCTTTCACAATGCACCATTCCATTTATGATTACGGTCGTTTCCATTGACGTGCCAGAAGCATGGGGTATGTTATTATCAAGAAAGTGGGCCATTGATTTGGGTGGTAGCCTACAAATGGATCTATCGTACATTACTATCCCAACAATGGAGTGTACTTTTGTGGTACTACATAGAGAACCGATGAGAAGATATCATGTGGAAGACCCAAAAGATCTAGAGAATGAAATAGTTTGTTTCCAAGATGATATTGGATCTTACATTGTCTCAACTACCTATGTTTCTCCTCAACAAGAGATCGATAAGTTTTGGATGATAAATTTCGACAGGGACAAACCTCGATTAGGTATGGGTGCAAGTATTGTATTAACTTCCCCATTTGGTGATACTTATCATTTTTCTTTTTGTTTAGAATTTGATGGTACTAATAATGTAGTTGAGTATGAAGCCCTTTTACATGGGCTTGAATTAGCTAAGAATTGTGGCATTAGGTTTTTGAAAATTATTGGAGACTTTGACCTAATTGTGATGCAAGTTAAAGAAAAGTTTGCTTGTAAGAATGAAAGATTGAAAAGATAGAAGGATGCAATACATTTGACCATTAAAATTTCAATGTGTTATCCTTAGAAGTGGTTCCCTGAGCTCATAATGAACAAGCCAATGCATTAGCAGTTTCCGCTTCCAGCCTATGTCCTTGTGAAGGCCTCCTAGAGAAAGGAAAGATGGAAATATTTTTTAGGCCTTCTGTGCCTAATAACTAGGGAAATTAGCAGGAAGTTGATCATGACAAACAAATATAGAGGTTTATGAACAACTTGGCAAAATTTTCAAACTACAAGGTTGACTAGGGTGACCAAGACTCACTGAGCAAAGAGAAAGACAATCCAGTTCCTCTTGAAAGAATTTAAATGGAGAAGATCTTTGACAGAAATGTTAAATACAAAGAGAAAAAGGAGGGAGTGCCTCAGAACCCAAGGCTCATTACAATCGGTAAAGGGCTCATCCCTTGGGAAAAGAAAGAATTTGAAAGTTTGATCTAAGAGTTTGAGGACATTTTTGCATGGCCTTACGATGATTTGAAGACTTATAATATGGAATCTGGATATCATTGAACATGCTATACCATTTAAAAAGGATGCCCGATTGTATAGGCAAAAGTTGAGACAAATAAATCCGAAATTGGCTCCGTTGGTCCAAAAGGAATTGTAGAAGATGGTAGAGGCCAAGATTATTGCTCTGATCAAATATTTAGAATGGCTCTCAAATCCGGTGGTTACCACAAGGAAAACATGTGAAATAAGGATTTGTGTGGATTTCAGGAACTTAAATGAGGTATCAGAGAAGGATAATTACCCTTTGCCTAACATGGAACATCTTCTACAAACAATCATGGGCTCTCAAATGTTATCATTTTTGGATAGATTCTTTGGTTTCAACCAAGTTGCGGTTAAAGAAGAAGACTGAGACCAGACAACATTCACTACCCTTTGGGGCACCTATGAGCAGTTAAGGATGCCTTTTGGTTTAATGAATGCCGAAGCTAGTTTTCAGAGGGCCATGGATTATGCTTTTAGGGACATTATGCAAAAGATTCGGGAAATCTATGAAGATGATCTTACAGTTTACTCCAAGAAAAGAGAGGGCCACCTCAATCATCTCCGATAAGTATTTGAACATTGCCACAAGTATGGTATCTCTCTATACCCTAAAATTTCAATTTTTGGAGTTTTAAAAGGTAATGTGCGTGGCCATATTGTTTGTAAGGATTGAGTAAAGGTAGATCCTAAAATGATTAAAGGTATAAAAGAAATTGCTTTGCCTAGAAATTTGACAACCTTGTAATCATTTTTTGGAAAGATTAACTTTATTCATAGATTCATTCGAAATTTTGCTGAGATTACTAAACCTTTGAATAAGTTGGTTAAGAAAGACATAATTTTCAAGTGGGATAAAGACTTCAAATGCTTTTGAAGACATCAAGAATGCTATTGTGCAAGCATCGATACTAATAAGTCGTGATTATTCCAAACCGTTTCAAATATTTTCTTTTGCTTCTATTGACACTATTGCAGGAGTTCTCCTACGAAGAATAAGCAAAACAAAGAGCAACCAATAACCTTTATGAGCAACGCCTTAAGGGATGTAGAGCTAGAATATCACGTCATGGAAAAAGAAGCTTATTCTTTGGTGATATCATTAAATCACTTCAGAATCTACATTGGGTATTCAAAGGTCATTGCCTGCATGTCTAATCTAGCAATGAAAGAAATGTTGAAGCAACAAGATAGTCTTGGCACCAAAGGAAAGTGGATCACCAAGATCAAAGAGTATGAATTGGAAATCAAACCTACCAAGTTGGTAAAAGGACAGGGTTTAGCCTAGTTGATGGCAGAAGGAAATGAGGAGAAGGGGCACCACCTCTGGTTTCAATAGTACTCTTAGATCTGGAAGAGTGTGAGTGGTATAAAGACATTACTTACTATCTTAAGAATCTCTCATGTTCTCCACACCTTCCAAAACATAGAAAAGAGCATTGAAGTTAAAGGCCCCAAAGTATTGTTTCATCAATGAAGGCTTAGGATGGAAAAGCCTCGATGGGTTTATTTTCAGATATGTTCACTCTCTAGAAGCAAATGAACTGGTGCATGAATTTCACAAAGGAGTATGTGGTGGTCACCATTTAGCTTCTACAACAACGCATAAGATCCTAACAGATGGATATTATTTGCCCACCATATTCTAGGATGTGCACAGGCTTGTAAGGAGATGTCAACCTTGTCAACTCTTCATAGGTAAACATAAGTTAGCTGCTCTACCATTGCAACCAATGGTAGTGGAAGCATCCTTCGAACAATGGGGCCTTGATTACATCGGCGAGTTCAAGGAAAATTCAAGCAATGTGCATAAATGGATCATGATAGCTACAAAATACTTTACAAAATTTGTTGAAGTTGTTCCTGTAAAGCAAGCTACACCAAAGGTTGTCATCGATTTTCTTGAAGATAAAATCATCACTAGATTTGGAGTTCCAACAAAGATTACTACAAACAATGCCCAAGCTTTTAGTATAGGTGACTTGTCTACTTTCTATTTTGATTATGGCATTGTGTTATCTCATGCTTCTAACTATTATTCGCAAGGAAACGACCTTGCCGAGTCAAGCAATAAGAATTTAATGACTATCATCAAAAAGATTGTGGGAGAAAACAAAAGAAGCCGGGATAGCAAATTAAAATATGCTTTATGAGCCAACAAAATAACAAGAAAGGAAGCAACTAGAAAGATCCCATTTGATCTAGTGTATGGAATGGAAGTAACATTGCCTATCCATTTGAAGATTTCGGTATAGAAAGTCCTGTAGCAACATGCCTCAAATCCAAATGCAGTCCAAAACATAATCAACCATTGATAGAGTTGGATGAAAATTGAAGAAGAGCATTCGATCACTTGGTACAACATCAAGAAAAGCCAAAAGATTAGTTTGACTAAAAAACACATTAGTAGAACTTTGAAAAAGGTGATATTGCCCTTATGTGGAACAAAAGAAATGAAAATCTAGGTAAACATGGTAAGTTTGGAAATCTTTGGTTGGGTCCTGTTATCACACCATAGTAGCAGGACTACTATTCTTGTACAGCAGATATCTGCATACTCCAGAGCTTCATTTATTCCAGAGCATGGCTATATATTATGGATCACTCATGATCAGAGCAGTATATTATTCAGATTTGTATATGACCTTGTGTCAAGGCTGAGCCTTGAGAGTTCAGATTGGATGACTGATGTGACCACTTATCCCATTACAGTTTCAGTTCAGTGCCTAGAGATATACTTCAGCAGTGTTTCAGATGATGCATGATGATTGCTATTATGATGATGTTGTATGATCTATGGATATGTTCTCACTGACAGTGGATTATTAGCTTGTTGATTTAGTCATGATTATAGCATGTGCTTGGTATATTATTTCTGATGTGGCAAACTATTTAAAATGAACTGTAAACCTTAAAATGGACAATTGCTTGCACTTTTAGGTCATCTAACAAAACTTACTGGTATTTCACCTTACATAGACATGGTCTTTCCCGACACCAGTTGTCTGCTAGTGTAGGCTCCATATCCATTTGTCTCCATCCATACATGACCTTCCTATTTGACTTTAAACCCTGACTTATCTCATTTGACTTTCTGATACTGAGGACTTCCCTATTTTTCTACCTCTGTGTTTGGACCGCATCCCTGTTTATTCAGTGTCTCGGCTCTGAGTTGGTGACAGAACTTGCCTTTGGTGAGTTGGATTGTAGGCCTTGGCTCGAACTCCCCCTAGTCATTTGAGATGTTGTTGGCTAAAACTGAAAGCTCATGTTCTACCTGTGGAAACTAAATAAATTCGCCCATGGAAACAAAAAAAGGGCAAGAGCAATGAAAAGCTAAAAATACTCCTCGAAGAGTATAAAGAAAGGTCCAAAAAGCAATAGTTCTTAAAAGCTTTATCTAAACAATTGCTGACCTTGTGAATATATAAAAAACATGCCCTGGATGCAAGCTGCAACTAGTTGTGCTTCTCAGCACATCTGAAATCCGAAGGGTTATGTAGGCCAAAAAGGCCATGGAAATAAATTGAATGATCCTAATGAACTTGGATCAACTTGATGTAGACATGATGCCTAAGTTGAATAAGCACTCTCTAAACAACTTATCCATTTGTGAGGCACAGCCATTCCCCGTGTTCTTTTGTCCAGCACAGAGTTTGTAGTTTCCCCCTTCTCCCAGTCCAAAGTATTTTTAAGTTAAGTTAGACAAGTCAAACCCTTGGCCCAACCTTGCTCCTAGCCTTCATCCTTCACTAGCAGTTTGACCATGTCCAATGGGTAAGTTTGTCATTTGAAATAGGGTGCAAGTAATTTTATATAATCACGGAATATATTAACTTGATTAATGCCACTGAATGGAATTTATACTTTGAGCTTAGCTATGAAGTGATTAAAGAAGCATTGTCTTAGTCTACTGATGTGATTTATCCTTGATTATATATATTCTTGGGATCCGTGATGATATGGACCATGTATGATGATTATTGGTGATGATTTATGGTCCCACATGTTTGATGATGATATCATATGATGGACATATGATACAGATGATGTTTGATCCAGTTCAGCAGGTTATTATTATTACAGATCAGCAGATTATACATTGTCCATATATGGTGGACCCTACAGCTGGCCCATTAGGGCAACCCAGGGTGTATGAGTACTCATTCCTAGTGGATTTGGGTCTTCTGGATCCATTGAGACACTTATCTTTCAGTTCCGGGCACTTCTGACAGTGATTGATGCAGTTTTACACTTGTTGACCAGATTTGGGGCTGATTTCCCAGCCTGAGCAGCAGGGGCCCCGAGAGGCCAGTTCACCTAGGGCGCTGATGATGGAGGGGGTGGTCCAGCCACTTGTTATTACCATTTATCCCCCCTCCCGGAGAGCCTGGTGGGCTCAGATGGACAGCGCTAGCACCCTGGGAGGCAGTTTTGGCACTTTCACAGTTCCCGAGGCAGTTAAAAAATGGGATAAAGTGGTCACTAAGGAAATCGATTTGGGCAATTGAGGCAAGGTTTTGGCATTTGGTTTTCACAGAGGTCTTCCAGGGTGGCATCACTACCTTCCAGCCAGTTTTCACCATGTGGGTATGCCCAGATTGATCACAGGAGGACATTTACTGCTTGACTGTCATGGATTCTGAGGACAGTTTTGGTCATTTTTATTATATTGGACATATTTTATTATTTTTATTGTGCCTTGGGGATGAGCTAGTAAGGATTAAAACCTCCTAGCCCCACCATGAGCTTATATTGTTATGTCCTAGTCACCATGAGGTGGATTTTGATGCTTATATTTTCTATTGTGGATGACGTCACCCCTTATTGTACCTTTTTAGTGGGGGCGCTATCATTATATGGGTGATCCATGTGATATATGGTTATGATTTATTGTTAGCCATTGATTAGATCTTGAGATCTTTTAATCTTAGCCACTCGTGTAAAAAGTGGTTAGGATTGTACTCTCTCCCCATCCTATTTAAGGAGGGAGCCTCTCATTGTAAAATTCATCTAGAGATTTTTGGCTCTTGGCTCTTGGAATAAAATTTCTATCTTTTGGAGTACATGCTTGGATTGGAGTGGATGTTGGTTGTTTCGATTGTAAATGCTATTGTCCATTGCACTGGAGGATCTATTGTAGCTATCTTGCGTATTTGCCATACTTTATTTGCAGGTTGAGAGGGCGACTTTGACAAGTGCGAATTGGTGGGGAGGCTTGCCCTTCAAGCTT
This sequence comes from Larix kaempferi, assembly GCA_027924585.1. NCBI lineage: Eukaryota > Viridiplantae > Streptophyta > Pinopsida > Pinales > Pinaceae > Larix > Larix kaempferi. The sequence continues at coordinate 2,389,771 of BSBM01000147.1, forward strand.
GGAAGAAGTCGTTTTGGGTTTGACAGGGAGTGGTTTTGCCTTTGTGTCAACTATTCTATGTTTTTCTCTCTCTTGCTTGCATCTACCTTCAATTTGTTAAACTAATTGATGCTTTGCTCCTTGGCTTGACAGGTTAGAAGGAATTACATGTGGCTTGGAAAAATCGATTTGGCAAGAGGGTTTCAACAATTCTTCATTTGATCTTTGGCAAAGTAATCCTCGTCTCAACTAGCATTCATCTCTTCATCCAGGTATGTCCCAAGAGGTATGATCTTCTCTTCCTTGAATCTTCCATAATTTCTAGATCACAAAAACCCTAATCAAATTAAAACCCTTGTTTTTGGTATTTCTTAGATCTACTTAGATCTAGCCCTCGATTTGAAAAGATATTGAAAACCCACCTCTATAGCATCCACCCCTAGTTGGATCTATAGTTTGGTGGTGATTGGCTAAGAATTGACCCATTTTCTAAGACAAAAGCTCTCCTTGACCTAAAGCGCACTTCCTTGAGGGAGGCTTGTTGGGCTAGATCTAGCACATGGGTATGTGAGATCCCGCTTGATTTGACAACTAGACACTTGATAACACATACCCATATCCTTACTTTGGTGAAAACTACCTTGTGGACATCTCTCCATGTTTTGAGGGGTTGAAACCCCCCTTTGACCTCATTGGTAACTTAAAACTTAGATCTACTAAGATCTACCCATTGGATTCACTTGAAACTTTGAACATGCATAGATCGGGGTATTAGCATCCCGGATCTACATTTTGGTGGCCATTGGACTTGGTTTGGTCCACCAAAACCACTTTTTGCCTCTCCTTGAGAAAGTCGCACCCCTTGGGAATTTTGAGTTGGACCACTTCTAGGAAGTGGGTGTTGGAGATTTTTGTGGTTTTGGATTGCTCATGCCTTGAAACCTAGGTCTAGACTATCCTTTTGTCCCGATCCACCTTGGGGATTGCATTCCTTGTTTTAAGGGATTGTGGTCCACTTTTGGTCATTACCTAAAAACCTAGATCTAGTAAAATCCAACCATTGGATCTCATCCAAACCACTTGACTTGGCTTCTAGGTGTCCCGATCTACACTTTGACATCCTTCTTGACCCCATTAGCCCATCCAACAAGGCACTAGTCCTTCTCCAAGCAAGGCGCACTTCTTGGGATTAGTGTCAAACCCTAGATCTAACACATGGGTAACCCTAGAACCAACTCTAACTTGTAGATCTAACCTAGATCTAGCCTATAGTACCATCTTCACACTTAGCTTCACCTTGTGGGCCCACTTAAAACCATTTCACACTTCCCAAGGCAATAAGACCCACTTGTGTAAACACATGGTACTATACTTAATAATCATACCCAATCAAGTGGCCTAAACCATACATAGGTTGAAACACTAACTATCCTTGTACCACCTTCAACCATGCCCTAAACATTTGGTCCACTTAGACTTGCATTGGTTTCCGTAACTCGTCATTCATTCACCTTTGAAACCTTTGCTCGGGTCCAATCAACTGCGATTGGGGTATAGGGTCTCCCCCTTGGTCTAGTTATACCTTGACCTAAAGCGAAGAGTGCCTCGGTTGACGTGACTCCCACATTGCATTGGGAACCGTGGCATCTCTTAGGTCACCTCTTTAGTTGCCTAACTCCTCTACCGTCCCGGATGGGATACCTTTAGGGGCAACTACAAGTTGTGTGATAACATTTTTGGCGCCGTTGCCGGGGAGGTAGGGGCCTACCTTGGTTCAACACATCTTTGTGTCTCACTACCTTTCTGCACTTCAAACGACATAATCTCTTGGTAGTAGAGTTTAAAATTCTACCTGGCGACTCCTAATCGTGACTCCGCTGAGAAGAGAACCCATAAAGAGATGTCTAATCAAAATAACATCTCTCCCGAAATGACCATGGAATTTATGACAAACATGTGTGAAATGGTCACCAACATTGCTACATATCTTAAGAATCAAGATGAAGATTTCAAAAGACGTGATCAACAAACCAAAGAGATGTTAAAATCCATCTGTAGCAATTCAATTCCTCCAAAGGCTAGTCCTCCCAAGACTCAGCAACCTAAAACGACTGACCCACAGCCTAGCAAGACAGTGCATCAACCTGTCCGAAGAATCTTGCCAAAAGCTCCAAAGCTTTCTCCTGAGGTCACCTCGAAGGGTAAAACTGTAACCAACACTAGCCAATCTCCTCCTGCAAACAAAAAGACAGATCAAGAAATAAAAATTGATCCTCCCCCTAAAACTAATGTTCCCAAAGCAACCCTTTGGAGAAAGTGTTACCAACTGAGTTGCACTACAGTTAGATTTCAGTGAGCCGCCAGTATTGCACATTTGCTTGTGCCTTTTTCAGTGTTCAGAAGTTCCAAGTTTGGCCTTTTCAGGGCCCATTTGTCAGTTTTTGTAGTACATGACTGTGCCCCACGGGGTTTGTAATAAGCGTACTAGCATGGTGGTCTTTGAGTGACTCGGTTCCCTAGGACTTGACAACCAAAGAAGGTATTCCAAGGAGTTTTTTCCCTTGTCGATTATGCCTTGCCTTTAGCCGAGTATAATCGATGAGGTTTTCTCCTGCTCCTCCAAAGCTGGAATGCCCAAAGTGGGGGTTAGGCCTTAGGGGATTATTAGAGCCCATTTTGTAACATGTATAAACATGCTAGGCGCTAGAATTTTATCGTTTTGTCATGTACTAGGTTCCCCTGAAGTTTCAGCCAGTTCCGACAAAAAATATTTTTTCGCATTTTTAAGCCATTTTTTAATGGTTTAATTAAAAAATTTCAAAAGGTGATAAAAGTCTTATCCGGAGTCGGAATTTGACGCAGTGATGCTCATTTTCAAGCTCAGAGCATCCTCTTTACCCCAGTACCCAGTTTTCCTACATTTCGGGTGACCGAAAACCCTCGTGGAGCAGTTTTGCCTATCAGAGCTTCAGATTGGCACTTTAATGCCAAAAATGCAACAAAATGCACTTTGGCCAAATGATTTATATATTTAAAAGGTGAATATTGGCACATGCCAAATGACTTGGAATAAGTCAAACAAAGGTGTACGACTATATTCCAAAGGCAAAACGTATGCATTAAATCCTTTTTTGTGGTTATGAGTATTAAATTAAAACCGTACGGCCTCCCCTCCTTCACGTGGGCCATCTTTCTTCACTCACGGCTGCTTCCTCAAATGACATGGCACAAGTTCGTTTTTGATAGGCTATGGCATTAAAGGTTTAAAGCATATGATATAATGTGCAAATTAAAAGATGAGAATTTGTATTATTTTAAAAACTGTACGACTCTTTCCTCACGTGGGCCATCCTTCACCCACGCATGAGCCATGTGACATGGCATATGATGTCATGGGGTTGATCGAATTGGAGATTAAAAACTTAAAGCACGTGTCTCATGTGAATTGGAAATCAAACTTTTAATTCACCAAAGAGAAGAGTCCGCCATCCACCTTCACGTGGGCCAGCCCCATCCTCACGGCTGTACGGATTTAGTTTTGGATAAGTTTTAAAGTATGGGTAGGTTACCTCTTATGAGGTGGCACAAAGCATATATGAGATACTAAAGAGAAAATACATCAGCCAACTCACCTCTCCAACGAATATGGAAACATCAATTTGCCTTCATTCTCCTCACGCGTGAGATGATTTCACAAGAGGGCAGCTTCCATTTTCATAAGCTTTTGTCCAAGTATGGTGGTGCATTGCCATTGGCCATTTGAGGTTGCTTGCTCTACAAACTAGGAGATTGTCTCCTTAGGGTTTTGCGCCCTAGCTAGGTTTCCATTTGCTATATATTGAGGAGCTTGGCTCCATTGTAAGGATCTGGAAGGTGGAACCTCTGCACATTTCTATTTGTAATATTTTTATTTTTTGAGTTAATAAAGAGAAGGCTTTGGAGGCTAATCTGATTTGGTGATTGTCTTGGATTGGATCCACATGCATGAATGAGGTAAACTGTACTTATGTTCCATTGATTAATATTGTTGGGATTGCATTTCTTGGGTAAAGAAGTTATCTTCTTATAGATCTGTAAGTAACTCTTTATAGGCTGCTTACATATGTAAATGATATCATGATGCAAAGAATGATGGTGTTTCTTGCTTGAAATTCATTTTTCTATTGTTTTATGGTTTATTGTTATACAAATGCTCTTAATCCCCTTGTTAGTTCTTGGTAGCTATTTACAGGTAGCCCAAGTTGGAGAGCACAAAGAACTTGCTTGATCTTGTCTTCATTTCAACATTGTCGATCGAAGTGTAGATCTTATCGGTGCATCAAGGAGTTTGACTCCATAACCCTTCTCTTCAAAAGCACTCAAACCCCATGGGTTCATCTTTCTAGATCTCCCTTTTTTAAATCTATCTCGGTTACTGTCCTATTTAAATCTAAATCTTGCTTCAAAGTTAATTTGATTAATAGATCAAAGCAAGTAGCAATCTAAAGAGTCTAATAGCTTCATTTTTTATTTAGTTCTAGGTTGCTAGCTAAGTTAGAAATTTTTGCAATTTTTTGTAGCAACGTCAAAGACACTTTTTAAGTGTTTCTTGGCATTTTTAAGACTAATTCAGTTCGCTGTTTTTTTTTGTCTTTTAGCAGGTCCGAGCTTTTTAAAGCTCAAAGTCTGAGATTCGGAGGTGTCCGTAGCCACCCAGGGAGCTAGTTTTACTTCCCTTACATCATTCTAACATTGTAAACTGACTTGTTCCCTAATGATAAAGGGCAAGCAGTATTTCTGTTAAGTTTCCAAGTTGTAATCAAAAAAATAAAAAGAGCACAGCAGGCAATTCCAGCGCCTGAACCCAATCCCCCCAGGGGGGATTCGCACCCTTGTTCATTTTTTTTATTTTTTCGTTTTAGATTAGTTTTCTTTCAAGCAGTAGTAATTAGATAACTCACTCAAGCACACAACGTCCTCCGAGGACCTGTTTATCTTTTTTATATGCTTTTGTGTTTTTTTCGAATTATTATCCTGTGCTTAAAATTTAATCCTAAAATTAACCCCCCTTGCTTTACGCTTGGGGTTTAGTATAGATTAATCATCCACTCATACCTATTTAATAAAACGAACAACGCCCCAAACTCGGAGTATGCTCTTGACCACTGCAGCTTAGTCGGAACAGTTGGCTCAATCAGAAACGGGTGCAAGGTAATTAGTGTTAATAGGATAATCCATCAGAATCCAATCCTAAGAACTCGGGAGGTTGCATGGACTGAATCCACAGAGTCAGCAGGTTCTTAAGCGGGTTCATCCTCACCTGGTTGGACACTTGGTAAGGTTGCTAGAGCACTCAGTTCGAAGTTTAGGTTTTCTTTTGGGCCAAACCAAGAATCAACCCACTCCTTAACTACTCATTTAATAATTATAAAATTTACCAACCGAGCCACTGCAATACTTTCACTGAGACTACACAAGCAACCCCACACAACAGTATTTACAAGCATTTTTACATTCTCGGCACTGGTCTTTAATTTTCTGTGTTTAAGTCAATCATAAATGTCGTGAATGCTTATTTACCTTATGTTGGGTTAGCTATTTGATTTAATTCATAAGCAGTGCTTTGTTGTTATAATTTTATCATCTCGTCATCTTTAACTCCTAGAATAGACTTTATCTTTTGTTATAGATTAAAAGCCTTAGATTATTTTTATAGGGACCACCCCCCTTGGCTTCGCTAGGAGTAAGCCTAGACGGAGGAGTCGAGTAATCAGGTGACAGCACTTGACTCTCACTTGCCCCCAAGGACACACCGAGCGGCTTGAAGGTTTCCTGCCGCGTCCCCCCCAGGTGTGTATTAGGCGGCAACATTTTGGCGCCGTTGCCGGGGATAAACCTTTCTATTCCCGGGTCACGACCTTTGTTTCTTTTTGCTTTTTTTTACTTTGTTTGATGTATCCTGTGAATATTTAAATTTTTACTCGGTCCATCTGGCGACTCCACTTTTAAACAATTCAACGAAGTATTCAACAAGAAGAAATTCGAAAGGATTATTCAATTTTATTCCTGAACCTGAAAAGGTATATAGAAGAAGATTGAATAAACAAAACTCTCGGAGAATACTCGAAAATCTTAGACTTGAGTCAATCTTAGATATTCACCATCTGTTTGAAGAGTCTAATCCACCAGAAGACATGGGAGATTTTTTTAGCCCTCTAGACTTTACTGCAATCGTAGGGTACCCTCATGTCGTAACTGAGAAGGCAATTGAAAAGTTGCCTTCATTTCAGGGTAACAACGCCATAAGTGCTAAGGCACATTTAAAGTCTTTTTCACAATGTTATAATAAATGGTGTCTTAACGCTAAACATGAAGATGTGCAGATGAAGCTGTTTGCACTATCCTTAGAAGAAGATGCCTTTGATTGGTTCTCAGACCTAGATGCTGGCAGTTTCAAAACATTCAAAGAATTTGAGAAGGGTTTCCTAGCCAAGTGGGGAGACAAGAAAGAAGATAGGTACCTGTTAGCATCCCTAAACAACATGAAGAAGAATGAGAATGAGACTATGGAAGAGTTCAACAAAAGATTCAACAATCTCATCTCAAGCTTGCATGCCGAGATTAAGCCTCCTGATGGCTCAATCCTCATACATTATATTGAATCTTTCAATGGAGAGATGAGATATCAACTTAGGGATAAAGAACCTGTTGATCTTAAGAAAGCCCAAGTTATAGCTGAAAAGATTGATAAGAACATGCAGTCATCCGGAAAGTCCAATCTTCCAGGTTTCACTAGAAGTACTACATCAAAACAATCAGACAACAAAGACAAGTCAGCATCAACAGATAGCAAGGACCTAGCAAAAGATCCTTTGAGAGAATTGACAGATGTAATCAAAGCTATGGAAGCCAATCATGCTGCACAAATGAATTCCATGCAAAACAGACTCATTGCTATGGAAAGAGAAAAATCTCACATGCCTCCCAATAGGTTTCCTCCTAGACAGAACAATGAATGGAAGCAAAAGTATCCATCCAACAATCAGAGGATCCCTAGTCAAATTGATTCAGCCAACATGGTTATGGAAGAGGTGCCCCCTTTCTGTAGGGCTTGTAACGAATTTCATGATGAGTCAACTTGTCCCAAGTTTAACTACATAAATGAACAAGGTCCTCCTGAAGTCCACAACTTTGTAGGGTATTCAAATACACCTGAGTATATCAATCATGTTGGTAAAACTCACACTTTGCCAAAGGATGTTTGGAAACAAGCTAAGGAAATGGCACAAGAAAAGGACAATGTTACAAAAATTTATGGAGAGAAACCTACACCTGAAGAGATCAAAGAATTAGCAAAGTTCAAAGGCTTCACCTATCAGAGAAGGAAGACTGCCATCCCCATCAAATCAGATCTGCATATTCCTAAGGTAACTCATCTTCCTTCCCCAGAACTAAATGTTGATGTAGTTAGCTGGCTAGCTGGTGCTAAAATGCTTGTTCCTGTAACTGAAGTAATTAAAATGCCAGGTCAAAAGGATAGATTGATAAAGTCTTTAGAAGCTAGTGGAAATATTGATGAAGCACCTACGGAAGTTATCTATGAAAAACCTAAGGAAAAGGTCCTAGAAAAAACTAAGGATAAAGTTCAGGAAAAACCTAAACAAGTCATTCCTGATGTTCCTAAGAAAATCAATGAAGATCTTCCTATTATACTACATAGTATAGATCCTCGTAAGGAAGAGCATCCTCCTTTCTATGTATCCTTAGTCGTCAACAACATGTTGCTCCATAACTGCATGCTAGATTCAGGTGCCACATCCAACGTCATAACTAAAAAAGTCATGGAACAATTGAACCTGAAAGTCACAAGACCTTATCAGAATGTGTGTGCAATGGATTCTAGAGAAATCGACACCATAGGCATTATCATGAACTTACCTGTTAAGTTAGCTGCATATCCTGATGTGAATTTGACTATGGATGTAGTTGTGATCGATGTCCCTAACATTTGGGGCATGTTGCTATCTAGAAAATGGGCTGCTTCCCTTGGTGGTTGCATACAGATGGATTGGACCTATGCCATGATCCCAGCTAATGAAGATGCTCATGTCAGGTTATATAGGGAAAAGGAAAGAAAATTTCATGTTGAAGACCCTAATGTGCTAGATAATGAGTATGTTCACGAGTCAGATGGTTCTGGGAACTATTCCATTTTTGCAAACACATTAGCTCCTATTAAAGAAAAGATTAAAGATGATAGAGTAAATGGGTTGTGGAGGATGAGTTTTGATGGTGCATTTTCCAGATCAGGAAAGGGTGCTGGAATTGTGATTACTTCTCCATCTCAACAGACTTTCAAGTTTGCTTTCAGACTTGAGTTTGATGCTTCAAACAATGTTGCAGAGTATGAAGCACTCTTGCAAGGCCTTGAAATAGCTAAAGATATGGGTATAAAAATTCTAAGTATAAAAGGAGATTCAGACTTAGTTATATGTCAAATCAAGAATACCTTTGCATGCAAGAATCAAAGGTTAAGGAAGTATAGGAATGCTTGTTGGGATACAATGGAATTGTTTGATGCCCTAAACATCACATCAGTACCTAGGGAAGAAAATCAGGAAGCAGACCAACTAGCAGTAGCAGCCTCAACCCTCCAACCGACTGAAGAGATAATCAATGGTGAAGGAAAATTTGAGATCAATTTTAGACCCTCCATCCCGGATAATGTAGATCATTGGCAGGTATTCAAAGATGACAAGCAAATCCTTAGATTTATACATAATGTCCAAGAGTTCACTGATTGTAAGATAGGCTATAAGGAAGAAAAGTATGACTACAAGGAAGATGAGGATCAACCTAGGAATGCCATACCTAAAAGTATAGTTGAATGGGAGCACATCTTTGACAGACAGGACAGGCATAAGCCAGAAAAGGAAATATTAAAGGCTGGAAATTACATAGAGATTAACATTGGGACTAAAACTGAACCTAAGCTAATCAAAATTGGTAAGGGTACAAGTGAAAAGGAAAGAAATGACCTTATAGCCCTAATTCGGGAATATCGGGATGTTTTTGCCTTTTCATATGATGAGCTCAAGTCATATCGGGAAGATGTTTTCCAACATACTATCCCTCTAAAAGGGGATGCCAAACCTTTTCGCCAGAAGTTGAGACAAATCAATCCCAAGGTGGCCCCCATAGTTTTGAAAGAGCTTCAGAAGATGCTAGCAGCTGGAATCATAGCCCCAACTAGACATTCCTCATGGTGTTCAAATCTGGTTGTTGTAAGAAAGAAAAATGGAAACCTAAGACTGTGCATTGACTTTAGAAACCTGAATTGGGCATGTTTAAAAGATAACTACCCTCTCCCCAATATGGAAACACTGCTTCAAAGAGTAACTGGTTCTGGAATGATGTCAATGTTGGATGGTTTTTCGGGGTATAACCAGGTAGTGGTCAGCAAAGAAGACAGGCATAAGACAACTTTTACCACCCCATGGGGTACTTTCGAGTATCTTAGAATGCCTTTTGGATTGCTCAATGCTGGGGCAACTTTCCAGAGATCCATGGATTATGCTTTCAATGAGCTAATCGGTAAGATCATAGAAATATATCAGGATGATCTCACAGTTTTTTCTAAAGAAAGAAGTGATCATGTTGGCCACCTAAGACAAATCTTTGAACGATGTCGAAAATTCGGCATATCTTTAAACCCAGCTAAGTCTGTCTTAGGTGTTGATGAGGGGAAGTTACTTGGTCACATCATCTCCAAAGATGGGGTCAAAATTGACCCAGAGAGGGTAGAAGCCATAAAGAAAGTTCCTTTGCCTTGTAATAAAACAGCTTTACAGTCATTCAACGGGCAAATCAACTTTATCAGACGTTTTATTCCCAACCTAGCAGAGTTAATGAAACCCATGCAGAGATTGCTTAAAAAGGACGCTAAGTTTGAATGGAATAAAGAGGGTAAAGAAGCTTTTAGTGGAATAAAGGATGCTATCTGTAGATCACCTGTCTTGATCAGTCCTGATTATTCCAAAGATTTTCAAATCTTTTCGTTTGCATCACCAGACACCATAGCCGGAGTTTTGTTGCAAAAGAATAAGGATGGCCAGGAGCAACCCATAGCCTTTATGAGTAGAGCCTTACAGAATTCTGAGCTTAAGTACACTATCATGGAAAAACAAGCATATGCCTTAGTTAAATCACTTAAGCATTTCAGAATGTATATCGGATACTCGAAAGTTATAGGGTATGTGCCTCATGCGGCGGTTAAGGACATTTTATCACAACAAGACTGTCTTGGTATAAGGGGTAAATGGGTCTCTAAGATCCAAGAATATGACTTAGAAATCAAACCCACCAAGTTAGTTAAAGGTCAGGGTTTAGCCCGCATGATGGCTGAAGGGAACGAGCAAGCCTTAGGGATGGTATGTCAGAACAATGAGTCAGTACAGGTCAGATCAGAAGAGCTTCAATGTCTTGAACAGGTTCCTTGGTATTCAGACATCATATATTTTCTAACCAACCTCACATGCCCAGATCATCTTATTGGCCATAAAAGAAGGGCCTTGAGGTTAAAAGCCACAAAGTTTTGTATCACCCAGGATGGGCTGGGATGGAAAAATCCAGATGGTCTAATTCTTAGATGCATCGATGAGCCAGAGTCCAAAAAACTCATGGCTGAGTTCCACTCTGGATTTTGTGGAGGACATTATGCGGCCAAGACAACAGCCCATAAAGTCCTTAGAGCAGGGTATTATTGGCCCACTTTGTTCTCAGATGTTCACAAGCATGTTAGAAGTTGCCAACAATGTCAACTCTTCACAGGAAAACAAAAGTTAGCGTCCTTGCCTCTTAAACCTGTAGTTGTTCAAGCCCCTTTCCAGCAATGGGGTCTTGATTTCATTGGTCAGTTTAAGGATAATTCTAGCAATGGTTATTCTTGGATCCTAACTGCCACAGATTATTTTACCAAGTGGGTGGAAGCAATCCCCACGAAAGCGGCAACCGAGAAAGTGATCATGGATTTTTTAGAAGATAAGATTATCACTAGATTCGGTGTGCCCGCTAGGATCACCACGGATAATGCTAAGGCATTCAGCTCAGCAGAAATGTCATCCTTTTGTTTCAAGTATGGTATCATCCTATCACATTCATCAAATTATTATCCCCAAGGTAATGGTCTGGCAGAATCAAGTAATAAAAACTTAATGACCATAGTCAAGAAAATTGTTGGAGATAATAAAAGAGCTTGGGATAGTAAGATCAGATTTGCACTATGGGCAGATAGGATTACTAAGAAAAGTTCAACTGGAAAGTCTCCTTTTGAACTGGTTTATGGATTAGATGTTACTTTACCTGTGCACCTAAAGCTGCCAGTGTATCAGTTACTAGAAGAGTGTAACACAGATCTGGATGCATCTCAGTATAGAATGGATCAACTAGTTGAGTTGGATGAAATCAGACGAAAGGCGGTTGATCAAAGCATAAAGAATCAGGAGAAGGTTAAAAAGAACTTTGATAAGTCATCAAAGCCAAGGGTATTTCAGATTGGTGACACAGTACTACTTTGGGACAAAAGAAGGGAAAAACCTGGAAAACATGGAAAATTTGACAGTTTATGGGCAGGCCCTTATCTCATTCATGAAGTAGCAGGCACAAACGCTTTCTACCTAAGCAGTATGGACGGAGAGAAGTGTACCCTCCCAGTCAATGGAGGCCTTCTCAAACTATTCTACACTGAAAATATCTGATGCCCATGGGGGCATCTTTGTATCAAAATTTCTAAACCCTACTCCTGCATTTCATTTTCTAGTTAAATTTATTTTATGTATATTATTGTTTTGTACATTAGATTGAATTTTGGTTATGCACAATAGTTTCCTTTTATGAATAAATGTCGTAACTTAGATGTTTCATTTGGTTATTTTTCATATATATATGGGACTGATGCACTTACGTTTCCATGCAGGAAACTGAGAATCTGGAGTTCTCGAATGATCTCCTTTCCTAGGAAAGATTAATCACACGTCCCGCAGTTGGAGCCAGATGTTACCAACTGAGTTGCACTACAGTTAGATTTCAGTGAGCCGCCAGTATTGCACATTTGCTTGTGCCTTTTTCAGTGTTCAGAAGTTCCAAGTTTGGCCTTTTCAGGGCCCATTTGTCAGTTTTTGTAGTACATGACTGTGCCCCACGGGGTTTGTAATAAGCGTACTAGCATGGTGGTCTTTGAGTGACTCGGTTCCCTAGGACTTGACAACCAAAGAAGGTATTCCAAGGAGTTTTTTCCCTTGTCGATTATGCCTTGCCTTTAGCCGAGTATAATCGATGAGGTTTTCTCCTGCTCCTCCAAAGCTGGAATGCCCAAAGTGGGGGTTAGGCCTTAGGGGATTATTAGAGCCCATTTTGTAACATGTATAAACATGCTAGGCGCTAGAATTTTATCGTTTTGTCATGTACTAGGTTCCCCTGAAGTTTCAGCCAGTTCCGACAAAAAATATTTTTTCGCATTTTTAAGCCATTTTTTAATGGTTTAATTAAAAAATTTCAAAAGGTGATAAAAGTCTTATCCGGAGTCGGAATTTGACGCAGTGATGCTCATTTTCAAGCTCAGAGCATCCTCTTTACCCCAGTACCCAGTTTTCCTACATTTCGGGTGACCGAAAACCCTCGTGGAGCAGTTTTGCCTATCAGAGCTTCAGATTGGCACTTTAATGCCAAAAATGCAACAAAATGCACTTTGGCCAAATGATTTATATATTTAAAAGGTGAATATTGGCACATGCCAAATGACTTGGAATAAGTCAAACAAAGGTGTACGACTATATTCCAAAGGCAAAACGTATGCATTAAATCTTTTTTTGTGGTTATGAGTATTAAATTAAAACCGTACGGCCTCCCCTCCTTCACGTGGGCCATCTTTCTTCACTCACGGCTGCTTCCTCAAATGACATGGCACAAGTTCGTTTTTGATAGGCTATGGCATTAAAGGTTTAAAGCATATGATATAATGTGCAAATTAAAAGATGAGAATTTGTATTATTTTAAAAACTGTACGACTCTTTCCTCACGTGGGCCATCCTTCACCCACGCATGAGCCATGTGACATGGCATATGATGTCATGGGGTTGATCGAATTGGAGATTAAAAACTTAAAGCACGTGTCTCATGTGAATTGGAAATCAAACTTTTAATTCACCAAAGAGAAGAGTCCGCCATCCACCTTCACGTGGGCCAGCCCCATCCTCACGGCTGTACGGATTTAGTTTTGGATAAGTTTTAAAGTATGGGTAGGTTACCTCTTATGAGGTGGCACAAAGCATATATGAGATGCTAAAGAGAAAATACATCAGCCAACTCACCTCTCCAACGAATATGGAAACATCAATTTGCCTTCATTCTCCTCACGCGTGAGATGATTTCACAAGAGGGCAGCTTCCATTTTCATAAGCTTTTGTCCAAGTATGGTGGTGCATTGCCATTGGCCATTTGAGGTTGCTTGCTCTACAAACTAGGAGATTGTCTCCTTAGGGTTTTGCGCCCTAGCTAGGTTTCCATTTGCTATATATTGAGGAGCTTGGCTCCATTGTAAGGATCTGGAAGGTGGAACCTCTGCACATTTCTATTTGTAATATTTTTATTTTTTGAGTTAATAAAGAGAAGGCTTTGGAGGCTAATCTGATTTGGTGATTGTCTTGGATTGGATCCACATGCATGAATGAGGTAAACTGTACTTATGTTCCATTGATTAATATTGTTGGGATTGCATTTCTTGGGTAAAGAAGTTATCTTCTTATAGATCTGTAAGTAACTCTTTATAGGCTGCTTACATATGTAAATGATATCATGATGCAAAGAATGATGGTGTTTCTTGCTTGAAATTCATTTTTCTATTGTTTTATGGTTTATTGTTATACAAATGCTCTTAATCCCCTTGTTAGTTCTTGGTAGCTATTTACAGGTAGCCCAAGTTGGAGAGCACAAAGAACTTGCTTGATCTTGTCTTCATTTCAACATTGTCGATCGAAGTGTAGATCTTATCGGTGCATCAAGGAGTTTGACTCCATAACCCTTCTCTTCAAAAGCACTCAAACCCCATGGGTTCATCTTTCTAGATCTCCCTTTTTTAAATCTATCTCGGTTACTGTCCTATTTAAATCTAAATCTTGCTTCAAAGTTAATTTGATTAATAGATCAAAGCAAGTAGCAATCTAAAGAGTCTAATAGCTTCATTTTTTATTTAGTTCTAGGTTGCTAGCTAAGTTAGAAATTTTTGCAATTTTTTGTAGCAACGTCAAAGACACTTTTTAAGTGTTTCTTGGCATTTTTAAGACTAATTCAGTTCGCTGTTTTTTTTTGTCTTTTAGCAGGTCCGAGCTTTTTAAAGCTCAAAGTCTGAGATTCGGAGGTGTCCGTAGCCACCCAGGGAGCTAGTTTTACTTCCCTTACATCATTCTAACATTGTAAACTGACTTGTTCCCTAATGATAAAGGGCAAGCAGTATTTCTGTTAAGTTTCCAAGTTGTAATCAAAAAAATAAAAAGAGCACAGCAGGCAATTCCAGCGCCTGAACCCAATCCCCCCAGGGGGGATTCGCACCCTTGTTCATTTTTTTTATTTTTTCGTTTTAGATTAGTTTTCTTTCAAGCAGTAGTAATTAGATAACTCACTCAAGCACACAACGTCCTCCGAGGACCTGTTTATCTTTTTTATATGCTTTTGTGTTTATTTCGAATTATTATCCTGTGCTTAAAATTTAATCCTAAAATTAACCCCCCTTGCTTTACGCTTGGGGTTTAGTATAGATTAATCATCTACTCATACCTATTTAATAAAACGAACAACGCCCCAAACTCGGAGTATGCTCTTGACCACTGCAGCTTAGTCGGAACAGTTGGCTCAATCAGAAACGGGTGCAAGGTAATTAGTGTTAATAGGATAATCCATCAGAATCCAATCCTAAGAACTCGGGAGGTTGCATGGACTGAATCCACAGAGTCAGCAGGTTCTTAAGCGGGTTCATCCTCACCTGGTTGGACACTTGGTAAGGTTGCTAGAGCACTCAGTTCGAAGTTTAGGTTTTCTTTTGGGCCAAACCAAGAATCAACCCACTCCTTAACTACTCATTTAATAATTATAAAATTTACCAACCGAGCCACTGCAATACTTTCACTGAGACTACACAAGCAACCCCACACAACAGTATTTACAAGCATTTTTACATTCTCGGCACTGGTCTTTAATTTTCTGTGTTTAAGTCAATCATAAATGTCGTGAATGCTTATTTACCTTATGTTGGGTTAGCTATTTGATTTAATTCATAAGCAGTGCTTTGTTGTTATAATTTTATCATCTCGTCATCTTTAACTCCTAGAATAGACTTTATCTTTTGTTATAGATTAAAAGCCTTAGATTATTTTTATAGGGACCACCCCCCTTGGCTTCGCTAGGAGTAAGCCTAGACGGAGGAGTCGAGTAATCAGGTGACAGCACTTGACTCTCACTTGCCCCCAAGGACACACCGAGCGGCTTGAAGGTTTCCTGCCGCGTCCCCCCCAGGTGTGTATTAGGCGGCAACAGAAAGCAACCAAAACCTCCCACGATTCTAAAACCTAACAAGGAACTCCCTAGAACAAACATTCCAAGTAAGCTAGCCAATTCATCTGCTTCGGTTTCTCTAAAAGACCTAATCAAGATCCCGGCTGTTAAACATGACATTATGAAATTCCTAGGATTAGGTACAAATGAAAAGGATAAGGAAAACCCTCACAACCTAAACATAGACATTACAAGCTTCCTAGAAAAGATAAACATGCCTATTCCATTTTGTGAAATTTTTAAGATCCCTTCATTCCACAAAAGAGCTACCACTCATCTTGGGATTCAAACAAGGAAGCAAGCTCCTAAGAAAGCTGTTGCAGAGATTAGGGATTCCCCTGTCATGATCCAAAGTGTCTCTGGTGACAACTCGGGAAACTTCCCACCCTTTTATGTTGCGTTGGAAGTGAATGGTTTAATACTACATAATTGCATGTTGGACTCAGGAGCTGAAGTAAGTGTCATGCCTTTAAGAGTCATGGAACAACTTGAGTTAGTACCCACAAGACCCTACAGAAATGTATGTGGCATGGATTCCAAACCTGTGAAATCTATTGGAATAATTGAAAACCTGCCCGTTAGGTTAGCTGCCTGCTCTGACATTGAGCTCTCAATGAATGTTTTAGTCCTAGATATCCCTGATGCATGGGGAATGTTGCTATCCAGGGAGTGGTCGGCAAGATTGGGGGGAAGTGTCCAAATGGATTTAACCTACGCCACAATCCCAACCAAAGAAGGTTCATTCATAACTCTGTTTAATGAACCACCTATGCGAGAACATGTTGAAACACCTGAACACTTATTCACTGAAGCAATGTATTCAAGTGATGAAATTGGAAACTTCATGATTTTAGCAAATTACTGGGAGGAGGTTAAAAAGCAACCTTTTTCACATGAACAAGTTTGGAAAATGCATTTTGATGGGGCCCGTTCCCGACATGGTGCAGGAGCCGGTATAGTCTTAATTTCACCATCAGGAGAAAAGAGCTTGTTTTCTTTCCGTTTAGAGTTCGATTGCACCAACAATGTAGCCGAGTATGAAGCATTACTTCTAGGTTTAGAAATTGCCAGAGAAAGAAAAATCAAGTCAATATCTGTCACAGGAGATTCTGACCTCATTGTGTCCCAAATAAAAAACAAATTCGCCGCTAAAAATAATAGACTTAGAGACTATAGAAATGCAGTTTGGGACACCATTGAATGCTTCGATGCCTTCGGGATCAAGGCTGTTCCCCGAGAACAAAATACTTTGGCTGATGAACTATCCGTAATGGCCAGTACTTTTCAAACTTCTGAATCTCTAAAACAAGAAAACTGCAAACTTGAAGTTTTATTCAGACCCTCTGTCCCTGATAATGAAGACCATTGGCAAGTTTTTGACAATGATGCCCAAATCATACGATTTTTAAATGCTTCTAGAACCCCAATGGTAAATTTCGAGGATGAGATAAAAGGTGATACAATTGAAGGTATGGATGTCACAGAAATATCTTTCCCCCTTGAAAGAAATTTCAACAGGCATGATGAATACAAGGGTAGGAGAGCTGAACCTGTAGATGGGGTCATTGAAATAAATGTAGGGTCTGCTTGTTCTCCAAAAATGATCAGAATTGGGATAAATGCCTCAGGAGAAGAAAGAAGAAGAATTATTGAACTAATCAGAGAGTATAAAGACATCTTTGCTTGGGTCTATGATGATTTGAAAACTTATGACCAGTCCATTATAGAACACACTATTCCTCTTAAAGAGGGAGCCAAACCATATCGACAAAAGTTGCGAAACATGAACCCTAAGTTAGCTCCCTTAGTTAAAAAGGAATTGGAAAAGATGTTGGCAGCAGGTATCATTAGACCAGTCAGACATACAACCTGGGTATCCAATCCTGTAATTGTAAGGAAGAAAAACGGGGAGATTAGAATTTGTATTGACTTTAGGAACCTAAATCAAGCGTCTCTAAAGGACAACTATCCTTTGCCCAATATGGAAAATCTGTTGCAAAGTGTAACAGGGGCTGGCATGTTATCCTTACTTGATGGATTTTCTGGTTACAACCAGGTCCAAATCAAGAAGGAAGATCGTGGGAAGACAACCTTCACCACCCCATGGGGAACCTTCGAGTATATAAGAATGCCATTTGGGCTTTTGAATGCAGGATCAACCTTTCAAAGGGCAATGGATCATGCATTTGAGGGCCTAATTGGCAAAATCATTGCAATTTATCAAGATGATCTAACTGTATTCTCGAAAGACAGGGGAGATCACGTAAAACATTTAAGGAGAATATTTGAAAGATGTCGGAAATTTGGAATATCCTTGAATCCTAAAAAGTCTACCTTCGGGGTGGATGAAGGGAAGTTGTTAGGTCACATTGTGTCCAAAGAAGGCATTAGAATTGATCCGGAAAGAGTGCGAGGAATCCAAGCCATAACTTCCCCAAAGGATGTCAGCTCATTACGATCATTTTTCGGAAAAATAAACTTCGTAAGGAGATTTATCCCTAACTTAGCTGAATTGGCCAAACCTTTGAATAATTTGCTGAAGAAGAATGTGAAATTTGTTTGGGATAAGAAATGTGATACCTCATTCGAGTCTCTAAAGAAAGCCATTGCTTCTGCACCTGTCCTAGTAAGCCCCAACTACAATAAGGAGTTCTTGATCTATTCTTATGCTTCCGAGGAGACCATAGCAGGGGTGTTGTTGCAAAAGAATGAAGAAAACCATGAACAACCGGTTGCCTTCATGAGTAAAAACCTTAGAGATGCGGAACTAAACTACACAACCACTGAAAAACAAGCTTATGCCTTGGTCAAATCGTTAAAACATTTTAGGACATATATCGGATACTCCAAAATTATGGCTTACATCCCTTATCAAGCGGTGAAAGATGTCTTATCTCAGCCTGATGGCATAGGTGTTAGGGGAAACTGGATTTCTAGGATTCAAGAGTATGATATTGAAATCAAGCCGATCAAGATAGTAAAAGGCCAAGGACTAGCACAGCTGTTAACTGATTCCAAACTACAACAAAATAACATGGTCGTGTATATTAACGAAGATCACGAATGGTACAAAGACATCATTTTCTACCTCAGACATATGACTTGTCCAGACCACCTTGTAGACCACCAAAGAAGAGCTTTGAGGTTAAAAGCATCTAAGTATGTCTTGACAGAAGATGGGTTGGGATGGAAGAATCCAGATGGAATCATACTTAAATGTGTAAACCATGATGACTCCCAAAGAATTATCAAAGAAATGCATTCTGGATTGTGTGGAGGACATTACGCACCAAGAACCACAGCTGCTAAAATCATGAGAGCTGGATATTATTGGCCATCCTTGTTCAAGGACGTACACATTTTCGTCAGAGCCTGTCAGGAGTGTCAATTCTATTCTGGAAAACCTAGACTACCTGCCCTGCCCTTGACCCCAGTCATTATAGAAGAACCTTTTCAGCAATGGGGAATGGACTTTGTAGGACCTATAAACCCTAGTTCATCAAGTGGACACAAATACATACTGACTTGCACAGACTATTTCACTCGCTGGGTGGAAGCTATCCCTACCAAGAAATGCACTGCAGAAGTGGTGGTCAAGTTCTTAGAAGAGAATATAGTCTCTAGATACGGCTGTCCCTACAAAATTACAACTGATAATGCACCAGCTTTTAGCAAAATTGAGATGTCCACCTTTTGTACTGATCATGGGATCACTTTATCTCACTCTTCTAACTACTACCCACAAGGAAACGGTTTAGCAGAATCAAGTAATAAAAATTTGATAAGGCTCTTAAAAAGGATGATTGGTGAGAACAAAAGGACTTGGGATGTAAAGTTAAAATATGCCCTCTGGGCAGACAGAACGACAGTCAAAAGAATAACTGGAAAAGCTCCTTTTGAAATAGTATATGGGCAGAATTGTAGGCTGCCAATCAACCTTCAAATCCCTGTGTATGAATTATTACAACAGTGTTCTTCGGCTCAAGAAGCTTTGCAAGCAAGAATTGACAGGTTAGTAGAGCTAGATGAGACTAGAAGGGAAGCCTGGAATAAAATGGTGATAGAGCAAGAAAGAATAAAGGGAACATTTGACCAAAAGAGTAGAGATGTGATATTTGGAATTGGGGATATAGTCTTGTTATGGGATAAACACAAAGAGAAACCTGGGAATCATGAAAAGTTTGAGAAGATATGGATGGGCCCTTATCGAGTAAGTAGGATGGCTGGCAAAGGAACAGTGTATTTAGAGACTTTAGATGGAGACGAGTTGGAATTGCCTGTAAATGGGAGGTTACTAAAACACTACTTCCCACCTATAAACCTAGAATGATGCCTTGCATTGCCTGTTTAGAGTAGGTAGCTTCTAAATAAGCTCACTTGAGCAGTAGGATTTGTGTGACTTTTCTTTTTCTCTGTGCTGAGTATTGTCCCGTTTTTCTTTTTCTGCCTGAGTTGAGTCTTGCTCTTTCCTAAGCTTTTCTCTTCTCCTGCATGCATTTAAGAAATTATAGTTAGCATTTATATTATTGGCTGCATGTGCTGGTCGAGATTTGCCTGAATTAAAGAATGTACTCTTTTCCTCCTGCACAGTGAATAAAAATGATAATGATATATGCCATTGTTAGTTTACATATTGACGCATTTCAGTTCATGCTTTAGACTATATTTCAGTTCAGTTTTATTTTATTTTATCCCATACATGCTCCATGATGGTATTCTAGTTTTTGTGAGAGCAGGAACAGGTGCAAGATGAAAGCTGAAAGCAAGGATGGTGCAGTGCTGGATTGAAGATTGATGCAGAGCAGTTCGAGGCCAGAGATTCTGAGGTTCTCAAGCGCTCTCTCCCTTAGAGCACTTGTCCCAGCCGGAGCCAGATGTTATCACACCATAGTAGCAGGACTACTATTCTTGTACAGCAGATATCTGCATACTCCAGAGCTTCATTTATTCCAGAGCATGGCTATATATTATGGATCACTCATGATCAGAGCAGTATATTATTCAGATTTGTATATGACCTTGTGTCAAGGCTGAGCCTTGAGAGTTCAGATTGGATGACTGATGTGACCACTTATCCCATTACAGTTTCAGTTCAGTGCCTAGAGATATACTTCAGCAGTGTTTCAGATGATGCATGATGATTGCTATTATGATGATGTTGTATGATCTATGGATATGTTCTCACTGACAGTGGATTATTAGCTTGTTGATTTAGTCATGATTATAGCATGTGCTTGGTATATTATTTCTGATGTGGCAAACTATTTAAAATGAACTGTAAACCTTAAAATGGACAATTGCTTGCACTTTTAGGTCATCTAACAAAACTTACTGGTATTTCACCTTACATAGACATGGTCTTTCCCGACACCAGTTGTCTGCTAGTGTAGGCTCCATATCCATTTGTCTCCATCCATACATGACCTTCCTGTTTGACTTTAAACCCTGACTTATCTCATTTGACTTTCTGATACTGAGGACTTCCCTATTTTTCTACCTCTGTGTTTGGACCGCATCCCTGTTTATTCAGTGTCTCGGCTCTGAGTTGGTGACAGAACTTGCCTTTGGTGAGTTGGATTGTAGGCCTTGGCTCGAACTCCCCCTAGTCATTTGAGATGTTGTTGGCTAAAACTGAAAGCTCATGTTCTACCTGTGGAAACTAAATAAATTCGCCCATGGAAACAAAAAAGGGCAAGAGCAATGAAAAGCTAAAAATACTCCTCGAAGAGTATAAAGAAAGGTCCAAAAAGCAATAGTTCTTAAAAGCTTTATCTAAACAATTGCTGACCTTGTGAATATATAAAAAACATGCCCTGGATGCAAGCTGCAACTAGTTGTGCTTCTCAGCACATCTGAAATCCGAAGGGTTATGTAGGCCAAAAAGGCCATGGAAATAAATTGAATGATCCTAATGAACTTGGATCAACTTGATGTAGACATGATGCCTAAGTTGAATAAGCACTCTCTAAACAACTTATCCATTTGTGAGGCACAGCCATTCCCCGTGTTCTTTTGTCCAGCACAGAGTTTGTAGTTTCCCCCTTCTCCCAGTCCAAAGTATTTTTAAGTTAAGTTAGACAAGTCAAACCCTTGGCCCAACCTTGCTCCTAGCCTTCATCCTTCACTAGCAGTTTGACCATGTCCAATGGGTAAGTTTGTCATTTGAAATAGGGTGCAAGTAATTTTATATAATCACGGAATATATTAACTTGATTAATGCCACTGAATGGAATTTATACTTTGAGCTTAGCTATGAAGTGATTAAAGAAGCATTGTCTTAGTCTACTGATGTGATTTATCCTTGATTATATATATTCTTGGGATCCGTGATGATATGGACCATGTATGATGATTATTGGTGATGATTTATGGTCCCACATGTTTGATGATGATATCATATGATGGACATATGATACAGATGATGTTTGATCCAGTTCAGCAGGTTATTATTATTACAGATCAGCAGATTATACATTGTCCATATATGGTGGACCCTACAGCTGGCCCATTAGGGCAACCCAGGGTGTATGAGTACTCATTCCTAGTGGATTTGGGTCTTCTGGATCCATTGAGACACTTATCTTTCAGTTCCGGGCACTTCTGACAGTGATTGATGCAGTTTTACACTTGTTGACCAGATTTGGGGCTGATTTCCCAGCCTGAGCAGCAGGGGCCCCGAGAGGCCAGTTCACCTAGGGCGCTGATGATGGAGGGGGTGGTCCAGCCACTTGTTATTACCATTTATCCCCCCTCCCGGAGAGCCTGGTGGGCTCAGATGGACAGCGCTAGCACCCTGGGAGGCAGTTTTGGCACTTTCACAGTTCTCGAGGCAGTTAAAAAATGGGATAAAGTGGTCACTAAGGAAATCGATTTGGGCAATTGAGGCAAGGTTTTGGCATTTGGTTTTCACAGAGGTCTTCCAGGGTGGCATCACTACCTTCCAGCCAGTTTTCACCATGTGGGTATGCCCAGATTGATCACAGGAGGACATTTACTGCTTGACTGTCATGGATTCTGAGGACAGTTTTGGTCATTTTTATTATATTGGACATATTTTATTATTTTTATTGTGCCTTGGGGATGAGCTAGTAAGGATTAAAACCTCCTAGCCCCACCATGAGCTTATATTGTTATGTCCTAGTCACCATGAGGTGGATTTTGATGCTTATATTTTCTATTGTGGATGACGTCACCCCTTATTGTACCTTTTTAGTGGGGGCGCTATCATTATATGGGTGATCCATGTGATATATGGTTATGATTTATTGTTAGCCATTGATTAGATCTTGAGATCTTTTAATCTTAGCCACTCGTGTAAAAAGTGGTTAGGATTGTACTCTCTCCCCATCCTATTTAAGGAGGGAGCCTCTCATTGTAAAATTCATCTAGAGATTTTTGGCTCTTGGCTCTTGGAATAAAATTTCTATCTTTTGGAGTACATGCTTGGATTGGAGTGGATGTTGGTTGTTTCGATTGTAAATGCTATTGTCCATTGCACTGGAGGATCTATTGTAGCTATCTTGCGTATTTGCCATACTTTATTTGCAGGTTGAGAGGGCGACTTTGACAAGTGCGAATTGGTGGGGAGGCTTGCCCTTCAAGCTTGGAAGAAGTCGTTTTGGGTTTGACAGGGAGTGGTTTTGCCTTTGTGTCAACTATTCTATGTTTTTCTCTCTCTTGCTTGCATCTACCTTCAATTTGTTAAACTAATTGATGCTTTGCTCCTTGGCTTGACAGGTTAGAAGGAATTACATGTGGCTTGGAAAAATCGATTTGGCAAGAGGGTTTCAACAATTCTTCATTTGATCTTTGGCAAAGTAATCCTCGTCTCAACTAGCATTCATCTCTTCATCCAGGTATGTCCCAAGAGGTATGATCTTCTCTTCCTTGAATCTTCCATAATTTCTAGATCACAAAAACCCTAATCAAATTAAAACCCTTGTTTTTGGTATTTCTTAGATCTACTTAGATCTAGCCCTCGATTTGAAAAGATATTGAAAACCCACCTCTATAGCATCCACCCCTAGTTGGATCTATAGTTTGGTGGTGATTGGCTAAGAATTGACCCATTTTCTAAGACAAAAGCTCTCCTTGACCTAAAGCGCACTTCCTTGAGGGAGGCTTGTTGGGCTAGATCTAGCACATGGGTATGTGAGATCCCGCTTGATTTGACAACTAGACACTTGATAACACATACCCATATCCTTACTTTGGTGAAAACTACCTTGTGGACATCTCTCCATGTTTTGAGGGGTTGAAACCCCCCTTTGACCTCATTGGTAACTTAAAACTTAGATCTACTAAGATCTACCCATTGGATTCACTTGAAACTTTGAACATGCATAGATCGGGGTATTAGCATCCCGGATCTACATTTTGGTGGCCATTGGACTTGGTTTGGTCCACCAAAACCACTTTTTGCCTCTCCTTGAGAAAGTCGCACCCCTTGGGAATTTTGAGTTGGACCACTTCTAGGAAGTGGGTGTTGGAGATTTTTGTGGTTTTGGATTGCTCATGCCTTGAAACCTAGGTCTAGACTATCCTTTTGTCCCGATCCACCTTGGGGATTGCATTCCTTGTTTTAAGGGATTGTGGTCCACTTTTGGTCATTACATAAAAACCTAGATCTAGTAAAATCCAACCATTGGATCTCATCCAAACCACTTGACTTGGCTTCTAGGTGTCCCGATCTACACTTTGACATCCTTCTTGACCCCATTAGCCCATCCAACAAGGCACTAGTCCTTCTCCAAGCAAGGCGCACTTCTTGGGATTAGTGTCAAACCCTAGATCTAACACATGGGTAACCCTAGAACCAACTCTAACTTGTAGATCTAACCTAGATCTAGCCTATAGTACCATCTTCACACTTAGCTTCACCTTGTGGGCCCACTTAAAACCATTTCACACTTCCCAAGGCAATAAGACCCACTTGTGTAAACACATGGTACTATACTTAATAATCATACCCAATCAAGTGGCCTAAACCATACATAGGTTGAAACACTAACTATCCTTGTACCACCTTCAACCATGCCCTAAACATTTGGTCCACTTAGACTTGCATTGGTTTCCGTAACTCGTCATTCATTCACCTTTGAAACCTTTGCTCGGGTCCAATCAACTGCGATTGGGGTATAGGGTCTCCCCCTTGGTCTAGTTATACCTTGACCTAAAGCGAAGAGTGCCTCGGTTGACGTGACTCCCACATTGCATTGGGAACCGTGGCATCTCTTAGGTCACCTCTTTAGTTGCCTAACTCCTCTACCGTCCCGGATGGGATACCTTTAGGGGCAACTACAAGTTGTGTGATAACAGGTCCATATCAATTTGAAGATGTTATGGGTACTAACTCTTTCTACTTGAGTCATTCGAATGGAGATAAATTGCCATTGCCTGTTAATGAGCAAGCTTTGAAGAAATTTTACTCAAGTGATATTTGATGTCTTTGGGACATCAATTGTACTATAGTAGATTTAGGTTTATTTGATTTTGTCATTTGCTTTACCCATCCATTGCATTTGTTGTTTTTATGTATTTCATTTTTGATTTGAGCAAGGCAGGATGGATATATCTGCCTCCGGTGCAGTTGACCTCTTTGTTGTTTGAAGTGCGTGTAGAAGATTCATAGGTTTTCATTCACTCTGGGGAGAAGCGCATGTCCCGCAGTTGGAGTTAGTTGTTATGCCCCATATTCTATGTAGCGCACCCTACTGGATGTGCCAAAGAGGGTGTCTTTTTGTCATTGTAAAAAGCTAAGTTGGGGCTTGTCTATGAAAAAGTCCAAGTTGGGGTTGGTTTGGTCATGGAAGCTCCTCTTGGTCCTCATTTCAAGGAGTGCTAGCCTTGTTGCTCTCCTAACTACCCCTTGATGGGCAATAAATCATCATGTCGGGCATTTATGCCTTGGGTGGGTGTCTGGTGCACCTTGAAATGAATCCATTATGATTTATGACACATGGCTTAGGGGCTTCCAACCACACTTATGGTTTTATTTTTTGTAGAGGTGATTGTGCTTGTAAGGGTTGGCACCTCCATCTTAGCACACCTCATTGATAACCCCATGGACCCTATCTTGTTTGATCATCCCTCCCTCTTGGCCATCTTGGTCTTGAAGTGCAAATCGTCTACCTTGAAAGCAAGCATCTCGAGGTTGTACCAACCTAAGAAAGAGGGCCTTGAGGGAAAAAGATATATGTTGGAGTTAGAAGGAGCATTATGTCCTCCTTCCAAGCTCATCTGTTCATCATTTTTTAGCATTATGTTATCTTTTATGAGGTTTAGTCCTCGGATTCTGGGTGACAAACCCTAAAAGTCATCGAAAGTTATTTTAAGGACAAATTAGGTAGGTTGGCCAAGAGGAGGGTTAAGTTAACCTTCTTTCCTTATAAATAAGGTGCCCTACTCTGTAATGTACCCAATTAAAAAAATTTAGGCACATTAACTCCAACTTTCCAATAGAGAGTAAATTGATCCCTAAGTTTATCCAAACAATGGCTTTATTATGTTTACCGGAATATGAATAATATGGTTCTGCCCAAATTTATATTGTCAAACCACTGTAAGGTGTCCAATCAGATCTGATATACCACAGTAATAGAAACCCCAATGGAACCCCAAAGAATCACTAGAATCGAAACTAGGAGCACTTGTTCAAGTATGACCACATAGAAAACTGGGTTTCCAACTCTTCCCAAACAAACCCTAACTCACTTGAACTTGACCCAGACAACTCCTAAGGGACCCAAACACATCTAATCTAACCATTAACAGACATCTGAGAACTTTATGGAAGCTTTGAACATTAAAACTCAAGACTACACTGACATTTCTAACTGAGGTGCGCAAGCATAAATGTACAGATTAACCGACCGATAAAATGATCATAACTTGGGCATAAGAAAACCTTTTTGAGTGAAATAAGAAGTGTTTCCCATTGGAAACAACACTCTCGACGCAATGGAACAAGTTTCATGACTCATAAACACTAAAAAATGATCGAACCAGAAGATGACTTTCAACCCACTTAACACTGACACAAGATTAAGATCACCCACAACTATAGGGCTTCCAAACCAAACCCAAATGCTTCCAAACACACTCGAATCAAGCCTAATGGCTTACTAATAGACAGAAGGGACTCATATGAAGGTTTCAGATCAGAACATTAAGTTTACACAATCACATTCAAACATATCTGCTCATAAATAACCATTTATTCATAGATCAATCCCATGCTTTAATATGGAACAACATAAGAGGAAATACATTGTGATTTTTATTATAAATGAGACATTTTCAGAGAGTACATCAATGGCTGCTACAACAACTTGAAATACAGAGAAAGATATGCTACAAAGAGAGTAGAAATGGCGGCTACAGAACCATAGAGAAAAGAGGGAGAGTTACTACTCCAAATGAGTGATTTCCTTCCACTGTTGTGCCCTCTACAAGTAATATTTCGACTCCAACTCAAAGATATGACTTCTCCAATGCCCCTTGCATCATATATCATTGATACTCAGCCATTCAAACAACCTTCTTGAAGTTTGTATATCCACAAGTGTGCCTTCCTCAAGCAGAAACCACCACAAATGCTGTAGTCCCAGAAACACCACAAATCCACACTTCTACTGACTGGAACTCAAATACACCAACCAGAGATCGAACCAACTAATGAACATGGACATAAACATTTTCAATAAGCTCTGTAGAGAAATTTTAAGGTGACTTCTCCTCTCAATAATCATCTACAATGAAGCTCAGTGAAGAGATCGGGGTGATCTCCTCCTCTCTACTAGCTAGGGTGGAATCTTTCACTATCGAAACTAGTTTACAATTGCAAAGGGAACATCTCCCAAGCTTGAAAAACCACACGAGCTCTCCTATTCAAAATAAAAATGTCCAAAATCTCTTTCCCAAGAGGCCTACATCCTTTTTCTAGACTCCATTGAGCCCTTTCCCCCTCATTCTAGAATTCTCTCACAAAAATTAAAATATTAATAAATGTTATTTTCACGAGAGAATGATACCTTGGAACTCATTTACTTCCTCACTAATTTCATTTGACCAAATAATACCTTCATCTTCCTTAGCAATTCGAATTAGAAAGGCTTAGCTTGATTTTGGTGAAGTTACACTATCATGTGGGCCCATTCTCTCCTCTAGTGCCCTCCTTGGCTAAATTTAGGACTTGCAACATGTCGTAGGCTGTCATAAGTCGTCATAAGTTGTCATAGGACTTGATTCTTGTTGTAAGTTGTCATAAAATTCCTTTTGGGAGTTACACTTCCACAAGTACGCCCTCACTAGCTATTTTTAGCTAGATGCCTCTTCATGAAACTTCTTGGGAGTTACTCTTAGAATTCAAATTTGTGGATGCTCTCCTTTATTTGGGGATGTTACAACTTCCTTGTGGGCTCACTTTATCCTCCTATGTGCCCTCCTTGGTTGACTTGGACCATTGCCACCTCATTTATGAATATTTGGCCATTTTATTACAAAAATTGTGATCCACATCACCCCTTCTAGTCTTGGAATTTAAATTTGCAAAATGACTATAGGCCATGATATCCCAAATTGAATTATTTTTCTCAAATGGATAATAATCAAAATTGGGGGACATTACAGTCCTCCCCACCCAAGATTGCTTGTCCTCAAGCAATTTTAATTCTGAGTTTGGTAATTACCTATTTTTCCTTCACCAACTTAATGCACAAACCATTTCTTTGCTCCTTCCTTAGTGATGACTGTTTATAAGGCTGCAATTTCAAATGGATCAAGTCATCAACTCTATATCCCACAAAATGAACCACACTAAGGCTAAAAATGATATCATGGTTCCAACCAATCGAAAAGAGGTGAAATATACTCTGCTCATTGTATGGTCCTGCAAAGCACCAAACATAGGAATCCTCCTGGCCAATGCCCATAAGAAGAGTAACTCGATACTGCAACCACTCAATAACTCCCCACTAAACTGATCTCCTAAGAGTCTCATCTTGTGAAAGCCAAGATTGACTCTCACCTCCGAGCCTACTGCTAAAAATCTTCCCAACACTGTAACTCCAAGATCCCCAGCTAATCTCATAAAGAAACCACCATGCTTCCATTGCGCCACTCTGATCATAACCATCCCTTCAAGAGATAGCTCCATCTCCCCAACTATCCTATCACCAACCCAATTGAAACAACCGAGTCCAAGAATGATCCCAGGGTCCCAAATGAACCTGAGAAATGTAGAGTGTCTATTGCATCCACCTCTGCCCTGCATAGTCTCCACACAAAGAGCCTCCTGTAGTCTCCCAAGCCACCTAGTAGGAAAACACTGTATCCCTCCATCATAAGTTCTCCCACCTAGGAAACTAATCCATTGCTCCACATGGATAGGCTCCTGACACAGATGGCTGGCTTTGCCTCCTCTTCCAATTGCTAAACTACTGAACCAAGTAATATCAGGATCCCATTGTTTATGTTGCACCCCTCCTATCAACACTGTCATTTGGATCAATCTACCACTCTGAAGGATGCCAGGATCCCACCACCAGATTGGAAGTTCATCACTCCCAATGCTCATTTGAACCTCTATGAGCCTCTCCAAAAGAACATGAAGCTCCTCTTGTGCACCCTGCACACTAGTCCTTTGGCTCACATCACTGTCACCTGTCCCATCCAACTGACTAAGGTGAAACTCCCATGTCCTACCATGAATGATGAAGGCATCAGACAACAACCATAGATGCCTTTGCTGCTGCTCACAAGACTGGAAAGGAACTGTTGTGCCAAACAACGCTTTATTGATGCAAGCTGAACTCAACCTCCCTTGTGTCTCTATTTTTGTTATGGACTTATCCATCTAATCCATGTATGCACATACTGCTTTGCTGGTTGCTTGATTAAAAGTGTACACATCTGCCTTCTCTATGACTAAGTTTCTTTCTCATAGAGGCAGCTCATGATCCTCTTGATGCAAAACAAGTACTTGGTCAACATTCTCCATGTCAACTATCTCCTCAAGTATCTGCAAATCTGAATGCTCCTCATGTTCAACTCTCACATGAGGCTCCTCCATCGATCCATGAATGGAATCATCCATGTACAACTGGTTGTCTGAAGTGTAGGAGGAAGGGTATAATCTTTCCAATTCCCTACGAAGTTGTTCAACCTCCATATCTGATTCTTGAAGTGCTTTTTGTGTGCTCTTCAAGGAATCATGGGTGATCTCAAGCTCATGTGTGAGCCTGTCCACTTCCTCTTCTTCTTCTTGTAGTGCACTTTGGTACATCTCAGCAAGCCTAAGAAGATGATCTCTATTGGAAAGCAAGTGTAGGTAGTTTGCCTTCATGACTGCCACTGCCGTTTGAATTGCTTCAAAATCTACAAGGGAAGATTCTACTTTCAAACTATCATCTGTCCCTGAAGCTCTCCAACAACAATCTGTCACCAAGGCATTTGTGTCATCAAAATTTTTCATGGCCATCCTAATTTCTTCTTTGCTTATCTTCAACTGCCCTACTAAAAATTGTGGCTCATGGGGAAATTCCTCCACTAATTTTTTTGATTTGTTTCCTTGTAGCCACTCTATGCCCAAAACTTGTGTCATGTTCACATCTTCTAATGGTTGAGATAAAAAATCAGATTTACTTGTGGCATGAATCCACAACACATAAGTCCTCTTCAGCTTCCAAATCTAGAATGCTAACATTAGAAGACTCTACAAGACTATCATTCATATGTGAAATGGCTGCTATATCATGCTGCTGCCAGGAATTATGACTGCTGTAAAAATCAGAATTGTTAACATACCTTGGTGTTACAATTTCATCATTCCCATGTGGTCTATCCATGGTGGCATGCTCCAATTTGTGATCAACTTGTAGACTCACGGTTGCAATAATTGATTCCTTTTGATCCAAACTCTCGTATGGCTGAAGAGAGTTTGTGGGCATGGCTTCATTTTCCTTCTCATTGTCATTTGAAGGCTGAAGAATGACAGTGGATTCAATGCTTCCTGAGCCAATCTTATAAGAAGAACCCTTGGTTGCTCTCTTTGAAGTGGTACCAAACATCCTCGCCATAATTGTTGACGCCGATCATTTTGGTAGCAAGGCTTTACACTGCTGCAAATTATGCTCTAGATCCTATTGTAACTTGTCTGGTTTCTTTACTAACTTCTCATGGTTCTTCCTTATCCTTCCCCATTTAAGTTTCTCCTCCTCTATGGTCGAGGCAGGACGGAAATTGGGTAACCTTCTTCCCTCTACAAGTCTAACTCTTGAAGGAACTTCCTCTTCAATTTCCACATGGTATATGATGTCGTATAAGAAATCATCCCACTCATGTGGATCATGCAAACCTTCATCTATTGTTTCAATTCTTTCACTGTCATCCAACAAAGAATTGAAACCATCTTTAAAAAATGACTCGCTCTCCTCCATCTTTCATGCAATTGGTTCCAACCTCATGTCTGCAACCCTTCTTCAAGGTTTTCTCTCCAAGGTTCTTCTTTAGTTCCCACAGTTGTCTAGGAACATGCTCTAATACCACTGTAATGTACCCAATTAAAAAAAATTTAGGCACATTAACTCGAACTTTCCAATAAAGAGTAAATTGATCTCCAAATTTATCCAAACAATAGCTTTATTATGTTTACCGGAATATGAATAATATAGTTCAGCCCAAATGTATACTGTCAAACTACTATAAGGTGTCCAATTAGATCTGATATACCACTGTAATAGAAACCCCAATGCAACCCCAAAGAATCACTGGATTCGAAACTAAGAGCACTAGTTCAAATCTAACCACATAGAGCACTAGGTTTCCAACTCTTCCCAAACAACCCCTAACTCACTCGAACTTGACCCAAACAGCTTATGAGGGACCTAAACACATATAATCTAACCATTAACAGACATCATAGAACTTTATGGAAGCTTTGAACATTAAAACTCAAGACTACACTAACATTTCTAACTGGGGTGCGCAAGCATAAATGTACGGATTAACTGACCGGTAAAATGATCATAACGTGGTCATACAAAAACCTTTTTGAGTGAAATAAAAAGTGTTTCCTACTGGAGACAACACTCTTGATGCAATGGAACAGATCTCACGACCGAGAAACACTAAAAAATGATTGAACCAGAAGATGACTTTCGACCCACTTATCACCGACATAAGATTAAGATCACCCACAACTATAGAGCTTCCAAACCAAACCCAAATGCTTCCAAACACACTTGAATCAAGCCTAATGGCTTACTAACAGACACAAGGGACTCATATGAAGGTTTCTGATCATAACATTAAGTTTACATAACCACATTCAAACATATCTGCTTATAAATAACCATTTATTCATAGATCAACCCCATGCTTGAATATGGAACAACATAAGAGGAAAAACACTATGATTTTTATTATAAATGGGACATTTTCAGAGAGTATATCAGTGGCTGCTACAGTAGCTCGAAATATAGAGAAATTTTTTCTACAAAGAGGGTAGAAATGGCTGCTACAGAATCACAGAGAAAAGAAGGAGAGTTATTGCTCCAAATGAGTGATTTCCTTCCACTGTTGTGCTCTCTACAAGCAAGATTTTGACCCCAACTCAGAAATATGACTTCTCCAATGCACCCTGCATCATATATCATTGATACTCAGCCATTCAAACAACCTTCTTGAAGTTTGTATAGCCACAAGTGCGCCCTCCTCAAGCAGAAACCACTACAAACACTGTACTCCCAGAAACACCACAAATCCACACTTCTACTGACTAGAACTCAAATACACCAACCGGCAATCATTAGGTGGTGAGATGTACTCCAAAAAAAATCCCAAATTGTAGCATTTAGCTGTCAAACCAAGTGTGCAATAGGGGGGGATGGACTCCTCTTTGGTTGGTAGGTGGTGAGATGTACTTATTGAAACATTTTAATGGGTTAATTCCAAGATTTTCACAAGTTTATGGTGCTGCTTTTTACTGCAGTAAATTGGTTTATCTTACTAATCAAATAGTACCAAGTTACATTGCTCCTAAACCATCCTAATCATTAAGTATTTATTGAATATCTTCTCGACTCCATTAAGGCACTGGTCTACTAACCTAGTAGGAAGGTCTTGCTCAAGATAGTGTTGTTCTTGTTGGATATATTACAGGGCTATTTGCAGGCCTAAAGAGAGAGAAGAGTGCATTGTGGTGACATTGGGTGCATCTCCCGAACAATTTCCAATCTTAGCATCGTGCATCGTGACCTAATTAGAAGGGTGCTAATTTGTGAGGTAACACTAAGTAATGATGTAGGTTAGAGATATTACAACACTAGGGGGTGATGCTCTGTCTCTTGCTAGGCATGTCAAGGACCATGGACCATCTGGTGCTGCCGGAAGAATCTCTGACCAATGATCTATGGTGCAACCACATATTTCTTCCTGGAAAAACTGATCAACATTCACCTTTTGCTGAAAGAGGGGTGTTGTCCGCTGAGATGTACACCAGCAACATAAATCTTTCGAAAGCTGTTCCCTCACTACAAGTGGGGAAGGTGTGGCCTTGGGGGCAAGCAATGAGCTAGGTACTGTCACCTGAATCCTAGCTCCTCCGTTTAGGCAAACTCCTAAGGAAGCCAAGGGGGGTTGTCCCTAACAAAGAGTTTTCTATGGCTCTTGTGTTTTAAATGTTTTTATGATGATGGTGATGCGGATGGGTGTTGTTGTCCACCAAATTGCACACCAGCAGCAGAAATCTTTCGAAAGCTGTCTCTTCACTACAAGTGAGAGAGGTGTGGTCTTGGTGGCAAGCAATGAGCCAGGTACTGTCACCTGAATCCCAGCTCTTCCGTTTAGGCTAATTCCTAACGAAGCCAAGGGGAGTAGTCCCTAGAAAAGAGTTTCACTAAGGCTCTAGTATTTATAGTGTTTTTTCTATGGGGTGATGTGGATGAGTGTTGTTTTAGGAGTTTTTGTGGTGAGACCAAAAAATATGAAAAATTAACAATAGATAATAAGCAATCCACGTTGCGAAATAAGATAACAAGATGGCAATATGATTCAAGACTTGACTAATTACTAGAGCATTCACAATATGAAATAAACCCAAGGGCAAATGGTCCTGATCAATATATATGCTTTTAAACAATCAGTGCCTTATGGAGTCAAAGAAAAATAAAGATTGTGATGCTGAAAGTGTGGGTCTTGAAGAAATGCCGTTTGTGAGATCGTTGTATAGATTATCTTTGTAAATTGAAGATTTTAATGGTCTTGATTATTAGGATAAAACCAAGGATATTCAAGAGAAAGTCCGGAAAGACAGTATCAAGTGCCTCCGTTCAAGGACATGTTGGGCCACCCAGTGCTCTAGCCAGGTCGCGCAATGCTAACCAGCAAACTAGAGGCTGAACATGGAACCCCGACGCCCCCACTAAGAGATTACCCACTGAACTTATCTTATCGCTCAACTCCGAATTGGTTGGTTATGGGGGTGAAAGTTTTATTGGTTATCACTTATGAACTTAACAAGTCTTCCACCTTTCTGAGTACTAGCCCAACCGTTTCCGGTTGGCAGAACATACGGGTGTTGGACGATCAACCAAAAGTAAATTTATTAGGGGGAAGACGTGGGTTGAAATATTTTATTATTTAGAGCACTTGTTCAACTCTCCGACAGAGAGCGCTCTTGACTTGATCTTATGATCACAGTTCAAGAGACTTCATAATTTAAAATGCCTAATGCAGGGGAAGATGCAAGTCTAACAATGCTCTCCGATAGAGAGTGCTCTTGACTTGGATTTGGCCAAGTTCAAGAGACTTTGTTCATTTTAAAAAACAAGTAGCAGTTGTGATAACAAGATACTTCAACTTTGTAACACTTAAATCATGTGATAGCTCAAATAGATGTGAAATACTGCTAACATGCTACTTGCAAAATAAAATGAAATAACTGAAAGATCTAGTGTTCTACCAAGCAATTTTACACTAAGGTGGGATCAACCTCCGAACAAGGTCAACCACTAGAACCGTCAGTCTTGGAAACCTTCCAGCTAGCTGGATGTCCACAAGAAGCTGATGGGGGAATGAGAAGCTACCATAAGACTATGTGGCCTTTGGGATACAATCCCAAAGTTAGCTTACTCTGGTCAAAACTTGAGAGAGAAGCGACAAGATAAAATAAACTACTCTAAAACAAGAACTGAAAAGACTTAAGCTAAGCAAACCCAACGCTCTTCCCCAAATGGGGAAGAAACCCAAAGGTAGAGGACTCCTCCACTAGAAACTTTATTAACTTTTACAAGTTCCTTGAGGAAAATTCCTTGAAAGGTCTTTGATCTGACTTGAGATAAACTTTTAAAGAGAGATTCTTAGAGCCCTTAATGGCTGGTTACAAAGGATAATCGTTTTGGTTCTTTTGCTTGGTTTAAGCTCCTTTCTTGAATGTGACTTTGGTCACTTTTATGCCTTGCTCACATAAGCACTTCTCTTTCCTTTTTAAAGATCTACACAAGTTCAACAAATCCTCAACAAGCACCCATTAAGTGTTAACGAAAAATCAAATCAAATAAGCTTGAACTAGATGCAAACGACTAAGATCTAATGCATGTGCAAAATGCTCTTTTAAAATGTGACTTTTGGGATTTACGAAATGAAGTCTATTTTGTCAAAAGCATGAGATTTTGGAATTAAACTGCGATTTTAACCAAATGGACCAGCAAGCTAAAATGCCCCAAAAAACGATGGGAATGAGAATGCAACCACAAAATTTCACACTACTTCATATGCCAACTTGTCTACCTTTGAAATGAAACTATAAAAATTTAAGAAAGAGACTAGATGCAAGCCCTAAATGACCTTTTGATATGCCTAAACTAACCCTTCAATGCATGAAATTTGATTTACAAAAGAAATCTAACTACTAACCTTCCCAAGAAATGCAACTAGCTAACCTCTAACTTAACAAATTTTTTGGTTTTAACGTTTTGTTGTGACTTTTTGAAGGTGGACGAATGGGAAGAAAGGAAGACAAGGAGCAGCTGGTGGGTGGAAGAGGAGGGACGAGAGGAGAAGAAGGTAGGGGCAAATGAGATGAGGAAGGGAAAAGAGTGAGGGACGAGAGGAGAAGAAGGTATGGGAAAAACAGGGAAACGAATGGGAGAAGAAGAGACAAGAAATAGAGGAGGAGCAGACTTGGAGTGGATGGAAATGGGACTCAAGTGTAACACTTGAGGGCTTGAAACACTGCTATGGAAATCCTCCGGTTAACCGGTGATACGCCAAAAATAAGTGTTGAAGAGAGCACAAAGGAACAAATCCCAAGCTATTCCCCAAGGTTGAAGGAACTTCAACCTTATGGCAAACTGATCTAAGGCTTAAAACAAAAACAACTTCAACTTTGAATCAAGATCTGGAAGGGGTTTCCACAAGAATGAAGGTAGATCAAAGTAACTAGTAACCAAGAAAGTATTTTGAGTGTTTGATGGAGAAGAGCTAGATTCTCTTGCTTTCCCAAATCCATAAAGCTAGAACTCCTTTGGCCTTATGTGGAGTGAAAATGTACCTGCAAGAACCTTAAGCATGGGATAATATATATGAAAGAAAATATTCAAGTGAAAAGAACTAGATACATGCTTGCTTGTGCTAGATTGTTAGCCATCTTGAACATGATCTACAACTTAAAAGCCTCAAATATAATGCAAAACAATATCACCTTGATTCTCAAGTGAAGCAATGAACATCAAGAGCCTCCACGTTTTGACCTCCAAAGTCTTAACTTTATTAATAGTAAAAATGATTACAATTTCTCCAGAGTTTCTTTGCCTAACAATCCATCCCATATGAGGAAAAAGGAGCATCATTATATAGCAATAGAAGACTACCCAAACCCTAAGTCGAATTGGCTTGAATGGAGCCAAAAGCCTTGACATAAAATCGAATTCCAATCAAAACTGTGTCTAAAACCAGTCAACATGAAGCTTGGAGCTAATCTCACCAAACAAACTCGAATTAGGAGCTTGTGTGGATGGGGAGGTGGCCTCCACCTAGGCAAGGCACCCCCCATCCTCTTCTTGGAAGTATCACCATTGAATAGTAGCAAGACAAGTGTAAACTCGAGCTCCAAAGTAGATATGTGTGAGCCTCCTTGAGATGGTGTGAATCCTTTGGCAACCAATGCATGTGGTTGATGTGAGGGTGTTTGTTGAGTTGTAATAAGAGCCAAGCCACTTGATTGCACACATTTAGGAGGGCGCCTACCATAGGCTTTGATGCCATCCCACCAAACCATTAATCATTTGACACATCACAAAATTGATTTCTTGGTGAAGGAGGGCGAATTAGCTTGGAGAGATCCACTTGTGCTGACTGTATACTTGATTGAATGCTGACTAAGATGATTGGAATCTTCATAAATGCTGAGTGCCATGTCATTTAGCCTTTTACTTTATTCCATTTGGATTATTTTGGAGAGATTTGGATTATCTCCAAAATAATCAATTTTATTATTTTAATTAATAATTTCTCTGTAAATGGCTTTTTAGAGAAAATATTAATTATGAAGCCTAAATGACATCCGAAACTTGGGTTTAGCTGGTCCATAGGTCATGTGTGATTTTTGGCTTATGAAACGAGCCATCAATCACTGAATTCGGACTCTGGACGACTGACATATTACAAAATATTATTTCTCTATTTAAACTATAGAGAAATTTATTAAATTTAAAAAATAATTAAAAAACCCAAATTCGACGGACCCGGTAAAATTTTTTTGAAATTTTTTCTGAGGGTTTTATGGACCTAGGACATGACCGACACCTATTCTAACAATGTCTAGTAGGCTTATATACATTAGTTGGCCTCTAATAACCTCCCATGGCTAAAATTTTCAAAATCGGGCATTCTAGCTTTGGAGGAATGGGAGAAAACCTCATCGATTATAGCTCGGCTGAAAGCAAAGTATAATTGACAAGGGAAAAAACTCCCTGGAATGCCTTAGTTGCTTAATCAAGTCATGGGGAACCGAGACACTTAGATCCTACTAGCACACTTTATTACAAACCCCCATGGGGCCATGGTCATGTCGACTCAAAAAACAAAACAGGCTAACCAAAACTGGCTAGCCACAAATGCTGGATCATCTGATACACTGGAGTCAAACACTTATCATGTTTGTCAAATGGCGGCTCTTCAGACAATCCAACTATGGTACAAATAAGTTGGTAACAGGTGTTTTTTAGGATTTTTTGAGATGACCAAAGAATTACAATAATATAAGCAATCCACGTTGCAATTACAAAACACAAGGCTTGAGATGAACAATATATAATGATGACTTGGAAATTAAAAGCATCCACAGATAGATAATGATTCAAGCAAATATAAGGGACAAATGGTCCAAATCAAGGTGATACATGTAAGTTTTGAAGACCAGTGCCAAATGGAGTCAATAAGTGCTTGGGGATGCAGTAAAATACAAGTCTCAAAATGTAATGTTCGTGAGATTGTTTTGAAATTGTTGGTTTATTTTATTGTAAATTTTAATGATCTTGATTATTATGGCTAGGGGAATCTTCGACCGGTACGCAAGGTACTGAAGATCTAACCGGAAATACTTTCAGTGGCTTCGTTCGAAGACATGACGGACCACGCGGTACTCTAGGCTAGGTGTCCAAGGAACTTAACCAGCAAGCTAGAGTCAGACCATGGCTACTGTTATCACACCATAGTAGCTGGGCTACTATTCTTGTTTAGCAGATATCTGCACATTCCAGAGCTTCCATTATTCAGAGCATGGCTATGATGATTGTATATTTTGTGATCACTCATGATCAGAGCAGTGTATTATGCAGACTTATGTTAGACCTTGTGTCAAGGTTGAGCCTTGAGAGTTCAGATTTGATGACCGATGTGACACTTTATCCCATACAGTTTCAGTTCAGTGCTTAGAGATGTATTGCAGCAGTGTTTTAGATGGTATATGATGTTTCTTACTATGATGATGTTATATGATCTATGGATGCTTTATCACTGACTGTGGATTATTATCTTGTTGATTTAGTCATGATCACAACATCTGCTTGGTATATTATTCTTGATGTGGCAAACTGTTTAAAATGAACTATAAATCATAAAATGGACAATTGCTTGCACATTTAGGTCATTTAACAAAACCCACTGGTTTTTTACCTTACATAGATATGGTCTTTCCTGACACTAGTTGTCTGCTAGTGTAGGCTCCATATTCATTTGACTCCATCCATACATGACTTTCCTATTTGACTTTAAACCTTGACCTGTCTCATTTGACTTTCTGATACTGAGGACTTCCCCATTTTTCTACCTCTGTGTTTGGACCGCATCATTGTATGATCAGTGTCTCGGCTCTAAGTTGGTGACAAAACTTGCCTTTGGTGAGTTGGATTGTAGGCCTAAATCATTCTGGTCGGTTGTCCCGATGTTTGGCATTGGCTCGAACTCCCCCTAGTCACTTGAGATGTTGTTGGCTAAAACTGAAAGCTCATGTTCTACTTATGGAAACTTATAAATTCGGCCATGGAAACTAAAAAGGGCAAGAGCGATGAACAACGAAAAATACTCCTCGAAGAGTATAAGAAAGGTCCAAAAAAAAGCAATGGTTCTTAAAAGCTATATCTAAACAATTGCTGACCTTATATGTGTTTGAAAACATGCCCTGGATGCAAGCTACAACTAGTTGTGCTTATTAGCACACCTGAGATCCGAAGGGTTATGTAGGCCAAAAAGGCCATGAAATGAAATTGAATGATCCTAATGAACCTGGATCAACTTGATGTAGACATGATCCCTAAGTTGAATAAGCACTCTCTGAACAACTTATCCATTTGTGAGGCACAACCATCCCCCGTGTTATTTTGTCCAGCACAGAGTTTGTAGCTTTCCCCCTTCTCCCAGTCCAAAGTATTTTTGAGTTAAGATTAGACAAGTCAACCCCTTGGCCCAACCTTTTTCCTAGCCTTCATCCTTCACTAACAGTTTGACCATGGCCAATGGGTGAGTTTGTCATTTGAACTAGTGTGCAAGTAATTTTATATAACAAAGGAATATGCTAACTTGATTAATGCCACTGAATGGATGTTATACTTTGAGCTTGGCTGTGAGAATGATTAGAGAAGCATGTCTTAGTCTACTGATGTGATTTATCCTTGGTTGTATATTATTGGGATCCGTGATGATGTGGGCCATATATATATGCCTATTGATGATGATTGATGGTCCCATATACTTGGTGATGATATCATATG
This sequence comes from Larix kaempferi, assembly GCA_027924585.1. Lineage (NCBI taxonomy): Eukaryota > Viridiplantae > Streptophyta > Pinopsida > Pinales > Pinaceae > Larix > Larix kaempferi. The sequence goes on from BSBM01000147.1 coordinate 2,429,601, forward strand.
ATGGACAGATGGTTCAGATGATGATTGATGTAGTTCAACAGGTTTTATTATTACTTCAGATCAGTAGATTATGCATTGTCCATATATGGTGGACCCTACAACTGGCCCAATAGGGCAACCCAAGGTGTATGAGTACACATTTCTAGTGGATTTGGGTCTTCTGGATCCAATGAGACACTTATCTTTCAGTTCCGGGCACTTCTGACAGTGATTGATGCAGTTTTACACTTGTTGACCAGATTTGGGGCTGATTTCCCAGCCTGAGTAGCAGGGGCCATGAGAGGCCAGTTCACCTAGGGCGCTGTATGAGGAGAAGGTGGTCCAGCCACTTGTTTTTACCATTTACCCCCCCTTTTGGAGAGCCTGGTGGGCTTAGATGGACAGCGCAGATGCCCTAGGAGGTAGTTTCAACACTTTCATAGTTAGGGAGGCAGTTAAAAAAATGGGATAAAGTGGTCACTGAGGAATTCGATTTGGGCAATAGAGGCAAGGTTTTGGCATTTGGTTTTCACAGAGGTCTTCCAGGGTGATCCCACTATCTTCTAGCCAGTTTTCACCATGTGGGTAGGCCCACAGCGATCACAGGAGGTCTTTTACTGCTTGTCTGTCACAGATTTTGAGGACAGATTTGATCATTTATATTATCTTGGACATATTTTATTATTTTATTGTGCCTTGGGGATGAGCTAGTAAGGATTGATGCCTCCTAGCCCCACCATGTGCTTATTATGTCATGTCGTAGTCATCATGAGGTGGATTTTTGGTATTTTTACCCCCTCTAGTGGATGATGTCACCCTCCATGATTATTTTATACTATGACGTCATCATTATATTGGGTGATCCATGTGATATATTGTTATGGTTCATCTTAGCCATTGATTGTATGATGAGATCTTTTAATCTCAACCACTCATTTGATGTAGTATTGTAAAGTGGTATAGGGTTTTGGTCTTTATCATCCTATATAAGGAGGAGACCCCCTATTGTATAGTTCACCTTTGGAGCTCTGGAATATTGGAATAAAACACTTCTTTGTGGAGCACATCTCTCTTGTTTTGAGAATTCTCTTGCATATTGAGTATATAGTATCTCTTCTATGTATCATTGTGGATTTTGGTGCTTTTACTAGTTTTCTTGCAGGAAAGTCGAATTGATGGAGAGGAGGACGATTTCTTGAGGGTTATTGTTGGAGGGATCCACATATTCTCTCTTGGGTTGATCTTGTGACAGGGAGTATCATTATTGTATCTTTGTGACATAGTTGATGCTTTCTATTACATCTTTCTATCATTTTCACAATCATCTTACTTGACATGTTTCTTTGATCTTGTCTTGTAGGAGGAGGGCGATTTGGCTATCTTGAAGGAGGACGTTTTGGTTGGAGCTCTTGGATCTCACTCTTGAATATACACATAGGAGAATGCTATCAATTTGCAAGGTGGCCACAAGCAATTGAGGTAAGATCTACAAGGTATGTGCCTCTTTCATCCATTCTATCTTCATTGGTCACAAACCCTAATTAATTAAAACCCCAATTTTGGTATTTCTTAGATTACTTAGATCTAGCCTTGCTTTTGAAAAGATCTTAAGAACCCACCTCATAGCAACCACCCCTAGTTGGATCTATAGTTTGGTGGTGGTTGGGTTAAAATTGACACACTTTTCAAGGCAATATAGCCCTCTTGAACCAAATCGCACTTCCTTGGAGAGGCTTGTTGGGTTAGATCTAGCATATGGGTAGGTGAGATCCCGCTTGATTTGTAATCTACACACTTGATAACCTACCCCCAGACTTTTACTTTGGTGATTTCTACCTTGTGGGCATCATTCCACATTTTAAGGGATCAAAACCCCCTTTTGAATTACTTGGCACCTTACAACTCAGATCTAGTAAGATCTAACCCTTGGATTGACTTGATTTTTTAGATCCACATAGATCGGTGCATAAGCTACTTGGATCTACAGTTTGGTGGCCATTGGACTTGATTTTGCCCACCTTATCCATCTTTTAGCCCTTCTTGAGCAAGGTCGCACTCCCTTGGGTGAGTGAGTTTGCCCACTTTGAGAAAGTGGGTGGTTGAGATTTTTGTGGAGTTGGAACGGCCACACCTTGAAACCTAGGTCTATAGTATCATTTTGTGACGATCTGCCTTGGGGGTAGCATTCCTTGTTTTAAGGGATTGTGGTCCACTTAGGGTCATTTCATGAAATCCTAGATCTAGCTAGATCCAACCATTCTATCGCAATTAGCCCACTTGACTTGACCTCTAGGTGTCCCGATCTACACTTTGACATACCTTTTGACTCCATTAGCCCATCCAACAAGGCACTAGTCCTCCTCAAAGCAAGTCGCACTCCTTGGGAATTGTGTCAAACGTTAGATCCGGTACATGGGTACTCCTAAATTCAACTTAGATCCCTAGATCTACTCATTTCATATCCTCTAGTGCCAATTGCATCCCTAAATTTCACCTTGTGGGTTCACTTTAAGCCATTGCACATATCCCAAGAAAGTAAGACCCACTTGTGTGACACATGGTACTATACCTTGTCATTATACTTAATCATGTGGCCTAAATCATACATTGGTTGAAACACTAACCATCTCTCAAACCACCTTCAACCATACTTTAATTTCTAGGTCCACTATACCTTGCATTGGTTTCCGTAACTCATCATTTACTTATCCCTAGGAACCTTTGCTTGGGACCAATCATCTTTGATTGGTTATAGGGTCTCCCCCTAGGTCTTGTTTCACCTTGACCTAAAGCGAAGAGTGCCTCGGTTGACGTGACTCCCACCTTGCATTGGGAACCGTGGCATCTCTTGGGTCACCTCTTTAGTTGCCCATCTCCTCTACCGTCCCGGATGGGATACCACTAGGGGCAACTACAAGTTGTGTGATAACAACTACCCTACACCCCCACTTGGAATTTGCCCACTACCTGAGTATTTATCGAATCAACGCTGGTTCTTTGGTTATGGGTAAAAGTTTTATTATGTTTGAATCTTGCAAGATTAATCAGTCCAATACCGTTTCTGAGTACTCCAACCCCTTTCAAGGTTGGTCAGAGCATACTCCGACAAGGAGAAACGAATAAATTCAAAATTTATTAGGGGGAATGATGAGTTGCGAATTTTATTTAGAGCACAAAGAACTAAAATGCTCTCCGATAGAGAGTGCTCTTGATCTTGCCTTAAGGCTTGATTCATGAGTCTTATCTACACTATATGCAATGCAATGCAACAATAAAAATGCTCTTCGCCAGAGAGTGCTCTTGACTTGTCTTGCGACAGGTCCAAGAGACTTATTTACACTATATGAAATGCAAATAATCTGAAAATGAAACCAAACCACAATTTTTGAAAGATATCTAAACTAAATATTTGAAGCAAATCTAATGCTAAGGAAACAAGGAAACACACAAGACACTCTTCCCCAAAAGGGGGGAAGAAAGACAAAACTATGGGAGGCTTTATCCCACTTAGCCTTATTTCATTAATCAATTACAACTTTTGCGGATTTTCAACCTTGGAAAAGAGATGAAGAAAGTAGAAGTAACTTTTTAAGAGCTCTTAAGAGCTTTACAACAAAAAGGAGAGTGTTTATGTCATGGTTTTGATGCTTGGTTTCAAATCTCCTCTTGGTTTTGCAATCCTCTTATTCTTGATTTTGATGATCTCTTCTTCTTCTTCTTCAACCCTTCTCTTGAGTTTGCTTTTCTTCACCTACAACACAACAAACATTCAACTCATGCATTCATTAATCATTAGTTCAAAATAAAATAAAATGAAGATCTAGAATTGCAAAAATCAAATATTTTAGAATGCAAGCTTTTTTAACTTTTAAATGAGATCTAAGACTAAACATGCAAACTTTAAAAGAAACTAGATCTAAGGATTAAAAAATAGAATGTAAACTAAGATGAAATTAAATCTAAGATCTAACAACATGAACAAGAAACTAAATGCAAAAAATAACTAAGAACTAAACTCTAAAGCAAAGGAGGGAGACGAAAGGGTGAAGGAAAGAGGAAAACGTGAGGAGAGAAGGAAGAAAAGGGAGTAAAACGAAAGGAAAATAGAAGGGAGATGAAAGGGAAGAGGTAAGGGTTTGAAGGAAGGAGACAAGAGCTAGAGAAGAGGCAAAAAGCAAGGAAAAGAGACCAAACGAAGCTAGGAGAGAAGGTGAGATGAGAGCTAGAGAAATGGCTTGAAGGAGGGGAATAAGGCTAGCAATGGAAAGAGCAAATCAAGTAGGTCGAGAGGAGAAGGAGGCAAAAGAAGGCAAAGGATCAAGGCAAGCCACAAACAAAGGCAAGCTTGATGGATGGATCTAGGCTTGGAGAAGGGTAGATCTAGGATTTTCCACAGCTTAGAGGTAGAACAAGTAACCAATAACCGAAAATAGAATTTTGTTGTTGTTGATGAATGAGGCAAGAAGGCCTTATGTTTCTCGATTTTTCGAAGAGAAGCCAACTTTGGGAAACCTGCAAGATGAAAGTGTTAGTCAAAAAGAACTCCTGCTTGATGGATGAGAGAAGATCCAATCCACCTAAGAAGATACCTGAAAACCACAACACTCAAGAGAAAACAAGAGATCAAATAATAACGTGCTAGATTGTTAGCCTTCCTATCAATGATCATATAATTAAAAATCAAGAGGGTTGAGTCAAGAAAGGTATCACCTCACACAAGATGAAATTGACACACTAAGAACTCCCACATGGACCTCCAAAGTCTTTCTCTTTATTAAATCTTAAACAAATTATACAAATTTCTCCAGAGTGTCTTTGCACAAATCTCCATCTAGAATGAGGAGGCAATGCACTCCTTTTATACAAAAAACTAGAACCTACTACCCTAATTCGAATTGGCTTCCAAGAGAGAGCCAATAGCACAAAACATCAATTCGAATCCAATCATAACAAGGCTTGGAGTTTGAGATCCAAGTGACAACTCAAGTTTGCAATAAAGGAGAGTGGGGAGGTGGCCTCCACCTTAGCAAGGCGCCCCCCACTCCATCTTTGGGAGCCCCCCACTCCTTCTTTGGAAGCTCCACCACACATAGTAATGTACACCACTCCAATAAGCATCCTCCATGTGGAGAAGTCGTGAGGAATAATGAGGAATGCGTGAGCTTGATGGGAGACAAGATCTTGAGTTGTAATGAATGCTAACTCGTCTTCAATGGGAGCCAAGCCCATGAGGTGGCGATAAAACAAGGACGACGCCCACCTTTCATTTATTTCAAACTCAACCATCCATTAAACCTTCTCCACATCACCAAATCGACTTTTGCATGAGGGAGGGCGATTTCTCTTGAGGGGATTGACTGCTGGTGACTGGATACTTCACTGAAAGCTCTTGGAGTTGATTGGAATCCTCATAAATGTTTGATGCCATGTCATTTAGCCTATTTATTTATTCAATTTGGTTTATTTTGGAGAGATTTGGATTATCTCCAAAATATTCATTTTTAATATTTTTAATTAATAATTTCTCTTTTATTGATTTTTTTGAGAAATTATTAATTATCAGGCCGAATGAACATCCGAAACTTAGGATAAGTGGGTTTGGTGTGTGATATTTGGCTTAGGAATTAAGCCTCCAATCTCTGAAATCCACCCCCAAACGACTGACATATTACAAATTTGATTTTTCCAATTAAATATTTGGAAAAATAATAATAAAAAATAAAACTCATCCAATGCGTCCAGTAAAATTTTTTCGGACATTGTTTTTAATGGATGAGGGACCTAGGAAATGACCATCTACGACATACATGGTGTCTAGTAGGTTCATATACATCAGTTGGACTCTAATAACCCCCTAAGGCTCAAATTTCAAAATCGGGCATTCCAGCTTTGGAGGAAGCGGGAGAAAACCTCGTCGATTATTACTCGGCCATAGGCAAAGCATAATTGACAAGGGAAAAAAACTCCCTGGAATGCCTTAGTTGATAGTCAAGTCATGGGGAACTGAGCCACTCAAAGCCCTACTAGCACACTTATTACAAACCCCGTGGGGCCATGGTCATTTCAGCAGAAAAATAAAAATGAGTAGCCAAAATTGGCTAGGAACAACAACTGGAACTTTTGATACACTGGATATGAACATAAATCATGTTCATCAAATGGCGGCTTGTCGGAAGTCCAACTATGGTACAAAAAAGTTGGTAACAAGGGGTAACAAAGCCCAATCAGGAGGTCTATCATCTTTCATCTTTCTTTCTTCTCGAATCAAGTTCAATCTTTTAATATTTTTGTTGGTTTAAAGCTTAGGATTTATTAAAATATTAAAATTTCTTTTAAATAAAATCAAATACTATGGAGTTTGGACTTCTCTGCTTTTAGTATGTCATGCTTCGTTGTGTTTGGCACACCTCTGTTGGGCTGTTGTTCTCTTTTGTTCTCCTCTAACATGAGCGAATCTCTTTTGGCCCTGTTACATGCTATGTGTTCAAAGAGTTGCTTGGCCTCTTCTCACCTTCACCAAGGCTTGGATTTCAAGACTCTGTGGCTTTGAGACCATGTCAGATAATGAACATACACAATAGCGGAATAATGTTGAGAGAAAAGATAGAGACTACATGATATTATTCATAAGTGCAATTGTCAATTTATAATGGAAGACAATGTCGCATACATCCAGTCTTGTACAACCACCTTAATTAATTAACACATAACCTAATAATGACTTTCATTATTTATGATATGACTTAATTGACTAATTTAACTTTATTAAACGCCTGACAAAAAAGTACTAAACTATATTAAGATATGACCATTATAATAAATTAACTCTAACAAGCTATAATGCACCAAAATATCAATACAAATGCCTATGTTCTGGAAAGCAATGAAGACATCTGCATTCTAGCATTGTCTATCAATATTTTGGTTGACATTAGCCAGTATGTAAGGGCAGGTGGGGATTCCTATATCTTCTTGATGTCATGTCAACCATGCCTAGAATTCATTGAAGATAAGAGAACATTCTAAAGTTAATCTCCAAATACAACGGGCATGCATCAGATTTGGCTGAAGCAGTGCTTTATGTGATTGTTCTCTTGCAAGAAATAATATTTTGGAGAATGATTATCAACACCCTCTCTGTACAGGTCCGTTGTACATGACTAACTCTCAATCCTTGAACCCTTGAACTGTAGTGCAGTGTATCTTTACCAATGGCATCGAATAACCACATTTTCGATGGGATATCTTGAAAAGGATATTGAAAGAGTTGCCTCTTTGGGATTGCTAGGAAATCCTTATCCTTTGTTTAATCATTATCAAGAAGCTAGTTGGATGTTGAAGGATGGACTTGTACAGTGGACACTGTTATCCACTAAATTGCACTTAGTGGATTCCGAGTGAACCGTTGAAGACTTGAACAATCAAATTGTTCATCATCAGTGTTCCGAGATCCATCAGGCCAAAATTTTTTGGCCCTTTGTAAATTTTGCATGTCCAGATCCCTGCGGGGGAATTGTAATAAGTTGGTCTAAGCATGGATATTTTGTAAAAGGCTTGGCCTGCCATAGGGTTTGCCGTCAAGGCGATACTCTAGAGTGTTTTTTCCTTAGGAATTATGTGTTGCGCTTAAGTGGCCTATAATTCCTGAGTTTTTCACTCATACCTCCCAAGTTGCAGTATTTTCCATGGTGGTTGATCTTAGGGAGGTTATTAAAGCCCATGTGTCTATGCATTTTAAACATGCTAGCCATCTGTATTGAGTCATATGGACATGCACTAGGTCCCTTAGGAGTTTGAGTCGATTCCGAATAAAATAATTTTTTTCTTCTGTAAATTAGACCATTTTTTATTGGTTTAATTGGAAAAATTCAAAATGTAATAATAGTGTCGTCTGGAGGCGGAATTTCACGTGGGGAGGCTCGTTTTGACGCTCAGAGCGTCCTCTTTACCCTAGTGCCCACTTTCTCCAGGTTCCGGGCGATTACGTTGCCTCTGGGAGCAGTTTTCATAAAAAATGCGACAAATTGGCATTTTAATGCTAAAAAATCCAAAAATACACAAAAAGACAAAAAAAACAATAAAAAATCATTTTGAAAGGGTTGAAGTGGGTCTCTAAGTGAAAGGTGACCATGGTGGATTAATAAAGCACATGCCAAAAATGTACTTTGGATAGCGATTGGATTAAAATTAAAGGAGTGTGCCTCCCTCTTCACGTGGGTGTTTTCTCCATGTGCGAGTTCACATGTTTAGTGGGCGATAACTCCAAAGAGGAGGACGTTGATTCCTATGATGAGGGGCGGCCCTCTCATGAGGTGGCAGCCACCTCATCCACTACACCAACCCACTCGATGCTTCAATGTTCATCTCTCCATCAATTTAAGAAATGTGCCATCCCCTCTCTTCAATTCGGTGGGCAACTTTCCCATGTGGCGTTTTATGGATGGATGAAGGAGATCCCAAGGAAAGGAAGGGAGGCGCCTTCCTATGGTGGCAGCCATCCCATTAAATGGAACTCAAGAAAAACTCCAAGATTTGGATTTGGGATAACACTTGGCCCTCATCTTATGCAATTCATCCCCTCCCTCATTGAATTCGATTTCTCCTCTCTTGAGGTTATAAAAGCAAGGCAATGGCTCCCCATTTGGAGATGGTGGATAGCATTGGACCTCTGCTCCTGCGATTTGTAACATTTTTTGATTAATATATTGTTGGAAGACTTTGGAGGTCATTGGTGGCTTTGTTCTTTATGCATGCATGTTTTGATTGAGGTAAAACAGTAGATTTCCATTGTTGCTTTGCATACTATTTGTTAATTTAGCTTGGCAAGGATCTTGGATCCTAGTAGGGTAAGCATTCACAGTTGTTGATTTGCTTATTTTCATTTGATGTTTAGAGATTTAGGAGCAGTAAATAGTATTCGGTTGTACATTTGCCCTTCTTGTTTCTTTGCATTGGATTTACTAGATTTAACCTATTGTTTGTATGAGTATTGTTGGTGATGCTACACGATTCGGTGCTTAGGCTTGAGGGTTGATCTTGGCTTGACTCTTCTCTCAATACTTGGTAGTCGATCTCTTCTTTCCAAACACATATCTAATAATTTTTGCAGGCACCAAGCTCCATCTCCAACAAGCAAAAGCTAACGAGCTTTGGTTCCTCTTCCATCTCTCTTCTCAAAAATTTACAAGCAAACATTTTCATTTTTTGTTCACATTGAAGCAAGTTTCAGATCTGAAAGTTAAATTTGTTTTAGACTTGTTTTCAAAATCAGATCTAGAAGTGCTTAAGTTTTCACATTTGAAAGAGCTAGATCTAGTTTCCATTTCCATACTTGTTTATGTCAAATTTTTCCATAATTTTTGCAAGTTGGAAATTGTAATTTTTATTGTGTATTTGTGCATTCTAATCATTTTTTGCAGTGCTTTAGCTCGCTGGAAATGAGCAGGTCTGCGCATAAAAGTGAAATATTTGAGTGATCAAGGCCACAAGAAACTGCAAAAAACATCCCGGTGGACACCCAACTCAATTTAGTTTACCTGTATATCATTGTAAGCCCTTAGATACAAGTAATATGGACTAAGGAGCACTTGTTCTTTCAGTTTCATTTGTAATTATTAAACGAGAGCAGTGGGATACCTAGTGCCCACACCCCATCCCCCCTGGGGGGATTCGCATTTTTGTAAAATTTTCGTGATTGATTTTTTCTAAACCCACAAAGTTCACACACTCACTTTGATAGTGCAGGGTGTGTACTTTGATCTTTTTTTTACAAGTTTTAATTTGAGTTAATTTTTTTCAACCGTAAAGTAGAGATAACACATACCTCGTTGCCACGAAGTATGCCTTCTCCACCACACAAAGGCTTTGCCGATTAGTGGTGGATGATCAGAAAGTGACACATAGGTGTGTGCCTTTACTTGTTTTTCTTTAATCATTTTGCTAAGTTAGCTGTATAATAATACCAGTTTTGTCGCCACGAAGTATGCCCTCACCTCCACCTAAAGGCATTGCTGATTAGTGGTGGTTGACTAGAAAGTGACCCATAGACTTGGTGAACCATATCTTACAATTTACTTGGTTAAGTTCTCCACCTTTCCACAACTACAATTGTTCAAACCAACTTGAATTTACACTTAACTAATACTCATTTAATAAAATCAACCACCCTCAACATATGTGAAAATCCAGCACTTCGATTAGATTTCGTGTCGGGAAATTTTGCCTGGGGACGCAGGAACCACTGGGAAGAGACCTCAGAGCACCAGTTAGACTACATCCTTGTTGGTGTAGTGTTGAACACCGCTCTCGAGACTCCGTTCCAGCCCACATGTCCTTGTACGGAGCCACCGATTTCTAAATTTCCGGACATTCCTCCCTATACCTCACAGTATCTCGGGAGTTCCCCCTTTTTTTTCCCTAAACAAGATTCATATCATAATAATCTAAAATTAACCAAGAGGCATTTGCAAAACACTTTCTCTTTCACTCAACAGTATTATACTGTTATATTGACTCCATAAGGCACTGGTCCATTACACTTTTCATCTGCTTAATACCATATCGAACATTGTGCATCTATTTGGAAGTTATTTTAATTCACGCCGGTGAAAGTATTTCTTTAATTCATTGCAAAGCTATTGGTTTACTTTTGAATATCAACACCCTAATAAACTCCTAAAAACATAAAACAGTAAACACCTTTTAACTATTTCACTGGAATTTCTAAATACCTTAGAAACATTCCTTAGGGACTACCCCCCTTGGCTTCGTTGGGAGTTTTGCCTAAACGGAGGAGTCAAGATCAGGTGACAGCCTTGACTCGAGACTTGCTCCCAAGGGCACACCGAGCAGTAGCAAAGATTTTCTGCTGCATTAACCAGGTGTGCTGATCCGGCGGCAACAAACACCAAAGTAGGCTTATTATGTAATACATTGAGCCTCTTTTCCTCTCAAGAAGTGTTTAAAACCATTTCCTTAATTTTATCAAGGTTGACTCCAAACACTTGTGATTGCAAAGTTGTATTGGAGTCTCCTTTGCATTCACTTTGGACAGGGATAGAAGAACTAGGTCATCTACAAAGACAATGACAAATGTCAAAACTTTGTGGAGAGAACAACTATCTAATCTCATAATATATTTGAAATGTTGTTTGAACTTGCCTATGTAAATATCAAAGATCACAGGAAAAAGAGAGGACATCTCAACTTAATTCTAATGATGCTTTCTATGTTCTAGGAAACTCCTAAAGAGATGTGAATGTGTCCCACCATTTTCTGATAGGGCACCATCACAACGATATGAAAATCAAGCATACCAAGTGTACAGAATCACTCAAAAGATGTCAAGGTGGTGCGTTAAAAGCTTTTTGAAAGTTTATAAAGCAGAATCAACACAGAGGCAATGGAAAATAGCACACTAACTGGCACCACAAGAGTAGAGAGGACTTCAAAGTGTTGAGATTTCTTTGGTTTAAAGATTAACTGACCCTTTTTCTGCTAGTTAATTAACTAACTATAGTCTGGTTTACGACAATGACATGATGCTACATCCTACACATACTCTATGCACAAGTTTCCAAAAGATGGATTTTTTAACCAGTTAACTCTTTTGAGGATGAGGGCTATTCATCTCTATTGCTTTTAAAATTGGAGAGTTATGCATTTGAATAATCATTTGAATAACAGTGCGTATTGTAGTCTGTCTTTAAGTTACAACCGTGGAATGTTTCTCAGATGTCAACCAGATCAATGCCAACTCTTCTGGCATATCTAATTCAAACAAAACACTAAGAGACCCATGAATAGATGCGTAATTTTTAATTCCATACCCTCTCTCTTGTTACATATCTACTCTTTCATTCAAGGTATACAATAATAATCACTGTATGAGAGACGGTGGTTTGCAAGGTCCTCAATGCTCTTTAATATTTTTGATGTATACCAAAAGCTGTAGGTCATATGTATTTCTCATACAGAAAGAATATCTGGTTTAGACTTGTCTTTAACATCATATACATTGTTCCTTTGTTACCTTTATACACTATATGTCATTAATATGTTTATGTTTCAGAGTGATGAAATCTTGAACAATCAATGGTGACCTATTATTTTGTTTTGCTCATCACTTGTTCAGTCTAGGACCTTCATTAATCACTGTAGGACCTTAACTTTATGCAAGGTTCCTATGTAAGTTCAAGTCTACTGCTTAATCTTCTCGTTGATGAACTATAAGGAACATTTTTCTAAAAACATAATTTGAATGCAAGCCTACTTTATCGCACTCAAAACATTGTAGTGTTGGTCACTTTTCATACCCATTCTTTTTCACTGCTGTAATGTCATTCTAAGCTGGTAACCGACTTGGTTCAACAAAAGTATTGCAACCTCGTCAAAGAGGGTTATTGCCTTGTTTTGGTTTTCTATGATCTGACTCAAAAAACCACATGGTTTCAACATGATAATAACTATGAGCCCAGATATTGTTGTGATCATTTTTTGTCCTCCATTGGATTATTTCTCTTGTGGATCTATATTGGACTTGTCAATTAGCATGCTTTTTCTTATGTCTTTTTGCAATTGTTGGCGTTGTAATTACAAATTAAGCATGGGTGATAAGATTTTCGATGTAGGATTAGGTTGAGATCATGAGGAATTGGTTGACAGTTGTTTCCAATGATTATGAAGTCTTGTAGACTAGAGAGGCCTTCTTCTAAACATTGGGGCATCATCATGGTGTTTGTTGTCACACCTCTCGTTCAAGTGATCAGACTTGGGACTCTTATGTACATGCTGTGCCTTTAGTAATAATGTATTTCTATTCATGACATCTCCAAATTCTCAGTTTGCCTCCTTGTTGTGATTGCATCCATAAATTGTGTCTCAACCTCCTGAATTTACAACTAGTCTAGAGGACTTAGCGGAAATTTTTTTCGAAGACCCCATTGAAAGATATTGTTGACTGGCTTAAAACTACCTTGACTTTATTTGAACCTGTTTGGACCATGTCTATGTATTCAAATTGTAAGCGATATGCAACTTTTTGTTTGTGTTGTTTCTGTCCATGATATTTCATTTTATTGGAACTTCAAGGTTTTTTGTGACTATAGTCACAATTATAATAAATTGAATATTCAAACCAATGTGTTTCTTTATGCAACCTGATGAATGGCAACATACAGGATGGTATTGTTAAGACTTAACTGTGAATAAACTTTCTCTAAACTTCTAGATTCAGGCAGTTCTGATTCTTACCATACTCAAGAAGAGTCATCTTCCTGTTAGCATGGCCTTATGGTGCTTTTCTTGTGACATATACCAACCTGAAATCTAGTCTACTAAGTGAAGGATGGAATTGCCTCATTAACCAAAACCTTTTATCTGGAAAAAAATCCTGCATTTTTTCAATTGAAACTGGTTTGTGATTTTGAGCCTATAAAAAATCTCCCCCAGTGCATTGTCTTTTTTGAGGCTACAAAAATCTTCCCCAGAGCTATAAATCCTATTTTAATTCTGGGTTCAAGTCCTTGAATTTTGTTCAAATTATAATTCATTTGCACCCTCATTTTTTTGAAGGTGACTGAGAAATTTTGGTTGAATCAAATTTATCCAATTCATGTTGATCTAGTCATGAAAAATTGTGCTATTGTTAACACATGCATTATATTCTAGCTTCATGACTCTCCAATCCTAGTTGATAGAAATGCTAGTTAATGATATCTAGAAATAAGAAATTATGTAGATGCTGTAGCCAGATTTGTGACTGGATTGGTCTAGCATTGAGGATCTTATGGGTTTCGTTTCAATATTTCATATTAGCGTAGCGTGCGATTTGTTGTTGTCAATACTTGTATACTTGCTTTGCAGTTAAATATTGGAGTTTTCAGTTCTCTATTGGTTTCAAAATGTTGTCCTGATATCTACTATGATTAATCATTGCCAAAGAATTTCTGTCACAACAGTCCTTTTTCTTAGAGGCTTACTTTTGTGTTCAGGACGGTCGTTATCAAACAGCATTTACAATCTTGGCATAAAGGACCAATATTCAGATGCTTTGAAGCAACTTGGCTTTGACTTGGAAACATTGGTGGAGCAGGTTAGTGTTGATAAAAATATTGAACATAAGCATTAAGTTACTTTTTATGTTTTTCAGTTTTCTCCTGTATTTGTGGCTCTGATTATGATTTTTAACATAACATCAAAGAACTGTTTACTACCTCTATCTCTATCTCATCTTTGATATGGGTGCCCGGGATTCCCCCTCCCCTTCTCATTTTCCCTTGCTTCTGATGATGCGTAGCCTTTTATCTTATTATTTTTGGGGTTATACTTTTTGTTTACTTCTCTAGTTTAGTAGTTTAGCTTCTTTTAGCTTATGCTTTACCTTTCAGCGTTTAGCTTATAGGAGTTGCTCTATCACTCCTATAGTCTGTCATCACTGATTTTGCTTTTTGAGTGCCATTGACTGACATTTTTGGTCATTCCTGGATTTTGACACCTAAAAATGCACATGTAGAATATTGGCTCATGGAAAATTGGTTGAATAGGTGTTGGACTTGGCCATTGTAAACCATGGGAATGAAGCTACATCTTATCAATGTGATTTGATGTTTCTCGATGAGGGCCCAACATTGTTGTATGATCTGTGGACCTAGTAATAATTTTGAGCATAGAGTGAGGCAAAGAAGACTAATCTTGATAAGTGCTAGCAATGAAGAGCTTCCAAGTGGTCGGAAGGCCTTGTTCACACCATGAATAGGAAATGTTGCAAAGTTTGAGGAGTGATAGGTTTGAAGGGGATTTAAAACCCCTTTTCACACCTTGAGAAGTAGGGATGAAGTGGGCCATCTAGATGAATGCTTGGTGTAGGGAGTTGCCAAGTGGATGCAAGACCCTTCTCAAGCCTTAAAATGAGTATAAAATTATAAATGCACAACAAAAGAGGAGCGTTCTACATGAGGGAGTTTAATATGACCCTAATACCCTCATTTGTTCATAAATAAAGGTATTTGCACATTCCAAGGGTAGCACTTTGCATGAGGAGGTGCCATGTGGCCTTGAAGACACTTTCAAACCCTAAGAAAAGTCACTATTTTAATGAGTGTTACCACTAAAATCCTCACTTATTGAAATAAAGTCCTAAAACTCAAGTGAGACTTTGAAGGAAGAGGGATGCCACTGTCACCTCACAAACCCTCTTCACACTTTAGGTCGGCTCTCCTTCGGCTCAAGAGGGGCTCCCCTATAATAGGATTACTAAAAGTTATGCAATGGAGTTCAAGGTGAAATGAAGAGAAAGTTCTAGTAGAACAATTTGATATGTTTTAAGAAATGAGTTGGATGAGTGGACCGAAGACTAGTGTCTTATCCATTGGGCATATGGGGTTAAATCAAGGCTCGTGGAAGGCTGTTGTATTGAGGAAAATAGGGCAATTGAGGATGAGGTGTACAAGCTACACAAATCTTTTTCTTGCTGTTCCAAATTGCAGAAATGTAACTAGAGAGATCACAAAAGTAGATGAACTTCATCACTTATGAAGATTATGGTTAACTAGAATGAAATCTATGTGCATTTAACCAAACATAGAGAAATAATGCATTCGTAAATAACATTCCATGGATAATATAAAGGAAAAGGAGTAGAGTTCCCAAGTTCAACACTACATAAACATTTGTCATGGTAATTCCAACAATATGAGAGAGCATTAAAATCTCCAAGACATTCTCACCCACAAAGTGTTTCATTAATCCTTCAAGAACAACCAATAGATATTCAACTATGCTCCAAGGGATTTCTCCCCAAATCCACCATACATTAAATGGAGAGAACAAACACTTATATAGGTTTGAGGTCTATCCGCTCAACAATCAAAACCTTCTCAACAACCTCCCTACCAAAAATAACAATGAGTTGTTGAGAATCTTAAGATCCACTTTCTTCTCCAAGAAGAAACAATAAAATATGCTAGATACATCCTTTTTTGTATCCAGGGAAAAGACGTATTTTCTATTCAAGTAGAATGAAAAATACAATCATCAGGTGCTAGATGCACAATCATGTAAACACTGTCCTGGAATAAACAACTCTCGAAACCTTCCAAAAACATATGCTGTCCAAATCATAGACTCAGATCACCACCCATATACAAATAATAACTAGTAATTTTTCTGTAGTCTAACTGTTATCACTATTCTTGTAGCTGCCCCTTTTGTGAGATCCTATCCAGGATGGTAGAGGGGATGGGAAGCCAAAGTAGTGACCCTCGAGGATCTTGATCACTACGGATAGATTGGTTGTCACACCGATCAAGGCCTTCGTCACTTTAAGCCAACTATGTGAGAAGGCTAAGGGGGAGACCCTTGGTCATTCGCTAAGTAAAGACAGATTAAACAAGACACCCTAAAGACTATGCAATCACGAGAGAAGAGATATCTTGTTATAATAAACCCTAGGTTGTAAAATGGAAGCTAGAGAGGGAGGTTCAAAGGATTGATTTAGATTTTGTCGATGGAACAATATAAATTCAAATGATTTCTCCTCAATAGCTACAAAATTAATAAAAAGACCTAGGTTGATTAAGTGCTAGAGTTAAATGAGTAGAATGCTACCCTGGGGGGTTTGGCTTAGTGAAATAGAAATGCCCAAGGTAGGATTTAAATCAGCAAATAATGGCTACCCTAACATTTAAATGTTGCTTGGATAATAGATGAGTGAAATGGTAAAGAACACAAGCAAAACACAAGTCACAAACAGGAAGCCCTAGGTCACTAGCAAGAAGGGCGCAGTAGCAAACAGATCAGTGCCATATCTAGAGGGTTAATGGGCTCAAAATAAAATAATAATATGCTTCTAGAGGTTTGAAAACATGCCTAAAAATACCCAAATGCCAGATTCTTAAGATTCCAAACAAATAACTTGCCGAAATTTAAGAGGGTTGTAAATTACTTGTATTGTTTTGCTGACTAGAGGTATGGAAATGAGAAAGAGAGCATGGCTGAAGTACTTACCCGGATCACTTGGAAAATGTTGAGTAAATGACATTCTTCTCCAACGATGATCAACTTAGAGGAAGGTGATGAGTCTTTGGCCCAAATCGATTTGCCCAAAGTGACCAATGCACCCTCTTCCCTGCCAAACAAACAACCACAAATTAGTTTGATTTGCAAATGAAAAATGACAATTGTATACAAGAAATTTCAAAGAGTTTATGATTGATAATGAAATACAAAAACAACTCCCTGATTGCTTCACGATTTGGAGAGGGAGAAAGAGGGGTTTCCCCACTAATGCGCCCTCTTCAAAATCACTCTCTTGCTTGCAAATTGGAATCACAACAAAGATGCCTAAAACCGAAACAAAATTCCTCTAGTGCCAAAGGAAAATGATAAGCAATCACAATACTCAAACATTTATCACAAGAGAACACAAGTTTTGCTCGGAAAATTTCTCTATTGCTGCAAATCCAAGAGTCAAAAGTCCTTACAAATGAGCAACTTCTCCCTTATATATAAATGGGAGAGCAAAATCCCTAGCCATTTCAAAATCAATGGCTGAGATCATAAGATACAATGTGAAGATCAATGGCTGAGATTAACTCAGCTCAATAATACAAAAATCAGCTCATAAAAAGGGAGGGGGGGCAATTTTCCCCTATAGCGCCCAAGTACATAGCAAGTGATATAACATGATAAAATTTGCAGTGGGGTCTCCTAGGGGTCATATTATCTCCCTAGAGACATAATACAACAGCCATATCATAAACCAAGTCCCCATCGAGTGAAATCGATGCCCAAGGGGTGTGCCCTCCCTAGTGGTGCGATTTGCCCAAGAGGGGCAACATACACCAAGTGGGACCTGTTATCAACTGATTTGTACAAATAGTTGAAACCTTATTGAGCCGCCAGTGTTGGAACACATCAGTGTTCACTTCCAGAGTATCTGGGTTTCATTGTATTTGGGTCTAGCCAGTTTTGGCTAGCCAGTTTTGTTTTTGATTCGACATGACCATGGCCCCATGGGGGTTTGTATCAAAGTGTGCTAGTAGGGTCTGAGTGGCTCGGTTCCCCATGACTGGATTAAACAACTAAGGTATTCCAGGGAGTTTTTTCACCGTCAGATTATACTTTGCTTCAGGCAAGATATAATCTCTTGGTTTTTTCTCACGCTTCCTCCAAAGCTGGAATGCCCGATTTTGGAAATTTGGCCATGGGGGGTTATTAGGGTCCAACTATAATGTATAAACCTACTAGACACTATTAGAATAGGTTTTGGTCATGTCCTAAGTCTCTAGAACCCCCAGAAAAAATTTCGAAAAAAATTTACCGGACGCGTCGAAATTGGGGTTTTTTAATTTTAATTAAATTTCTCTATAGTTTAAATAGAGAAATTTGAGTCTGTAATATGTCAGTCATCCGGGGTCCGATTTTAGTGTTTGATGGCTCGTTCCATAAGCCAAAAATCACACATGACCCATGGAGCAGCTAAACCCAACTTTCGGATGTCAATTCAGCCTTATAATTAATATTTTCTCTGAAAAGTCATTTACAGAGAAATTATTAATTAAAATAATAAAATTGAATATTTTGGAGATAATCCAAAACTCTCCAAAATTAATCAATTTGATTAAAATAAAAGGCTAAATGACATGGCAATGGACATTTATGAGGATTCCAATCAACTCCTAGTCACTCCAATCAATTATCCAGTCACCAGAAGGTTATCCACTTGAACAATTCGCCCTCCTCATGCAAAACTCGAGTTTGATGTGTTGTCAATTGATGATTGGGTGGTAGTTTGCATTAAAGCCTAAGATAGGCGCCCTCATGACTCACCCTAATCCAAAGCTTGGCTCCTTGTGATGACTCGAGATATACCTACCAATCTACACATGTGTCTCCACACAAACCACTCGCATATCCCCTAAATCCTCACGTCAATCCCCTAAATCCTCACGTCAATCTCATATGAGCTCGAGTTTGAACCTTGTTGGAATGTGGTAAGTGGTTGTGATGTTTCCCATGCTACACCTATGCGAATTAGTACCTACCCAATGCCACATGCCATCCCCTTGTTGATTCGCCCCTCCATATGTCTCTAACTCGCACCTACCATGCCTCACGTAGATCCTAGTTGGAGCGTGTTAATTGGATGTAGCTCCCATCTCATACCTTCCTCCAAGTCGAGCCATGCCACCTCTTCCATTCATACCTACCACAAACTCGACTTTGGACATTGTTTAGCTCTCCAAGCCCTCTCATGATTGGAATTCGATTTACTTGTTTATTGCCAATTCGACCTAGGGTTTTAGCTTAGGATTTTAGTATAAAGAGAGGCCCATTAGGGGCTATTATCTCATGGATTTTTGGATGTAAAGTTACTCTGCCATTTTGTCATTGCAAAGCCATTGGCTTAAGGAAATAAAGCGACTTTGGAGGTCTATGTGTTGTCAAATACTTTTCATGGAAATGTCTTCATAATCTCAAGGTGAATTTGTTCTTGTTATTTGCTTATAATCTCATGTTTTGATCCATAATTTGCTTAGAAGGCTTTTTTAAGCCCATAGGATGGGCATTTGAATACAAGTTGTCCATTTATGTTTGGTTTAAGTGTGATTTAGAAGGAGTAGACTGTAGTTGGAAATACTTATACTATTCTAATCTCACTTTTATTATGCATACTATTATGATCAAGATGTGTTTATGAGTGATCACTTGTGCAGATCCAACAGGTTTTGAAGAGAGATTTGAGCTAGGTTGCATCTTTCATCTCTTCAAAAGGCCTACATTTTCTAACCATTTGTGCATGCTTCAGGATCCTTCTAGAGTCAATCTCAAGCATTGAGGGATTTGGAAAAAGGCTTCAAATCTAAGGTTCCATCTCTTAAGTTTTAAAAAATCAACTTGGTTACTTTGTTACCCTAGGCTTCCCATTCTTCAAGCCATCTTCTCTTCTCATTGAAATCCCTTTGATTTGCTTGCTAGCCCATTCCTTCTAGCTCTCGTCCCCTCTCCTCATTGGCTTCTTTCCCCATTCGTTTTTGTCTTCTCTTTTGTCTCTCGTCCATCCTAGAAAGGCCACCTTCTTCCTCTCGTCTTAGCCTTTTAGTGCCTCCTTCCTCTTCTTTTTAGTCTCTACCTCTTTCCCCATTCGTCCTACCTATCTCCATCTAGCTCTCGTCTCACTCCTAGTCCATCCTCTAGTCTCCATTCTTCACTCTCTTTTTCCCTACTCCTTAACCCTACAACCTTCCTCTCGTCCTCTCCCTTCTAGCCTATCTCTTCCTCTCGTTTCGTCCTAGTTCCTTCCTTCACCTCTCTTTGTCTTTTGCCCTTTAGGTAGCTCCTTCACCCCTTCTCGTCCATCCTCTCTAGTACCCTAAAACACATTAAAAAATCAACAAAAACTTGGTAAGGGTTAGTATCTAGTCATCATCTAGCATCATTCATCTTGTTAGTGGTAGATCTTGCATGTTGTTTATTAGCATTGTGTTCTCTTAGTTTATATTTCAAAGCTCATACTAGAAGTTAATTCTTTGCATTTAAAATAGTTTATTTGAACATATAGAGAAGTGACAAATTGCATGTAGCTCGTAGATTGTTTACAAACTTTTACATCTTCCAAAAGATAGAAAATTTTGCACAAAAATATTTCAAATTTTTATACTTTAGATCTCATTTCTAGGACATTTCGAGAGTTTGTTGTTCGCTGGTCCGTTTCACCATAGTTAATATTTTATGATAAAATTTCATGCATTCCACATTTTAGAGTTAAAATTTCAAATCTAGACTTAACTAGTTTCAAATTTTGGTTTTGTCTTTTGCTAATGGTTAACGGGTGCCTTGTTTAGATGTTTTGGACTTGTGTAGATCATTTGAGAAAGAGAGATATTTGATAAAGATCTTGAAACAAAGAATCAACGCAAAACAAAGTGAAGGATCCATGAGAATGACTTAATCTTGATATACTTATCCTTTGTAATAGCAAGTAAAACTTGTTTCTTCTTCAAGTTTTTCCAAGTATTACCGTTCTCAAAAGACCTTGCAAGGTTTTAAACCCAAGGCATTTGTAACCGCTTAATAAAAGTTTCAAGTGGAGGGGGCCTCCACTTTTTGGGTCTTCTTCCCCAGTTGGGGAAGAGTGTTGGGTCTTGTGGTTTGGTTTAACTTAGTTTGTGTTTTCATGCTCTTAGTTTAAATTTACTTCAAATAAGATCGTTTTTGCTTATCTTCCATATCTACTTACCCCCATGCTCTCCCGAGTAGGGTCTTTGACCTGAAAGAGATTCTTGGGTAGTTTAGTTTTATTTTTTGCATTTATTGTTATCTTGCTTCTCTTCCAAAGCCTTCAGCCGGAAGTTGTATCCTTGAGATTTCGTCTCAAGGGCAGGACCACATAATTTGTGGTTACTCTTCCATCCCCGTCGGTTTCCTTGGCAAAGCTTTCAGCTAGCTGGAAGTTCTCAAGTGCAGGCGGTTCTAGTGGTTGATCCTGTTTCGGGGATCAATCCCACCTAGTAGATTAGAACTTGTGTGGTAGAATACTAGATTTGTTTATTTCCATTTTTGCAAGTATTATTGTTAGTAGTATTCATATCTTGTGATCAATACTATTGCTAAAATCTGTTTCAAGTTAAGATATACTGCTACTACTTTCTTTTTAGCTTCTTAAAATAAACCAAAGTCTCTTGAACTTGGCCAAATCCAAGTCAAGAGCACCTTCTGTCGGAGGGCATTTTAGTTTTTTTGCATTTCCCTGCATTAGGCATTGTTAAAATAGCAAGTCTCTTGAACTGTGGTCATAAGACCAAGTCAAGAGTGCTCTCTGTCGGAGAGTTGAACAAGGCTTTCTAATAATAAAATTTTCCACTCATACACCCTTTAATTAATTTACCTTGGTTTCTGTCCTACACCCATATGCTCTGCCAACCGGGAACGGTTGGGCTAGTACTCAGAAAGGTGGAAGACTTGTTAATCTACAAGTGAAAACCTAATTAAAACTTTCACCCCCATAACCAACGAACCGGCGTTGACATAAAGTATTTTAATCGGTTCTCAGGGGAGGCACCAGACCGCCCAATCTGCGACACGGTGGCTGGTTAGCATTGCGCGCCTCGCCGTGATTCCAGACAGGCCCCGACAGGTCTCTTAAAGGAGCTGCTTAAAACTACTTTCCGGACACTCTTTGAACATCCTTGGTTTTAGCCCTAATAATCGAGACAATTAAAACTTTGAATTTACCAAGATAAGCTGCACAACGTTCTCACAAACTTTCAATTCAAGCATTTGTGTCAAGTTTTCACATTTCATACTTAATTTTTGACTCCATAAGGCACTGGTCCTTTATCTTATATTTTGTTTGCTTAAATATCAACATTGGAGTATCTGCTATTTTTTCGTGAAAAGTGATTTACTTATTTGCCCAAGTGTATCTTTCATCTTGTATTTGCAACGTGGATTGCGTTATCTTGTCTTATATTCGAGTATTATATTGTCTCTCATCTCAAAAAACTCCTAAAAAACACCCATCCGCATCACTACATTAAAAACACTATAAATACAAGAGCCTTAGTGAAACTCTCTTTTAGGGACTACCCCCCTTGGCTTCGTTAGGAGTTTCCCTAAACGGAGGAGCTGGGATTTAGGTGACAGTACCTGGCTCATTGCTTGCCCCCAAGGCCACACCTCTCTCACTTGCAGTGAAGAGACAACTTTCGAAAGATTTCCGCTGCTGGTGTGCATATTGGCGGACAACAGGACCCAATAAGATGTTGTAACCATATGAGATGATGTCCAATGTGCCTCCAATAAATAATAAATCAGCCAATGTCACTTTGATACCATCATTTCACCCTTTGATAGACTTTATAAACCATGGTCACTTTTAATTTTTAATTAAAATGCTGATAATGCCTGTAAATGATCAGATCTGTCCATACTGTGCTCTTCCTTTGCCCGGAACTCTGATCTGAATGCATAAATGAAATCAGAGGCATGAAATCCATAGGGAGTGACTACTCATACGCCACATATCCATTTGTAATATGATCTGGAAGGAAATCCATGCCCAATAATTAAAATATATAGCCCTATAAATAATAATAAATTCGTCTCCGGGCCAAAATCCACTGAATGAAGAATGGGATGGTCCGATAGATATCCATAGGCACCAATAAACATGAAATGAGTGTCCATAGTCACACCCGCTCATGGGCCCCGCTAGGGTGACCAAATCAAACTTGGTCAAACGGGTCAAAACTGATCACTTATCCAAGACTGAGCATCCCTATATGCATGAGGTATAAATAACACTCTCCAAATTATATTAGTAGTGGACATAAATCATAAGTGGCCTATAGCAGTGGTGATCATAATGAACAATACAAAATATGGGCCAAGTAAATGACAGTTGCACATCAATAATGAAGTCCTAGACATATGCTCAGGTTCACATTCTCTCCCATGCACAAGTTAGACCACCCCTCACTCTGGGTGAAGTGGAGACAATGAAAAGGCTCAGCCAAGTGAAGTTTGACTTGTGTGGACAAAACTAGTAATCTCTCAGAGCTTAAGGGCAAAACAGGGACACAATGACATGTACTGGGTAGGCAGACACTAGCGAATGGCGGTGTCTCACGAATGGAATAAGTTGAGTGGGAGGCATTCATTCAACTCTAATAAGTGCCTTGATAGCGTTTCATTTCTACTTGCTTTTTGCAAGTCTTTGAATTTCATTTAGGCTTGCATCCTTTTAGATATAGCATTCAAGCTCTGATGCATT
This sequence comes from Larix kaempferi, assembly GCA_027924585.1. NCBI lineage: Eukaryota > Viridiplantae > Streptophyta > Pinopsida > Pinales > Pinaceae > Larix > Larix kaempferi. The sequence continues at coordinate 2,453,353 of BSBM01000147.1, forward strand.
TTATATGACCTTTTCATTTGATGACCCTTCGGATTTTACATGTGCTAAAAGGCACAACTAACTGCAACTTTCATCTAGGGTAATTTCATTTCATACAAGGGCAACTTGCTTCAAGTCTAGCTAATACCCGCAGGAAACTAACCAGCCTTAGCTCATGTCACAACACTGGCGGGTAATCCTAGCCCAGAAGTGAATCATGGGGTCAACTAGTGGGAATCCTCCACAATTAGGACCAAACATCGATGGTAACCGACTAGAAAGGTCAAGGCTTCAGAAACCCATCTCATCTAAGCTCAGGACCCAACATCGACGGGTTCCTTCGTCCCAGAAGGGTCAAGGCCTTAGAAAGTTTCGTTGCACAACTCAGGGCCGAGACACATAAAAACATGGGGGCCATACTAGTACAGAGGTTGAGGTGGGGAAGGCTCTTTGATCTCAAAAGTCTCATCCAAGTCAAGGAAAAAGGACTACATAACGGACAAACGGATGGATGGATGACAAGTGAAAAAGATGGTGCCAAAGACAAATGGGGAATGGGCTAAGTTGTATAAGGGGTAACTGTTATCACACCACAGCAGCAGGGCTACTATTCTTGCTTAGCAGATATCTGCACATTCCAGAGCTTGGATTATTCAGAGCTTGGCTACAATGAGTTTATATTTTGAGATCACTCATGATCAGAGCAGTGTATTTTATCAGACTTATGTTAGACCTTGTGCCAAGGCTGAGCCTTGAGAGTTCAAATTTGATGACTGATGTGACCCTTTATTCCATACATTTTCCAACGCAGATGCCCTAGGAGGTAGTTTCAGCAGCTTCACATTTACCGAGGCAGGTTAAAAATGGAATAAAAGGGTCACTGAGGAATTAGATTTGGGCAATTGAGGCAAGGTTTTGGCACTTGGTCTTTACAGAGGTCTTCCAAGGTGAACCCCCTATCTTCCAACCAGTTTCCATTAGTCAGTGGGGTCCACAGAGGCCTCAGGAGGCCTTTTACTGCTTGTCTCTCACAGATTTTGAGGACAGATTTGATCATTTGTATTATGTTGGACATATTATTTTATATTATTGTGCCATGGGGGTGAGCTAGCAAGGTTTGATGCCTCCTAGCCCCACCATGAGATTTATGTGTCATGTCCTAGTCATATGAGGTGGGCCCATGTACTTTTGCCCCTTCTAGAGGATGACGTCACCCTCACTTTGTGCTTTCTAGCTATGACATCACCTCTATGTTTAGTGATCCATGTGATATTTTATGTTGGCTCATCTTAGCCATTGATTATGTTGTGAGATCTTTTAATCTCAACCACTCATTTCATAAAGTGGTTTTGAGATCTAGGGTTTTGGTCTTTATTATCCTATATAAGGAGGAGACCCCCTCATTGTAAAATCATCTAGAGAATTTGGCTCTTGGCTCTTGGAATAAAATTCTATCTTTTGGAGTACATGCTTGGATCTTGGAGTGGATGTTGGTTGCTTTGATTGTAAATGCTTTTGTCCATTGCACTGGAGGAACTCTTGTAGCTATCTTGCATATTTTGTCATACTTTTTTTTACAGGTGAAGAAGACGTCTTGGGAGGAATGTGTATTGGTGGGGAGGCTTGCCCTACAACTTCATTCCAATTCGTGGATCAAACAGGGAGTGGTTTTGTCTTTGTACCTACTATTCTTTGCTTATCTATTTCTTGCTTGTATTTACGCTCAACATATTAAACTGATTGATGTTTTGCTCCTTCGTTTTGACAGGTTAGAGGGACACGTGTGGCTTGGAGGAGGACGATTTGGCAAGAGGGCTTCAAAATTCTTCATTTGATCTTTGGCAAAGTAATCCTCATCTCAACTAGCATTCATGTATTCATCCAGGTATGCTACAAAGGTATGGTCTTCTTCTTCCTTGGCTTATCCATGAATTCTAGATCATAAAAACCCTAATTGATTAAAACCCTCATTTTTCACTTTTTCTGAGATCTACCAAGATCTAGCTTGGCTTTGGATATAATAAAAAGAACCCGCCTCTATAGTATCCACGACAATCCAGATCTATAGTTTGGTGGCATTTGGACTTCATTTGACCCTTCCCCCAAAGCACTTAGCCTTCCTTGAGTGAGGTCGCCCTCCTTGGGTAGGTGAGTTAAGCTAGTTCCATCACATGGGTAGGTGAGATCCCACTTGATTTGCACTCCTCTCACTTGATAACCTACCCCTACTGCTTCACTTCTTTGATTTTTGCCTTGTGGGCCCCATTCCTCATTTTGAGGGTTGTGCCCTGTAATCACCTATTTTGTACAAATAGTTGAAACCTTATTGATCCGCCAGTGTTGGAACACATCAGTGTTCACTTCCAGAGTATTTGGGTTTCAGAATGCAGCAGTTAGCTAGTTTTATTTTTGAGTCGACATGACCATGACCCCATGGGGGTTTGTAATAAAGTGTGCTAGTAGGATCTGAGTGTCTCGGTTCCTCATGACTTGATTAAGCAACTAAGGTATTCCAGGGAGTTTTTTTCCTTGTCAATTATACTTTGCTTATAGCCAAGCTATAATCGATGAGGTTTTCTCCCGCTCCTCCAAAGCTGGAATGCCCGATTTTGAAAATTTTGGCCATGGGGGGTTATTAGAGTCCAACTAATGTATATAAGCCTACTAGACACTATTAGAATAGGTTTTGGTCATGTCCCAAGTCTCTAGGACCCTCAGAAAAAATTTCGAAAATTTTTTACCGGGTCCGTCGAGTTTGGGTTTTTTTAGTTATTTTTTAAAATTAATAAATTTCTCTATAGTTTAAATAGAGAAATAATAATTTGTAATATGTCAGTCGTCCAGGGTCCGAATTCAGTGGTTGATGGCTTGTTTCATAAGCCAAAAATCACACATGACCTATGGACCAGCGAACCCTAAATTTCAGACAATTATTTGGCCTCATAATTAATATTTTCTCAAAAAATCAAAAAATGAGAAATATTAATTAAAATATTCAAAAAATAATAAATTGGAGATAATTTAAATCTCTCCAAAAAAGGCCAAATTGAATAAAGTAAAAGTCAAAATGACATGGCAAAAAGCATTTATGATGATTGGAATCTTCACCCACCTGATTCATATCAGTTTCGGAGCACTGGGAGTGATCTACAGTTGAGAAATTCGCCCACCTTCATGCAAATTCGTTTTTGTGATTTGGCAATTGATTAATAGGTTGTTGGATTATGAAATCAATGCATGTGGGGCTCCTTCCTCAAATTATGGGCTCCAAACTCAAGTTTAAAGATGAGTTAAGACTCCAAGCTCGATTTGGTTGGTGTTGACATGGATTTGATTGGTTTTTGATGGAGTTTTTGGCTCTCTTCATCACCAATTCGAATTAGGGTTTTAGAATTGAGTTTTGTTATATAAGAGAGGCCATTTGGGCTTTCTCTTCATGGATCTTTTGGGCAAACTTACTCTGCCAATTTGTAACTTTGTTCTAGCTATTGCTATTTGGAAATAAAAGCGACTTTGGAGGTCCACATGGTGTTGATGCTTGTTATGGAAATGCGTCATCTATTCTAAGGTGATATTGTATTTGTTTATTGCTCATATTTCATCATTTTGCTCAATTATTTAGCTTAGAAGGCTTTCTTAACTCCATAGGGTGGGCATTTGGGTTCAACTTGTCCATTGATGTTGGGCTTCTATGTGATTGGGAAGGAGTAGACTGTAGTCGAAAATATTTATACTCTTCTAATCTCATTTTGCTTTACATGCAATATTTGATCAAGGTGTGTTTGTGAGTAATTTCTTGTGCAGATCTCATAGGTTGAAGAGAGGTTTGAGCTTGGGTGCATCTTTCATCTCTTCAAAGACCTTTTTCCTAACATTTGTGTGCATTTCAGGATCTCCCAAAGTCGATCTTAAGCATTTTGGTAAAGAAGTGTTGAGTTTGAAATCCATCTTCAAAAGCATATTTTCAATTGGTTACTTGGTTCTAAAACTTCCCTCTTCTAGTCCATTCCCCTTACCTTTTTCCACCCATTTATCTCTTATCCCCTTCTTTTTTTATTTCTTTTGTTAAGCCTAGCTTAGGATTTGCCATAAGGTTGAAGCTCCTTCAACCTTGGGGAATAACTTGGGATTTGTTCCCTTGTGCTCTCTTCAACACTATTGCAGGCGTATCATCCAGCTAGCTGGAAGGGTTTCTTGGATAGTGTTCTTAAGCCATCAAGTGTTCCACTTGATCTTTTCATCTTCCCATTCATTCCTTATTTCCTCATCCATTCGTTTTATCCTTCCTTCCTCCATTCGTTTTACCCTACTCTTCACCCATTCGTTTTTTCCATCCTCATCTTTGTCCAATCATCCCTCCATTCGTTTTTCCTCCAAGACTCCTCTTGTCCACCTTCCCAAAAAGCCCTAAAAACACATAAGACACAAAAAAACGAATTGCTTAAGTGTAGTAGTTGTTAAAGTTTAGTCTTTCTTTTGATAATTAGATCTCATTGTTTGGCATTAGTATAGCTCATACTTGTTAGATTTTTGTTTCCATTTAAAAGATAGATTTTTCCATACAAAAATATTTCAAAAATTTTACATTCTAGATCTCTTTCTCATCATTTTTTAAGCATATGTTGTTCGCTGGTCCGTTTTTTCTTTTATGCATTTTTGAAATAAAAAATCTCATAAACTAATTTTTTGAAGTCTTTTGTAGACTCTAGTTTAAATAGCTTCAAGATTTTGTCTTGTTCTAATGATTAATGGGTGCCTTGGTTGAGAATTTCTAAGACTTGTGTAGATGTTTTGAAAGGAGGAAACTTGAAGGAGCTTTGAAGAAGTAAGATCTAAGCAAAAGAAACAAAGTGAAGAAACCATGAGAATGATCAAAACTTGACGTACTTATCCTTTGTAAAAGCAAGCAAAGACTTGTTTCTTCTTTATTTTTTCCAAGTATTATCTATCTCTCAAAAGTCCTTCAAGGGTTTCAAACCCAAGGCATTTGTAATCAAGTTAATAAAAGTTCAAGTGGAGGAGGCCTCCACTTTTTTGGTTTTCTTCCCCATTTGGGGAAGAGTGTTGTGCATGCTTAGTTTAGATCTCATCTTTTTCAAGTTCATAGATTAGTCTTCATTTTCGTACTTAGATTAATTTTTCTTCCAAGTCTTGACTAGAGTAAGCTAACTTTGGGATTGTATCCCAAAGGCCACATAACTTTGTGGTAGCTTCTCGTTCCCCCATCAGCTTCTTGTGGACATCCAGCTAGCTGGAAGGTTTCCAAGACTGACGGTTTTAGTGGTTGACCTTGTTCGGAGGTTGATCCCACCTTTAGAATAAATTTGTTTGGTAGAACACTAAGTAAAGTTTCATTTTATTTTGCAAGTAGCATGTTAGCAATATTTCACATCTATTTGAGCTTTCACATGATTTATGTATTACAAAGTTGATTGTTATCACAACTGCTACTTGTTTCTTAAAACGAACAAAGTCTCTTGAATTTGGCCAAATCCAAGTCAAGAGCATTCTCTGTTGGAGAGCATATAGACTTGCATGTTCCCCCTGCATTAGGCATTTTTAAATTAGGAAGTCTCTTGAACTGTGGTCATAAGATCAAGTCAAGAGCCCTCTCTGTCGGAGAGTTGAACAAGTGCTCTAAATAATAAAATATTTTAACCCACATTTTCCCCCTAATAAATTTGCTCTTGGTTGATCGTCCAACACCCGTATGCTCTGCCAACCGGAAACGGTTGGGCTAGTACTCAGAAAGGTGGAAGACTTGTTAAATTCATAAGTGATAACTAATAAAACTTTCATCCCTATAACCAACCAATCCGGAGTTGAGCGATAAGATAAGTTCAGTGGGTAATCTCCTAGTGGGGGCGCCGGGATTCCATGTTCAGCCTCTAGTTTGCTGGTTAGCATTGCGCTACCTGGCTAGAGCACTGGGTGGCCCGACATGTCCTTGAACGGAGGCACTTGATATTGTCTTTTCCGGACTTTCTCTTGAATATCCTTGGTTTTATCCTAATAATCAAGACCATTAAAACTTTGAAATTTACCAAGATAATTTGCACAACGATCTCACGAACAGTTACTATCAAGACTTATTTTTCAGCATCCCCCAACACTACAATTCAATTATTTTGACTCCGTTACCCATTTGATAAGGCACTGGTCCTTTTATCATTTAATTTTTTATCTGTGGATGCTTCTTAATTATCTCAAGTCTTTATATACTGTTTTGCGACGTGGATTGCATCTTATCTTGTGTTTTATTTAAAAGTAAATCGTGTGTCTTTCATCACTAAAAACTCCTCCGCATCACCATACATTTTTAACACTTAAATACTAGAGCCTTAGTGAAACTCTTTCTTAGGGACTACCCCCCTTGGCTTCGTTAGGAGTTTGCCTAAATGGAGGAGCTGGGATTCAGGTGACAGTACCTGGCTCATTGCTTGCCCCCAAGGCCACACCTCTCTCACTTGTAGTGAAGAGACAACTTTCGAAAGATTTCCGCTGCTGGTGTGCAATCCGGCGGACAACATGCCCCACTTGGGTCATTGAGTGATGCATTTTGAATCTCAGATCTATTGAGATCTAGCCATTGGATGCCTTTGATCTTCAAAGCCCCCCTTGGTTTGTACCTTGAATACCCCGATCTACATTTTGGTGGACATCCGACTCCATTTGGCCCTTGATCTAAGGCACTAGTCTTCCTTGTGGCAATTCGCACTCCTTGGGGATTGTGTCTTTTCCTAGATCCCACAATTGGGTGCTCTCAAATCTTTGTCAATCCATAGATCCATGTCATAGAGCCCCTATCTCCCATTAATTTTGACCAAGTGGACCCATCTTGGACCATTTTCCCTATTTCAAGGAAGTGGGTCCCACTTGTGTATTTTATGGTACTAGATCTGTCTTTTGATTCTCCTAGGTGGCCCAAATCATACATTGGTTGAAACACTTGTCACTTCTTAAGCCTCTTCAACCATATACTTAAACCCTTGGGTCCACCTAAGCTTGCATTGGTTTCTGTAACTCAACTTTAACACTTCCCTAGGAACCATTGCTTTGGCTAGTCTTCTGTCGATTAGCTATAGGGTCTCCCCTTTGATGTTATCTCTTCTAGATTTAAAGCGAAGAGTGCCTCGGTTGTCGTGACTCCTAGCTTGCATTGGGAACCGTGGCATCTCTTGGGTCACCTCTTTAGTTGTCCATCTCCTCTACCATCCCAGATGGGATACCATTAGGGACAACTACAAGTTGTGTGATAACAGTAACCCTACCATTGAGCATATGCCTAAGTCTTAACATTATGTTGTTTCACAATTCAATCGTTAGTCCGAAAGCAACAAATAGATGTCTAATCACCACATTGCTACCGCATATAGGATAATCATGAAAGACATCAATATACATGCAAACCTCATGCCATATACCTGCTCAGTCATCTCTACATCTGGATATGAAGTGCCTCTAACTATCTAGAAGGGCAAAGGAAAATGTATCAGCTATATGCTCTACTGCATTGCTAAAGTGACCGTGGCCTACCATGTCCATCTCTGGGATCATGAGGCTAAAAAATGACAAGGGCATGCCAATGATGCTGCTTTGGGACTCTCGTTGTCTTTGTGGGTATTGTTATCACACAACTTGTAGTTGTCCCTAATGGTATCCCATCCGGGATGGTAGAGGAGATGGACAACTAAAGAGGTGACCCAAGAGATGCCACGGTTCCCAATGCAAGATGGGAGTCACGTCAACCGAGGCACTCTTCACTTTAGATCTAGAAGAGATGAGTCAAGACCTAGGGGGAGACCCTTATAACCAATCAAAGATGATTGGACCCAAACAAAGGTTCCTAGGAATAAGTGACAAGTTACGGAAACCAATGCAAGGTTAGGTGGACCTATAAGTTTAAGTATGGTTGAAGGAGACTTAAGGAGTGACTAGTGTTTCAACCAACGAATGATTTAGGCCACATGATAAGATAAGATGACAAGATCTAGTACCATGAAATACACATGTGGGACCCACTTCCTTGGGATATGGAAATGGCTCAAATGGGACCCACAAGGTGGAATTAAGGGGTGCAAATGGTACCAAGGGGTATGTAAGAGATAGATCTAGGGATCTAAGATGAAATTAGGGATATCCACATATGGGATCTAGGACTTGACACAATTCTCAAGGAGTGCGAATTGCCCTAGGTGGACTAGTGCCTTGATGGATGGGTTAATGGAGTCAAAAGAGATGTCAAATTGTAGATCGGGACACCTAGGATACAAATCAAGTGGGCTATTTGAGATGTGATGGGTGGATCTTAACAGATCTAATATTTCACTAAGTGACCCAAGTTGACAACTTTCCCCAAAACAAGGAATGCTATGTCCCAAATTTGGCATTGGGTCACAATGGCCTAATCACATTGTCCCTATTCAGTAGAGTTTGTCAAATTGATGCTAAAGTTCAAATAATTGCCAAGGAGGAAAATTACTAGTTTCCTAGGTTTGGGGTGGAAGCTTTGGGATTTGGAATAATGGTGATAATAAATGATGTTTGAACATTAGAATGGAATAAATATTTAATAAAGGACCTAAATAAATATATACAAGTGAAAATCAAAGTGGCATTTGATCATGAAGACACATGGAGAAAGTGGGACCCACATATGGCTAGATTTCCCCACTACATTTGGCATCATTCTCTCACCAATTCGAATTCAAGGTGAATGGTAACATACTTGGGGGAGTCCAAAAGGTATTATTCATGGCATGACTCATCCAAGGTCGAAATATATAGGAAGAGTAACTCCCATGGAAGAGGAAGAGGCAATTTGGAGCTAGTGAGACACTTGGGCTAGATTCCCTAGCTCTATGACAACAATGATGAAGATGCTATGACACCTATGACACAAATCAGACCTGAAGGCTGACATATGACATATATGACATGTCAGGGCTAAAAATAGACTCCAAGAGGGCGCTCAAGGGTGTTAGGGCAGCTAAGATGCTTCCACATGTGATTTGGTGGAAGTGGGAGACTAGGAATTGTTGTACAAGTGGCGTTCTTTGGAATCTCTTCCCAACTTGAGTTGGCATGAGTCTCTTGGAAGGAATTCGACCCATGGAGGCCATTAGAAATTTATAAATGTCAATAACAAAGAATGAAACCAGCTTTTGATCATTTGTAGAATTTGCAATTGCATTTGTGAAGAGGGAGAGCTAGTGGATGACTAGTTTCTTGCCTTAGCCAATTTCGAGGGTGAAAGATTCCCATCCAAGTTGGTAATTGGAAAGGCCATTCAGACCTTTCATTTGGAGCTTTAATGGAGTCTTTATTTGCAGGTGTAAGCTATAGGGCAGCTCATGGTTTCTTCTATTGCAGCTCACTCCTTCAACCATTTCCAGTTTTGATGGCATATTCTTGATCCTTGAGGGAGGGCGTTTTTGGTGAGCTATTGTACTATTTGGGGAAGCTTTTAATGCCCCATTGCTTTTGTAATATGAAGTAAATACTCTGTTCTTCATCTCCAAAAAGTTTCAGGTCGAAATTCCAAGTAGAAATGTATAAATCTCATTTTTAATGGAAGAACAATGCCATTTCCCCACTACCTTGTTGTGATCCAATGTATTGATGATGATTTCGAATGAATGGATGATTCTCTGATATATTTGTGATCAATATACTGCCATGGATGTCTTCTACAAGTTTCATGTACTGTACTTGAGCATTTGAAGCATTTTTACTCAGTTTAGTTGTATTGGGAGGTGAAATAGTGCCATTTCCCCAAGGGTCGAATTGGGGATTTTTGCAGTTGAATGGGAGAGGGTGAGAACAGTTGTAATAATCCACTAATGGTGCATATGAGACTTTGATAACATACTTAACACATTACATACCTCTGTTCATAAATTTGAGTGGGTTTGGAGGCATTTGGGAAGCCATTTTCAGTACTTACCCCAGGGGGATTTGAACCCCAAATTACTAGTAAAATTGCATAATTGGTCCAGAATCTTAAGAGAGTTTGCAGAGGTCTTTGGTGGCCATATGTCATACATAAACATCATACGCAAGTTCTAATATCATTCATACACCTTCCTTGAAGATTTGAAGGCATTTGGAGTCAAATTTGGGACCTAGAGATCAAAATTAGTCAAAGTTTGAACTAGGGAAAAAAAGTGGAAAATTGCAATTTTAATAAAATTCCTAATAAGGGACATTACAATGCCAGATGCATTAACGAAAGCTCCATTGGTGACGGGAAGGATAACCCATCGGTGGAGATCTGTTTAAAATACTGGTACAGTTTCCTAAGGCAAATGCAGATGGTGTACTGACAACGGATACAATATTATGTGCCGTGTTCAAGGGCGACAAGGACTGACTGTTGCCGTTTTCTTCGAAGTTTATAATATGAAGTGATTCAAGTCTCTCCCTTTTTGGATTTTTGTGTTTTTTAATTTTTATGCTTTTTGCACCACTTTAAGCACAATTAATGCATTTTTCTTCACTTTTTGATTGGTGTGGCTTAAGTTTGGACCTTTAATGAGCGGTTCGATGATCGAACTTGGTTTCCTTAGGTTCTTACTGTCTTCACCTAATCCTTCCATTTATGGGAGAAGTGATTAGATCAGAGAGGATTTGTCTCTGAATGTACTTGTGTTTTGTCTTCATGTTGCGGGCGCATAGTAAAAATGTGCTTCTTCTGTCACATGACTAGGGGTGTTAATTTGATTGTTAACAAGTAAAAATAGATGGGAATTTGATTCCTCCCTTGCCTTGCACAGTACACAACATCCAAGCCTATTCTTCTCTCGTCGTTGCAAATGATCCCATGTCAAAACTCATTGGATAATGCAAGCCATATTAACAGTGTCGATTTCGTAGTTGCCTTGAACTTCTAGAGAAATTTCCACCATCAAAGAGTGATTGTAGCCTCAATGGAAAACATACTTGTAGCCCAATCTTGTTGAATATGAGCCACCAACCTGATTAAGTCCCCAAACAAGTTCATCCGGCTCCTGATTGAGTCGAGTATGGGAATGGTGGAGTTCAATGATAAATGCATCCCAAGAGTAGCAATCTCATTCACAAGACCCAAATCCATGGCCCTTAACCAACCTTGCTTCCATAGAGGTGTCTCATTAGGCTTATCTATGGAATTAAGAGTTGCTTTTCCAATCATATGTAAATGTTGGATTAGATCCCTAGGAAGAAATATCGCTCTATCACATCCAATACCAACATCGACCCCAATATGTGTTAGAAAGTGACAACAAGGAAGGTTTTCCTGCATTGCATGTAGAAGACTTAAATGAAGAAGCCAAATTGTATTTAATGTATTTTTTCCTAAGTTTTTACTTTGGAAAATATATTAAGTGATATAATTATTAATTGACTTAATGGAACACTTTTTTATAAAGTGAAAGTGAAAAATATTTAAGTGATGGCTAATCTAATCTTGGCCATTGATCTCACCGGAGGATCTCATCCATTGATCCGTAGTGAGATTAGGTTTTTCGCTTAACCAATGAGTTAAAAGGAGGATTAATTGGTGGAGAGGACACACACACATTCCGATAGAGATATTCTTGCTCATAGCTGTCAGCTGGAGAGTGAGAGGAAAAGTTTGAGAGAGAAGTTTTGTAGAGAAGATGGAGTAGTTGAGATCCATAGATCGACAGAGTGATCAGGCAAGCAGGACTGTACGGATCAGCTGAGAGAGAGGCCGTACACTTCCAGCAGGTCCGTACAGATCAGTCGTAGAGGAGGCCGCATGTGTGAGCAGGAGCTTGTATGGAATCCATCCGTACTGTTGATGCAGAACCGTACGGATTTCGTACGATTGCCGTACAGGGCCGTACTAGCTGTGCAGGAGGCCATATTGTGCCGTGAGGTATTTGTCAGTGTTTCTGTAGAGGTTCGATTTTGCCAGGTTGGGCATAAATCGATTTTCTGGATTGTATTGTTCCATATTTTCTTAATAAAATATCTTTTCAGATTGCTGCACCGGTTTTCCCATCTTGGGTTTTGTCCGGGGGTTTATACCCAAAAAGATTTGTGTCTATTGTGTGATTTATATTTCTCTCAGTGTTTTATTTCCGCTGCATTTTATTTTGGTGAAGAAATCCATGTGGTTAACAATAACAATTTGGGTTTATTAATTAATACTACATACTCTAGCCCTAGAGTGGATTTTAAAGAAATTTACATGGTATCAGAGCTCTTCTGAGCAGACTAAGAGGAAGCAATAGTTTGGTTGGATAGACCATTGGCATATCTATCCAAGGGTTTACAGTTACTATTCATGATGGCCGTACAATTGAGAGTTGAGGATAGACTCCAAGGGTCACAAAACTTTCCTACTTGGAAAGAGAGGATCACCAAGATCCTAGATGTTAGTGATGCTGATGAGCACATTGATGACTAGAAGGTTGCTCCCATAGATCCGACAGAGTTGGCAAAGTGGAAGAAGATAGATTCCAAAGCTATGTTGATCATCTTGGATGGGGTGAAGGACCACATAGTCCCTCACCTATCTAGGAAGAAGACCATGAATGCAAGATATGAACATTATTAAGTATATTGTAATAGCTATATGTAGTGATGAGGAGATTGGACTGGATAGCCTTGTTGAGTTGCCTATCATCACAGACCGGCACATAAACTAAAGCTTGAGAACAGTGAGTACCTGGTTAGCCTCTTAATAGAGGATATAGAGGATGCAAATCATATAGAAGACTCTAGTATTGGCATTATTGGTTTATGAGTGAATTTTGTTGAGTATGTTTTGTGTGTACTATGACTCAAACATTTTGATTTTGAAATTTGAATTTAATATAAATTTTGATGAATGAGTCTTACATTAATGCGTATTGAATGCCAAATTATGATTGAATTATGATTCTTGAGTCTTGTGATAAGAATAATTGTATTATTTTATGTATTAAGTTTTACTGTTAGTAACTTAGTATATTGTTCAATTGCTTGGTTTGTTATTTTGGGTATATTTACTATGAACATAGTTGTTTCATAATTTCTGAAATCACACAGATTGATATTCATGTTTTCATTTAAAGGGAATTTGACCAAATGATGGGAGAGCACAATAAATTGGCTTTGTCCATTTACTCATTTTCTTCTGTTTTTGTATGTTTCAAGGAAGTAGATGCAGCTCTTGGGAATGGTGGGCTCGCTCGACTCTCGGCATGTCTCATGGACTCACTTGCAACTCTGGACTTACCGGCCTGGGGGTTTGATTTTTTTCTCTTTTCTTTTCATGTTTCAATAACCTAGTTTCACTGAATGCATATCTGCTTTGGTGTAGAGAGAAAGTCTGGAATGGGGTTGGTTGTATTACTTTTTGCTATAACCATATCGGTTTCAGGTTTTTTTCTCACAATTGAAATTGGAATTATATCAATGTCCACAAGTGACCAAAACAGGTCAATTGGGCTCAAGAGTACAACATGCACTAACATATATAAAGGGAGTGGGTGAGGCATATCCCAGCAAAGACAACAGTAATAGAGAAGTTAACTTTAAATCTAAATTAAATAAGTAACAGTAAAGCATAGCTAGCAAAAGGGATCAAGCACAGCAAATAAGCTATCAGCAGGTCTGGTTTACGTGCATTTTGTTCTGCTGCAAATTTTTTAATAGTGTCATTTTCATGTCACAGATATGGATTGCGTTATCAGTATGGGTTGTTTAGGCAGGTGATAATTGATGGGTTTCAGCGTGAAAAACCAGATTATTGGCTGAATTTTGGTAATCCTTGGGAGATTGAGCGTGCTCATATCACCTATCCAGTAAAGGTTTGTTGTGAAAAGATCATTCTTTGCCTTGGTATGTGTTTCACTCACATACACACTGCAAGTCTTGTTAATCCTCAGTATGTGCCTGCTATTAATCCTCTATAAAATATTTCTAGTCCAACATTTATATTTTTATCTCATAGAATAATATATTTTCCTTATATATTTTATAGTTTTATGGTAAAGTGGAAGAGGAAGTTCGCAATGGAAAAAGACAAAAAATATGGATTCCAGGAGAGATGGTAAGAACCAGTGGTTGCCCTATATTTGCTTTATCTTGTAAGAAAACAAAGATAATAAAATCAATTATGCTAGATTTAGCAGCAAAGTAGTCAAGAAAGGCTATGGAAATTTTATTGGACTGCCAGATAGGCACACATCACTTTGATCAGACTGCAGATTTGGGGATGTCCTTTAAGTCAGAAATGACTTGAGAATGTCATCTTTGGCAAAAGCAAAGCAGATGCTGTTATTTTATAAAAGCTATTTGAGTGGACTATTTATAATTTAATGCCATCAATTTGGAATCCTAATTTGATCTTGCTGCAAGTTTATTACTCATGTCTAACCTCAATGCCATCCATTGGTTAGCAATGTTTGTATCTGGTAGACATATCTACAGCTTGTTATGTTTCTCATATTTTAGTTCAAATATGTTTTCTTCATTTCACTGAATTCTCATGTGTGAAGGTAGAAGCTGTTGCATATGATAACCCCATTCCAGGATATGGCACTGGAAATACAATCAACCTTCGGCTTTGGGCAGCCAAACCTAGTGGTGAATCTGATCTGGTTGGTTTTATCACACTTTAGATTTTGGAGAGGATATTTGATTTGATTTCAGTTTTCTTGACATGCCAAATTTATCTAGAAAGTACTATGTTGAGGACTTATTTGAGCATTGGATTTGTGTTTGATGACTTGAGTTCACAAGACATTTCCAAAGAGAAGCTAGTTGTTTGCTAGACAAAATGGTTTGAATTGGACAGCATTCTAAGTGCATATTTGAAATATAAATATTAAGGCTGTTAAAGTTTACATTTAGGTACCCACTTTCTGAATTGATGCATGCATATCGATATTTGCATGCAATGCTATATGCTATGGGCAAAAAATGCTTAATTTTTTTTTTTTTTTGTAAATTAGAAGTAGATCCTTATATTATCATCAAAAAACTATACAGATTGTGACCAGGCCCTCTCGTGACCAAGAAAACAGACCTCAAAACTAGAATGTGACCAGGCCCTCTCGTGAACGAGAAAACAGACCTCAAAAAATAGTATGTATCCAGAGTTGCTAACAGACTGAGTAAAGTAGAGTTTGCAGAAAATAACATGGCATAAAGTAAGAACAGAGCTGCTGAAACAGATACGGGCTCGTGAGCCAAAACTAAAGACAAAACAGAGCTAAAAGACAGGAGAATTGTCTATATATTGGATGGTCCCACACTTTTAAGGAAAACTACATTACATCATTGTAATAAAATTTAGTAGGTTTCTCTGTAGAAAACTGAACAAAAATATTCAGGTGAGTTGGTCAATTCCTGGATCAGCATTTTCTGCTTTAGTATTCCTTATGTTTCAAGTAAAATGTTTTAGACCATAGTTGTTTGGGTACTTCTACCCACTCCCAGCCATACTATACTTGCTAAACACGTATCTTGATGACTTCCTCCTTTACAAAGGAAAATCCTTGTACCCCTGTACCTTTAGTTTAAAGATTTTTCATCCTTATGGTACCATACCTGCACTGTGTACTCAAATGTACCCATGAAACATAGCTTTAGGCTTTAGCTTTTGTTGTCTAATTTAAGGATTAAGGACTTTATTAGTAGCCTAAATTGACATAGAACTTTGAAGTTTATGGCAGTTATAGAAAGGGTTTCATGAATTTTCTATTTATTTCTTTTTTCAGCGGGATCTTTTTTTGCTGCTTAATGGCTATTGGTGCAACTGTTCTCTGTTTCATGTTTCTAGAATTTCCAGTAATGGCTCTTGTTCGCCTGACAATTTTAATTAGAAACATGCCATTTCTGGTGATTCAAATTCCAATTTTTTTATATTTAACAAATCCTAGTTATCGTGAACAGGATGGTGCATAGAAAAGCCTAATCCTTCATGTTTACTTTTAGAATATGTAAGTTTGCCATGAAACTCATATCTATCTCTGGCTAATATTTTTCTATTTCAAAGCAGGAATCATTTAATACAGGAGACTATATCAATGCTATAATCAACAAACAACGAGCTGAAACTATAAGCAGTGTTCTACTCCCAGATGACCGATCTTATCAGGTAGATTTCTGATATGGCTGCACCTTATCAGGAATTGTAGTTTGCAAATAATTGTGGTATGCTGTATAAACTATGTAATTTATAATCTTCTGTATTTGTAATTATACACTAAAAATGGCTTAATTTGCAATCCAGAGATAGTAAAATGTGACTGGTGTTCCTTTTAGAAGGATTTTATTTGAAGAAATAGAGTAAGTCCTTGCAGACTGTTTCCGCCTAATACACACCTGGGGGGGGCGCGGCAGGAAACCTTCAAGCCGCTCGGTGTGTCCTTGGGGGCAAGTGAGAGTCAAGTGCTGTCACCTGATTACTCGACTCCTCCGTCTAGGCTTACTCCTAGCGAAGCCAAGGGGGGTGGTCCCTATGAAAAATAAACTAATGCTTTTAATCTATAACAGAAGTAAAAGTCTATTCTAGGAGTTATGATGAATTCACTTAACAATAAACCATAAGTCACTGCAATATGAAATTAAAACCCATAGCTTTTAAGATACAACACCATTCATGACATTTGTAAAGATTAACTTAAACAAAAGAAAAATTTAAAGATCAATGCCGATGAAAATGGAGTGCTTGCGAGGGTTGTTTCTGTGGTCTTGGTGAAAGTATTGCAGTGTCTCAGTTGGTAAATTTTAAGATTATTAAATGAGTAGATTAAGGAGTGGGTTAATTCTTGGTTTGGCCCAAAAGAAACCTAACCTTTGAACTGAGTGCTTTAGCATCTTTACCAAGTGTCCAACCAGGCGAGGATAGACCTGCTTAATAGTAGCTTGCTGACTCTGTAGTTTCCGCCCATGCAACCTCCCGAGTTCTTAGAATTTGGTTCTAATGGATTTTCCTATTAAAACTAAGTACCTTGCACCAGTTTCTGATTGGTCCAGCTATTCCGACTAAACTGTAGTGGCCAAGAGCATACTTTGGGCTTCGGGTGTGGTTTGTTTTATTAAGATGTGCGAGTGGATGATTAACTAAGCTATGACCCAAGAATATCTTTTCCTCGCACCATAAAGTGATGGAGTACTTCGGTAGAGCAAGGGGTTAATTTTAGTTGTCAGTTTTAGAACAAGATTGTAGTTTGTAAAATTAACACATAAGCATAAAAAATGAAGTAAATGGTCCTTGAGGACGTTTGTGTGCTTAAGTGTTTGTTGTTTAATTACTACAAACTTAAAAAAAGTTAATCTAAGTAAAGAAAACTAAGCAAAACTGAAAAAATAAAAAAAGTAAAAAAAACGAATCCCCCTGGGGGGATTGGGGTCAGGCGCTGGAATTGCCTGTTGAGCTCTTTTTATTTTTTTATGATTTACAAATGAAGCTCAAGAAACACTGTTGGTCATTTAATTAGGAACCAATATAGTTTACAAATATTAGGATGATGTAAGGGAGGTAAAACCAGCTCCCCAGATGGCTACGGACACCTCCGAATCTCAGATTTTGAGCTCTAAAAAGTTCAAACCGAGATAGAGTAAAAAAAAGGATCTAGAAGAGTGAACCCATGGGGGTTGAGCGTTTTGAAGAAAGGGCAATGGGGTCAAGCTCCCTGATGCACCGGTAGGATTGAGACTTGGTTCGTATTTACTGAATGAAGGCACGATCTAACATGTTCGTGGAATTCTCTAGCTTAGGCTACCTGTAAACAGTTGAAAACAACTAGCAAGGCGATAAGAGCATATGTGTAAATAATGAAAAGAAAGCAGTGATGCAATGAATTCAAACAAGAAATTACATTACTCTTATCCTCCTAATATTATTAACATGAATAAACAAACTATAAAGTATTACTTACAGATCTTACATAAGATAGCTTCCCTTTAAAGACATATAATCCGAACAATACTAGTTATGAAACATAATACAATTTACCTCAGATGTACACGCACGAAGATCCAACCAAAGACAATCACCAGACTAGCCTCCAAAGCCTTCTTTATTAAACTCAGAAAAATATTACAATACAAATGCAAGCAGAGGTTCCACACTTTCAGATCCATACAATGGAGCTAAGCTCCTCAATTTATAGCACAAGGCAAGTAGCCTGGGGTGCCAAAACCCTAAGGAGAGAAAGCTCCTTGATTGTAGAGCAAGTCACCCTGATTGTAGAGCAAGCAAACTCATTAGCCAATGGGGAAGCATCACCTTACTTGGAAAAAATCGGTTGAAAGCGGAAGATGCTGAGAGTGAAGAAAACAACACACACGAGGGAGAGGGCAAGAGTGATGTTTCCATGCTACAATAGATGGAATGATTCGATTGGATGTCTTGAATAGAAAGCATACCACATGGGGTGTGCCACCTCATAAGAGGTGGCTGCCCCCACTTTAACCCTATCTCCCACCAATCGCTTGAGCTGCGGAGTGGAGATGACGACAACGTGAAGAGGAGCCGACTGGCCCACATGAAGGAAAATCGTAGCATGGAATAGAAACACTTATGCACGACTACATCATATGCTTTAAACATTAATAAAGTCGCCCATTCAATGGCTTGTTATCCAAGTCGAGCAAATGGCCAAAGAGAAGTCGGCTGGCCCCACGTGAAGGTGAAGGGCAAATCCTTGGAAATAAAAGGTTTAACATTTGACTTCAATTGAACCCACCATATAACTTGTTAATCCTTTCACTTAGTCGCGAACCTTAAGTGAACCTATTGCATGTCATTTGGCATGTGATAAATGCCAATTTTTAAATTTTTTTAATAATTTGGCTTGGTGCATTTTCATGCTCTTTTAGCATTAAAGTGCCATTCTGTAGCTCTGATAGGAAAAATTGCTCCACAGGATGCTTTGGTCACCCGAAACATAGGAAAACCAGGTATTAGGGTAAATAGGATGCTCTGAGCTTGAAAACAAGCATCCTTGCACCAAATTCCGACTCCGGATCACACTTTTATCACCACTTGAAGTTTTTAATTTAAACCATTAAAAAATAGCTGAAAAATGCGAAAAATTATTTTTCTCGGAACTGACTGAAACTTCTGGGGGACTTAGTAGATGACCAAACGATACAAATTTAGCGTCTAGCATGTTTATAAACATTACAAAATGGGCTCTAATAACCCCCTAAGGCCTAACCACCACTTTGGGCATTCCAGCTTTGGAGGTGTAGGAGAAAAACTTATCGATTATACTTGGCTAAAGGCAAAGCATAATCGACAAGGGAAAAAACTCCTTGGAATACCTTCTTTGGTTGTCAAGTCCTAGGGAACCGAGTCACTCAAAGGCCACCATGCTAGCACACTTTATTACAAACCCCGTGGGGCATGGTCATGCACTACAAAAATTAAAAAAAGGGCCCTGAACAGGCCAAACTTGGAACTTTTGAACTCTGAAAGAGCACAAGTAATTGTGCAATACTGGTGGCTCACTAAAGTCCAACTTTAGGTGGTAACACTGACTAATCTCAATATCTTTCATGTGCTTAGCTAATCATCTTTGAAATGCAAATAGTGTTAGGTTAATCTTGACTTTGATGATTTCATCTTTAGTGGGTTTACCATAGGTAGTTTACGAACCGATGGTATTGGGTGGTCCATGGTATTCACCCATGGTATTTGATTTGATAAAGCCTATTTAAATGGGGTGTTCTCCATTGTAAGATGCCTTAAGTGGCTTGTTCTTTGGTTAGCTTGGCCAGATCGGCCATTGTTAATAATAGAAGATATATCTTTGGTGCTTGTTTTCCTGGTCAAGGGTTTCCAAGGTAAACCTTAGGGGATATTTTGTGCACGGTTTTTGTGTTTCTTTTACTTCTTTAGGCGTGCCTGGTTTCACATACGGTATCATAATTGGATAGAGCTGGACTCTTCAGTGAGAGGGGTTTGATGCCGAGGGCCATATAGATGAAGAGTAGATCTACCGAGATGGGTTAGATTTGTTCATTGAGTGTGGTGGAATGGTGACACTTGTGCTATTGCATTGGTTGTTGTATATCCTAGTGTGGCAATGTGGCATCTAATTTGTTGGAAGAGGGCCACTTCTATAAGGTAAATCTAGAGATGTGTGTTATTCATGGAAGAAGGTAAATTTGATACCCTCATGCGTCTTTTGCTTCAAATAGTTGTTTCTAGAGATAATCTAGAATCTCCATCAATCAAACCTAGTATGAAAGTGGACTGCAAGTGGTGTCCAAGAGTGGTGTGAATGCTAGTCTTGGTGGTTGTTCTTGAATGCATTCCCCAACCTTCCTACGTGCATTTGGCCAAGAAGGGCATGTGCATATAGCTTGTAATTTTTCACCTTGCTCAAAGATCATGGTTGTTGAAAATATTGTCTTTGATGAGCATGTACTAAGGGGTTTGTAGACAGGAAACCATACTTTTGGCAGCTATACTTGTAGCATGTCAAAATATGAGGAAAGGAAGTGGTAGACGGATCTTCATTTTGGTGAGTCAAGTTGGGTCTTGGTTCACATGACACTGTATGAGGGGTCAGTGGTGTTGTGTGATGCTTGCATAAACTAGCAAGTGTAAACCCTCTATTGAAAGCTCAAGGAGAAAGGGAGGTTTGCTTTCCTTCCTATTTAGGATATGCTTATAGTTTACAACAAGCTCACAAGTGACTCATTGTTAGATGTTATGCCTGTGATCTGGTGATATTTATCAAACCAAACATTTACATGCCCCATGGTTTCGATTTGAAGAAGCAAAGGCCTTGGTGTGAGTGCTTCTAGAGCATGCAGGCGGTTCAAGATTTATATTTCTTCTTGGATTCAAAGGAAGTATTTGGTCAAAAGAAATATAGATCTGCGCATGCATCAATGTGGGTAGTTGAGGTGATTATCTGCCATTGTTGGAGTATAGAGTGCTGGATTATGTAGTCAAACAAAATTATGTGTTACTTTTGTGTTCTAGAGCTCATTCGTGGTAAACATTGGGAAGAGCACACATCAATATGTGGATCTTATTTGTGGTAGGTGCTGGAAAAGGCGTTGGGATGAGCATACATCGATTCATGATACCCGTTAGTGCCTCTCCATATGCAAGAATCCATGGGTAGGCTATCAAAGGAGATGTGACCGATGGCAAGGACCCATCTAAAGATCCCTGAAGCTTATAATAATGCACAAAGTCAACAAATGAAATAAGAGATGCTAATAAGAGGCAAATGTAAGTGGCAATGATGGATGTTTAATGTGAAAGATGGAAAGGAATTGTGTTCACAACTAAAAGAAGGAAAGGTCGGTACCTAAGGAGTCAAATCCCATTTCCATCGATATGGAAGTTAGGGGAAGAAATCAAGGTCCTTCTATCATCAGTTAGATTATGGCTTTGTTAGGATGGGGCACAAGCTTTACTCTCCTTCCTTGGTTGTCGTAAGTGCTTGGCTCTGGTAAGTATGGGTATGGACCATAAAAATAGTTACCATTGTCATGCTGCCTAGCCCCTCACCTAGATCCAAATAGTCAAGGAATCGAGAAATCGATGAATTTTGTTGAGGGACCCGTTTTCACTTATAGGATTGGGTTCCTGTTGTTTGGGATTAGGATCCTAAGCTAGGAACTGGTTTAAATGCAAGGGGAAATGGTTCAAAATCCTCAAATTTGAAATTTTAAAACGATGACATTGTAGAAATTTCACTTCTCTAACAGGATTTCAAGTTAACTCAGATTAACAATGTTTAATAAACCATCTCATTCAACCATAGACAGCTGAAATGAAATTTCACTCATAAACACATCTGAACTGGAAGCACAAGAAAAGCTCTACCAAAATACTGAGAACATAAAGAACATAACAGTGATGTCCATTTTGTGTTTTACAAATGAATTAATATGGTCTATTTATGCCCATCTTATCATAAGACTTATAACTTATCCAAGCCTACATGTCAATTTGAAATTAAAAAAAAAATATTAAAATATTTTAACACATGGGTAACATGGGGTATTTTCCCCATAGTTGATCAAAATTGATGAAAATAGCTAAAACTGAACAAACGGCTCCACTTTGAAGGATGGAGTGAGCAGGGGGGAACGTCGTGCCCCATCTAACCCCAAATATGCTGGAAAACCCTTGACGCCCCCCCTCAATTAAGCATGAAGGCCTGGTGACTAGGATGACATCATCATTGTGAAGGCTCCAAGGAGAGAGGGCGCTATGCTGAAAGGAGGCCAGGAGGGGTCATGGGGTGACTGGAAGAGGAGGCAGGTGCCTCTGAGTAGAATGTTGTCACTTGTTTGGAGATCAAGTAGGGGTGTCATGTGACCCAGTGACTTGCCCCTAGGAGCCTCAGACACCAACATCAAGGCTACAAACCCTAAAATGAGGCAGTCAACAATGCCACTAAGACATAGTACTCCTAAAGGAAGAATCAAGGGGTCCATCCATAACCATCCCTTAAAAGGTGTAGATAACACCCCCATCCTGGCCCTGAAGAAGAAAAAATGACCCCTCTCCCTGGGCAGATATCTGAAAGTGAGTTGGTACTAGTACAACGTAACAGTTGGTAACACTCTTGGCGAGCACAACTTTTGAAGAAGGATCTATTCACATCTGGGATCCCTTTAAAGGGTGAATTTGTGGAGGAAGATATCAAAGCTTGGTCAAAGCATTCATCCACCTACGTAAGCGCTCCATTTTCTTGGCCTTGATGGATCTATCCAACTCCATTGCCTTGATGGATCTAACCAACTCCATTGTTTATTATTTGTTGAAATATTCTCAAAGAGTTGGTTAGATGAGAATTATTATTTTATTATTTCCCTTGGAGAAAGAATAGATCTTCATCTAACCACTAAGTTGCTCTTCTTAGAAAATTTGTTGAGCAAATAGTGGATCTAGAAAAGGAAATTATTATACTATTGTACAAGGAAGTTGAGTTGAAACCTATATAAGGGTTTGCTCACTTCACTTGAGGGGATGATGGTTTTGGGAGAGATCCTTTGTAGCATTGTAAATATTTTGGTGCTAGAGGATAGTAATGAAGATCAAGCTATGATGCCTTGATGCTGGAGTATTGTCATGGGAAATGTTAATTAAAAATTTGACGGATGCATACTTGGGGTAAATATTTTTGGTAATATCTTGTTTAGTTGAATTTGTTAAGTAGGAAATATGTTTTCTCTTCCATTTCACAATTATAATTTACATATTTCCATATTGTAATAGATGACAGGACTATGTAATAGAATTACCCCATTGTAATTCATCTTTGCTGTAAGAATAATTCATGCAACCACTTGATAAATTCCATTGATGTTTTAGTAGGATGATTGGACTGTGCCATCATATGTCTCTTTTCCATTTTAAGTGCTTCATTCCTTGCTTTATATTTATGACTCCATGCTTCAATTGCACTAGTCCTTTCCTTGTATACCATCTCTCACTCTTATTTCCATATCTAAATCCCATTTGTTTTGCTAAAGTTTGTCCCTTGTTCATTCACTCCTAGTCTTTAGCAATCCTAGTAGTAGGGAAGCCTCCCTTGTGCTAGAGGAGAACTAGCACTAAATAAAAGAAGAGGGTGGCGAGGTGGTAGCATCCCCCTCTTACTTCCTCTTTTTTCTCACCTAGTGTTTTAGTGTTTTACCATTTAGGGTGTGATAAATCGTTGTAATAGAATCGTTTGATATTTTTTTTTGTATTATTTATGGATTTGTGATGCCATGTTGAAAAAATTGCTTCTGATATGAAATATGTGATTGTGGTAATAGTGGGAAGAGACTAGCTCAATTATGTTTGAAATGCCTCACTTGGTCATTGCATAGGAGTGTCTTTTGTATTTGCTCAATTCCTTAAACCCTGGCAACTGGATGCTGTCTGCCAGGGAAAGATCTCGCTTTTTTTGTCTGAGTTTGGAATAATTTAACACAGAATTCCTTTGAATGTCTGCAATGAGCTTAACACTTATTCCTGCAGTCTACTGAGGCATGTAGGTTATATCCAGGTTTTGAATGTGGTCATGTTGCAGGGTAAGGAACTCCATCTGAAGCAGCAATACTTCTTTGTGTCAGCTTCTTTACAGGACATTATGCGGAGGTTCAAAGGATTTCATATCAATATTGATGATTTTCCTAAACAGGTTCTCTCTCTCTCTCTCTCTCAAATGCTTTCCAAAACAAACTTTTTCTGTTTAATTTTCAGGCAGTGTGCATTTTAATAGGTGGTTTTGTTTGAACATAAAGCAGAGGAACACTTCACTACATGACTTCGTATTTTGTAATATTTCATAGAAAGCACAGATGCCGCATCACATTTTCTAGATGTTTGTTTGATATTATGCCTCTCTTCTTTAATGCCAAATACGCCTGTTCTTTTTCTTATTCACTTTTTATTGGCACTGAAGGGTTTCTGGATGATTAAATTTCTAGTTTTATGAGTTTGGCACCTTTTCTGATTCAGTAACATCCATCACCAGATAATGTTATGATTTTTCCATGTGTTAATGATTTTTTATGGTTAAATATAACTTAGATTTTACATTGCATGTACAATCACAATCTATTGAAGGGCTTGTTTTGAATTACATGTACAATTCCAATTTCCCAAAGGGCATAAACTGAAAATCAAAGATGTTTACTTTTGTTTCTAGTTTCAATATCATGATGGTTTACAGGTAGCATTACAGCTGAATGATACACAACCTTCACTTGCGATACCTGAGTTAATGCGGATGTTGGTGGATGAGGAAAATTTGGAATGGAGCAGAGCATGGGAAATTGTAAAGAAAGTATTTTCCTTCACAAATCACACTGTTCTTCCTGAAGCTTTGGAGAAAATACCAGTTGAGCTGTTAGGAAGCCTTCTGCCACGACATTTACAGGTACGTTCCTGCCCTTTCATCTCTTCTCTTCTGGCATATTAAATAAAAATGGAAAGCAAGGAAAAGGTTAACAAAAAGGTTCATTCAAGCGCATTCTTCCCTACTTAATCCAATGGAGCAAATTTATTCTTCTAAATGGACTAGGTTTAATAATCCTACAATCCAAGAAAGTACAGTATTACCTCAAATTGGATCACCAAGTTGTGCCTCACATGAAATAAAAATCCCAAGAGTCAAGAGCCTTATAGATGCAAAGATAGTTTTATTCTCCAACAATCAACAACAATATACAATTGAGTAGGCAGGCTATCTTATATAGGAGAGAAACTCATCTTCTTTCACAATATAATAGATGTATTAAAATCCTATATCTATCCCAGGGAGGATCACCAATCCTCTAGACATGGTCAAAAAATACTAAACAATAAGGGAGTTATAACAAAATACTCCAAAACCCTAGTCAAAATCCCAAGACAAGAGTGGTACCTCATCAAATCAATGGTCAGTGTATGAGAAATGGTACATAGAAGCCCCATAAAGGGGAGAGCTCTCCTCCAAAGGTCCAAGAGATAACAAACATCCATGAATTGCTCCAACAAACTAGAGTGCTCGTCAAGAAATGTCAAGAAATCTTCTCATGTGTGGTCCAAGTGCACAATCCAAGGTAATGCCCAACTCCAAAGTCAACATACAAGCCTCAAAAGGGGAGTGCTCAACAAGAAAGGAATGCAAATGGAGGGATGGATCAAAAGAAAGTCAAATCCCTAGAATGCTCCTCTAGAAACTCCAATAAACTCCATCAAATGCTCACAGATGTGGGCTGCCCTCTAGAAATTGATTCCATTGGTCCAAAAGTGATGAAAAAATGGTCCAACATGAAGAAGGATGGTCCAAAGTTGATAGAACATGGTCCAAGGACCAAATGTGTCTCAAAGCTCTCCCATGTTCCAAGGAAGAGGGTCTCCATCATGTAGTAAAGGGGGTGGCCCCATCCAAGAGCTAGGAAACATCCAAGTGCATGTGCCAAGTTTAGCTCTCCACCTAGAGCACCTAGTGATCATCAAGATATACCACACCAAGTGTCATAACATGTGTATATGATAAAATGTTCTAGTGCTAAGCAGTTAAACCATCAGATAACTTAAGAAATGTTTTCAATTATGAAAACAATACATGAAATTAACTTGATATTACACCTTTTTAACAACTCAATGACTTATTTTACCTTTACTCGTTCAATCTAACATTGATGTGATTTTTTTTAAGTCCTTATTACATGTGAAAGCCCTAATTTAAGTTGCATAGCCTAGATTCCTAAAGTAAGTGAGGGTGAATGAAGTGAATATGAACTTAGGTAAAGAAACAAGACTTTGCAAAGTAAGAAAGTGGTTGTGGACTACCAAGATTAGTGCTTTAGAGGATATTTGGGTAAAAAAAGGGCCTCCTAAGGAAAATAATAAGAAAATAATAAAATAATAGTAGAGAGAGAGTAAAAAAACTATTTTTTTGGATCGTATTTTCAACTTATCTCCTTGTAGGTTTACTCAAATTTCAAGCGGGAGGACTCGTTTGATGCATAATTAAATTATGCATCCAATGAGTATCCATGTTGCATACTTTTAACAACATCCACACCATGAAAATTTGAAAATACATTAAAAAACGTGTTTCCAATGAGAGAAAACACGTTTTTTAATGTATTTTCGATTTTTCATGGTGTGGATGTTGTTAAAAGTATGCAACATGGGTACTTGTTGGATGAATAATTTAATTATGCATCCAACGAGTCCTCTTGCTTGAAATTTGAGTAAACCTACAAGGAGATAAGTTGAAAATAAGATCCAAAAAAGTAGTTTTTATTTTTTCCCTCCAATTTTTTTAGGTGCTCCCTTTTTGAATTTTAAAGCATTTTGATTGGCTAATACATGATGACATGGAATTTGTATTATTTTTGGAAGGCCCATTTTAAATTGAAATTTCCTCTAATGTCTATCCATTGGGTGATGGATTCAAGATCAAAGAGCAAAAAGGCTTGAGTATGATGAAGAAGACGTAATTGAGACATGCATTGATGTGCTACAATTAGTCCAAAACTGATTTTGAGATTGTGCAGAGATAGATGGGGCCATTACGTAAGATGCATTGTCAAAACCATGAGATTACTGCTAAGTAATAACGTGCAATCATGAGCAATCGAGAAATACCACATATGAAACCCTAGAGGAAGTAGATTGTTTATGACATCCTTCTAATTGAATGATTATCCCACAACATATGATATCTTCAAATCTGATGTCACCATGACATCAAGGACATACCGCACTTAATCTTCTTTCTTAGTTACAACAAACTTCAAACATTGAATGAACAGCGATAACCAGAAAATTCTAGCAGCAAAATTCTTCAATTGTCCAAGGTTACATCAAGAGTTGGGGAAGATTTTACCTCAGTCCTAACTCTTAACATCCTCTTATTGGAGGAATATGCCCTTCTACAAAGGTTATTTCAGCAGCAAGATACAATTGCAATCCTTGCAAAACTCTCATCATCCATGCAAGAGAAAGGAGAAATGGAGAAACCATACATTGAGCTTGACCCTTACCATATTCCGCCCAAGATATCTTCAACTAAGCTTAGAGGGGAAATGCCATTCATCCAACCATGCCTTTGCAAAGGAGTGCTCTCTTTGTTTTGTAAAGATGGTCTAGAATCTTCCTTCAAGCTAGTTGCCCATCATTAACGGTGAAAAGATGTACAACATAGGGCTAGATTTAGTCTTTGCTGCCACATATGTCACCTTCCTAGCTTGGGCACTCTCCAAGAATGACCATCTAGTAGCTTCCTCTTCCCAAAATAGCAATAGAACTCAAGAAAAAGTGGAGTGTTGCACTGGAAATGGTACATCTAGGTTTTCCAGGCAACAAATTTGAAATCACCATAACTCCCTCAATCTTTATCCAAATTTTTATTAAAAACCTTGTTACCTCCCAAACTAGCGTGTATGATTAAAGTCCCAAAGAAGCAAGCTAGCCGAGGGGAACTCAAGAGGAAATGGCCAATGTCACCACACCAATCCCCTTTCACACTTTTGGTTGAGTCTTCTCCAACTCAAGGGAGCCTTACCTAAACTAGGATTACTAGAGCAATATGCAATGAGTGCAAGGTGAAATGAAGAGTAACTCTAGCAAAATGGTTGTAGATTAAAGGAAAAGGTGATGGGATGGATAGAGAGAAACCACTAAAGAGGCTAGTGTCAATCCACCAAGGGAAAATGGAGTCAAAGAAGTACAATCTAAGAGGGCCTTGCTTCATATGTCACTAAGGGGGGAAGGTTGCATGATTGATCAAACCCTACTTAGTGAAGTGCAAGAATATACTAGGTTTTACAAGGGAATGGATCAAATAAAGTATCCAATTCGTTTTGAGCTTTTGGGGTGCACCATACACACAAAAGATCAATATTACATGCTTCTAATTAAGAAGTAATGCAAAAATTACTCTCGTATGTGCATAGATAGAAAGGAAAAAAAATAGAGATTAGTTTAAAACCTTTTCTTCCAATAAGGTGGTAATACCCTTCTAGGGCCTCCAATCCAAAAACATAGAAATTTCAATGTAAAAGAGCTAGCAATACTCACAACCTTTTGAAAGATTCATGTGAGATTAATGCCACACATTAAGTAAGAAAGCACCTCCATACATGTCACAAAAGCTCCAAGAATGATATATCTATTGGGCTCCAAAAAGAACGAACTCTCCAAAATCCAACCATGAATTACAATGAGCAAGGAGCACTCCTTATATAGCTTTAGGAGCATGAGGGTATCCCTTCCATATGTCAAATCTCATGCACGGGGAAGTGCGCCACCTCTAGGAGTCTTTAACCATGTGTCAAACCTCTCCTCATGAGAATTCACAACCTCTAGGAGTCTAAGAGACCAAGAGAGGTGTGCCCCCCTTAGAGTATATTCCCCAACAAAAATCCATCAAACAAGGATTTTGGGCACTAGAATCAGGGGATTATGTCCCCCATAATGGATTTTTAACCTCTTTTTCCTAATTGATATTGTTATGTTCTGTTATGTCACTAGTGTCAGAGATTGAGATCTAGCTAAACTAGCTTACCTATCTTAGCAATCAATAACATATCCCGGTAAATAAGAACATAAAGAGAACAAGGAAAAGAGTACACCAGATATACGTGGTTCACCCAATTGGGCTACGTCCACAGGAAGGTTGTCTTCTATTATCTCCAGAAATCTCCTTCAATCTTACAAGAGAACCTCTATAAATAACCCCAATACAATATAGCAAAGCTTGAGATCACAAAACCATGTGTCAATACTATCTATGAGCATATACCACTTTATCACTTGTTGTATATGAAGTGACTCCCTTGACCCTATTATATACCAAGAGATGTAGAGGAATTACTCTCACATATTGCATGTGGGATAATATAATTCTCCATAATAACATCTCTTTATATAATGATGGATATCAAGAGTATACTTTACCATAATGTATATGGGATAAATGTATTACTCTTTTACATAAGATTGTGGATAACTTCCGACATAATACAAAGACATTGTTACCTTCCATGGAATATAATTAGTATATTCCAACAACTAGGAGTTTGCGTTGCCATTGGGTTTGTTGTGGTGTTTCCTTTGTTTAGTGACTTTTTCCACCTCTCAACTCTTGAATAATAGAACACAACATTGACCTTGCTTCTTAAGTTTTTTATTGGCTTAACAAGGTTGGACTTTATAAACTCAATTTTTAAATTTGTCATCTCATATTGCCACTGCCATGCACCTAGAAAGAGTTGCTGTGGTGTTGTTGTCTCCAATGATTTCTTATCTTCTAATGCCTCACACTATCCTTTACTATCTCTATTTTAACATACTTTATTATTTTCCCTTAACTGAATACATATGCTTAATATTTGTAAAACTTTGAGCTTTATTGAAGTAAGGCATTGTTTTGATTGTGCTATTCACAAAGGGTTTTCAGCCTTCATTTTATGCACATACATGTTGGGCTAGACTAATATCCTCATTCTCCTCCATCTCCTCCATAACATGATACCTATGCCCTTTCATAATATTGTTGATATTTTATGCAAACATGCAAGATAGAAGAAATAAAGAGGTAATAAAGAATTAATATTGTTTTATTCATATCACACATACGTTGAAGGGTGAGGGCGTACACAAGAGTAATTTTCACATAACCATCTATGTTGGTTGACATACCTAACCTATAGGTTATTATTAAGTTCTAACATGTAAAGCAACATAATATAGACAACATTTATTGTGAACATTTATTAACACCTAATGTTCTAGACTTCTAGTCAGTAACTCCTAAACTAAACATAAGTACAAAATAATCATTATTACATGGGCTTCCCTTCTTGTAATTATTACTATCTTTCAAATCTATCTTTTAGGCGTCTTACATGGGCTCCTTTCTAAGATAATGTGGGTTCTCTTTTGGAGGTTTAAGCTTTGATTTATAAGCTCAATTGTCATGAATTTTAGAAGGGGGTCCAAGGGAAGCTATTTTTATAATGTTTGAGGTTGCAATGTTGCGCCTTACCTTTAAAGTGAAATTTCTGTCTATTTTTGTGGTTTAACATATTATTTGAATTGATAAAGGTTAATGGCAAATTTTTGTTGCTTATTGAAATTAGCACAAAAGATGGTTTTCAAATGGTAGTTTCATCATAAATGTTGTAAGTAATAATATTTGTGACGACATCATTTGTTAAGATAGTTTTTAGGCATATATCTCATAAGTAAGATTATATGATAATTTGGCTTCACTCTCAAAACATGTGATCTACTATAATGTTGGTTAATATCATTATTTGTTATGCGACCAAGTCCTAGAAAGAGCATGAAAAGAGCATAAATAGACTAGAAAGAGTAATCCACGCTTTAATAATGAAGAAAAGAGATGAATAACAAGCCTCTTCGAGGGGGCAACCTCCTTACAGAATGTACTAAACACACAAGACAAGACAAGATGAGATGATTCAAATGAAAATGTCTCCTTCCTATATATAGGAGACAAAGAGATACAATTACAACTATTGGACCCAAGCTGATATAACTAATATAATAATATTAATGGCGATTACCATTAATAGACCCAAACCGACATCAATAATATGTAATGAGCCACAATATAGGCGGTAATGTGCCAACATTTAGGGTTTAACATGCCCCTCCCCTTCAGACAAGTGTTGTCCTCAACGCTTGATTATTTGTGGATGCTTTTGTATGAAGGACTCATCTTCCCATATCAAATCTTCAATTGGAAGTTCTTCCACTTAATGAGGTACTTCATAATATCCCATTTGCATAGTTGTTTAGTCCTTATTTCAGTGATTTGTTTAGGTTCCAATATGAATTTTCCTTAAGTGCATGCAGTATTGCCATCATTTCCTTCTCATAAATGGTTTTTTCTAAGTTCTCCCCGTTGATTGGTCGACTTTCGAAAGCAAGCATCTGTCCTTCCTGCATTAGAGCAACACCGATTCATTTCCCGAGGAATCACATTCCACAATGAAGGTTTTTGTGAAGTTTGGTGTGGTCAAAACATGAGCTTTGCACATTGCCTCTTTAAGTTGTTCAAATGCTTTAGTTGCCTTTGGAGTCCACGAAAATGCTGCTATTCTTCCATAGTTCCAAACAAATTTGCGGTAGTACTCTGTCAAGCCTAAGAATCCTCTAAGATTCTTCAAGGTTATGGGAATCAGCCAGTCCATCATGACTTTAATTTTTCTTAGGGTCTACCTTGACACCTTCATGAGATACAATATGACCCAAATACTCTACTTCATTTACCCCAAAGAAACATTTGGAATGTTTTGCATATAGTTGTTGCTCCTTTAGTAGTTGTAGCACCTTGCCAACATGTTGAACATTTTCTTCCCAAGACTTGTTATAGATTAGTATATCATCGAAAAATGCCAACATAAATTTTCTAAGGGCGGGCTTGAAAATGGAATTCATCAAACCTTGAAATGTGGAAGTTGCATTCGTAAGGCCAAAAGGCATGACCATAAATTCATAATGACCTTCATGAGTTCTGAATGTTTTTTTTGGGTGTCTTCTTCCTCCATTCTATTTTGATGATGCCCTAAACGAGGATCCAACTTTGTCAAGTAAACTACTCCATGTAGTTCATCTAACAACTCATCAATGATAGGAATGGGAAACTTATCTTTAATGATGATTTTGTTAAGCTCTCTATAATTTGGACATATACGCCATAATCCCTCCTTGTGTACCATTACTATTGGTGCAAAGTAAGAACTTTGTCTAGGCCTAATTATGCCAACTTCTAACATTTCTTCAACCATATGCTCAATTCCAGTATTTAGGCTATAGGGGTATCTGTAAGGTCCGATGTTAGGAGGAACACTTCTTGGAATTAAGTGAATACATGATCAAAATCTCGAGTAGGTGGAAGACCTTTTGGAATATCTTCAAATACCTTGGAGTGCTTATCATTAACCCTTCGGAGATCCAAGGGAATAAGAGGCTTAGATGTTTGTGTTAGAAAGTGGCAACAAGGAAGGTCTTCTTGCTTTGCATGTGTCCTTGCATGCAAGAAGACTTAAATCAGGAAGCCAAATGTATTTGATGTATTTTCCAAAGTTTAGACTTAGGAAAAGTGCATTAAGTGATCTAATTATTAATTGACTTAATGGAGTCACTTTTATAAAGTTCAAGTGGAAATAATTTAAGTGATGGTTAATCTAATCTTGGCCATTGATCTCACCGGAGGATCTCATCCATAGATCCATAGTGAGATGTTAGGGTTTTCGCTTGGCCATTGAGTTTAAAAGATGATCGATTTGGTGGAGAGGACACAAAGAGAGACACAAAAGTTTGAGATAGAAAACTACAGAGAAGAAGACAGAGGAGCAATCATTCAACAGATTGACAGGTTGATCAGGCAGAGGAGAGGGCCATACGATTTCGCAGAGGAGGAGGCCGAAGTAATTTGCAGAGGCCGTACCAGCTCGGCTGTACAGAGCCGTACAACAGTCTGCACATGTGAGGGACGTACGAATTCCGTACAACTGACGCAGAGGGCCGTACAGCTGCGCAGGGGGGCCGTACAGATCGACATGGTGTTCTTAGTGATTCGCAGAGGTTCGATTTTGCCAGGTTGGGTAAATCGATTTTTTGGGTTGTATTTGTTCCATATCTTCATAATAAAATTTCTTCTCGGACTGCTGCACTGGTTTTCCCATATTGGGTTTTGTCCGGGGCTTTATACCCAAAAAGATTTGTGTTGTCTCCATTGATGTGATTGATGCTATATTTATTTCAGTATTTATTTTCCACTGCATAGTGAAGAAATCCATGTGTGGTTAATAGTGGCAATTGGGTTTAATTGATTAATCTGGCATACATTAACTCTAGTGTGGATTTTAAGGAAATTTCAGTTTGAACATCTAGTGAGCATACTTGTGCAATTACACCTCGATGTCCCTCTTTCAACAATTTTAACATACCATTAGAGCTTATCACCTTGCTTGGCTTCCTTTTGATACCCCTTAATTCAAATTCTTTTCCTTCGCAAGAAAATTTCATGAAAAGTTCTTGAAAATTAAAAGCCATTGTTCCCAATGATTGTAACCATTAAACCCTAAGATAACATTAGCACCACCCATTGTAATAGAAATCATAGGACTATTCAATACATATTCCCCTGTAGTAAGATTGATATTATGGCATATCCTCGAGCAATTGATAGTTCCTCCATCTGCAATCATTACTTGAAATTCTGGTGCTAGATATACAAAGCAATTGAGAACTTTGGCTAATTTACAATGAATGAAATTATGAGTACTACTAGAATTAATCAACACTGTTACCTTTTTCTTTTTGATATATCCTTCGATTTTGAGAGTTTGAGGAGTGCTAATTCCTGCCAATGCATGACAAGATACGGTGGGAGTAATCTCTTCTATTTCTTCAGTTGGAGATGGTTCATGTTCTTTTGCTTCTTCCTCTTCACAGTCTATGTAGGATAATTTCTTCTCACCACACTTATGTCCCTCACTATACTTGCTGTCACAATTAAAGCATAGGCCTTTTGCTCTTCTTTCATCTAGTTGTTGAGGTGGGTTAGAAGAATGGAGATTATTCTCTCTATATGTGCTCGAGGCTATGCTGTTGGGGGCGTAGAGCGGGAGCGAAGCGAAAAGCGAAATTTTCAAAAGCTTTTTGAGGTGGGAGCGTTTTTTAATAATATATATTTTTATATATTTTGATGCATATATGTCAACAAAACCATGTAGAATGTTGAATTAGTTACAAAAAGCATAAAACATGGATTAAACTATATAGCATTGTCATCAAATGATCAATCATCAACTATAACATCAACCATTTTCAATATATAACATTTGTCATGACTCATGACTCATCAAAGTTTCAAACTCATATCTCTTGTAGCCAAAGTTACCAAACTATAACATACAAGTCACAACATCAAATGATCAACCATGAAATGAAATGATTCACGAAGCACATATTCATTTGTAATTACTAATGATCAAAGTTCAAACAATTATAATATGCTATTATGTAGTCTATAGTGCTAAGTTGCAAGCAATGAACTTCAAAGGTAGGTTCACCATTCAACATCAAACATCAAACTTAAATTGTCATATAATGTTTTCAAAATATTTCATAGTCATAGAGTCACCATAACAAATATTAAAGAGTCAATAGTTACAATTTTCAAAATAATGAAAAATTAGAAGAAGACAAGTACTAATATTTCCTCTTGCCACGGGAAACGTCTAATTTATTTTCCCGCGATCTATGAACACTACTAGCCTCCTTATCCTGAGTAGGTGGAAGTGGTCATGAACCACATCCAATAGCTACATGACCCCCATGAGAGGATGGAGGTTGTGAAGCTAGTGGAAAAACTGGTACAGGTGGGATTCGAACATTCTACTGGAGGGGGGTGGCATCTCTGTTGTTGCTGTTGCTGCACGGTCACCATCATCATCACCCAAAAGTTCAGCTCCCAAGCGCTCTAAAACCATGGCTCCATCCTCCAAATTGTTTTCCTCCGGGTTTTTGTCCCAAGTGAGATATGCTCTATCGCTTTTGGCACGTTCACAATAATGAGACAACAACCTCAAGTTGTAGTGTACAAAAACCAAGCTTTATGCCCAGTTTCCATTAAGATTATTTATTTTCACACTGTGGATGAAGTTATAGGTGCTCCAACACCTCTCTGTAGAAGAACTGTTAACCACCTGTGAAAGCACTCCGATGGCCAATTTATGCAACTGTGTGGTGGAGGAGCCATACATGTTCCACCACTTGATAGGAACCAATCTATCTCAATCTTTGTTTACATGCAAACTAGCGAACACCCCATGTTGACTAAGGTATTTGTTCAATTAAGCATGCAATATGGTGCTCTCTTCTTCATCAGGAACCAACTTGTCTATAGCTTGCATGTACCAAGATTGTACCTTTGGATATGTGTGGGGTTTTCTCCTGACCCCACCCCTAGGTGTTGGTTTCACCAACCAAGATGGAGAATAATATTTTGTTGTAAGGACATAGGCTAAGGCATGGAGTGGAACATTAAGTTTATCCCACCCGTTGACCACATGCTTTTGAATATGCTCATACAAGATGGGATCTTTTGGCTCAACAATATCTTTTTTTTGTCCTAGCATTGTATCCATTTGCTCATACACCTCCCCAATTACCGGCTGATTAGTATCTGCAAACCGAATCATGTTATAAATGGGCTTGGTGAATTGCAACACATACCTGACACTCACCCAAAACTGCCCATCAAGAATGATGTCCTCCACCTCCTAAAAATCACGCCTCTTAGATGTGGATGTAGCCCTATCTTTCAAAATCTGCCATGAATCACTTGATACCATACTAGCTAATGCCTCCCTTACCTTCAAAAGGTGCCTGAAGGTAAGGTAATAGCTAGCAAATCTAGTCTTTGCAAGCTTCAAAAGCTCCAACCTTGAATGAATGCGGAAAATGTGATGGGCATTACTATGATTGGTAATAAATCTTTTCATGCGTTTGCCTTTCTTGTACAGTGAACCAATCCATTTATAATCATTCTCCTTCATCTTAATAATGTCATGCATTAAAAGGTTCAATGTGTAAACCAAACACTTGGACCAAAATATGTTGGGGTGTCTATCCTCAATGATTTCTCCTGCTGCTTTACAATTAGCAGCATTATCGGTAATGACCTGAATGACATTGTATGGTCCAATAGATTCAATGGTTTTAATTAAGGCTTCTGCAATGTTGATGTCGGTCTTGAACTGATCCAAGTAGTCATGGGATGAAAGGAAGATTGCACCACTGGAAAATACCCCAAGAATATTTATCAAGGGATTTCCCTTTACATTTGTCCAACCATTAGATACAATGGATACCCCATATTCATTCCAAGAATTTGTGAATTGCCCCAAAGCATTTTGGATCTTGGCTTTTTCTGTGTCAAGTCCCACGGTTCTATCTTTGTCATACTCGAGGCTTTTGTATCCTGCAGGGGGCACTTTAGATGGCTTCAACCATTTCATGCCAATAGGGTGAGTAGAGAACATTGAATGGTATCCCACATGCATAAAGAAATCATAACACTTTTGCATCCACATCATCTCTACCACCTTGGTCAAGGAAATATGATATTGTTCTACTCCTTGAATGTGAGGGCGAGAATCCATTGCCATGGGTGGATGGGGATTGTGCACTAAATCTTCTGTGTGAGCTTGCGGTTTCATGTTCAACCCTTGTTTTCTTGCATAGGTATTGTGCTTCCTCCTCTTCCCTCTTATATTTGGCTATGTCATTTGATGGCACTTGTGTACAGGTTTTGACTCCTATAGTCTTGTTTTCATCCCATGGCATAACCCCACATAAGTGCTTTCTCACACGGGTATATGACCCTGTGTAACTTACTCCACAATGGGGCCATGTAAACTTTGTGATTCCACCCCCTCTCCCTCCTCCAAGTTTTGTGACATATTTCCACAAGGGTGTTTGGTTGTCTTTGGCTTTCTTTCCATCACCACCATCACTATCATTTTCCTCATCCTCCTCTTCTTCTCCCCCCTCTCCATGATATGTGCCACTACCCACTTCTTCATCCTCTTCATCATTTCTCCTCTGGTTTCCAATCAACGCCATCATAATAAACAATGGAACCAAAAGAACAAACCACATTGACATACCCATCACCATGCTTATAGTCTTGTAGAGATTTAGAGAATAACTCCTTGCCTGCAATGGAATGAGGGAGAAGGAATGGGAGAGAGTAGGAGAACAAAACCTAAAAGTATTCAAGCCATAAACAAATACAAGTTTATACGGAAAAAAAAAACAAGAGTTTAGAGCCTACCCCTTTGGCTCTCCAATGGTGGTTGAACCCTATAGCCTCCGGGTTCCAAGCCAAGTAACCCATTTGAGTAGGTCAGGAACCAAGCCCATAAATAGAATCCATTCAGATCAACCATTCAATTCCCTGTTCACCCACTGCACAAGCCATGATTGCATTATATATATGTGAATATCCCACCGTGCATAATCAACTGATAGCATGCTTTTTCTTACTCCTTCCCTCCCCCTCTTTGTCAGAATAATCTTGTATTTAAAGCGAACCCGCCTTCAATATCCCCTCCAAGCTCTTGCAAATGGCACCCTTCAATCTCCCTTCTTGCTCTCCAAGCTCTTCACCAAATCTCCAAATGCACTCCAAGCTCCACAAACCCTTGCAAACATGAATCAAATGGAAACAATGAAGTCAAATGAGGTTGGGGGGTGCTTTAAATCCCAAGCAAACCCCTCCAAAAAAGAGAAAAACTGTTTCCCTCTCTCCAATCCGTGGGTTTGACGCCAAAGCTATTTCAAGAGCGCTGAGAGCGATCGCGAGAGCGAATTCGAGAGCGTTTTTTAAAGCGTTGGAGCAATGAGAGAGCGTTCAGGGAGCGAATGCTCCCGATTGCTCTCTCATCGCTCCAAGACAGAAGCAAGGAGTGAAAATTCCACACCGGAGTGCTCTACCAAAATGCTTCCGAACGGGAACGATTTCAGAGCGCGGTTTGAGGGCGCTTCCATCACACTTTTGTCGGAAGCGATCTTCCGGAGCGGGGGTGAAGGGGGAGAGGGTGCTCTCCCGCACCGTAGGTTGTAGGTGGTTATTCTAGTAGCAATCACCATATTTTTACATTCAACCTTTCTTGCCACCATGAAATCCTTCTCTAAAGATGTTGGTTCAAGGAGATGCACCTTATGTTGGATGTTATCATTCAAGGTTCCAATAAAGAGATCCAACAATTTATCATCTGGTATGCCCTCCACTTTGAGACTCAACTTTTGAAATTGTTGAATGTGCTCTATTACCAGACCCTTTTGCCTTAGATTTACCAATTGGGTAAAGAA
This sequence comes from Larix kaempferi, assembly GCA_027924585.1. Lineage (NCBI taxonomy): Eukaryota > Viridiplantae > Streptophyta > Pinopsida > Pinales > Pinaceae > Larix > Larix kaempferi. Next base: position 2,491,667 of record BSBM01000147.1, read on the forward strand.
GGAATTGCTCTTAACATCGTCATGATATGATTTCAATTCTTATGTGAAAATGGACCAAGCGTTCACAAAGCCATTGGTACCACACAAACTGGTCAGGTTCAAAATATAAAGATGCAGTAGGTACTTTTTGTAGATTTGGCACTTGGTGTATATCAAAGAATTGCTTCATCTGAAAGATCCATCTTATGGGGTCCTTGCCATCAAACTTCCTCATGTTAATCTTGGGGAGTTGGATACCCCTTGGGGACCGTCCCTGATTACTTCCATTATTAGAATCAAATCCTCTTGCATTATGCTTATTAAGGGATGGTTGCTGAACATAGACACTATCTTTATCTTCCCTAAATTGGGCCCATTCCGCACCTTTAGGAAGCTTTTCCTCTAGATTATGTATCAGGTTAGCAATCCTTCCCATATTTTCCTCCGTTTTCTTCTCCATTTGTCCTATCCTTTCATCCATTATATGTTCCATCTTATTCTCCATATTAACTAAATCAATCATTTTCACATACCCTTTAATAAGATCTTCCAACCTGGATACCTAAAAAGATAGATTTTCACTTTCATTGTAGGTCAGGGATGAATCCTCAGATGGTTTAAATTGAGTGTGATTTTTTCTACTACCTTTTACTGGCATTTTGAACTATATAAATAGATAGCACACCTTGCGTTCACCTCAAATAGATCCTTCTACTAAAACTTATTCAAATTTAAAATGGCGTACCTTTTTTCAAACCCCAATTTGAAGACTGATTTGTTGTCCGACTTTCCAACTGAGGTATCCTTGAAATTTCGGCCCTTCTGAGTCTAAAATCTCGGTTTGTGGTAGCCTGATATGTCCTCTTTCTATTGCCGCTGCTTTTGTTGAATTTGTATGTGCCAAAAAAAGTTGTGACAATTTTCCCAACACTGTGTATTTTTGGCCTTTTCAGAAGAGCGAGTGTATGGCTTGCCACATGTCCACTTTTTCAAGTATGATTATGAAATTGCCACCCAAGATAGTGTGGTCTATCTTATTTCTGATACAATAAGTCTCACTCAATTTGGATCTTGCATCTTGCATGCTCCAGATATAACTGTTTTTCCCAAAGCACCTGGTTTAGACTAGTTTTTGGACTAGTAAAAAACACTAACTTCCAACGAGTATAAATCCGAACCTGTAATGAGTCAGGGTCTGAAACTCGGACCCAAGATAGCTCAAGATGTCTTTTGACTCCCTTGCGAGTTTCGTTGTATGAAACATCCTAGAAAAAAAGTTGTAGTGAAAATGCCACAATGACTCTTTTTGGAAGCGTCCAAGCTTTGATACCTAATGTTATGCAACCAGTCTCATAAAAAGCATGAAAAGAGCATAAATAGACTAGAAAGAGTAATCCACGCCTTAAAAATGAAGAAAATAGATGAATAGCAAGCCTCTTCGAGGGGGGCAACATACTTACACAATGTACTAAGTACATAAGACAAGACAAGATGAGATGATTCAAATGAAACGGTCTTGTTGGCGCACAACTTGTAGTTGTCCCTAGTGGTATCCCATCTGGGATGGTAGAGGAGATGGACAACTAAAGAGGTGACCCAAGAGATGCCACGGTTCCCAATGCAAGCTGCGAGTCATGTCAACCGAGGCACTCTTCACTTTAGATCAAGATGAATCAAGACCAAGGGGGAGACCCTATAACCAATCAAAGGTGATTGGACCCAAACAAAGGTTCCTAGGGATATGTAAAAGACAAGTTACGGAAACCAATGCAAGGTTAGGTGGACCTAGAAGTTTAAGTGTGGTTGAAAGAGGCTTAGGGAATGACTTATGTTTCAACCAATGAATGATTTAGGCCACATAATGAGATTCTAGGACAAGATCTAGTACCATGAAATACACAAGTGGGACCCACTTCCTTGGGATATGGAAATGGTTCAAATGGGACCCACAAGGTGAAGTTAAGGGTGCAAATGATACCAAGGGGCATGTAATGAGTAGATCTATGGATCTAAGATGAAATTAGAGATGCCCACATATGGGATCTAGGAAATGACACAACTCCCAAGGAGTGCGAATTGCCCTAGGTGGACTAGTGCCTTGATAGATGGGCTAATGGAGGCAAAAGAGATGTGGAAATGTAGATCGGGACACCTAGGATGCAAATCAAGTGGGCTATTCAAGATGTGATGGTTGGATCTTAGTAGATCTAATATTTCACCAAGTGAGCCAAGTGGACAACAATCCCCCAAAATGAGGAATGATACCCCCAAGGAAGAATGTCACAAAGTGAGATACTAGGTGTAGGTTTCAAGGTATGCTCTTTCCAAATCCAATGGGATCTCAACCACCCAGTTTCTCAAAGTGGGACAGCTCAATCACCCAAGGAGTGCGACTTTGCCCAAGAAGGGCTAAATGCATGGAATAGTGTGTCAAAACAAGTTCAAAGACCACCAAACTTTAAATTCAAGTAGTTTAGGAAAGTATCAATGTGGATCTAGAAAAATCAAAGTGATCCAATGGCTAGATCTCCATAGATCTGAGATGGAAAATGCATCACCAAATTGACCCAAGTGGGGCACAACCCTCAAAATGAGGAATGGGGCCCACAAGGCAAAAATCAACAAGGTGAAGCACTAGGGGTAGGTTATCAAGTGAAGAGAGTATGAATCAAGTGGGATCTCACCTACCCATCTCTTGGAAGTAGCCCCAATAGCCTCCCTCAAGAAGTGCGACCTCCTTCAAGAAGGCTAATGTGCCTTGGAAAGTGTGTCAAATGAAGGCCAATCCTCACCAAACTATAGATCCGAATTGCCGTGGATGCTATAGAGGTGGGTTTTCAATATCTTACCCAAAGCCAAGCTAATCCAAGTAGATATAAGAAAAAGTGAAAAATGAGAGTTTTAATTAATTAGGGTTTTTGTGATCTAGAAGTTATGGATAAGCCAAGGAAGAAGAAGACCATACCTTTGGAGCATACCTGGATGAAGAGATGAATGCTAGTTGAGATGAGGATTACTTTTGCCAAAGATCAAATGAAGAATTTTTGAAGCCCTCTTGCCAAATCGATTTTCTCCAAGCCACATGTGTGTCTCTCTAACCTGTCAAAACCAAGGAGCAAAGCATCAATTAGTTTAACATGTTGAACGTAGATACAAGCAAGAGAGAGATAAGCAAAGAATAGTTGGCACAAAGACAAAACCACTCCCTGTTTAACCAAAATGTCTTTCTCCAAGCTTGAAGGGCAAGCCTCCCCACCAATTCACACTTGTCAAAAAACGTCCTCTTAACCTATAAAAAGATATGGCAAAATATGCAAGATAACTACAATAGATCCTCCAGTGCAATGGACAAAAGCATTTACAATCAAAGCAACCAACATCCACTCCAAACCCAAGCATGTACTCCAAAAGATAGAAATTTTATTCCAAGAGCCCAGAGCCAAAATCTCTAGATGATTTTACAATGAGAAGCTCTCTCCTTAAATAGGATGGAGAGAGGCCATAATCCTAACCACTTTTTGAATGGGTGGCTAAGATTAAAAGATCAAATGATCTAATAAATGGTTGAGATGAGCTCAACAAAACAATACATGGATCAATAATAAAATATGACAATATGTGGACAAACTCACCCTAGAAGAGGGGATCCCACCAAGTCATGATGATAAAACATAAAAAAATAGCTCATGGTGGGTCCAAGGGGTAATTTCTAACACCCTTGGTCAATCCCCATGGCACAATATCCAAGAATAAATGATCTAGACACCAAATCATGCCTCTCTGGGAAAGTTGTGAGCCTTAGGAGGCTCTAGAAATCATCAAAAAGTGCCATAAGTGATGGATGTGGGTCTCGATGAAGTTGAAACTTCTGGAGAAGGTGTGGAAGACATCCCACTCATCAGCACTGATCATCCCATGCCATAACCTTGCCTCAGTAGCCCAAATTGAATTCTTCAGTAGCCATTTTCACCATTTTTGGACTGCCTTAGGAAGTGTGAAACTGCCCAAAATGCCACCTGCAGTGCCTAGCTCCAAAAATAAAAGTCACCAGAGTGTCTGGAAGGGGGGGTAGTATGGTAATAACAAGTGGCTGGACCACCCCTTCCAAAAATAGCGCTCTAGGTGAACCAATGATATCTTTGCTTTGCTCTGACAGGGCCTCCAACAAGCCAAAATTGCACTAGGATAGCCAACTGAGGCTCAGATTTCACTGTAACTGCCCGGAACTGAAAACAGATTGTCTCATTGGACTCAGAAGGTCCAAATCCATCTAAGATGTGTACTCATACACCATATAAACCTCTGCATGGTCCAAAATAAATACTCATCATATCCGGCAGACCAACTAATAATAATCTGTAAAAGTGCTGAAAAGCACAAATCATCATCATAAGCCTGAAACCACTGCATAAGCCCACCATGGTGACCTGTACTAGACCATATATCATCTATCTGTAACATCCGAGGTCTGCCACCTCATGTCCTGTGGTTGACTTTTGGTCAAACTGAGGTTTGACCAAGTCAACATGACCAAAATATGACTCAAACTGTCATCAAGCTGCTGCAAGGTGTCCAAGGTTAAAACATGCTTTACAATCCATTCAATTAGCAATTATAACAAGAAGTAATCATTACTGGCGATCTAAATCCAAATATAATAAGTCATAATTATTATTTATTACTCAGACAAGACTTTCAAGGTCATACTCACTTCATGGTTGTGATCAATTTGCTAGTGAAGGGTGAAGGCTAAGAATAGCATGGCTAGGTCAAAGGATGACTTACTGACTTAACACTGTGACACTTTGGAAATGGGCAAGGGAATACACACCATAGCATATAGTGGACAAGCAATAACACAGGGAATGGCGGTGTCTCACAAATGGGTAAGTTGTTCAAAGAGTGTTTATTCACCTTCACAGATGCACACAATCTATAACACAAATGAGGCCAGCATTTTTTTGATATAGAGTTTAAGTTCCATTGCTTTTTGGGCCTACAGTTTCCATAGCCTTTGATCTATGTGTGTTTATAAACACATTGCATAGATTTACATTTTAATTAGGCTTCTTGCTACAGGTGTGTTTTTAAGGCACTTGTTTACTTGAGCACTTCTAGGTGTGTCACAGACAACTTGTTTACCTAGGTATTTACATTTCACAATAGATATAACATTTGATATTTCATAGCCATTTTCATTTGGCTTGCCTTTCATTCATGTGTGTTGAGAAACACATTGCATGAATGAGCTTTTCATACAAGATACAACATTTTATTTCCATATTTTGCATCAGTGGCAGCACTAAAAGTTTCAGGTTTAGCCAACAACATCTTTAGTGACTAGGGGGACTTCTCAAGGAAATCCAACTCACCAAGGGTAAGTTTTGTCACCAACTCAGAGCCGAGACACAATAAACAGGGGGAGCTTATCGAATACAGAGGCTATAGTGAGGAAAGGTCCTCCATGCCAGTAGTCAAGTAGTAAGTCAAGGTAAGGACAAAATGGGTAGGTAATGGATGGATTAAGAATTTAAGACAATGAATAATGAGACCAACACTAGCAAGCCAAAGTATGGTGGGAATGATCACCTCTAATCTCCCTAGGGAGGGTAAAAATGATGAGTATAGGTCAAGAACTTCTAAGTCTGAGTAGGGACAATATGATATATATAAAGTACAACCAGGTCCACATATCTATATGATCGTCAGAACATGATACTAAATGCTAAGACATGCTATAAGAATGGATATAAAAGCAACATAACCATAACACCAAGATATACCTGTTGAGTCATATACCTGAATGCTCATCATCTAAACCAAAATCTGTCCTCTGAAACTGCTGCTATAACTCTAGGCATTACTGACTGCTCTGTATAAATGGCTAAATGGCTACCTCAGTCATCTCTCTGAGTGTCCTAAAACTCAGTCATGGCATGGGGAATATATCTGCTGTCCATAATCTGATAATGATCCATAATAGATGCTCATCTCAGCATCTCAAATGCAAAGGAACTGGCTGAATAGTGCTCTGGAATCTGAAAAAGAATATATGGTAGCCCGGTTACTATATATGTGATAACAGGTCTCTTTCCTATATATAGGAGACAAAGAGATACAATTACAACTAATGGTCCCAAGCCGACATAACTAATATAATAAGACTACTGGAAATTACCACTAATAGACCCAAGCCGACATCAATAATATGTAATGAGCCACAATAGAGGGGGTAATGTGCCAACATTTAGGGCTTAACATTATTAAGTTTGTTTTCTAGATTTCTTGATTCGGTGAATGTTAAAAATGTCCATTGCATTATGCTCACTTCGATGAAGTGCAAAATTAAATGACTAGTTTTAAAGTAACCGATTACAAAAGTAAATGTTGGTTGATGCATATTTTCTTGCGTTCTAAAGATTTTGGTATATGAAAATGGTCCATTGCACAACATTCACCTAGATGGTGTAAACATAAGTGGATATGTGAATACTACCATAATGGATGAAAGTGAGTAGTGTTTGTCATTTAATAGTAGTCAACCTTTAGAGAATTAGTCTCTTTTCTTGAGAAAATTTTATTTTCAATTTTTTTCTCTTTCTTATTGCTCACTAAACTTCTAATTATTTCTTAAATGTTATGCAGATCATATATGATATAAATTTTTTCTTCTTAGAGGATCTGAGAAAACGCATGAGATCAGACTATGCTCGTCTTGCTCGAATGTCAATCATTGAAGAAGGCACTACGAAGGTATGCTTATCAAGTAAAGGAACCAACATTGTTATAAATGAGAAGAATAGTTTGTTTGTTCTCTTGTGCAATGCATTTTTTATATCTAGTATTATGGTGTCGTACAAATTCAAATGACTGTCAACTTCTAATCATTTAGTACCTTTTGAAATGATTATTTTGTTTTATACGATTTGGTTCCCTTGTCTCACACATTTGGATCTGGTTTGGCTTAGGTATGGGAATTCGGGGAATCATCCTGGAATCAATAGTTCCGATAATGAGAACTATAGGAACTACACCCACTACCTTCCCCTAGAAAAACCTTTTCTTATTCAATTTTGATTTGTCATGGTTGTATGATGGTCGTTCCTTTATTTTTGTCACTACGCCTATTTAGTATATGTTCATTTCTACTTAAAAGACATTATTACGTACCAAAGCACTGCTAGGAATAGATTGGAAATTGTCACTATTATTATAGGCTTTGAACCCCAATTTCCATGTATTAGTCTAAATTGCATGGAAATAGATACAAATCTAGATACAGATGCTCCATAATTTTTGAAAAGTCAAGATAAAAAAAGACAAACTATATACACATAAATTCAGATTTCAAGAATCAAAACCATTCATAATTTTGAAAAGATGACCAAAAAGAAGGTTCCCATTATTATTAGACGTACTAGTCAAGACATGAAATTTAAATGTTGCGTACATACAAAATAAATGTCTCATAGTTTATCACTCTACTTGTAGCAATCTAGATTCTAGTCTTGAACTTGCTGTCGAGGACTTTGGTCACAGGCCAGCAAGTCTTGAACTTGCCCTGATACCAGTTGGTATGAACATTGCAGTTCATACTCTAGTCGTACACAAAGCATAAACAGAAGTGGCACACATAATGCAAATGAATATATATATAAAGTATATATCATAATAAAAGAATGAATAATGGATTATTACAATGAATGAATGATTTGGCTTTACAGCCTTGAAGAGGAGCAGCCGCGATGAAAAGTTGTGACTCCAGCATCTTAATAACAATAAGTAATATTTAATATGGGTATGAAGTATGATAATATACTGAATTTAGGTATATTAAAATGTGACAGAAGCCATAGGTTGGAATGTGTTTCCACTTGGATTCTCACCTATATTGTAAAGTCAACACCAAGTGAAATCACAAGAGGAACTCGGAAAGGCCACCACTGTCACCTTAGCAGTGTTTTCTCCCATTTAGGCTGGTTTATCACTAACACAAGGAGGGTTTCCCTATGCACACTAAGTCCAAATGAATATAGAGGAAAATAGAGGGTTTGGGGAATTAGTGCAAATCTGTTAAGAAATATTATAAGTGATATATTACAGATTTGCATTGCAGATTTTAAAGTCTAGTTATAGATGCAAAAGGTGATAAGTTTCCTAGATTTTGAGGCAAATCGGAAGTATGATAATAAGCTGTAATTTCAAGATTTGTTAAACAGAAATAAACTTCAGTATTTTTGTGTTTAAAGCTAAGTTAACAGGATACGGATTTGGATACGGATCCGGATTCGGATTCACCATATTTTTTAAAACCCAGGATCTGGATACAGCGGGGAAAAGGCAAGTACAAAAAATATAAAAATATTTATATAATAAATAAAAATATAGAGTGAAGAATCAAAACTATTCATGAAACACAAGAGTAGGATTATAAGTTATTGCCAAAAAAGAGAGTTGATGTACCATAATTGATAATTTGAAGAGTTGTAACCATGCTTGATATTGATAATTTTAAAAACCATTTCAGCATGAACTTGGAGCAGGTCATAATAGTGTTTTTGTGAGCCACATCCACATGTCCCTATCAGCAGGGAATAAAGTGTTTTTCTTGAAAGCTATGGAAAGACTACATAACAGTGTAGGTGAAGTGAGCAACAACATAGCACATAAAGATAGATCAGCCCTTGACAGCAGACCTTGACCATAAAGATAAATCAAATAAAAACCTAAGTTGCCAGGGTACTTGGGTACTAGGACGGGTACTGGGACGGTTACGCCATTTTTTGAAACATGGTACTTGGGTATGTCGGGGTACTATATATATATATATTAAATTTTCAGGTTTATAAATTATATTACATATTAATATTTATTATTAAGTTTTTCTTTGTTCAATGTTCATTGTTCAACAAGTAAACAGTAAACTCCAACACACATTAGTATTGCACATTGCTTGAAATTCAAATTGCATGTTGATATTGATATGAATCATCATCATGATATATGTCCATTGTCATGCTACATCCAAAATTTGACAAATGGAATTTTCCGTATTTTCGAACATGAAATACAAAATACTAAAATACTATTTAAATACTAAACATCATAGTTGATTTCAGATTTGGCTTCCTCAAGCCATCTATGCTAGACCAATAGCATCTGCAACATCACTGTATACATCTAATCTGAATATGCAATGTAAGAACTGTGGGACATGAATCATGATACATATGCCTTGAAATGCCTCAAAGGCTGAAAGTTATTTGTAAGAAGAATAGTTTGGCTTGTGTAAGGAGCTTTTTGCTCTAAAACAACGTAGCTCCGTTAGTATGTCTATTGCTATTCAGAAATTGTGTAATAGCAGATTGAGATAATGCATTTATTCATGTTGTGAAAGTCATTGGAGCAAATGGATGCACACTTGGACATCTTTGGGAGAGGTCCCCACCATACCCTACCCCCTCTTCACTTCAAAACTTTAAAATAATTTGGATTTTGAAGTCCATAGGCTAAGATTTATGGGCCAAAAGTACCCTTGAAGGACCCAAAATCAGGGTACTTTGCCTTTTTGGGAGTGCCAGTACCCGACTAGACAGTGGAAAGTGCCGAGTACTTGGGAAAGGTATCATGTACTTCCTGGGTACTCCCAAGAGTACCTGTTCCCGTATCGGTTACGGCGGTATGGGTACCTGGTACTGGCATGCGTGCCCGACCCCCCGATACGGATACCATGGCTACTTAGATAAACACATTGAGAGCAGAACTTGATATTGATATATCAAAGTTCAAGAGTAGATCTTGACATAAGGATAGATCATACCTTGAGTAGGAATGGGTTTTACACTTTTAGCCATTAGTTGTTTAGGGTTTTTTAAGTTTTCATTAAAAAACAATTTTTTTGGGGGGGTCAATGGGTCATAGAAGCACTGGAAGTTTCAGGATCCGTTTGAAAATTTTAGGAATTGTTTGATTTTTCACAGGATTTGTTTCATAGGACCATGATACATTTCCTTCTGTAGGGGATCCATTTCCATGACAGATTCTAAGCAGATCCGATCCGGAAACGTATCGGATCCGTGGATCCTACACACTAGGGTGGCGGATCCGGTAACATAGGTTTAAAGTGGTGGTTGAAAGCATGACTAGTGCCTAGGAAAAATACATTGGGCATATGGGGTAAAATAAGGATCATGGGAGGCTATCCTATTGAGGAAAAGAGAGAAAATGAAGCTGAAAAGTAAAGGTTGCAATAGCCCTACCCTTGCTGTCCGAAATTACAGAAATTTAACCAAGGAGATCCCAAGTGTAGATGAACTCTAATGTCCATGAAAATTACATTTACTAGGAATGAAATATATGTTTACGTAACCAAGCAAAGAGAAACATGCATCCATAGACAACATCCCAATGATAAACGTACGATATTAAGGAATGATGTTACCCGATTCAATGCTCCACAAACATATGTCAAGTCAACACCAGCAAAAAAAGATAGCATCGAGATTTAGATAACATCCTTATCCATAAATGCTTTATTCATCCATCCAATAGCTCCAAAACAAATATGCTAAACAAAAGGTGTCAAGATTTTAATACCCAATCTTCCAACAACCATTAAAAATGGAGGGGCCTTGCTTTTATAGAGTTATAGTCTCGAAACCTCCATAAAAGAATAATATCTAGGCTAAAAGACTAGATCTAGTCTAGTAATGCATAAATTAACAATATCCACCTAACTAACTTAGTGGACAAGTCAAATAATTGATAAATGATAATATCCACCTAACTAACTTAGTGGACAAGTCAAATAATTGATAAATGATAATATCCACCTAACTAACTTAGTTGCTATGTAACTTGTACAAATCTTAATACATGAGAGCTTCATAAGGTGGGACACAACGACACATCAAAAGCTTACCAAATATACTTCCCAGGATTCAAGAAGATCGAGATCAACAGAGACGTAACTTTGGATAAAGATTCAACATACAACAGATTAAGAAAATTACCTATTGAAGAAACTGAAGAACCTGAAGTTCCCAGAACTAGAGACACAGTGATGGAAGAGACAATACAAGAAGATCATGAAGACCGCGACATGGCAGAACCACAAGAACCTGTAGATCCACCTCACGAGAAGAACTCCCACAAGAGAAGACTAGCATGGGCACATGAAGCAATACAAGATGCAAAGAAGTATGGTGTTCCAGATGGGATACACAGAGAAAGCAAGAGACCCAGACCATACTCCAGCTATGTGGCCCTATTATGCGACATCATTGATAAAGAACCTTCCAACTATGAGGAAGCAACATGAAAGAAGGAATGGAAGGATGCCATGATCGAGGAGTACCAGTCGATTATGAAGAATGACGTCTGGGAGATAGTTCCAAGACCAGTAGGGAAGTCTGTTGTGACTTCGAAATGGATCTACAAGATCAAGCATGCTGTAGATGGTAGCATAGAGAAACACAAGGAAATATTTGTGGCAAGTGGCTTCTCCCAGAAGGAAGGCACAGACTTCGAGGAGACATTTGCACCTGTATCAAGATACAATTCCATCAGATCTATACTTGCATTGGCTGTACTAATGAAATGGAAGGTACACCAGATGGACGTCAAGACAACATTCTTGAATGGTGTAGTTGAAGAGGAAGTGTATGTGGAGCAACCACTGGGATTTGAGACACATGGCAAACAAACTCATGTGTGCAAGTTGACGAAAGCCTTGTATGGCTTGAAGCAAGCACCCAGGACATGGTACGACAGGATGGACAACTTTCTGATGAGCTAAGGCTTTACCAAGAGTAAAGAAAATTCCAACCTTTACTTTAAGGTTGAGGGCAGGAGACCAATGATACGGCTACTATATGTAGATGACTTGTTTGTATCAGGGGAGGATGAGCTCATTGCAAATACAAAGAGAAGGCTTGCCGCAGAGTTTCTTGATGAAGGACCTGGGAATGATGCACTATTTCTTACGCATGGAGGTGTGGCAGAGTGCGGATGGGATTTTCCTTGGTCAAGGAAAGTATGCAGTAGAGATTCCGAAGAGGTTCAGAATGATGGACTGCAAGGAAATGGCCACACCAATGGCATTGAACTTGAAGCTACTGTGTGACGCTTCTTTTGAGACAGTTGATGCCACGATGTATAGGCATATGATTGGTTCATAACTTCATTAATGTACTTAACGAACACAAGACCAAACATATGTTTTGTTGTGAACACCCTGAGCCAGTTCCTGACAAATCCGAGGCATGTTCACCTGACGGTTGCAAAACATCTATTGAGGTACCTGAAGGGTACAATTGAGTATGGGTTCAAATATGAGACGGATCATAAGATTAACCTGCATGGTTATGTTGATTCGGATTGGGCAAGCAGTGCTGTTATCACATATATAGTAGCCGGGCTACCATACATTATTTTTCTCATTCCAGTACACTATTCAGCCAGTTCCCTTACATCTGAGATGCTGAGATGAGCATCTATATTGGATCACTATCAGATAGTGGACAGCAGTTGTATTCCCCATGCCATGACTGAGTTTCAGGACACTCAGAGAGATGACCGATGTAGCCATTATACCATTGGTACAGAGCAGACAGTAGTGCCCAGGGTTACAGCAGCAGTCTCAGAGGACAGGTGATGGTACAGGTTTATGAGATTTCAGGTATATGACTCAGCAGGTATATCGTGGTATTATGGTTAGATTGCTTTTATACTTATTCTTATAGCATGTCTTAGCACTTAGTATCATGATCTGGCGATCATATAGATATTTGGACCTGGTTGACCTATTATATATATATTATTGTCCCTACTCAGACTTAGAAGTTCACTATTCATACTCATTGGTACATACCCTCCTTAGGGAGAACAGAGGTGATCATTACACCATACTCTGGCTTGCTAGTGTTGGCTCCATCATTTCATTGTCTTCATCCATCCATGGCCTACCTTTTAGATTATCACCCTGACTTACTACTTGACTAGTGGCATGGAGGACTTTTCCCCACTGTAGCCTCTGTATTGGATGAGCTTCCCTGTTTATTGTGTCTCGGCTCTGAGTTGGTGACAAAACTTACCTATGGTGAGTTGGAGTTCCTTGTGAATTCCCCCTAGTCACTAAAGTTGTGTTGGCTAAACCTGAAACTTTTAGTGCTGCCATGAATACAAAAATCTGGAAAAATGAAATGCTATATCTTGTATGAAAAGCCCATTCATGCAATGTGTTTCTAAACACACATGAATGAGAGGCATGCCAAATGAAAATGGCAATGAAAATAAAATGTTGTATCTTTTGGAAAATAAATACCTAGGTAAACAAGCTGTCCATGACACACCTAGAAGTGCTCAGGTAAACAAGTGCCTTAAAAACACACCTGCAGCAGAAAGCCTAAAAGAAAAAATGTAAATCTATGCAATGTGTTTGTAAACACACATAGATCAAGGCTATGGAAACTTCAGGCCCAAAAAGCAATGGAACTTAAATGCTATATCTAAACAATTGCTGGCCTTATTTGTATTATGGATTGTGCGCATCTGTGAAGGTGAATAAACCCTCTTTAAACAACTCATCCATTTGTGAGACACCGCCATTCCCTGTGTTATTGCTCATTCAGTATATACTATGGTGTATTCCCTTTCCCTTGCCAAAGTGTCACAAAGTCAAGACAGCTAAGTCATCCCTTAGCCTAGCCAGTTAATTTAAGCCTTCACCCTTCACTAGCAAATTGATCACAACTATGAAGTGAGTATGATCCTGAAAGTCTAGTCTGAGTAATAATAATAATTAACGACACTATATATTTGGATTTAGATCGCCAGTCATGATCACTCTGTGTTATAATTGCTATTTGAATAAATTGTAAAGCATGTATTAACCTTGATACTTTTCAGCAGCCTTGGATGATGGACTGAGTTATATTTGGTCTTGGTTGGACCTAGTTTGACCATGGAGGACCATGGGACATGAGATGTTAGACCTTATGATGATATGGATAGATGATATATGGTCTATGTACACATACAGGATGATTCTATGCAGCAGCTACAGGGTTATGATGATGATTCTGGGGTTTCAGCAGTATTTGTATATGTACAGCACATTATTATTGGCCCTGTTCCGGTATATTGGATATTTATTTTGATCATGCAGAGACTCATATGGTGTATGAGTACACATCTTGGATAGATTTGGACCTTCTGAGTCCAATGGGACAGTTTGTTTTCAGTTCCGGGCACTTACAGTGATGATTGAGCCTCAGTAGGCTGTCCCAGTGCAGTTTTGGTCTGTTAGAGGCCCTGTCGGAGCAGAGATGACTTTTATCCGGTTGACCTAGGGCGCTGATGATGGAGGGGGTGGTCCAGCCACTTGTTTTTACCATATTACCCCCCTTCCGGACACATTGGTGCCCTCACCTTGACAGCGCCAGCACTCCAGGAGGCTGTTTGGGGCAGTTTCACGCTTCCCGAGGCATTTCAGGATTGGTAGAAATGGCTATTGAAGAAATCGATTTGGGCTACTGAGGCAAAGTTATGGCATGGGATGATCAGTGATGATAGATCGGGACCTTCCACACCTTCTCCAGCAGTTTCAGCTTCATCGGGGCCCGCATCCATCACTTATGGCACTTTCTGTGGATTTTTTGAGGTCTTTTGAGGACCACGACTTCACTATGGAGGCACGATTTGGTACTTTCATGATTATTTATTGGTTATTGTGCCATGGGGATTGACCAAGGAGGGATAAAATTACCCCTTGGACCCACCATGAGCCTCTTATGATATTTTGTCATCATGATTTGGTGGGATTCCCCTCTTATAGGGCGACTTTGTCCACTTATGTTATATTTTATTAGTGATCCATGTATTTCATTGTTGAGCTCATCTCAACCATTGATTAGACATTTGTATCTTTTAATCTTAGCCACTCATTCAAAAAGTGGTTAGGGTTTTGGTGCCTCTCCTTCCTATTTAAAGGAGAGAGCCTCTCATTGTAAAGGGACTTTTGGCTCTGGATTATTGGAATAGAAAATTATTATTGCATCTATCTCCAATGTTGTGGTGAATGTTTTTGGTGTTCGTTCGTTGGTTCTTCCTTTGCACTGAGTTATTGGAGATCTTGTTTGCCATATCTTTTGTACCACGATTTTGCATCTACAGGTGGAGGCCGATTTGCTTGGAGGAGGAGGTATTGGTAGGGGAAGACTCTCCCTACTTCTTCTTTGGAGCTCTTCGTTGGTAACAGGGAGTATTACTGTCCCAGGACCTTCTATTTCATGTTACTATTTGCATTTCTCTTGTATTTCTTCCATACTTGCTCTTACTGATTGAATCTTCATTCCTTGGTTTGACAGGTAGAGGAAGGCGCACTTGTGGACTAGGGCATCAAATTGGCAAGCAAATCAACAATCTCTCATTTGATCTCTGCGGGAATCTTCCTCAACATCAAGGCATCTCATCCACATCATTCAGGTATGATCTCAAGGTAAGTTCTATCTCCATGATCTATCCAATTGTCAAAAACATTTAAAACCCTAATTAATTAAAACCCCAATTTTGCATTTTCTCAGATCTACTTAGATCTATTGGGTTGTTGGGCGTAATATTAAGAACCCACCTCTATAGCATCCACGGCATCCCGGATCTATAGTTTGGTGAGGATTGGCTTCCATTTGACCCCCTTCCCAGGCCAACTTAGCCTCTCCCAAGCAAGGCGCACTTCCTAGTTTGAGCAGGTTGACCTAGATCTAAGCGATGGGTGTTTGAGATTCCACTTGATTTGACATCTACACATCAAATAACATACACCCAGGTTGTCACTTTTCTGAAATTCACCCTGTAGGCCCTATTCCACATTTTAAGGGATTTAATCCCCATTTTGGACCACTTGGAACACTTAAACTCAGATCTACTAAGATCTAACCGGTGGATTGCCACAAAATTATAGATCCATACCCCTACTTGACTGATCTACCCGGATCTAAAATTTGGATGCCATCCGACTTGATTTGACCCACCTAACCCCACTTTTAGGCCTCCTTGGGCAAAGTCGCACCACCTTGGAGAAGTGAGTTCACTCACTTCGAGGAACTGGGTACTTGAGATTTTTGGAGATCTGAAACCGGAATAATTCAAAACCTAGGTCTAGACTGTCACTTTGTCAAATTTTGCCTTGGGGATTGCATTCCCTGTTTTAAGGGATTGTGGTCCACTTGGGTCAAACCTAGATCTAGACCCATTCATCCATCAAGACCTCTATTGCCCACTTGTCCCAAGTGCTAGGAGTCCTAAACCACAAGTCAACTTTACTTTGACTCCACTTCCCAATTCCCAAGGCACTGGTCTCTCTCCAAGGTAGTTCAACCTTCCTAGATTGTTGGATTGACTTGTGGATTGACCTATGCATGGTGAACTAAACCTTTGAAGCAATCATGTATCATGGTCAAGCTTGTCATCTGTACTAGTTAGCCCCAATACAACCCTTAACTACCCTGCATTGGACACGGTCCCCAAGGCAGTGGATCTTTTGACATTGAACTCGTACACTAGCCCTAGATCTCATTACAAACATCATAAGTCACTCTTACATTCAACTATGAACTATACCTATTGAACCCCTCACTTGGCTTGTGACTTCATCCTTAGGTCTAGGATAAACCATACACCTAACTTCACTTAGAAATACCCTGATTTGGTGTCTTGGTTTTGATCTCTCCTATCGGGAGTAGATCGGGTCTCCCCCTTTGTTGTCTGGGCTAGATAACATAAAGCGAAGGTTGCCTCGACTGGCGTGACAACCATACATATTGGAGGTCGAGGTGATCGTGGTTGCACCTTTCGAGTTGCCCTTCCCTATTGCCATCCATGACTGGATCCATCCATAGGGGTAACTACAACTTAGGTGATAACAAGTGCCACAGACAAGAAGAGTACTTCAGGATGTTGCTTCAGTTTGGGATCCGGTATGATATCATGGTTTAGCAGGTAGCAGTTATGTGTGGCATTGAGTACAGTTGAAGTAGAGTATGTTGCAGCTTGTTTGGCTAGTTGTGAGGCAGTATGGCTTCGAAAGCTATTGTTAGATTTATTTGATCTCGAGCCTGAGGCGACTTGTATCTTTTGTGAACTAGAGTTGCGTGAAGTTGTCTGAGAACCTGGTGTTCCATGACAAGTCGAAGCATATTGAGATCAAGTACCACTATATCCGAGATATGGTGTAGAGAGGAGCAGTGAAGCTCCGGTATGTGGCCACAAACGAGCAGACAGTTGATGTGTTGACCAAGCCGTTAGCAAGAGTGAAGTTTGAGTACTTCAATGAGAAGCTTGGTGTTATCCTGATCGAGGCTCCTCGAAAGAGAGAGTGATGTGATCGAAAGACCCAGGTGCACCAGGGCTGTATCTTACATGGTGGAAGACGCAGGTGGTCCGCAATGACGTAATGCACTTGGGGTGCTCCTGGGTTGTATCCACATGTTTGATGATGCTGGTAGGTCCACGGGTCATAAGGCATCTGGGATGCACCTCGTCTGTATCTTACATGGTGGAAGACGCAAATGGTTCGCAAGGACGTAATGCACCTAGGGTGCTCTTGGGTTGTATCCACATGTTTGAAGACGTAGGTTGACCAAGAGAGTCGTAATACATCTGGGCCGTATCCACGGGGTGGAATACGCAGATGTCCCTGGGTTGTACCCACAGGGTGGGAGACACAGGTTGACTGAGAGAGAGATGTAATGCACCTGGGGTGCTCCTGGGCTGTATTCACTGGGTGGAAGACACAGGTTGTCTGATGGACATGATGTATGCACCTGGGTTGCTCTCTGTGTGATGATCTGGATACGATGAGATTATAGTAGGAGACGCAGGTGATTGCTGTGGCAATGTAATGTGTGGTCCTGGGCTCTACCCACTTGAAGGCTTGCTTGTAGAGATGAAGAAGACATAGATGAGAGGTAGGCCTACATCCAACATGAAAAGGGCTGGCTCTGTAGAACTTCTCATGATGGATAGATTCGAGATATGTTACTAGTCAATGATCAACGAGATGAGGATTGTTGCAGCAACGATGATGATGATCTAGTGTTGATGACGTTCTAGCGATGATGACGTTGTCCAGAGTTTGTGTCTAGTTGTGATGATGACTGTGGCGAGAGAATACCTTCCTAGTTAAGAGGGAGTGTTGTTGTAAATGTAACTTCAAAAGATATTCTCTTGTACATTATTATTATATTATTATTGTACTTTTATTGTACCTCTGTCATAGATGTTTTTCCTCCGTTCGGGGATGTCATTATTGTATATTTGGTCATGCAAAAATATCGAGGTAAAACCTCCATTGTAAGTCGGGGCAATAGTTCCCCAAAGGTCAAATGTAAATTGTATTTTTAAGTATCCCTAGGAGAGGTCGGCCCAATTAGGTAAGAGAGGTCGGCCCCATTGAGATATTAGGTCACCCACACAAAGTATTAATAGAGAGGCTAACTCTCTCATTTATATATCACTCTCACTCAAGCAAGTTCGCACCAAGTGAGAGAGAAAACAAGTTTGCTGGAGGAGAAAGAGAGAAGCTGCAGAAGACATCTTATATTTGGGTTTTCTATCTTGTTTGGTATTGTACTAGTGACAAATCTATTTATGAGGAAGTTGCAGGGTTTTCTCTTTTATGGTTTCCTCGAGGAAAATTCTTGTGTCTTTTGTGTTTTGCTGTGCTTGTCTATCTTTCAGTTTAAAGATCTAACTAAATTGAATTAAAGTGCAAACTCTAACACCAAAAAGAATGGCCCAAGAGAGAGTGGATGGATAATGATACCCACCAAGACCTTAGAAGGAAGAAACTGTGTTTCAGTTGTCAGGAGCCATGGGTACCAGGTCACAGGTGTTTAGGGAAGGGAAAGGCTCACTACATAGAGGTATACTCCGACAATGGAGAGGATAAGGATGATTAGGACTAGGAACATGGAGAGATACTTCACACAACAGAGGAGGAGTAGTTTCTTGAGGGTACATAGGGAGGTGTCATTGCTACACTATCTGGAGTTCCTAGATTCCACACTCTTTGGATAAGAGGTGTCATACAGGGCAATAGGGTTGGAGTGTTGATAGATGGTGGGGCATCCCACAACTTTATTTCTGCTGCCTGGGTAAAAATGAAAGGTGTCCAGATTGATAGATTTGATGGATCTACAGTATCCGCAGCAGGTAACCACACGATGGAGTGTAATCAGAGGATTCCAAAATTGATCGTGACTCCAGGGAACTGTTATCACACAACTTGTAGTTGTCTCTAAAGGTATACTATCCAGGACGGTAGAGGTGTAGACAACTAAAGAGGTGACCCAAGAGATGCCACGGTTCCCAATGCAAGATGGGTTCCACGTTAACTGAGGCACTCTTCACTTTAGATCAAGCCTAAGCAAGACCAAGGGGGAGACCCTGTTGCTAGCTAAGTTGTACTTAGTTGGACTATCAAGTGAGCAGACAAAGTTGAACATGTTACTTGTTCATTTTGATGATTTGATGTCCAGTAGGCCTTTTAAATACCCCCTTTTTTTATTTTTTCCACATGTCCATGGCCCTGCGGGGTTTGTAATAAAATGTACTAGCGTGGTGTTTTGTAAAGGACTTGGTTCCCTCGGACTTTTTGTCTAAGTCATGTATTCCAAGGAGTTTTTTCACCTATTAATTATGTCTTGCATTAGTGCATAACATAATTTTTGGGTTTTTCTCCTGCTCCTCCAAAGCTGGAATGTCTGGGGAGGTTAACGGGCCTTAGGGGATTGTTAAAGTCCATGGGTCAATGTATATGAACATGCTAGACATTGTTTTTGAGTCATATGGACATGTGCTAAGTCCCCCTAGGTAGTTTTTTTAATTTTCGGCGAAAAGTATTTTTTCCGTAAATGAGCCATTTTTTAATGGTTTCATTAAAAAATATTGTAAATGGCATAAAAATGTCATCTAGGGGTCTTTTTTGCCTTAGGGGTGCTTGTTTTCTAACTCAGAGCACCCACCTTACCCCTAAACTCACTTTCCATAGTGATTGGGTTGTTTATTTTTCACTTATGGAGAAAAAATAAAAAAAAAAAGTGAAAAATGGAGAGAAAAATGCAAAAAAGTCAAAAATCATAAAAAATCAAATTCCATTTTTTGGGGGATTTGATGTTAGAAATATTTCAGCTATGTTTTAGGAGTTGTAAGAGCTGATTTTGGAAAGATTCCGGGAAGCTATATTAGTGGCATTACTTCCCCACTTGAGGGGGGCACATTTCCCAAAATTGGGCCCCTTCAATCATGGAATTTGTAGCTATGTTTATGGGCTGTCACATGGCTGATTTTTAGCTGATTTGGGGTTGATTTTGGCAGCCCATTACATGGGAGTGGGCAGCCCTTTTTTCTCCACGAGTTATGCCACTCACTCCACCCATTCCTCCTCAACTTGGGCACTCCCTCTCCTTGAGTTTTTCTATATAAGCAAGTTGACTCTCATTGTTTTCTCATGAGAAGGTGGAACCTCTGGTTCTATCTTTGTAATACTTCTGCATTTGTTTATGAATAAAAGGCTTTGGAGACAAATCTCTGTGTGGACTCTCATGGTGTGGATGATCATGTTCTATTTTAATAGATGAGGTAATTTGTGTCTTTACATGTTTATTCATGCTTGTTTATTGATCAATCACTAGCTTTTGAAGGAGATGTTTATTTTAGTAAGGTAAAGATAGTGTAATCTAATGCATTATTTTTACTGTTGGTTATCATAGAGTGCTTAGAGTTAAATGTCATTTTTGTTTAAATGCTTGAATCTGATTCTCTATTTTAGTCTACACTAGTTGCATTTGATCTTGCTTGTGTGAGTTGTCTTTTGTGTCTATAGGTTGCTGATCCGAAGAGTTGGTGGAGCTTGCTTGCATCCATTGGTCTTCGAAATTGATTCAAGAAGAACTAGTCCCATTGATCCCCATGGTGGAGGACTCCATAGCCCAAATTCAAGACGTTTCTTCTTCTTCTCATCAACATAAAAATCTTCAAATTTCTCTTGGTTACTTTGGTTTGTATATTTCAGACCTTATTCTTTTTTAAATATCATAAGTAGGTCTGATTTTTGTATTAGATCTTAAGTTCATCTTGAAGTAAAAACTTTATCTAGATCTAGTTGATGCATGCTTCTTGTTAAAGTGTGTTTTTTCGAATATTTTAAGGGCTTAAACAAGTAGTTTGTTTTACTGAACTTCATGTTTATTTGGTTGATTTAAAGAGCTGATAATTTGCAGCCTTCAAAAGCTTGCAAAGATCCCAAGTAAAATGGCCCCAATGCTTGTTTTACTTGGTTAAATTTCGTCATTTTTAACTAGTTTTAACACTTAGTTTTTTTTGGGTTTTTTAGGAGGTGCTCCAAAGACACTCTTAAAGTGTTTTTGGGCATCTTATACTGACGTTTGCTTGCTGGTTTGCAGCAAAAGATGAATAGGTAGGAGGAGGTGCTGCCGAAATTTCAAGGATCCAGACAATCCGGAGGACCAAAACTAAATTTTTTGTAAAATCGGTTATTTTCCCTCAAAATTGTAAGCCACGAAGTCACTTTAAGTAAATTGGGGCACTTCTCTGATCATTGTAAAAGATTATTAAACGAGAGCAAGTGGGCTAGCCAGCGCCCACACCCCATCCCCCAGGGGTGGCCCGTGTCGTCTCTTTTCATGGTATGATTTTTTAGAGTAGTTTACTTTTTTTATTTTCGGCATTTAATAAAACTAACTAGGGTTAAAATTTACTTTGTTGGTCCGTTCCACTGGCGGGCCACAAGTTCACTCAGGACATAGATTTTTATCATTTTTTTTTACAAACTCAAACACCCCCTTGCTTTCCCAAAGTAGGGTTTCAGAACAAGGGCTTGCTCGAGTACTGGCCTGAAAAAAGACTCTTGGGGTTTTAAAAGATAAAATTTTGGTTCATAAATTTTTAAAATTTTTTTCAAGGTCTTCTTCCGTATGCTCTGTGGCCAACTTGCAGCTCAGTCTGATCATGTTGGTACGCATCAGAAAGGGGAAGATGACTAGTAATAGGATCTAACACCACCCCAATAAACAAACCTTTTTGTGAAAATCCGGCACAACGAGAGTATTTTGTTGTCATGGGCAAATGTTTCAGAGGACTTGGCACAAAACAGGGTAGTGACTTCTTAGAAACCGTTAGGCTTGCCCTCGTTGGCACAACATCTGAACACCTCCTTGAGACTCCGATCCAGCCCAAGTCTGAGTGAGAAGCCACACATCAAAATTCCGGACATGTTCCCTGTACCTTTGCGTATATTGGGAACCCACCAGCCCTACTAAAATGATCACTACCACATTAAATTTAAAATAAACCAAGAACACTTGCACAACATTTACTTTTTCAGTTCATGCATCTTTTTCGACTCCATTCAGGCACTGGTTTATATTGTTATATTTCATGTTATTGATGAATGTTGTTTATGATGATAATGTTGAATATTTGCAAATGAAATGTTGATGAATGATGCTTTGCTTTATATGTATAAATGTATGCTGCATTAGCTTGGTTTCAAAAAATATTTCTAACTCCTAGATTAGACACCATAGCTTCTTTTGATTTTTAGGGTCCACCCCCCTTGGCTTCGCTAGGAAAGCCTAGACGGAGGAGTAGAGTCCCAAGTGACAGCACTTGAATCTGACTTGCCCCCAAGGCGACACCAACAGCTTGAAGACTTCTGCTGCATTTTCCTAGGTGTGGAACCAGGCGGCAACAGACCCTAGCTTAGCCAATGAAGGCTAGCGACTTCAATCTAGACCTCCTAGGGAAATGTGATGATGAAAGAGTAGGAGACCAAGATGAAACAAGATCTATATCTAGGATGATAAGTGGACCCAAGGTGGTTAGGGCTTGGTCGAAGAGGCTTAGGGAGGTAACAAAAGTTCAACCAAGTGTAAGATAGGTTCACTTATGGATTAAGAATAGTAGATCTAGATCGATCTAATGCCAAAGAAAAGTACCCAAGTGGGGCCTGTTATCACACAACTTGTAGTTGTCCCTAAAGGTATCCCATCTGGGATGGTAGAGGAGATGGACAACTAAGGAGGTGACCCAAGAGATGCCACGATTCCCAATGCAAGCTGCGAGTCACATTAACCGAGTCACTCTTCGCTTTAGATCGAGATGAATCAAGACCTAGGGGGAGACCCTATAACCAATCAAAGGTGATTGGACCCAACAAAGGTTCCTAGGGATACATAAAAGACAAATTACGGAAACCAATGCAAGGTTAGGTGGACCAAGAAGTTTAAGTATGGTTGAAGGAGGCTTAAGGAGTGACTAGTGTTTCAACCAATGAATGATTTAGGCCACATGATAAGATAAGATGAGAAGATCTAGTACCACGAAATACACATGTGGGACCCACTTCCTTGGGATATGGAAATGGCTCAAATGGGACCCACAAGGTGAAGTTAGGGGTGCAAATGGTACCAAGGGGTATGTAAGAGATAGATCTAAGGATCTAAGATGAAATTAGAGATACCCACATATGGGATCTAGGACTTGACAGAACTCCCAAGGAGTGCGAATTACCCAAGGTGGACTAGTGCCTTGATGGATGTGTTAATGGAGTCAAAAGAGATGTCAAATTGTAGATCGGGACACCTAGGATGCAAATCAAGTGGGTTATTCAAGATGTGATGGTTGGATCTTGGTAGATCTAATATTTCACTATGTGACCCAAGTGGACAACAATCCCCAAAATGAGGAATGATACCCCCAAAATGAGGAATGATACCCCCAAGGCAGAACTTCACAAAGTGAGATACTAGGTAGGGGTTTCAAGGTATGCTCTTTTCAAATCAAGCGGGGTCACGACCACCCATGTCCTAGAAGTGGGCAAACTCAAACACCCAAGGAGTGCGACTTTGCCCAAGGAGGGTTAAAAGCATGGAAAGGTGTGTCAAATCAAGTCCAATGGCCACCAAATTGTAGATCCAAGTGGACAACCCTCAAAATGAGGAATGGGGCCCACAAGGCAAAAATCAACAAGGTGAAGCACTAGGGGTAGGTTATCAAGTGAGAAGAATGTGAATCAAGTGGGATCTCACCTACCCACATGTTAGATCTAACCCAACTAGCTTCTCCCAAGGGGTGCGATTTGCCTCAAGAGGGCTATTTTGCCTTGAAAAGTGTGTCAAATGGAACCCAATCACCACCAAACTATAGATCTGAATTGCCGTGGATACTATAGAGGTGCGTTTTCAATATCTTTTCAAAAGCAAGGATAGATCCAAGTAGATCTAAGAAAAACAAAAATGAGGGTTTTGATTTTAATGTAATTTTGACCAATGGGATGCATAGCAAGCGAAATCAATACGTACCTTGTAGATCTTACCTCAAAAGCTTGCGGCCTCTTAGCATATGGAGAATTCTTGCCCTAGTTACAATTCCAACCTTGATCCAAGTGTCTTCAACCAATAACATCCAAACTCTAGGAGGAAATATGTCTCATGAAAACCTGCAAATCAAACTACATCAAGTTAGATTTGATCCGCAAATCCATAAGATCTAAGCATGTCATATCAAGAAAGCAATCAATGGACAAAGCACAATTGAAAAACTCCCTCTCCATGAAGTCGATTTGCCCATGGGGGATGTGAGCAACCCCTACAATCTTCCCACAAAGTAATTCGATGAGCTAGCTTGAGCAATTCGACCTCCTTCTCTTGAAGTCGATTTCACCTGAAAAGAAACAATGTCTAGAAGCAAGATATCCAAGAACATATGCAAGAGCAACCCAATCAAAGCCAAGAAGTAGATCTCCAAAATATTCTTTTTATTCCAAGTTTTCTAGAGCCCAAAGGTGAGCTATACAATAGGGGGTCTCCTCCTTATATAGGATAATAAAGACCAAAACCCTAGATCTCAAAACCACTTTACAACCAAATGAGTGGTTGAGATTAAAAGATCTCAATACATGATCAATGGCTAAGATGAAAACATAACAATATAACACATGGATCACTCAAATAATGATGACGTCATAGCTAAAAGGTACTCATGGAGGGTGACGTCATCACTAGAGGGGGTAAAAGTACAAAATCCCACCTCATATGACTAGGACATGACACATGGAGCTCATGGTGGGGCTAGGGGGCATCAATCCTTACTATCTCATCCCCATGGCACAATAAAATAATATAATATGTCCAAGATAAATATAAATGATCAAATCTGTCCTCAAAATCTGTGACATACAAGCAGTAAAAGGCCTTTTGTGGCCTTTGTGTACCCACTCAAGTGATGAAAACTGGCTGGAAGATAGGGGGTTCACCTTGGAAGACCTTTGTGAAAACCAAGTGCCAAAACCCTGCCTCAATTGCCCAAATCGAATTCCTCAGTGACCCTTTTATCCCGTTTCTGGACTGCCTCGGTAACTGTGAAAGTGCTAAAACTGCCTCCTAGGGCACCTGCGCTGTCAAACTAAGCCTACCAGGCTCTCTAGAAGGGGGTATAAATGGTAATAACAAGTGGCTGGACTACCCCCTCCTCATACAACGCCCTAGGTGAACTGGCCTCTCATGGCCCCTGTTGCTCAGGCTGGGAAATCAGCCCCAAATCTGGTCAACAAGTGTAAAACTACATCTATTACTGTCATAAGTTCCCAGAACTGAAAGATAAGTGTCTCATTGGAACCAGAAGACCCAAATCTACTAGGAATGTGTACTCATACACCATGGGTTGCCCTGATGGGCTAGCTGTAGGGTCCACCATATATGGACAGTGCATAATCTGATCATATGAAGTAATACTAAAACCTGCTGAACTGCATCAATCATCATTTGAATCATATGTCCATCATATAGTATCATCATCAAGAGTATGTGGGACCATCCATCATCATCAATAGGTATATATATGGTCCACATCATCATGGATCCCAAGAAATGACCATAGTCAAATTGGGTTTGACTAGGTGAATATACAACCAAGGATAAATCATCTCAATAGACGAAGACATGTTCCTCTAATCATACTCACAACTTAACTCAAAGTATAGCATCCATTCAGTGGCATTAATCATGTTAGCATATTCCTTTGTTATTTATAATTACTTGCACAATAGTTTGAATGACACTCACCCATTGGACACGGTCAAACTGGTAGCGAAGGATGAAGGCTAGGAACAAGGTTGGGCAAAGGGGGTGACTTGTCTAAACTCAACTAAAAGATACTTTGGACTGGGAGAGAGGGGAAACTACAAAATTTGTGCTGGGCAAAATAACACGGGGAATGGCTGTGCCTCACAAATGGGTAAGTTGTTTAGAGAGTGCTTATTCAACTTAGGCGTCATGTCTACATCAAGTTGATCCAAGTTCATTAGGATCATTCAATTTCATTTCATGGCCTTTTTGGCCTACATAACCCTTCGGATCTCAGGTGTGCTGATAAGCACAACTAATTGCAGCTTGCATCCAGGGCATGTTTACATATACATATAAGGCCATCAATTGTTTAGATATAACTTTTAAGAACCATTGCTTTTTGGACCTTTCTTATACTCTTTGAGGAGTATTTTAGCAGTCCATCGCTCTTGCCCTTTTTAGTTTCCATGGGCGAATCTATATAAGTTTCCATAAGTAGTACATGAGCTTTTAGTTTTAGCCAACAACATGTCAAGTGACTAGGGGGAGTTTGAGCCAGTGCCAAACATCGGGACAATTGACAAGAATGATTTAGGCCTACAATCCAACTTACCAAAGGCAAGTTTTGTCACCAACTCAGAGCCGAGACACTAAACATATAGGGATGCGGTCCAAACACAGAGGTAGAAAAAGGGGAAGTCGTCAGTACCAGAAAGTCAAGGTTTAAAGTCAAATAAGGAAAGTCATGTATGGATGGAGTCAAGTGAAGGTGGAGCCTAAGCTAGTTGACAAATGGTTTCAAGAAAGACCATATCTATGCAAGGTAGTGAACCAGTGAGTTTTGTCAAACAACCTAAATGTGCAAGTAAAAAGTCCATTTTAAATTATTATCAAGATAGTTCATTCTATACAGTTTTACGCATTTTGCCACATCATGAATTATATACCAAGCCAATGCTATGAACATGACTAAAGCAACAAGATAATAATCCACAATCAATGATAAAACATCCATAGGTCATACAACTTCATCACAAGAATAATCATCATATATCATCTGAAACACTGTTGCAATACATCTCTATGCACTGAACTGAAACTGTATGGGATAAAGGGTCACATTGGTCATCAAATCTGAACTCTCAAGGCTAGCCTTGACACAAGGTCTAACATAAGTTTGAATAATACACTGCTCTGATCATGAGTGATCTCAAAATATACAATCATCATAGCCAAGCTCTGAATAATGGAAGCTCTGGAATGTGCAGATATCTGCTAAGCAAAAGTAGTAGCCCTGCTACTATGGTGTGATAACAGGGCCCACCCTTAAAAATTTGAAAATGGTCCAAATGGGGCCCACAAGGTCAAAATTAAAGTGAGATGGCACTAGGGGGTATGCTATAGCATGGATCTATGGATTTGAGAAGGAATGAGCAATACCCACATGTGGGATCTAGCAAAAGACCACTAACCCAAGGAGTGCGACTTGCCTCAAGGAGGACTAGTGCCTTAGATGAAGGGGCAAATGGAGTCGGATGTCCACCAAATTATAGATCGGGATAGTTAAGATGATTGTCAAGGTGGGTTTTAATTATTAAGCCCAAGTGATTGCTAGATCTCCATTGATCTGAAAAATAAAAATGCAAGGGTTTTGATTTTAGGGTTTATATGACCAATGGAGAAAATATGGATGGACCTAGATGCATACCTTGTAGAACATACCTCAAAATCTTTTGGCCACTTTGCAAATCGATAACCTTTCCCTTGTGTGTATATTCAAGAGTGAGATCCAAAGGCCCAAGTGAAATCGTCCTCCTCCTGCAAGACAAGATCAATGAGAAACAAGCCAAGCAAAAGAATGATGATAATGATGAAAAGATGAAAGAGAAAGCATCAACTATGTCAGTAAGATACAATAATGATACTCCCTGAGACAAAAGGCCACTCCAAGGAAAGATATGGGGTTTCCCCACAATAGCCTCCCTCCAAATCGTCCTCCTCTTCACCAAATCGGCCTCCCTGTAGAAAAATGTCTTGGAACCCCAAGATCCACAATGATACACAGAAACAAGATTGTATATTCAACTTGCAAAAGAATCCATCAAGACAAGAGAAGTAGATCCACAAAAGTAGTATTTTATTCCAAGTTTGAAGAGCTCCAAAGGTGCTTTTACAATAGGGGGGTCTCCTTAAATAGGATGAAGAAGACCAAAACCCTAACCACTTTTGAAATGAGTGGTTGAGATCAAAAGATACAATAATATAATCGATGGTTAAAGGTGAGCCAATACAACATGTGACAGGGATCACTCACTCAAGGGATGACGTCATGCCTAAAAAGACCCTGGGGGGATGACGTCATGACTAAGGGTGGCTAAAACATGTAAGTGCCACATAAGATCACTAGGACAAGTGACTAGGAGCACATGGTAGGGCTAGGAGGTATTATTCTCCTTCACTAGCATCACCCCATGGCACAATAATATAACATGAGACTCGATGACATGTCCAAGTACATAAATGATCAAATCCTGCCCCCCCAGTCTAAGAGAAAAATACAGCAAAAGACATCCTGCTGATTGTGTGGACCCCACTGACTGCTAGAAACTGATTTGGAAGGAGTGGGATACACCATAGATGACCTCAGAGCAGACCTCATGTCAAAACCTTGCCTCAATTGCCCAAATCGAATTCCTTTATGACCTTTTTATTCTATTCTATATCCTCCTGAAAAACCCTGAAACTGCCCATAACTGACTGTCAGGTGCCTGCGCTGTCAAATTGAGTGTGCCATCATGTCTGGAAGGGGGGTAATATGGTAATAACAAGTGACTGGACCACCCCTTTCCCCTGCAGTGCCCTAGGCAATGACTGGCCTGCAATCATCTGGCTGGACAGGCCACACTAGCATGGCCAAACTGGTCAACAGGTGGAAAACTGCTCATAACATGCCTGGGAGTGCATGAAACTGATAGATAAGTATCTCAATGGATCCAGAGGACTCAAATCCACTAGAGATGAGTACTCATACACCTCCTGATATCTTGTAAGATCCTCTGTAGGGTCCACCATACCCGGACAATGTAAAAATATGATGATCTGGAAATAATAAAAATCATGAAACTACAACAATCACAATCTGAAGCCTGTGTCCATCATATGGAATCATCATATGGTATATAAAGGACCATAGATCATCATCAAACAATATAAATGGCCCATCTCATCACAGATCCTAAGGTTGACCTTGGTTAAACTAGGTTTGACCGGTCAAACTGATAAAAAATGACCCTGGCTAAAGAAGCCAAGCTGCTGCAAGTGCAAATAGTTAAGACATGCTCTCTAGATCATTTTCATAGCTAGACTCTAAAGTATTAAGCATTATTTCACTGGCAGTTAATAAATAGTAGATAGGTTAGTTAAATAATCTACTTCCAAGAAGAATCTCAAGAATATACTTGTTTGTAAACATGATAATTTGCTAGCAAAGGGTGAAGGCTAAACACACAAGGCTAGGTTAAATGGGATGACTTGACTGACTTGGCACTGTGATACTTTGGATGTGTTATCAACTGATTTGTACAATAGTTGAAACCTTATTGAGCCGCCAGTGTTGGAACACATCAGTGTTCACTTCCAGAGTATATGGGTTTCATTGTATTTGGGTCTAGCCAGTTTTGGCTAGCCAGTTTTGTTTTTGAGTCGACATGACCATGGCCCCGTGGGGGTTTGTATCAGTGTGCTAGTAGGGTCTGAGTGGCTCGGTCTCCCATGACTGGATTAAACAACTAAGGTATTCCAGGGAGTTTTTTCACCGTCAGATTATACTTTGCTTCAGGCGAAATATAATCTCTTGGTTTTTCTCCCGCTTCCTCCAAAGCTGGAATGCCCGATTTTGGAAATTTGGCCATGGGGGGTTATTAGGGTCCAACTATAATGTATAAACCTACTAGACACTATTAGAATAGGTTTTGGTCATGTCCTAGGTCTCTAGGACCCCCAGAAAAAATTTCGAAAAAATTTTACCGGACGCGTCGAAATTGGGGTTTTTAATTATTTAATTATTTTTAAATTTTAATTAAATTTCTCTATAGTTTAAATAGAGAAATTTGAGTCTGTAATATGTCAGTCATCCGGGGTCCGTTTTCAGTGTTTGATGGCTCGTTTCATAAGCCAAAAATCACACATGACCCATGGAGCAGCTAAACCCAACTTTCGGATGTCAATTCCACCCCATAATTAATATTTTCTCTGAAAAGTCATTTACAGAGAAATTATTAATTAAAATAATAAAATTGATTATTTTGGAGATAATCCAAATCTCTCCAAAATTAATCAATTTGATTAAAATAAAGGGCTAAATGACATGGCAATGAGCATTTAGGAAGATTCCAATCAACTCCAAGCCCATCCAGTCACCCATCCAGTCACCAGCAAAGAGTATCTTCAAGCTAATTCGCCCTCCTTCATGAGAAATTCGATTTTGTGATGTGGCTTTTATTGAGTGGGTTGTTGGATGGCATTAAAAGCCAATGGTGGGCGCCTCCTTCAATCTGGCAAATCAATCCAAGCTCAGCTCTCTTCATAACTCGAATTTACACCCATTTGCCATGTGTTCCCCTCACAAAATACTCGCATATCCTATTTCCTCACGCCATTCTCCATTAGATTCACGCCATTTTCCTTGATTGAGCTCGTTTTCGTGGATTGCTTTAGCTCTCACTCAAAACTCGAGTTTTACCAACCTAGGACCACGTGTTCCTACCTCAAGCAATTCGCATATCCCATAAACCCCCACGTCAACCTCATTTAAGCTCGAGTTTAGCCTTGTTGGACATTGCATATTGGTTGTGATACATGCCATTCGAGTTACACCTACCACGTTACACTTGGCTCCTTCTACCATGCGAGTTACACCTACCATTTTACACTTGTCTCTACGTCCTCTAACTCGCACCTTCCATTACCTTCACGCCCTTCCTTGTTGTAGCTGGCCCATTCGTTGATAGTACTTCCCATGCCATCTACCAAGTCGAGTTTGCCACATGTCTTTTCCCACCAACCTCAAACTCGACTTTAGCTTGTGCCAAGCCCTCATGTGATTGGAATTCGACCTATCTCCCATTGCCAATTCGATTTAGGGTTTAGACTTAGGTTGCTAGTGTTTTTACTATAAAGAGAGGCCCATTTGGGCTTTTATCTCATGGAGAACTTGAGGCAAACTTACTCTGCCAAAATTGTATATGTGTTATAGCATTTGCTAATTGAAATAAAGTGGCTTTGGAGGTCCATATGGTGTGTTGATCTTGTTCATGGAAGGTGCTTCAAATTAAATCAAGGTGATATTGTGTTATGTTTTTTGCTTACATGTTCCAAGTTTTGATCAAATTATTCAAGCTTAGAAGACTTTTTCCAAGTCCATAGGGTGGGCATTTGGGTTCAATTTGTCCATTGATGTTGGGTTGTTTGTGATTGGGAAGTAGTGGATTGTAGTCGGAAATACTAACACTCTTCTTATCCCATTTAACTTGGCATACTATATTTGATCAATCTTGTTTGTAAGTGATACATTTTGCAGATCTAAAAAGTTTATGAAGAGGAGTTGGAACTAGGTTGTCTCCTCCATCTCTTCAAAGAACAAATCTTTCCATTAACATTCATACATTGCAGGATCTCCTAAAGTCGATCTCACAACACCAAGATGGTGGCATAAAGGGTTTGATTTCAAAGATCCATCTCTCATATTCAAATATTATTCATTGGTTACAATTAGGCTTCCCTTCTTCAAGCCTTCTCATTTGCTCTTTGAAGCTTTTTATTTGCATGCTAAGCCACTTCTAGCCCCTCTAGCCTTGATCCAAGATTGCCTTGTCTTCAAGCCATAGTTTAGAAATCCATAAGGTTGAAGTTCCTTCAACCTTGGGGAATAACTTCGGATTTGCTCCCTTGTGCTCTCTTCAACACTCGCTGTCGGCGTATCACCGGTTAACTGGAGGATTTCCAAGGCGGTGTTCTATTACCCCAAGTGTTCCACTTGAAGTCCTTGCCTTAGATCTACTTCTCCTTGGTCTTCTTTTCTCCTAGTTTCGTCCTACCTCTCATTTCCCATTTGCCCTTCACTCCTAGCTATCGTTTTGCCCTCCTTTAGCTCCTCTCGTCCATCCTCTTACTTCTCCCTCTTTGCTTTCGTTTTGCCCTACTTAGCCTTCCCTTTGCCTCTCCATCTGTGCCTTTAGTCTTGCCTTTTTCCCCCTTCTCGTCCATCTTCCCAAGTACCCTAAAATCCACCATAAACACAAAAATTGTTAAAACATTAGCATTTGTCTTTTTTACATAAGCTTGTTATTTTTTATTGTTAGTCTTTAGGCATTTGTTAGATCATTATACTTGCATTTGCATAGTTAGTCTTACTTGCATTTCATTTTACAAGTTTAAATCTCATTGTGGATCCCATTTTACTAAGTTTAGGCTTGCATTTTGAGTCATCTTTCCTAGTTTTATAGTTTCATTTCGAAAGATAGAAATTTTTGCATAAAAATATTTCAAAATTTTAAATCTTAGATCTCATTTTTACCATTTTTAGAGCAACTTTTGTTCGCTGGTCCGTTTCACCATAGTTAACATTTTATGATAAATTATTATGCATTCCACATTTTAGAGTTAAAATTTCAAATCTAGACTTAATTAGTTGTAATTTTTTGTCTTTTGCTAACAGTTAACGGGTGCCTTGCTTAGACTTTTGTGACTTGTGTAGATCATTTGAGGAAGAGATACATTTGATAAATATCTTGAAACGAAGAAGTAACGCAAAACAAAGTGAAGGATCCATGAGGATGACTTAACCATTGAGATACTTATCCTTTTGTAATAGCAAGTGAAACTTGCTTCCTCTTCAATATCTTTCAAGTATTTCCATTCTCAAAAGACCTTGCAAGGTTTTAAACCCAAGGCATTTGTAACTGCTTAATAAAAGGTTTCAAGTGGAGGGGGTTCCACTTTTTGGTCTTCTTCCCCATTTGGGGAAGAGTGTTGGGTCTTGTGGTGTGGTTAACTTAGTTCATGTTTCCATGCTCTTAGACTAGTTTCTATTTCGCTAAGTAACTTGTTTATTTATCTTCTATATTTTACTTACCCCCATGCTTTCCCGAGTAGGGTCTTGAACCTGAAAGAGATTCTTGGGTAGCTTAGCTAAATTTTTATTTTGTTATCTTGTTTCTCTTCCAATCCTTGACCAGAGAATAGCTAACTTTGGGATCGTATCCCAAAGGCCGCATAGTTTTGTGGTAGCTTCTCGCTCCCCCATCAACTTCTTGTGGACATCCAGCTAGCTGGAAGGTTTCCAGGATTGGTGGCTTCTAGTGGTTGATCTTGTTCGGAGATCAATCCCACCTAGTAGATTAAAGTTTGTGTGGTAGAACACTAAATTTATTTATCTCGCAAGTATTTCGTGTTAAGCATTAAGTTATATCTTTCAAGTTTATCAAGTGGTTTCATCTTTTAAAGTTATTTTACTGCTTTCACAACACAAATACTTTTGCTTCCTTAAAATAAACCAAAGTCTCTTGAACTTGGCCAAATCCAAGTCAAGAGCACCCTCTATCGGAGGGCATTTTAGTCTTGCATCATCCCTGCATTAGGCATTTTAATTTTAGCAAGTCTCTTGAACTGTGGTCATAAGACCGAGTCAAGAGCGCTCTCTGTCGGAGAGTTGAACAAGGTTCTTTTAATAATAAAATTTTCCACTCACACACCCCTAATTAATTTATCTTGGTTTGTCCTACACCCGTATGCTCTGCCAACCGGAAACGGTTGGGCTAGTACTCAGAAAGGTGGAAGACTTGATAATAACGATCGATAAATTTAACTAAAATTTTTACCCATAACCTCAACCAAGGCAAAATACTGTTCTTCCCGCGAGGGGTGGCGCCGGATTCCCACTGTCAGACTCAGGGGCGGTTCAAACATTGGACACCAATCCTTATCGAATCTGGGTGCTTCCGACATGTCATTCAGGGTTGCCAGTATCTTTCTTGGGTAGGGTTCTACCATCTCTTGATACCTTTGGTCTTAGCCCTAATAATCAAGACAACTAAAATTTTCAATTTACCAAGATAAGCTGCACAACGTTCTCACAAACTTTCCATTTCAAAGCACTTGTGTCAAGTTTACAATCACTTTTATTTTCTGACTCCATAAGGCACTGGTCCTTCATATTGTATTTTGCTTGCTTAAGTATCAACATTGGAGTATCTGCTTATATTTTTGTGAAGTGATCTGCTTATTGTCCAAGTGTATCTTTCATCTTGTGTTTGCAACATGGATTGCGTTATCTTGTCTTATATTTAACTTTTATAGTTGTCTCTCATTTAAAAACTCCTAAAAAACACCCATCCGCATCACAACACCTAAAAACACATAAATACACAAAGAGCCTTAGTAAAACTCTTTTTTAGGGTCTACCCCCCTTGGCTTCGTTAGGAGTTTGCCTAAACGGAGGAGCTGGGATTCAGGTGACAGTACCTGGCTCATTGCTTGCCCCCAAGGCCACACCTCTCTCACTTGTAGTGAAGAGACAGCTTTCGAAAGATTTCCGCTGCTGGTGTGCATATTGGCGGACAACAGGATGAAAAACATGGTGTTACACACTTAAGCATGTGTTGGAGAAGAGATACACAAGGAATGGTGGTGTCTCACAAATGGATAAGTTGTTAAGAGAAGTGCTTATTCAACCTTGGCAAAAATTGTCTACTACTAGAACCGCCGTGAACTAGGTGCCCGACTAACTGTAACTTGAGGTTCTAGGGGACACTTAGAATTAATTGTCCCTTGCTCCATCTCACATCATAACCCGCAAGCTCAATGAGGAAAGTTTCACATAAGGTCAACAGTCCTTAGATTTAGCATACATTTAGCCATTGCTTTTTAGGACCTTTCATTTCACTTCATTTCACGGCCATCAATCTTTAGATTTAGCATATATTTATCCATTGCTTTTTAGGCCTAATATGACCCCTCTGGGATTTCACATGCATTGATAAGCACAACTAATCGCAGCTCACATCCGAGGTGCATTTACATTTCATAGCATTTGAATTTCACTTCAATTTCATAGCTCGTTTCATTGGGCTGTACAAGATATAACAATAGTTTCCATATGTAGTACAATTTTGCTTCAGGTTTTAGCCAACACAACTCAAGCAACTAGGGGGACTTCCGCAATCTAAACCAAACATCGGGGCAACCGACTAGATTGATAAAGGCATAAAATCCAACTCACTAAGGACAAGTTTTGTCGCCAACTCAGAGCCGAGACACAAAATAAACATGGATGCAAGTCCAACACAGAGGCAGAAGTGGGGAGATCCTCCATATCACAAGTCAAGGTCTAAGTCAGGGTGAATATCAATATATGGGGAAATGACAAATGGATGGATGGAGACAAGTGAAGATGGTGCCTAAGCTAGCAGTCCAGGAAGACACTAAATGATCATGTTCACATTCATATGAAGGTAAGGACCAACAAGTATAAAACAAGAGTTTCCAAATGTCAGAAGTACAACCAATACATATAATCCATAACCAATTTCATTTCAAATTTTAATACACTACCAGATCATAATTCCTTTATACCAAGTCAATGCTATCAAAATGACCTAAACAACAAGGTAATAACATCAATGCACATCATATATATATACTGGGTCATCAATCAATACCTGTAATCTGAACCAACTATAACCACTGAGAACACTGTATCTGAAATACTGAAGAATTGCACTGCAGCTTTATGGAATAAATAGACATATCGGTCATCAAATCTGAGGTCTCAAGGCTCAACCTTGGCATAAGGTCTACTAAATGTCTGATACAAAGATGCTCTGATGTGTGAGTGATCATAAATAATGCTGCTCATCATAGCTGATCTCACTGAAAAAGTGTAAAAGCAAAGCTCTGAAAAGTGTAGATATCTGCTCTGACAACATGGTAGCCCAGCTACTATGTATGTGATAACAGGAACTATATAGTGACAGAGACATTTTATGTGGTTGATGTACCAGACACAAATGTGGTGTTGGGAGTTCAGTGGCTTTATTCCATTGGAAAGTATTCTACGAACAACCAAACCATGGAGATGGAGTTTCAGGGAACAGAAGGACAGAGAGTGGTTTTGAGAGGTATGAATACATACCCTCCTAGAGCAGTATCATTACACAGGATGGAGGCTGTGCTCCGACAGGGACACATAGAGTGGGCAACATAGTGCTTGGTTACTTTCTGGAAGGCACCAAATAGAGCCACACAACATCCAACGGACATACAAGCACTATTACAGAAGCATGAAAATGTATTCGGAGATCTTTCGTCAGGTAGCTCTCCAGATTGGGGATTTTAGCACATTATTGAGGTGGAGGAGGGCACCCAAGCAGTCATTACTGCCCCTTACCGACACCCCAAAAGATATGAAGATGAAATCGAAAACACAATCAAAGAGTTGCTCAAATTGGGTTACATAAAACCTAGCTCCAGTCCATTTGCGTCCTCAGTGGTGTTAGTGAAGAAAAAGGATGGGACCTTGCGCATTTGCATTAATTACAGGGCACTTAACAAGAAGACAATTAAGAATAGGTATGCAATCCCAAGGATCGATGAATTGATGGATGAACTACAGGGGAAAAATACTTCTACCTCCGGTCAGGGTACCATCAGATACGGGTTAGGGAACAGGATGTTCCAAAGACCGCTTTCCGTTGTCACTACGGACACTATGAGTTTCTAGTGATGCCATTTGGGCTCACTAATGCACCAACTACTTTCCAGTCATGTATGAACAACACCTTCAAGGCTCAGTTACGTAAGTATCTTATGGTATTCTTCGATGATATATTGATTTACAGTCGGACTTGGGAAGATCATTTAAAGCACCTTGATGAAGTACTTGGAATCCTAAAGGAATAGTCACTCTATGCAAAGATGTCCAAATGTGAGTTCAGAATGCAAGAGATGTTATTTGGGACACGTGATAGGAGCAAATGGGGTACAAGTACACTTGGAAAAAATTAGAGCCATACTGGATTGGCCTACACCTAAAAGTGTGACAGAGTTGAAAGGATTTTTGGGCCTTTGCACCTACTACAGGGGGTATGTCAGTGGTTTCTCACAAATGATAGCACCACTCGCAGATCTCACTAAGAAAGGGGCATTCAGTTGGTCAGAGGAATCACATTAGACATTTGAGAAAATGAAAAAGGTAATGAGTTCATGCCCTGTACTAGCACTACCATATTTAACACAACCATTCGTATTAGAACGTGATGCTTCAGGAGAGGGTATTGGAGCAGTATTGATGCAGAATAATCACCCTATTGCATTCAAGAGCAGAAAACTCAAGGACTATGAGCACCACTATTCAATATATGACAAGGAAATGTTAGCCGTTCTCCATGCGCTAACCAAGTTTAGACAATACTTAGTGGGTGGCAGATTCAAGATTAAGATAGATTACAACAACTTAAAGTACTTCTTGGAACATAAAGAATTGAATGAGAGGCAACATAAATGGGTGAGTAATATTCAAGCTTATGACTTCGAGATTGAATACATAAAGGGAAAAAACAATGTGGTATCAGATGCATTTTCTAGATGACTAGTCACTCTATCTCTTATGATCATTTCCTCAGATTGGAGATCTCATCTTTTGGTCAAATACTTCAAAG
This sequence comes from Larix kaempferi, assembly GCA_027924585.1. Classification (NCBI taxonomy): domain Eukaryota; kingdom Viridiplantae; phylum Streptophyta; class Pinopsida; order Pinales; family Pinaceae; genus Larix; species Larix kaempferi. Next base: position 2,529,507 of record BSBM01000147.1, read on the forward strand.
ATAAGTTTGCTTGCGAAATATTGGATGGACAGATTCAAGATGACACGTACAGAGTAATAGATGACATTATCTACTATAAGAACATGATCTACTTAGTGGTCAAGTCTGCACTTAAGGAAAAGATTCTACAAGCTTTTCATGACTCACCTTTAGTAGGACACCAGGGGTTTCTTAAGACTTATAGGCATATTAGAGAGAGGTTGTCATGGAAGGGCCTCAAAAACAATGTGATGAAGCATCTGAGGGAATGCAATTTGTGCCAATAGAATAAGATAGAGCATACTCATCCAGTAGGTCTACTACAACCATTACCCATTCCCGAGCAAAAATGGGAAAGCATTTCAATGGACTTCATTACAGGGTTGCCCAAGGTACAGGGTAGAGACTGTTTGTACGTAGTGGTTTACAGGTTGACTAAGTTCACTCATTTCTTTGCCATTCCTTCCGACTATTCAGCCGCACATGTAGCAAAGTTGTTTTTCAGAGAGGTATTCAGGTTGCACGGGTTACCTAAGACCATTGTCAGTGATAGAGCTAGCAAGTTCACTGGAGCATGCTGGCAAAAGATTTTCAGGTTGGTTTGGACAGAATTGGCTATGAGCACGAGTTATCATCCTCAGAGCGACATACATACATAGATAGTTACCAAGTGGATTGAGGGATACTTGAGAAACTATGTATCAGGTCAGCAGAGGACATGGATTAAATGGCTGCACCTAGAGGAGCACTGCTATAATCCTACACACCATATGACCATCGGTATGACTCCTTTTAAAGCATTGTATGGTTACGATGCCTTATCTTTGGCGGACTTGATATTTGGTGACAGCAGGGCTCCTAAAGCCAAGGAGTGGATTCAAGAAAGTCAAGATATTCTCAAGATACTCAAAGAAAACATACAAGGTGTCCAAAATCAACAAAAGATATATGCAGATAGACACATGATTGAGCGCAGTTTTGAGGTAGGGGATTTGGTATACTTAGGTCTACAACCTTATAGACAATCATCACTTAAAAATAAAGGAGCAGAGAAACTTAGCCTCGCTTTTATGGTCCTTACAAGATAATCAGGAAAGTGGGAGAGGTAGCATATGAGTTCGAATTAGCGCAAGAAAGCAAGATTCATAATGTGTTCCATGTGTCTAACCTCAAGAAAGCCGTAGGTCAACATATTTTTACTTCATCAGAACTACCCCCTCTTGATGACGAGGGGCTACTGATTTTGGTTCTAGAACGAATCCTGGAAGTTCGAGAAAGAAAACTAAGGAACGAGATCATTTGAGAGTACTTGGTTCAATGGAAAGAATTACCTATATAAGAGGCCACTTGGGAAGGAGAATAGGTATTGTAGCACCCAGCATTACAGTTGCTTGAGGACAAGCAATTTCGAGTGGGGAGGACTGTAATGTCCTCTTCTGCTTAAGCACAGAGGACCATCTTGCTAACCTATCTAATTCCCATAGGTTCGAGCGGGTACTGACATTTAGGCAATTAATTGAGGATTGATACCATTTATACCATAAGAAGATCTTACTCATCGTTATTAGATCATCAATAGGTAAAAGAGGACCATAGGGACTGGGGGCCACCTGCATGCATTACATGCGGGCCATATTTCATGTTGCATGCACTGAAACACCTTTATTGAGCTTTCATGCACACAAAAAGCAATGCATGCAAGTCAACTGGGAATTAGAAGAGAAAAGTGACCTAATCATGCAAAAGTTAGGTTAGGGCATGCCAAAGTTATATAAGAAAGGTAAAGTGAATGATTAATGTCTGCTTATTGATTATTGATTTGAGAAGTTGACTTGGAGAGCTCAGGGAGCCAGTTTTGGGTTGCGGGCACACCACTCAACCATCAAGTCTATTTAGGCAGTGAAATTTATCTTCCCTAGTCACTATCAGGGTTGGATCATGCAGATTCAACATTACTACTATCATCATACAGGATTCTTCAGCATTCATCAGGGTTCTAACTACATCCTGGAGTAGGAGGATTCACCCTCTCTTGCATGGGCGAATTGGACAAAGAGGATAACTTCATATCTTGACAGATAACCACCATTTAGTCTGCATGCTGTTCCATCCTTCTGAGAGCACCACTATTAGCCTAGTTACTGAACACAGGCTGCTCATTCAGATTCAGAGGAAAGATCTCACCATTTCATCATTTAGAGGGGCGCATTCTCTTGCATGGGCAACTTTCTTTGAGGGATATTCTCTCCCTCTGACCTAGACTTCATGCATGTCTTGCATGCGGATTCCATATTGATCAGGAGGGCATTATAACCCTAGTACCTTCTTCCGGGGACAATCTGACATTGTTTGAGCACTCATGCATCCATTCACATATTGAAGAGGGCACATTTATATCAAGGGTGCATATTTGGAGAGAGGTTGATTCATATCTGGACTGATCCTTGGCATATCTCTTGCATATGAGTCTCATATTGATCCACATCCACTACTACAGCTATTGGTATGTACATGCATTATTTCTATCCCTACTTTATAGCATTTACGATTATTCGGGTTATTTAGGGGTTGCCAAACCCATGCATTTGCATGCATGCTCATGCAAGCATAGTTCATTACATGCATTCATGTTTCCTTTGAGTATCGGGCCATAAAACTACAAGCAAGCAACAAACATCATCAGAAACTTCACAAATATACAGAAAATATTAGTTGGAATATTACAATATGCATGTAATATTTTAATCTTATTTCAAACATTTTTATTAGTATAACCATAAAACATGTCATCACACCTAAGGTTGCAGGGAAACATGAGCTCACTTATTTATACTTGAGTGATTAATTATTCCCCTTAAAACATGGTTGGTTATGTCAACTTTGAATATCCAAGTCGGTTGCAAATAGTTAGACAATCTTGTGAATCTAGGCCTATTATGAGCCAGATGGTTAGTCAATCGACTCTCACTTGCCTAGTAGATTGTCCTGTCAGTGAGTGGACCGAGAACAAGAGAACACAAATACCTTAAAACACAAGATACAGGAGAACACAAAATTATTTTAGATGTGTCTGGAAAGTGGAGAGGTTTTTTTTAATCTTGTAGTTCATATATTTGCAAAAGGATGCTTTCCCAGTCTTGGAAGTGTGTCTGGCTAGAAAGCATCACAACCACTGCACGATTTGGATGAAATAAATATTTCCATGGAAACTCACATTTGTTTTGAATTAACCATTGGAGAGGCTTTGGATGCAGCCAACCCATTTCTCGTATTGAAATGCAGTGCATTCGTGGCAATAGGCAAATAGTGTTTTTCTGCTACAAGAAGATATTTCTGCCCTTCAAAGTATAAATAGATGAAAACATTTATTGACTGAATATCCTTTTACTTTGCATTTGAAGCAAAATCCTGAATTGCAAGTTTGATTTGGTTTACCTAATCAGTCAGTGCTTGAGTCTTTCATCATATCCCTTTAAATGGATAAAACCTTTGGATCTTTGCATGGGATTTGTTTTAGGAGAAACAAGTGTTCCAAAGTATTAAATCCCTCTGTAGAGAGGTGCGAAAAGCAAACTCCAAGTCTAACAGAAAATGTTACCCTCATTTTCTTTTCAATTTTTATTGTAAATAGGCATAAATGCTTAATGGGCACTATCTTATTCCTTGATATGTTCTCTGCTTATTGCACATTTGTTTGCATTAGCAGTTGAAAATTTTACATGGAGGTTTTCTAATATTTCAAATTTGTTGTGGTTTCAGTGTGTCCGCATGGCAATGCTATCTATTGTAGCCTGCAACAATGTGATTGGTGTGTCCCAAGTCCACTCAGAAATACTTCGAACAACAGTTTTTGCGGTATTCACCTGGACAGAAAGTTAATGGGCAACATTTATAGATGTGTTCATGAAATAAATGCTCTCTCAATTAATATTACTTTTTCGTCCTTGTTGATTGTGCTTATGTTTAAGAAATTTGGAACCTAAAGATATTCTTTACTGTAGGGAACATTTTAAACTTTAAACCAATTCTGTGGATGCCTGCTAAGTTTGAAAAGCTTATCAGAACATTGAAGGGTGCAATGGAAGGCAAAGCCCATTCAATGCAAGCAAATTAATTGTATAGAAATTTAGAATGCCAAATAATTTGTGACACTAGAAGGGAGATTAAACATGTCTGGAAAAGCATCCAGGAATGTTTCTGATTTGGCAATTGTTGATTGTAGAGTATAGCAAGAGGTTTGTTGTTTTCAAAAGCATAGGTACATGCATTGTAGAAGTTTGATATTTACTACCACTCTTGCATTTCATATATGACATCCGTCTACAACTTACCAGCTCAGCGCCAAGTTCTTGTCCACTCCTCTGCCCACCTCTTGCTACCTTTTTTCACCAGGAGAGTTTATGAGAGCTATCTGGGCCATGAGTTTAAGAAGAGCAGTGGATGGGGAAGGTCTTCGGGCCAAATTTCTCAAGCATGGTATGGAGTCGCTAGTATCTCACGTTGCCAATCTCTTCAATGCGGTACTCTGCAGGGGTTTCCCCCCTTCATGGGTACATCACATCATCTACACAATTTTCAAATTGGGGGACAACTTGTATCCAAACAATTACAAGGCCATCATTATTAGGTGCACCTTTTCCAAAAATTTATGACACTTTTTTAAATATGTGATTTTCAAAGCATTTTGAAAGTAACAAACTTACGGCCATGGGGAAAGCAAGGATTAGGAGGGGCTGTTAAATGCTGGACCACATTTTAATGCTCTGGGATATTATTGAGGAAGCTAGGAAGTGGTCTTCCAAAGTATTCTATTGTTTTGTAGACTTTCAAAAGGCTTTTGAGTCTGTTCTGAGGGTTCTCCTTTTCTAGAGATTGCGAGAACATTGGTGTTTTTTATTTCCTCACTGTGGTTTCCATGAGGCTCTATGAGATAGTTGTTGAGAGGCATTGTACACAATAGCGCGTTCCTGACTATATTAAGCACATTGGGGTCTGTCATGTCCATTTCCGGATGACCACCATGAGGTGACTTACTACCTATCCAGTTCCCCATAGGCTATAGTCGATAAGATAGGGAATTGATTATTTATTTAATGTCACTGAGGATCAAAAGTATTTTATAAAGTGACATTAATAATTAATTTAATAAAGTGACTTTATAAAAGTCACTTAAATAATAAAGTGAGCGGAAAAGATAAAGTAGGGCCCAAAGGTGGTCAAGATGAAATTAAAAGATGGAAAATGGTCATGTTCTCACTAAAGACATTTTATAATATTAAAAAGTGAGAAGGTGTCAAGGGAAGTCAAAAAGTCACCAGAGAGAAAAAAATGAAATTATAAAAAAGACATGAGAGCTCATTCTCTCAATTCTTGTCATTTGCATTTTCGAAAATAGAGAGCTCTTGAGCTTAGCTTTTTCTTGGATGAAACCTAAGGGAGAGGAATTGGTTTCGATAGTGAAACTGTCTATCCTATCCGATTGGAGGAGAGATCAATCAGATCTTTCACTTGTGCTTTATTGCCGTGGTTGGATATGTTGATGGGGATTGCGTTCTCCGACCCACAAATGTGCAACCTCTTCTAATAGTTGAAACCACTATTATTTATTAAGGAGTTGGGTATGTCGTTGTCAATTGCCATTGAAACAACTAAAATTTGTTGGTTGATATCAAGGAAAATCCAGTTAGGGTCTCTCCCATGGTTAGTCTAGGTCTACCTGGTTGTAGGTCTAGGAAACCTAAAAGAGGGGTTCCTCTTTGGTAGTGACACATTGGGAGGGGAATCCCATAGTTGTGTCGGGTTAGTGGCTGATTTTTCTTGCTAATAAGGAGGCCACTAGGTTGTGCAACAACACCCCTTATGGGTTAACGACTAGTAAAGTGATCTATCATGAGAGGCTAAGGTGTTGATAGTGTCACTTGCACATAACTAATTTCGTTTCTTCAATGGGATTGGACTTCTACAAAGGCTTCAAATTGAGTGTTGGTACTTTCAACACCTAGCAAGTTTTTTGGAAACAATGAATGATTTGCAATCTCAAGTTATGTGATTTGACACTTCAAAGCATGTTCGCCAACTTGTTCAAATAAAGTGTCCCAAGTGCCATGTGTTAGTGTGTGATTACCCAATCACTCTATTAGCTTGTGATTTACAATGGACTCAAATCATCTTCATGATTTTATTAACAAGTTAGGGCTTTGGTGGGACCACCTGTTTGTTTATGAGTGAGAGGGGGCATGGCATGGGAAGGAAATCTAGGATGTGGGCGACAATCATCCTCCAAACTTCACATCCCACGCACCCCACTTATACTAACAATGTGGAGTGAGGGATGTGGGGAAGATAATGTTGGCACCTCAAAAGGGTCACGGGGGAGAGCTTTCCTATGTGGGGAGTGAAGAGTGGGACACTAGCCCAAGATCTTAGAAATTTATGTGGGGGATAACATCGCCCCATATCACTCAAAAGTTTCCAAGTGTTTTAACAAAACCCTAGGATTAAAGACATTGAAAATGCTAAAGGGCTAACCCACAAGCCATAAGAGGACTCAAAAGGTTCTCTCTAAAACCAAAGAGACTTAAAGAACCTTGAAAGGAAAGTTTAAAACCTAGACTCTAAGTTAATAAATGGTATCAACAACTTTCCATCCTTCGTGTACTTTTATGGATATGGGTGTTATTCTAATTCAGTAGATTATTCTTTTTCATGATACTACTAAGTTAGCCAGTGAATCATCTACTTGGTTAAATGATCTTCTAACAAATGTCAACTTGTATGCCTCGAAATTCTCCAGAGCATCTCTAGTCTATGTCAGACCACTTTCAAATTCCCAAGTTAGATTACAATTCTTACCATTAGGGTAGGTAATGATAAGTTTTGATTCATTTTCAAAGTCTATATGTTTGAAACCTAATTTGATGCCTTCCTTGATTGCTTAGATTAAAGTGACTTCTTCTACTTGATTGTTAGTTCTATGGACTAAGAATGGACCTAGTATTCTACGATCTTTATCTTTGAAAACTGCTCCAACTCCCATTGGGCTTGGGTTTCCTTAACACAGAAATCGAGCACACAAAGAAACCAAGAAAATAACTAGGAAGACTTGTCGTAATGTATTGCAATGATGAGAAAGCAAAAGCTTTCTTATAAAGGGTTACAATTAGGGCGAGTCAATCCACATTATGAATGTGGGATAGACTAAGAAACACAATAAAGTGAAATAGAGCACACAATAACATAAATTTTGAAGGTGACTTTATTAATGCCCAAGTCTAATATCTAATTAACCATTATAACTTAAGTTTCACTTTAACACCTTCCCTTAATGGTCAATCTATTATCTACACCAAATTTATCATGAATTTTTACTAGTTATATGCTTTCAAAGACCCAAAAACTCAGTTAAAATGTCCGTAGTTTGGTCCTCAGTGGGACAGTATTGCAACTGAACAAATCCATCTTCTGTAATGATGTGGCAATGTATCTCAACATGCTTTGTGTGCTTGTGGAAGACTGGATTCTTCACTAGTTTTAGCAGCCCTTGGTTGTCACAGAGTAGGGGTGTTAGCTCTGTTTATTGCATCTTCATATCTGTCATGTCCCTTTCTGGATGACCTCCATGGAGACGACTTATTAGCCTATCCAATTTCCATAGGCTATAGTCGAGAAAGAAGGGGATTAATTAATTATTAGATGTCACCTAGGCTTAAAAGTGTTTTATAAAGTGACAATTAATAATTAATTACTAAAGTGACTTTATTATATTGGGTTAAAAGTGATGAAAAAGTGTAAAAGGGGGTTCAAAATGAAACTAAAAGACAAAAAGGTCATTTTCTCCATTAAGTCACTTTATATATTGAAGAGTCACAAAGGGGGTCAATGAGAAAATATAAAAAGAACAAGAGAACTCATTCTCTCTATTCTTGTCAATTGCACTTTTCGAAAATAGAGAGCTCTTGAGCTTTGGCTTTCTCTTGGACGAAACCTTAAGAGAGAGGGACTGATTTCTTTGGTGAGACTATCCACTCTAGTCAGTAGCGGAGGAAGATCAACTTGGTCTTTCCATGGTGCTTCATCGTCGTCAATATTTTGTTAGTATTTGCTTCAAATCTGAGTTAACACAAGGGTTCAGTCAGTAGGGGCGCAATTGAGAAAGAACATCCATCATTTCTGGAGCAGAGGTCGAGTCTATTAATCTCTTGGTCAAGGGTGCTCTTGTTGTTTACAGGAGAGTCACATCTCTCCACTACTGAAGTCTGTTGAGTGGGGGGGCGCATTCCTTGCCTCAGTTATATCTGATATCTTCCACATAGAGGGGCGCACCACTCATTTACTGAATGCTGGTATATGTTTGAAGGACATCCCACTTTTTACTGTTTCCTGAAGGTAGAGGGTGCATCTGCCAATGGTAGAGAGGACACATCACTTTGGAGCTGCTGAGTTCTGGATTGTGGGCATTTATTATTTGCTACAGGATGTGCATTTGGCTGTCTGAAAGGTTGGGAAAAGAGCATCAAAAATAGTTCTGACAGGAAGCATTATTTTTAAAAAGCATACAAGCTGCTACAGGATTCCTGGGTATGTTTACAAGGCTGCGGTCCCCCATACTTCATATTGTGCAAGAGTTAAAGAGGTCGAGTCACTCCTATGGGAAATAACAGTTCATTGGTGACCATCTCTCTAGTTTCTGGAAGCCAAAACACAACACAAGTCTGAAACATCACTTCCAGGCATGTATTGTTTGTTTTTTGCTGGATTTTGTGCAACTTTGGAAGATATTATTATTGTATTTGATTGTATCTCCTAAGGGAGTTGAACTTGATGTAATTAATTATGTAAACCCTTGAAAGAATCAATGTAAACTTTGGGGTGAAAAGAAAACAAAAGAAAAGATTAAAATTAATTTATTAATTTTCCCCCAAGAGAAGTCGGCCCAGTCAACTAGACAACTCGACCTAGTTAGGGTAATAGCCAGTTTGGCACTTGTATAAATAGAGGGAAAGTTCACCTCATTATTCACTCATCCACTGCACACAAGTTCACATCACTTGGAGAGAGAGGTTCGCACCTGCAGAAGAAGAAGACTATATTTGGGGTTTCTATCTTTGGAAAGCATTTCTATCTTTTCTCTCTCATCATTGTACTCTGTTCTCGGAATTATTATCTCTATACGAAGGTTGCTGGGTTTTCTCCCGTTTGGGTTTCCCAGGATAAACTCTTGTGTTATTGTTTTGTGCTTTGTCTTTCTTCTAGTGATCCTATTTATGCATTTGAATTATTATGCTATGAATGTATGAAAATCTAACATTTTTAATAATTGAGGTACTGATTCTTCTAGTGTCTTTCTTCTGGAAAAGCCTTATTTTAAGTCTGATATTTGGTACTTATTCCCTCTTAAAAGAGTTGTTATTGTTGTGTAATAAGGCCACATGTTTATGTATGAGATCTGCTATATGTATGGCCACATAAACACTCTCTAAACCCATCAGAGATCGGTCCAACAAGTTAAACAATCATAAGTCACTTACATCAACCTTGAAGCAAACTACAGCAGTATGTCAACTATATGTTTGACAAAAGTTCAAGCCAGATTTGTATCAGTATAAGCTATAGCCAGTTTCACCTCAAGTGTTTGACAAAATATCTGAACCAAGGCAGCATTCGTTGGGTCTGATTTATGCCTAAGATAACTACAGCAAAGACCTACTGAACTCAGCCATTGGACATAGTAAGCTACAGCAAACTGTCTGCAAATTGTTTGTCAGAATTCGTCAACCAAATACATAGTGAATGAATTCAGGCTTTATCCTTATGAAGTACAATCTACAGCAGCATTAGTTTGGTGGTCCACACAGGGTTATTCATTGGTATGAGTTGAATTCATGATGTTGCACCCCCACACAGGGTCTAAGGAACCAATAAATATTCAGAATAGTTAAGAAAATCGAATTGACATTACAACAGTAAGTTAGATGGTCACAACATGCACCGTACTCTCAGCCTTTCCTAACTATTTAGAGTGAAAAATTTTAGTCTATATTGGCAGGAGTTATTACAATATCTGAAAGCATCTTTATGAGCCAAATTACCTCGTATGCTCCTTTCACTACTCCTTGATATTCTGCTTCTGTCAATCAATGGTCTACTGGTGGCTACTTCTTGTTGGTCCATGTGACTCATTAATCTCCTTAGAGTTGGTCTTGGCTCAAAGTTTTAGACCTTTCTCCATTAGGTGTAGATGAGATCTTGCAATCTCTTAGTCTAAACTTGTCAAGCAAACTCCTAGCATATTTTTTTTGTGAGACAAAAATGTTGCTTCCTGTTTGTCAAACTTCTGCACACAGACTATTAGGAGGCCTAGATTAGTCAAGTCAAAAGATTTACTCATGTTTGATTTTATCTATTCAATCATGTTTGTCACACTACTTGTAATAATGATGTCATCTACATAAATGACTAGTAGGATGATATCCGTACTACTGCTTTTGATATATAAGTTGGCATCTGAAGGACTCCGCTGGAACCCCTCCTCAACCGAGTACCTATCCATGTTAATGTACCATGCCCTGGGTGCTTTCTTCAAGCCATATGGAGCCTTATTTAATCTGCAACAAAATGCCCCTTACCTGAAACCAGTGTTGCAGACATCGGCGCGGCGAAAAAATCGGCAGGGTCTAGGAAACATCGTTTCAGGATATCTCGGCAGCACATCGGCAATAAATCGACAAACATAAAAAATACAAAAATATTCATTTTTTTCAATTTTTTAAACATGTAAAGCAACAACAACATCAAATAAACACATTTCCACATGAATATGGAAAGAAATCCAATATATAAGATATATAAGATATATAAGATATGTCTAGAGATACATCACATATAAAAAATGGATCATGTCTTGAATTCTAAGTCATAAAAAATATAACAAATGTATCTCATGATCATCATCATGACTCATGAGTCATCTACAATGAAATAAAGTAATTAAACTATCGATTCCCTCTACCCCTTTTACGGGCAAAGGTAATCACTGTGGAAATGGCCCTTCATCTAGAACTAGAAGTAGAAGCAGGTGCCCTTGAGGTTTGTGGGTCTCGTACTGGACTTTGACGTCCTCTAAAAGAAGACCCTGCAAAATGATGTCCTTTAGAAACATGAGAAGGTGGCCGAAACTGATGCCCTGAAGAAAGAGAAGGTCGAGAAGGTAGTCCTGCTCCTACTCCTCTACCAGTACCAGTGCTACCACCAGGTCTATCTCCCTCTAACTTTGACTATGGCTTTGACAGTGGCACACTCTCAGACTCAATGTGAACACTGTGAAACTCCTCTAGAATTGGAACATCCTCATCCAGAGCCTCTGTATCATCATCATGATCACTATCATGATCAACCTCTAGCCATTTAGGGGCTTCCTCCATAACAAGCTCCTCACACTCCACCCTCCATGCAACTGTGGTGTCAATCCCATCCAATGAAATGGCCATCGTGTCAACGTTTCTCTCATATTGCTTCACCCAGTCGACGTAGACCAAATAATTAAGGCATTGAGTATCCAACTTGTAGGGGGATCATAAATATTAAATTATAAATTTATAATACATAAATTAGAAGGTTAAGTGGCATACAATTATAAATTGGAATTTAATAATTTATAATGAATTTGAAATTCTCTAACCTGTTGCACTTTTTGGAGTGTACTTTTTCAAATACACTCCAGTGGCGTTCGCAATCGAAAGAGCTACATGTTTGGATGAGCACCTAAATGGCAAGCCTCTGTAGAATAGGTGCGCAAGCGCCATAGTTCTCCCACCATGTATCTACAATGAATTAAAGAAACATAAGAAAAGACAATAAAATTTAAAACAAAGAATTAGAAAGAGAATGAGATTTCAAAAATGAAATTTGAAACTTGAAAGTTGAACTTGAAACAAGGTGAAGCATACTTGGGATCAGGTTGCTCCTGTCATTTATTGCTATGTCAAACCCAAATAATCTTGTGGCTCTCTTATACATTTCCAACTCTTGGGAAAGTTGTGTACGCTCATCTGCACTAGGCACCATCCTTTGGAGACACTCGTAGAATCTAGACATAACCTCTGCATCAAATCTAAAGAATTAGGAGTAAGCAAATGCAGGGTTGAGGTATAACCTTGCAGCAAGAATGGGGCGGTGTAGTGTGTGGTTCCTGTTATCACACAACTTGTAGTTGCCCCAAAAGGTGATCCTATCCAGGATGGTAGAGGCGTTGGAAAACTAAAGAGGTGACCCAAGAGATGCCATGATTCACAAGGTAAATGGTTGTCACGTTAATCGAGGCACTCTTCACTTTAGATCTAGCCTAAGCAAGACCAATGGGGAGACCCTAGCTAACCAATGAGGGTTAGCGAACTTACTCAAGACCTCCTAGGGAAATGTGAAATGGAAAAAGAGAAGATCAAGAGTGAATGGATCTAGATCTAGGAAAGATAAGTGGACAATTGGAGTTAGGGTTTGGTTGAGGAGGCTTATGGAAGGGACAAATGCTCAACCATGCATAAAATATGCCACTTATGAGTTTAATTTAGTAGATCTAGATAGATCTAATGTCAATCAAAAGAACCCAAATGGCGCCCACCCTTAAATTATGGAAAATGAGTGAAATGGGGCCTACAAGGTAAAATCAAGAGAGGAATGACACTAGAAGGGTTGCTAATCAGTGGATCTGATGATTTGATGAGGAACAAGCAACACCCAGGTGATAGATCTGGAAAAATCCCACCTACCCACAAGTGCGACCTCCCTTGGAGAGGCCCAGTGCCTTAGATCAGGGGGTAAATGGAGTCAGATTCCCACCCAATTTGGTCTCCAAGGTTTATTAATTATTTATGAGGTGGGTTTTAATTATTAAGCCCAAGTTATCGCCAGATCTATCAGATCTAAAAATCTAGGGTTTTTATGATGAGGGTTTGAAATGACCAATGGGTAAAATGCATGAAACTAGATACATACCTTGTAGCAAGGTTGCGGGGAAGCATCCTTCCCCCCCTCGCCCCCGCTCCGGAAGCTCGCTCCTGGCTAGAGTGCTGCGGGAGCTAACGCAGAGCATGCTCCGTGTTTCGCTCCTGGGCCAGAGCGAAATGTAGAGCGCGCTCTGAGGGGAGCAAAACCCATTCCCTGGCTCTGTTCGGGAGCGATGAAGCAATATCGCTTCCGATAGCTCCCTCATCGCTCCCGGGCACTCTACACAACGTTCTACCAGTTAAAAAAACGCTCCCGAATTTGCTCCACGTAACTCTCGAATTCACTCCCGCTGTAGGTTCACGCCCGCGTAAAGGAAATTCGAGGAAAACAGATGGGGTCCACGGGTGGGCTTTTGGAGGGAAGGAGTAGGGCTTTGGGTGATAAAGCCGTCTTCTCCATAGTCATTTTCACTTTCATTTGCTCGAGAAGAGAATAGAAGAGAAAAGAAGAGAAGAGGAGAGGAGAGGAGAAGAGGAGAGGAGAAGGCTGCCATCCTTGGAGATTGAAGAAGGTTGAACTTGTCACTCCTATTGGAGAGCCAAAGAGGTAGGGTCTAAAACCTTCCTTGTTGATTTATTTTGTGTTTGAACTTTGATCTATGTATTTAATCATGAATGCTTGGAATCTAGTCACTAGAATGTACATTGTAGATGTTCCTCTCCTACTCTATCCCATGCTTCGTTCCTCAATCTATTGCAGGCAACAAGTTAAATCTCTAGTTCCATCAAAGTAGGGAGGAGGTATAGGGGGTGGAACCACCAAATTTGGTTGCCCCCATTGTAAAAAGACATACACAGGTTCATATACCCGTGTGAGAAGACATCTATGTGGGCAGATGCCATGTGATGAAAAAAAACTATAGGAGTTTGTGTTTGCCCAAATGTGACATCAACGCAAAGTGCCATCTATAAGAAGGAAGAACCTGAAGCACAAAACAAATCAAAAGATTTAAGACGATCAATGGATGACCATGACCACTCTTTCTCACTGAGAATTGGAGGTCCATCCACGCAAGGCAGTGGATTCTCTCCCATGGGGCAATCAAGTGGAAGGACAATATCAGATTTCCTTGACCAATGTGGTAGGGATGACGTGGATTCAAAAGTGTTTCGGTTTCTCTATGCATGTGGCATACCATTCAATGTTCTTCGCTCACCCTATTGGCATGAAATGCATGAGGATGGTAGGAGGAAAAGGTGGAAGAGGAAGGGAGCAAAAGGGAAGGAAGAGGCTCACAAGGAAGGGGAGCGAATGAGGGAGAGAGAGGCAAACGAATGGAAGGAAAAGAAGGTAGATCTAGGGAAAAACGAAAAGGAGGATGGCCTTGAAGACAATGAGGATAAGGAAAACGAATGGATGAGGAAGGTTGGACGAATGGAAGAAAGGGCAAAGAAAACGAGATCAAGGGAAATCTATGATATGGATGTCAAATCAAAGAGAAATCAAAGAGCAAAATGGGAGCTAGAAGAAAAAATCTCAAAGCTAAGTAACCAAGGTGTTTGAAAAAAGTTGAAAACTTTTGTTGATGGAGGAAGAGATCAAACTCTCTTAGTTAAGCGTTCCTTTCCTTGTAGTGAAGAAAAGACCATGAAGACTTGCAAGACAGATTGATTAGATGCCAATAACCACTGTTGAAATAAAGAATGACTTAGTCTTTAATAAACCTTTCTCTAGCTTGGGAAACCCCTGCAAAAACCTTGTTATGAAACATGCAAGAACCGAAAGATATATTTTTAATCAAAGCTAAAACATATATCTAATATTGAAATTGCATGATCAATTGACAAAATGAAAGAGATATCACCAATAGTGTGAAGAACATCCCAATTGCTCCAGCATGGACCTCCAAAGTCTAAACTTTATTGAATATTAAACATATATTACAACAATATTTTGGCAGAGTGTTCATGCTCAAAATCTCCATGAAGAACAAGCCTAAAAGACTTCTCTTGTATAACAAAACTACAATGCTAAAACCCTAGGTCGAATTTGGCTTCAAGAGAGCCAAAAAATCCATCATAATTCAATCAAAACCATGTCTTTACCAACCAAATCGAGCTTGGAGTCTTAACTCAACATTAAGCTTGAGTTTGGAGCTTATGTGGATGGGGAGGTGGCCTCCACCTAGGCAAGGCGCCCCCCATCCCATTCTTGGATGCATCACCCACCATATATCTTATGCCATGTGGCAATTCGAGCTCCTAAAGAGGATTGACGTGAGCACTAAAGGAGTAGCGTGAGCTTTGAGGTAGGTGTTATCATCTAAACTGTAGTTACCCCTATGGATATATCCAATCATGGATGGCAATAGGGAAGGGCAACTCAAAAGGTGCAACCACGATCACCTCGACCTCCAATATATGGTTGTCACGCTAGTCGAGGCAACCTTCACTTTATGTTATCTAGCCCAGACAACAAAGGGGGAGACCCGATCTACTCCTGACAGGAGAGATCAAAACCAAGACACCAAATCAGGTTATTTCTAAGTGAATTAAGGTGTATGGTTTATCCTAGACCTTAGGATGGAGTCACAAGCCAAGTGAGGGATTCAAAGAGTGTAGCTTTGGTTCATAGTTGATGTGAGAGTGACTTATAATATTTGAAATGAGATCTAGGATTAGAGTACTAGTTCAATGTTGAAAAATCCACTGCCTTGGGAACCGTGTCCAATGCAGGGTAGTTTAGGGGTTAAATTGGGGCTAACTAGTACGAGTGACAAGCTTGATCATAATACATGATGGCATCAAGGGTTTAGTTCACCACACTAAGGTCAAACCACAAGTTAATCCAACAATCTAGGAAAGTCGAATTGACTTGGAGAGAACCATTGCCTTGGGAATTGGGATAATGGAGTCAAAGTATGGTTAACTTGTGGTTAAGGACTCCTATTGTATGAGACAAGTGGGCAATTAAAGTCTTGATGGATGAATAGGTCTAGATCTAGGTTTGACCGAAGTGGACCACAATCCCTTAAAACAAGGAATGCTATCCCCAAGGCAAGATTTGACAAAGTGACCTACTAGACCTAGGTTTTGAATTATTCCTGTTCCAAATCTCCAAAAATCTCAAGTACCCATGTCCTAGAAGTGAGTCAACTCACTTCTCCAAGGTGGTGCGGCTTTACCCAAGGAGGCCTAAAAGTGGGGTTAAGTGGGTCAAGACAAGTCCGATGACATCCAAACTTTAGATCCGGGTAGGTTAGTCAAGTAGGAATGTGGATCTACAATTTCACGGCAATCCGACGGTTAGATCTTACTAGATCTGAGTTTAAATATACCAAGTGGTCCAAAGTGGGGATTAAATCCCTTAAAATGTGGAATAGGGCCCACAAGGTAGAAATCAGAAAAGTGACAATCTGGGGGTAGGTTATTTGATGTGTAGATTATGAATCAAGCGGGATCTCAACTACCCACCACTTAGATCTAGGTCAACTCACTCTCACCCAAAAGTGCGCCCTTGCTTGGGAGAGATAATTTGGCTTGGGAAGAGGGTCAAATGGAAGCCAATTCTCACCAAACTATAGATCCGGGATGCCGTGGATGCTATAGAGGTGGGTTTTCAATATTATGCCCAACAACCCACTAGATCTAAGTAGATCTGAGAAAATGTAAAATGGGGGTTTTGAAGTAATTCGGGTTTTATCAATTTAAGAGCTATGTCAATGGATTGGATCAAGATAAGAGAAACAAACCTGTGGATCTTACCTGGGTAACCTTGTAGATGCCTTGTTGATGATGATCTATGCAAACCCGATCAATTTGAGAAGCTTTGAGGTAGTTTTCTATGCAATCGATTTAGTCCAAGAAGCCAATGCGCCCTCTCTCCTGGACAACAAACGTCAACAATATCAGATTTGATGCAATCAAGAGATAAGACTAATGCCACAAGAGAAGTAATAGAAAGATAGCATAGATCACAATGATGCTAATGATAACCCCCTGATACAAGCGAATGCCAAGAAAGTCGATTTGAAGAAGCCTTGCAAAATCGCCCTTGTTGAAGTCGTCCTCCTGTAGACAAGACAATGATTTCCAAAATAGATAGATCTTACCACAAATTCCAAATGCTAGGTTGCAATAGACTTTCCAATCACCATCTAAGAACACCAGATGCAAAGGAGACCACAAGAATTTCCACAAGAAAGTTTTTCTATACCAATAATCCAAGAGCCAAAGACCCCTTACAATGAGAAGCTCTCTCCTTTAAATAGGGAGGAGGGGCACCAAAACCCTAACCACTTTTTGAATGAGTGGCTAAGATTAAAAGATACAAATGTCTAATCAATGGTTGAGATGAGCTCAACAATAAAATACATGGATCACTAATAAAATATTATATGAGTGGACAAAATCGCCCTAGAAGAGGGGAATCCCACCAAATCATGATGACAAAATATAATAAGGGGCTTATGGTGGGTCCAAGGGGTAATTTTATCCCTCCTTGGTCAATCCCCATAGCACAATAATCATAAAATAATCCTCAATGTACCAAATCGTGCCTTCATGGTCAAATCGCAGGCCTCAAAAAGACCTCAGAAATCCTCAGAAAGTGCCATAAGTGATGGATGCGGGCCCCGATGAAGCTGAAACTGTTGGAGGAGGTGCGGAGGACCCCGATCTATCATCACTGATCATCCCATGCAATAACATTGCCTCAGTAGCCCAAATCGATTTCCTCAATAGCCATTTCTACCAATCCTGAAATGCCTCGGGAAGCGTGAAACTGCCCCAAATTGCCTCGTGGAGTGCCTGCGCTGTCAAGGTGAGGGCACCAGTGTGTCCGGGAGGGGGGTAATATGGTAAAAACAAGTGGCTGGACCACCCCCTCCATCATCAGCGCCCTAGGTCAACCGGATAAAAATCACATCTGCTCTGACAGGGCCTCCGACAGACCAAAACTTCACTGGGACAACGTACTGAGGCAAAATCATCACTGTAAGTGCCCGGAACTGAAAACAAACTGTCTCATTGGACTCAGAAGGTCCAAATCCATCCAAGATGTGTACTCATACACCATATGAGTCTCTGCATGATCAAAATATATATCCAATATACCGGAACAGGGCCAATAATAATAATCTGTAAATGATCAAATACTGCTGTAAACCAGGAATCATCATCATAACCCTGTAGCTGCTGCATAGAATCATCATGCATGTGTACATGGACCATATATCATCTATCCATATCATCATAAGGTCCAATCATCTCATGTCCTATGGTTGACCTTGGTCTAACCAAGTCAACATGACCAAATATAACTCAGACCATCATCAAAAGCTGCTGCAAAGTGTCCAAGGTTAATGCATGCTCTACAACTTATTCAAATAACAATTATAACACAAAGTAATCATTACTGGCGATCTAAGTCCAAATATATAATGTCAGTAATTATTATTATTACTCAGGTTAGACTTTCAGGATCATACTCACTTCATAGCTGTGATCAATTTGCTAGTGAAGGGTGAAGGCTAAAATAACGGGCTAGGCTAAGGGATGACTTGACTGGCTTAACTTTGTGACACTTTGGAAAAGGGAAAGGGAATACACACCATAGTATATACTGAATGAGCAACAACACAGGGAATGGCGGTGTCTCACAAATGGATGAGTTGTTCAAAGAGGGTTTATTCACCTTTAACAGATGCACATGATCCATAATACAAATAAGGCCAGCAATTGTTTAGATATAGCATTTAAGTTCCATTGCGTTTTGGGCCTGAAGTTTCCATAGCCTTGATCTATGTGTGTTTATAAACACATTGCATAGATTTACATTTATTTTAGGCTTTCTGCTGCAGGTGTGTTTTTAAGGCACTTGTTTACCTAAGCACTTCTAGGTGTGTCATGGACAACTTGTTTACCTAGGTATTTACATTTCCGAAAGATATAACATTTTATTTTCATGGCCATTTTCATTTGGCATGCCTCTCATTCATGTGTGTTTAGAAACACATTGCATGAATGGGCTTTTCATACAAGATATAGCATTTCATTTTCCAAATTTTGTATTCATGGCAGCACTAAAAGTTTCAGGTTTAGCCAACACAACTTTAGTGACTAGGGGGAATTCACAAGGAACTCCAACTCACCATAGGTAAGTTTTGTCACCAACTCAGAGCCGAGACACAATAAACAGGGAAGCTCATCCAATACAGAGGCTACAGTGGGGAAAAGATCCTCCATGTCACTAGTCAAGTAGTAAGTCAGGGTGATAAACTAAAAGGTAGGCAATGGATGGATGAAGACAATGAATAATGGAGCCGACACTAGCAAGCCAAGGTTTGGTGGAATGATCACCTCTATTCTCCCTAGGGAGGGTAAAACCAATGAGTATGAATAGTGAACTTCTAAGTCTGAGTAGGGACAATATAATATATATAATAAGATCAACCAGGTCCACATATCTATATGATCGCCAGATCATGACACTAAGTGCTAAGACATGCTGTGAGAATAAATATAAAAGCAATATAACCATGACACAATGATATACCTGCTGAGTCATATACCCGACTGCTCATCAACCTGTACTATTATCTGTCCTCTGAAACTGCTGCTGTAACTCTAGGCACTACTGACTGCTCTGTACCAATGGTATAATGGCTACAACGGTCATCTCTCTGAGTGTCCTGAGACTCAGTCATGGCATGGGGAATATACATTGCTGTCCACAATCTGATAGTGATCCAATATAGATGCTCATCTCAGCATCTCAAATGTAGGGGAACTAGCTGAATAGTGTACTGGCATCATAAAAATAATGTATGGTAGCCCGGCTACCATATATGTGATAACAGTAGGTAAGCTTGGAGTGTGAGTAGGTGGTAACTCACCATCACTAAGCCAATGGCCATGATTTTTAGGAGGGTGCTCAACCTTTGCAATGAATGCCAACCAATCAACCCAACAACCCACTCAACAAACTCCACATCACCAATTCATGAGCTTTAGTGAAGGAGGGCAAATTCTTTTGAAGAAGATGACTGGTGCTGACTGTATACTTGATTGAATGCTGACTGAGATGATTGGAATCATCTTAAATGCTGAGTGCCATGTCAACTAGCCCTTTATTTTATTCCATTTGGATTATTTTGGAGAGATTTGGATTATCTCCAAAATAATCAATTTTATTATTTTAAGTAATAATTTCTCTGTAACTGGGTTTTTTGAGAAATTATTAATTATGAGGCTTAGCTGACATCTGAAACTTGGTTTTAGTTGGTCCATAGGTCATGTGTGATTTTTGGCTTATGAAAAGAGCCATCAATCACTGAATTTGGACCTCGGACGACTGACATTTTACAAATTATTATTTCTCTATTTAAACTATTGAGAAATTTATTAAAATTTAAAAAATAATTAAAAAAACCCAAACTCGACGGACTCGGTAAAATTTTTTCGAAATTTTTTCTGAGGGTCCCAGAGAGTGGGGACATGACCAAAACCTATTCTAATAGTGTCTAGTAGGCTTATATACATTAGTTGGACTCTAATAACCCCCCATGGCTAAAATTTTCAAAATCGGGCATTCCAGCTTTGGAGGAGCGGGAGAAAACCTCATTGATTATAGCTCGGAAGCAAAGTATAATTGACAAGGGAAAAAACTCCCTGGAATACCTTAGTTGCTTAATCAAGTCATGGGGAACCGAGACACTCATATCCTACTAGCACACTTTATTACAAACCCCCATGGGGCCATGGTCATGTCGACTCAAAAACAAAACTGGCTAGTCACAAATGCTGGATCATCTGATACACTGGAGTAAAACACCTATCATGTTTGTCAAATGGCGGCTCTTCAGATAATCCAACTATGGTACAAACAAGTTGGTAACAGATTCAAAAGTTTACAGGTTTCTCTATGCATGTGGTGTGCCATTCAATGTTCTTCGCTCACCTTATTGGCATGAAATGGTACAAGCCATTAATGGTGCCCCTAAAGGATACGGGAGACCTGGGTATGACAAAGCCAGAGCTGTGGGAATTGACTGGGAAAGAGCCATAATCAATAGTGTTCTTGCAAAGTTTACAAATGATTGGTCCAACTATGGGGTATCCATTGTATTTAATGGGTGGAAAAATGTTAAAGGCAAGCCATTGGTAAATATTCTTGGTGTGTCTGCTAGCGGTGCGGTCTTCCTTTCATCCAATGACTACTCAGATTATACAAGACTGGTATTAATATTGCACAAACTTTAATTAACACCATTCAAGAGATTGGGCCATACAATGTCATTCAAGTCATCACTGATAATGTTGCTAATTGTAAGGGAGCAGGAGCAATCATTGAGGATAAGTATCGAACATATTTTGGTCGGGGTGTTTGGTTCACACATTGAACCTTTTGATGCATGATATTGTTAAGATGAAGGACCCTAATTATCGATGGATTGGTGCCTTGTACAAGAGAGGTAAGAAAATGATAAAATTTATACCAATCATAGCATGGCCCACCACATTTTTCGCAATCAATCTAGGTTGGATTTATTGAAGATTGCAAAGACTAGATTTTCTAGCTACTACATCACCTTCAGGAGGCTTTTGAAGGTAAGAAAGGCATTGGCTAGTATCGTCTCAAGTGATTCATGGCAGGTATTGAAAGACAGAGCTGCAAGTGCAGCTGATAGGCATGACTTTCAGGAGGTGGAGGACACCGTTCTTGATGTACAGTTCTGGGCACAAGTTAGGTATGTTTTGTAGTTCACCAAGCCTCATTATAGTATGATTCATTTTGCAGATACAAATCATCCGGTGATTGGGGAGGTATATGAGTAGATGGATAGCATGCTTGGTCAAATCAAAGACATTGTTGAGCAAAGAGATGCAGTCTTGTATGACCATATTCATAAACATGTGGTCAAAAGGTGGGATAATCTAAATATTCCACTCCATGCCCTTACATATGTCCTTACCCAAAAATATTATTCTCCAATTTGATTGGCCAAATCTGCACCTGGGGTTGGAGTTAGGAAAAAACCACACACAACTCCAAAGGTGCAAAATGGGTATATGCTTGCATTAGACAAGTTGGTCCTTGATGAGGAGTGTGGTCAAGTACGGAGTGAATTGAGCAAATACATCAGTGAACATGGAATCTTTGGTACCCTGCATGCAACGAAAGATCGAGGTAGGTTGGATTTTATCCACTGGTGGAACATGTATGGCTCCAGTACCAAATATTTGCATAAATTGGCGTTGAGGGTGTTTTTACATGTTGTTAATAGTTCTTCTGTGTTACCGGATGAACTAGCAAGGCTAGTCTCCAATGACAAATCTAGGAGAAAGTGACCATTGTCACCTTAGTCAGTCCTCCAAACTACTTCGGAGAGTCGGAACGTCCAAAGGGAGAGCCCTTCAATGATCTGCAAACACTTAAGATGTTCTATCTTCTATGTAAACAAGTCAGGGACCAGTGCCTTATTCAATATGTCTTTGCGAATGAAGAAGACATACTAGTTAGTTAGGCTATGGTAGCCCAAGGGAGGAAGCTCTGGCTTCCAAAGGGAAGGCCGAGCCTTCTTTGGGGCTGGCCGATGACAGAAAAGAGGAAAGAATGGGAGATGGAGGAGGAAAGGGAAAGAGGAGAGGAAGAGAAGAAGAAAGGGATGGAAGAGGAGGGAGAGGGATGGAGAAGAAGGATGGAAGAAAGGAGGGATATAGGGGATAGGGAGAAAAAGGAAAGGGATGGAAGAGAAGGGAGAGGGATGGAGAAGAAGGATGGAAGAAAGGAGGGATATAGGGGATAGGGAGAAAAAGGAAAGGGAGAAAAAGGAAAGGGAGAGAGGCTACTAGGTAGGGTTTAGGACTGTTTTAGGGCTGGATTTATGTTTTTTTTAGGATTTTATAGAAATTTTCAATTTGTAGGGTTTTTAGGCCTTGTTGAATTTTGTTTTAGGGTTTCTATGGCTTAAAAGGCCAGGCCAAATTTGTAGAAGGGAGGGTCGAAATTTTAGGGAGGCCCAAAATTTTAAAAATATTTCTTTTTTACTTTTATTTTTTAGAGTTTTTAACATAAAATTGCAAACCTAATTCTAACCCTAATTCTACCATGGAAATGCAAAATTACACATCAAAATGCAAGTGAAATTAGGTAAAAGATAGACCAACCTAGGGTTTTAATGGATGTTACCCCAAACCCTAGCCTTAGCGGAAGGTGACCAACCTTCCTCTTGGAGGTAAATTCTCCTTGTCACTAGATTATGGCTTCTTGAAACAACCTCTAGGGTTGGTTTCAAGAGCCTAAAGTAGGGCAAAGTTGGAGCTCCAAGGCTATACTTTGCAAAACTCCATCTTGGGAGTGTTTCTACTATGCTAAGGGATAGAAAAGTAGAGAAATGGCCCTATTAAAAAAGAATGTAGCACTAGGGCTACCATCCAATCATTCAAGATGCAAGATTTACCTACCATTCGCCAAGCAAACCTTCAAAAATAAAAAAGACTTACTTGAGCATGAGTTATTCGAACTATTCTAGCATCCACATAGCATTAGCAAGACAAAGAGTGTATCCAACTTCATTCAAGGGACAAGAAAATCTTCCTTCAAGAGGTGCACATCACTTCATAAGGCCATTTCTAGGGTAAAAAAGTAACATAATAAATTTTATCCCATAAGTTGTGTTTTGAAAATGAAGTGAGGAGACTTTATTTATATGTTCTCACACTCACCTTTACAAAATAATCAGGCCTACATGCCTTAAAGTGTCAATTTAAAATTATAACATGTCAATTTAAAATTATAACATAAAATAATCAAATCTATGGGTAACTTTGGGCATTTTCCCTAGAGTTCACCCAAAAATGTCTAAAATGGCTAAAATTGAGCAAAATACTCCAAACTGAAAGCTGGAGTAGGCAGGGGGGGGACGTCATACCCCATCTAACCCCAATAATGTTGATAATCCCTCAACGCCCCCCAAAACAAGCAGTACAACCTGGTGAGGATGATGATGTCACCCTTGGAAAAGGCTGAAGGAGAGAGTGCACTTCACTGCAGAGGGACCAAGAGGGTACTTAGGGGTGACCTGGAAGAGAGGCAAGAGCCTCACAGTAGACTAAACTATCACAGGAGTAGTGGAACAAGTGGGGTCATGTGACCCAGTGACCCACCCTTAAGAGCCCTGGACACCAACCTTAGGTCTACAAGCCCTATAATTAGGTGGTCAGCAATGCCACTAAGCCATATTAGGTGGTTGATGTTATCTGTTAGAGTTTGTTGATGTCAAATATTTTATGTTGAAATTTGAAGGTTTATGTTGTTGATGATTGATGATTGATCATTTAATGACAATGTTATAAGTTATAGCTCCTAAATGATTGATGTTATTGTTAGTTTTTCAGAAATTTCAATCTGATCTAGGATCTTAACTAAGAGAATAACATGTATAGCATATCTACAGCATATCAATCATGGACACAATAATGCAAGCACACAAGAGACAGAGTTTCACCGGGGAAAACCAAGAAGGTGAGAAACCCCGCAACTTCCTCAGAGATAGCTAGAGCAATGATACAACCCAAGCACAAGAGATAGTCCTCCTAGCAGCAGCTTCTTCTACTCCACAAGTGCGCCACTCTCCAATGAGAGTATGAGTGAGAAAGTGAATGATCAAATAAAGTGCTTCCCGCACTCTATTTATACTTGACTTGACTTGCCTAGTAACCTTTACTAGGTTGGCCTTAACTTAATCACATAACATAATGCTGACAAGGCCGACCCCCAATAGGGTGGTCTAATAACCCTTTAACCCACATCACTTATACAGGGCCAACCCCAACAAGGTGGTCTAATAACCCATTAAGTATAAGTTACGACACTTACAATATAAATGACGACACTTCCGTATAGAGGAATAATAACATCTCTATAGGAATACAATATACATATATGAAATACATTCCGAAGCTACAAATACATCAACAGTTATATGTGTACTAAATGGATATATCTATGTTTTCATGTTTTCTATAGCTAATTTGGCATAATACATGTTTTTTTTTTAAATATATGCATCAAAATATATTAAAATATGTATTATATAAAAAATGCTCCCAAAATGGAAGCTTTTGAAAATTTTGCTTTCCGCTCGTGCTCGCGCTCTTGCTCCCGCTCCTTCTCCTGCGCCGCACTCCGAACAACAAAGGTTCAACCAACCTCTCTTTGCATAACTTCTTCATATGGCTTGTCTTGCCGCAATAGTGATAAGTGATGAACTCTTGACTCTGTGGTATTGTCTCTATTGCCCTGACCTTTCTTCTTTGACCTTTGAAATTGGCGACAAAGGCTTGTTCTGAACCCTCTGTCTCTGCTGCTACGGAACTATTTCTTCCATTTTTCTTGTTGTAAGAGCTTATTGTAAAGCTCATAAAACTTCAGGTCAATACCTATGGAGGTGATGTTCAGGGTCTCAATGAAATTTTCATAAGCACATGGTAAGCTTTTTAGTGTTGTTACCACCATGTCTTCTTCATCCATATTGCACTCAATGGCAATCAGTTGTTCTTGTATATCCTTGATCTTGAGCAAGTGCTCCTATAATGAGGCACTATCATCCATCATAATCGAGAACAACATCTTCTTGAAGGAGGCTTGTCCCTTGTCCAAAGTCTGATGCAGATCTTTCAATTGCTTCCAAATTTATGTTGAAGTCTTCCCAGCCTAGACCTCAAGAAGCATAGCATTTGTTATAAACAACTTAAGCAGCATTACTGCTTCTCTCTTTTGCTCATCAAACTTGTCTTGGTCGCTACCCACAACTGTGGGGTGTTTATCTGTACCAAGGACAATATTAGCCAAGCAATTGTGCTAAAAATTGCCAGTATAGGTTGGTTTCACATATTGTAGTTCTTGCTAGAGAACCTCTGGCTCACTTCCAATGTGATATTGGTCAAAAAGAGGCCATAATGATGAGTCATAGATGCACTAAATGTAGTGAAAGAGACTAAAATGCTGAAAAATACCTGTCAAACCATTGTATACTGGTTCTAACTTCTGTCTCATTGTAGCAGCCACGTATTGCTGATCAACACACAGATTTTTTATAATTCAACTCACAAACAGCTCAATAACATGCAGATTTTGACAAGTTTGATAAAAACAGCATTGTAAACCCCTGATCTATACTAAAATAGCTGTAAAATATGCAAATTTGCTCACAAACAACTCAAAGATAGTCAGATCTGATACAAAAGAGCACCAAAATAATTTATTTCTCTGTAAATCGGCTGAAAATCAAGAAATCAGCAGCTAAAACATCCATATCTCGGGATGAAAACACCAATTCACGCAAAAATAGATCCAATCTGCACTTAAATTCTTGGAATGGGATAAATAACAATTTTTTTTCCCAATTGCAGTCAAATTCTAGTTCTTGTGGTTGAATAATGTCTGCACAGTCTGTACAACTCAAATCGATGTCTGGAATCACTTACATACAGGTCATACAAATCACAAATTAATGCTACAACTCTCTTTTTTGTGATTGTATGGCCTAATGATGTACAATCAAGTCCCTGCTGACTGCAATTGATCGATCTGTATAGAAATTGAACAAAATCTGCACGGCTGGACCATATGGTTTTTGTTCCATACTCTACAACGATTGACAGGACGACAACTACAATTTGTTGTTGTATTGTTCAATTTGTACAAGTCCATATGGTATGTGCATCCATACAATTTGATGGTTGTATAGTTTGGTGGTAGCTAGGATGACAACTAAGTATGGCTGCTAGCGGCTGGGCTGTACGGCTGTTGTGGGCCTGTGGCAGCTATACGGTGCCTCACGTGCGATTTTTTTTTCCCATGTGAAAAAATTCAAACATATCTATACATTCGCTGTACGGTTGATCCATAAGGCTCCTTTAAAAAAATCAAAATTTTGGTTTCGACAAAACCCTTTCGGCTCTTTGATGCACTACACTAGCGATCCCTCAATTCGCCTCTGCTGGCAGCAGTCCCTAGGTCTTCACACTCTTCATGGCGACATGGTTCTAGTCGAGGTTTAATACCATTGAACAGAAATTGAGCACATAAAGAAACCAAGAAATAACTTGGAAGAGTTATCATAATGTATTGCAAAGATGAGAAAGCGAAAGCTTTCTTATGAA
This sequence comes from Larix kaempferi, assembly GCA_027924585.1. Classification (NCBI taxonomy): domain Eukaryota; kingdom Viridiplantae; phylum Streptophyta; class Pinopsida; order Pinales; family Pinaceae; genus Larix; species Larix kaempferi. The sequence continues at coordinate 2,556,596 of BSBM01000147.1, forward strand.
GGGGTTGCAATTAGGTTGGGTCAATGCATGTTTTGAATGTAGGATAGATCGAGAAACACAATAAAGTAAAATAAAGCACAAAATAATATAATGTTGAAAGTGACTTCATTAATACCTATGTCTAATATCTAATTGACCATTATAACCTAAGTTTTAGTTTAACATTCTTTGGAAGTCCCATCGAATGTATCCTATATCCAACTTGTAATCAGAAGTTTCCATTGCTACTGGTTTTCTACATGTGTGCTTAAGCTCTTGTCATTAACAGGACAATAAAATGTTGTACTAAAGGCACTATGTATTTTATGTTTCCGTGACAAATAATTGAAAATTGTTATATGGTGCCATATATTTCAGTTGTTCGTGAGGCCTTAATTTTTGTTTGGAATGTTGTTACAAATCTCTGATGTACAATTGCAGCAAAGTTTGAAATATGAAAATATTATATTATGTAGATAGCATTGGAATACAATGTGTTTTGCATGAAGTGTGATTTGACTCTTTTGTGCAACAAATGTATTTCTTAGAGTGACATTCTATGGAGGCTCTTTTTGAAGTTTATTTAAGTTGATGTATAGAATCACAGGGAAACATTGTTAGTATTTATTCTAATTTCTATAGTTTTGTTTAAAGAAAAAGCTACCATGCTTGAAGTGAGTCATGTGGATCATTGACTGCAAGTGGATGAAGCATATGGAGTTGTGGATTATGTAACATTAATGTATATATAATACATTATTCTTTTGGAAATGAATGGTGACTCATGCTACATATTGGAATGGTTAATTATTTTTTAATGCTTTTCCTTTATCTAATATCAAGTCACAAAATAAAATAAAGAGTAACATGCTCTTCTTTTATCTCTCATGTCATCAATATGATTGTTTGTTGGTTGCAATAACAAAAATCTCTAATATATTTACCACCATTATATTCACTATTTGTGTCGATCCTGATAATGCCCATACTATTTGTTAAATGTTTTTTATATAATTTCTTTATGTTTGATTCATTTAGGGTTTTGTTTTGTAGGACTTCTATGACATTTGGCCTCACAAGTTTCAATCTAAAACAAATGGTGTCAGTCAGGTACTATTGTTTTTGTCATTTTTGCAACAAATAGCCCTTTCTGATGCAATGCAATGGATATGTCATCATACATTTTATCTTTTGCAGTATATCATTGTTAATATTTTCTAACATTGTTATTTGCATTTGATTGATTTTGTTCAACTTGTTCAAGCTTTACATGGACCATTGACAATGGGTGTTACTCAATGGATGCATTGATTTTGTTGTATACCTAAATCACAATTTTTATTGTGCAAGTAAAGTATATGTACGTCAAGCTATTTTGTATATAAATGCATGATTTTTAAAATAATTTTGTAATCGAAGGTCATAAAAGCAATATTGCACAACTCGGACTCGGCAAAGACTCAGCTGGCATATGACTCGTAGACTTGGGAAACACTCAGGAAAGACTTGGAACAGACTCAGCAAATAGGAAAGAAAATAAAAATATTGTACATTTTTGACACAAAAAAGAGTTTAAAAGCATTTCCAATCCATATAAGCTATAAAACTACAATTTATGCAATAATTCATAACATTGGCTCATAAACAATGATTATACGACATAACACAATCAATTTTTGTGGTCCTATGAGATTTGTGGTCCTATGAAAGTGAAATCACAGATATCTACATCGACACTTTCAGTAATGATTTTGCAAAGAAGACTTTGGTTTGTTTTAATTCTGCAGCACTTCATAAATTTAATAAGCTCTCAAGGCAAAGTTGAAGAAGGCAAGTGACAAAAAGGTGAAGAGTCATGGGAGGGAAAACAGTTGAATATGTTTCAAGAGATTTTTAAAAGTTATGGAAGCACCAAGCCCCCCCAAAAAAGCTGACTGTTCCATTTATGCCTCAGCAAAATGGGGTGCCTAAATGAAAAAATAGAACCATATGGTAATGATGGCTAGGAACATGTTTACTGAAGCAACCAACACCTCTGTTTACTGGTAACTGAATTAATCCAAGTAAAGCAGTGTTGGAATTGTAGCATTTTTTTTAAAAATTTGAAAAATTGTGGCATTTTTTTTGTTTATAAATTTTATTTAAAATGCATTTTTAAAATAAAAAATTCTGTTTATAAATTATTAAACGATACTGCACAGTGCATACTACATAGCATTGTTTATTTACGCAGTATGGTTTAATAATTTATAAACAAATTTTAAAAAAATGCATTTTAAATAAAATTTAACAAAAAAAAGTGCATTCTAAAATTATGCAGTATGCTAACTTTAATAATTTATAAACAACAAAAATGAAAATAAATTGCATTTTAAATAAAATTTATATAAAAAAAAAAAATTGCATTAAAAAATTATGCAGGTTTAATAATTTATAAACAATTTTTTTTTTAAAATTGCATTCTAAAATTTTTAACTGGACTATTTAAATTTTAAATCTTAAGCATAAAATTAAGTTTAAAATTGATATAGTTTAAAACTTTAAATTAAGGTTCACGGAACAAGGATTTAGGATTACGTTTACTAACCGGGGGTTGCTGTCCGGCGTGGAACGGTGATGCAAAGCAACAGAGACCAACAGAGTTGCAGTACGCGTCCTCGACCCTCGACCAGCAAAAACGCGAACCTGACTGTGACCTCGACCTTGACTAGTTGTGAACTGCGGCCAAGAATGAATCTCGCCGTCGACCAGTAGTGCACCTCTACCTCGGACACCAACACGACTTTGACCTCACTCAACACGACCGGATTTTGTTCTTTTGAAATATTTCATGATGGATGAGCAAGAGACCCCTTGTAGCATCCCCATGGGCTCTTTTCCTTCTAAAAAGCTCCCCGTAAACACCGTTCGCGGGCTTTTTTCCGTGGCATCCATGGTGAGTGCAGCCGAGTTTGGGCGAGTTTAACCCGAGTCCGTGAGTGCAGACGTGTTTGCCGAGTAAGCCGAGTCATGGGGTCGAGTCTGTCACGATTACTCGTTGCCAGGTCTGACTCGTGGAGACTCGCGAGTCTCACACGAGTGGTGCTTCACTGCATAAAAGAATGATCTGAGTTAAGAAAAATATTTAATTCAAGAGATTAATATGAATTAAACTAAATAAGGACCTAATTACCCCATAATGGTACCTTGGGGCATGAGTTAGGACTTCATCCAATCATTTTGTATGAATAGGGTTTTTACCCTTCATTACCGTTCTATTACTATTTATTGAAATTTAATAATTTTATCCCTTAGTAGAGATTATCTTGGATACATGTTTCTCCAACAATTTGGATTTGCAATTGCGATCCATTTGGGTGTGCATGTGTCCCCAACCTTTATGTGAATGTGCTTATAGATCTATTTCTAGTTTTTTAGGATTTAGTTGTGCTATGGTTCTTGTTGTTAATTAGGTCAGATCATTTGTTGTCTCATTATTGCACTTTAGAGAAGCTACAAGTGGGTATCAAAGGAGCAATTTTCCGTAGAGTGACAAAAAATGGGCCTGTGTATTGTAGAAGCCATAACTTTGGATAGAGAGGAGTGAAGCCAAACTAGCACCATTTGGAAGTAAATTTCCATTGCTTCAATTTGACATATTATATGTTGTAATCTTAGATATATCCAAAAGACTATGTAGGAAAGGGACCCATTCCCACTTTGGAATAACACATTTTGCGTGCTCTTGTGTTCTAGGCAACTTTAATATTCATTGGAAAGTTCCAAAAAGGGCATGAACTTCATTAGGGACTTTGGGAATGTCCTGCTCATATCCACCCTATCATTCGACCAAATCATGGATTTCCTGGGAACCTTCCCATGTCCCTTGACTAGATTAGGGAATCCTTGGAATACCTCGCAATAAACCCCTATCTTGCGATAAACCCCTATTTGTCTAGGTAAAAAAAATGGAAAACAATTAAAAACATCAAAGGCAGGCCCCACACCTACAAATCCTTAAAACCTAAGTAAAACACATGAGGAAACCCTACCACAAGCCATCTCATTCTCTTGTAATTTGTTGTTTGGAAAATTTTAAAATGGAAGTTGCCTCACTGTTTGTCTTTTGAGGCTTCCATGCATTGCTTGGATTAGATGTTTGGGCTTGGGATCCACTATCCATTGTGTTATCTCCCAAGTTCTTGCCAAGGGTAAAAGTCCCAACCACATGTGCGAGAACTTGATGACAAATAATAGGCAAACTACCCATTGTCACCTCGATAGTCTTGCCTTTCTCTCATTAGAGTTAGATGTCGTATCTAACTCAAGAAGGGTTTTTCCCACAACAATCTAAATCCACCAAATGAAGTGTATGGGATATGTTGAGAGGTCTTAGGGTAAATCTGTTCTTAAGAGATTTATACAGATATTCAATTCAACTATTAAAAGATAATAGAACAATAAACATGGATGGCTTGTTATCACATTTATAGTAGCTGGGATCTAATATCATTTCCAGAGCAGTTGTCACAACCCCAAGCTAGTCCTTTACATTAGATGAGCCTTCATGCATCAATATGATCATTGGTAGAGTACATTTAGAGGCAGCTAGACTATTTGGAGCAGTGTTATCAGAGTACCCTTGTCACTTTTGAGCCCTCTTCATGGATCCAGGAAGGATATTTGTTATGCCATTGGTTCACTTTACCAGAGCAGCAGAGCAACCAACTAATTCATCTTCCTTGCTATCATCAGACGTATTCCAAATACGGATGCAGATTCATACTAGCCAGATATATGGCATGAGGTTTGTGCTCATTGTATTTCTTAGTCATGTTAGTAGTTGTGACTTGGCATATGTAGTTAAGCATTGGTGATCATAGTTTATTGGTTTATTGTGGACTTGTGATTTGAATGGTTAAGTGGTATTAGTGTTAAGACCCTGGTATATGCTCACTAGTAGTGTTAGCTGTTAAAATAATGTAACTGCGGAAGATATTCTATTTATATTATTGTATTCCTCCTACGGGAGTTGATGGTCATGTAATTAATAATGTAAAGGTCATTGAAAGAATCAATGAAACCCTAGGACATTTGTCGGCTCAGAAAAGCCCATAAAATATTATTATATTATGTAATTGACCAGTCAAGTAGAGAAGTCGGCCCTATTGGGGAAATTGTCACCCCAATAGAAGAATATAAATAGAAGTGCTCTCTCTCACTTCTAATCACTCATTCACTCAAGCAAGTTTGCATAGGTGAAGAAGAGAGGTGCGCACAAGTGGAGGAGTAGCTGTTTTGTCTTGGGTTTATCTTGTACTTTGTGATTTCTATATTGAGGAAGGCTTTGCTGGGTTTTCTACCCCAAGAGGGTTTCCCAGGATAAATTGTGTCTCTTGTCTTTTATGCTGTGCTTGTTTATCTTTCAGTAATTGTTTATATGCTATATGCTGCTCAAGTAAAAACTAACATGGTATCAGAGCTACCCTGAGAGATTACATTGTGCAGCCACGAAAAATTAGGGTTTTTCTCTTCATAGGATTGATCCTCTCAGAAAAATCAAACCTTTGAGCCGTAGATGGAACTTTTGGTTGGGCAAAAGGCTGGGCTCCATCAAACCCTAAATCAGGATTTTGATCGAAAAAGTGGAAAATTTGGGTTTCTATAAAAGTTGAAATTTTTGGAATCTGTTACCACGGCTGGATACTCCTCAGAAAAATTGAACTTTTGAGCACTAGATCGAACTTTTTGGTTGGGCAGAAGCCCGGGCTTTATCAAACCCTAGTTTGGGATCCTGTCTAGAAGATCCGGAAGTTTCAAGGCAATTTTTGAGGGGTCAATTTTTGCAGATTTCAAATTGAAGTATACTAGCTTGCTGCTTGATCAACTTTGCAAGGCGCATCTTTCTATCCTTTCAGAAATTTGAAATTCAAAGTTTGAATTTTTAGGGTTTCTCTGACAAACCCTAGGTCAAGGAGGAGTAGATCTCAGAAGGACAAAACTTCTGGTAAGTCTCAAATCTATTTCTATTTCCATTTGAAGTACTCATTATAGCAAGATGACAAGCAATACCAAGCTTGATGAGAAGCTTGAAGGAGTCGAGAACTTCAGATCCTGGAAGTATAGAGTCATGCTCATCCTTGAGGAGCATGAGCTAGAAGACTATGTGAAGGAAGGACTTACAGAACTAGAGGGAGATGAAGAGAAGGCAAGGCATAAGAAGAATATTATCAAAGCAAAGAGGATCATTGCTGATTCCATCAAGGATCACTTGATCCCCCATGTGTCTTCCAAGAAGACACCAAAAGAAATGTTTGGTGCCTTGATCAGTCTATTTGAAGGAAAGAACATCAACAGAAAAATGACCTTGAGAAATCAACTCAAGGGTGTGAAGTGCATGAAGTCTGAAACCATGCACTCATACTTCTCCAGGGTATCCCAGATCAAAGAACAATTAGAAGCCATTGGGGATATGATTGAAGATGTAGAAATTTTGATGACTACTTTGAATGGCCAGAAAGAAATTAATCAAGTTTAGAAACCTATGGGAAGAATGTGTCCAAGAAGAAGAAAGAATAGTTGTAAGAGAGGAGAAGTTAAATAATGATGAAGACCAAGCTTTAGCTACTCATGCTAAAGGTGGAAAGAAAAGGAAGGACAACCCCTATCCTCGAGAGGACTCTCCAAGGAGACCCCAAAAGAAGAGAAGATCCAGAAAAGATTTCTCTTCAATTGAGTGTAACTCATGCCATAAGACTGGACACATTGCAAGAAATTGTCCAAACAAACATGGACATCACAAGAAGCAGAAGAAGAGGTTTCATGCCCATATAGCGAAAGATAGTGATGATGATGACAAGACCAGAAATAATGAAGACTTCAGTGAAGAATATGTTCTTATGTCAACATTCAGTGGTTTAGTATCTCATGGGAGTGATACTTGGCTAGTTGATAGTGGATCTTCAAAACACATGATAGGATACAAAGAATCCTTGTCTCATCTTATCCAGAAGGAATCTCCACACAAGGTAAAACTCGGAGATGACTACCAATATCCCATCAAAGGTATGGGAGAAGCCCCTTACAAGTTGGACTCTGGAAAGTCCATGAACATGAAGGATGTACTTTATGTGCATGGGTTGAAGAAGAACCTTCTATCTATTTCAGCATTAGATAAGAAAGGTCTTCGTGCTGCATTTGTAGATGGTGAAGTTCTCATCTGGCCTAAAGGGAAGACTATTCATGATGCAGTAGTCATTGGAGTAGAAGGAGGACTTTACAAGCTTAAGGGTCATGCAGATGCAGTAATGATGGCTAGTACCATGAACCCCTGTGAGCTATGGCATAGGAGACTAGCTCATGCACACTACAAAGCCTTACCAATCGTAAGTAAGGTAGTAACTGGGTTACCAGAGATCCAAGTGGATCATGAAGGATTATGCAAAGGGTGTGCTCAAGGGAAGAGCACGAGGAACCCATTTCCAAGTAGTGACAGCAAGGCGAAAGGTATTCTGGATTTTATTCATTCAGACATTTGTGGACCAATGTCCACCACCTCTCTCAGCGGGTATGAATATTAGGCATCTTTTATTGATAATTATTCTCACAAAACTTGGATTTATTTTCTGAAGAACAAGAATGAAGTCTTTGAAAAGTTTAAAGAGTTCAAGGCTCTCGTAGAGAATCTCTCTGAAAAGAAGATTAAGATCCTAAGGTCAGATAATGGAGGGGAATATACCTCAGGAGATTTCAAAAATTTCTGTAAGCAAGCAGGGATTAAGAGGGAGCTCACTGTTCGTTATAATCCACAACAGAATGGTGTAGCCGAAAGGAAGAATAGAACGATCATAGAAGCAGTGAAGTCTATGATCCACCACCAAGACTTACCCATGCATCTATGGGCAGAAGCTGCCAAAACCATAGTGTATGTACAGAATAGGATCTCCCACAGTGCTCTTGGCAACAAGACCCCTGAAGAGATGTTCACCGGGAAGAAGCCCGAAGTTAGTCTGTTATCACATATATAGTAGCCGGGCTACCATACATTTTTTGTCAGATTCCAGTACACTATTCAGCCAGTTCCCTTACATTGAGATGCTGAGATGAGCATCTATATTGGATCACTATCAGATTATGGACATCAGTTGTATTCCCCATTGCCATGACTGAGTCTCAGGACACTCAAAGAGATGACCGATGTAGCCATTATACCATTTGTATAGAGTAGTCAGTAGTGCCCAGAGTTACAGTGGTAGTTTCAGAGGATAGATGATGGTTTAGATGATGAGCATTCAGGTATATGACTCAGTAGGTATATCATAGTGTTGTGGTTATATTTCTTTTATATTTATTCTTATAGCATGTCTTAGCACTTAGTGTCATGATCTGGCGATCATATAGATATGTGGACCTGGTTGGTCTTATTATATATACTATATTGTCCCTACTCAGACTTAGAAGTTCACTATTCATACTCATTGGTTTTACCCTCCTTAGGGAGAATAGAGGTGATCATTCCACCATACCTTGGCTTGCTAGTGTTGGCTCCATTATTCATTGTCTTCATCCATCCACTGCCTACCTTTTAGTTTATCACCTTGACTTACTACTTGACTAGTGACATGGAGGACCTTTTCCCCACTGTAGCCTCTATATTGGATGAGCTTCCCTGTTTATTGTGTCTCGGCTTTGAGTTGGTGACAAAACTTACCTATGGTGAGTTGGAGTTCCTTGTGAATTCCCCCTAGTCACTAAAGTTGTGTTGGCTAAACCTGAAACTTTTAGTGTTGCCATGAATACAAAATCTAGAAAAATGAAATGTTATATCTTGTATGAAAAGCCCGTTCATGCAATGTGTTTTTCAACACACATGAATGAAAGGCATGCCAAATGAAAATGGCCATGAAAATAAAATGTTATATCTTTTGGAAATGTAAATACCTAGGTAAACAAGCTGTCTGTGACACACCTAGAAGTGCTCAGGTAAACAAGTGCCTTAAAAACACACCTGTAGCAAAAAGCCTAAATAAATGTAAATCTATGCAATGTGTTTATAAACACACATAGATCAAAGGCTATGGAAACTTCAGGCCCAAAAAGCAATGGAATGTAAATGCTTTATCTAAATAATTGCTGGCCTCATTTGTATTATGGATTGTGCGCATCTGTTAAAGGTGAATAAACCCTCTTTGAACAACGCATCCATTTGTGAGACACCGCCTTTCCCTGTGTTGTTGCTCATTCAGTATATACTATGGTGTGTATTCCCTTTCCCTGTTCCAAAGTGTCACAATGTTAAGTCAGTCAAGTCATCCCTTAGCCTAGCCAGTTATTTTAGCCTTCACCCTTCACTAGCAAATTGATCACAGCTATGAAGTGAGTATGGTCCTGAAAGTCTAGTTTGAGTAATAATAATAATTGATGACATTATATATTTGGATCTAGATCGCCAGTAATGATTACTTTGTGTTATAAATGTTATTTGAATAAGTTGTAGAGCATGCATTAACCTTTGACACTTTGCAGCAGCTTCTGATGATGGTCTGAGTTATATTTGGTCATGTTGACTTGGTCAAACCTAGTTTGACTAAGGTCAACCAGAGGACATGAGATGGTTGGACCTTGTGATGATATGGATAGATGATATATGCTCTATGTACATGTACATGATGATTCTATGCATCAGATACAGGTTTATGATGATTATTCATGGTTTACAGCATTATTTGATCATTTACAGATCATTATTATTTCACCTGTTCCGGTATATTGGATATATTATATGATCATGCAGAGACTCATATGATGTATGAGTACACATCTTGGATGGATTTGGACCTTCTGAGTCCAATGAGATAGTCTGTTTTCAGTTCCGGGCACTTACAGTGATGATTGAGCCTCAGTAGGCTAACCTAGTGCAGTTTTGGTCTGTTGGAGACCTTGTTAGAGCAGAGATGATTTTTATCTGGTTGACCTAGGGCGCTGTGCTTGGAGGGGGTGGTCCAACCACTTGTTTTTACCATATTACCCCCCTCCTGGACACACTGGTGCCCTCACCTTGACAATGCAGGCACTCCAGGAGGTAGTTTGGGGTAGTTTCACGCTTCCCGAGCCATTTCAGGATTGGTAGAAATGGCTATTGAGGAATTCGATTTGGGCTACTGAGGCAATGTCTTGGCATGGGATGATCAATGATGATGGGTTGATGTCTTCCACACCTCCTCCAGCACTTTGAGCTTCATCGGAACCCACATCCATCACTTATGGCATTTTCTGATGATTTCTCAGGCCTCTTAAGGCCCACGATTTGTCCATAGAGGCACGATTTGGTATATTGATGACTATTTTATTATTATTGTGCTATGGGGATTGACCAAGGGTGGCTAAAATTACCCCTTGGACCCACCATAAGCTTCTTATTATATTTTGTCATCATGATATGGTGGGATTCCCCTCTCCTAGGGCGATTTTGTCCACTTATGTTATATTTTATTAGTGATCCATGTATTTTATTGTTGAGCTCATCTCAACCATTGATTAGACATTTGTATCTTTTAATCTTAGCCACTCATTCAAAAAGTGGTTAGGATTTTGGTGCCTCTCCTATCTATTTAAAGGAGGGAGCCTCTCATTGTAAAGGGGTCTTTGGCTCTTGGATTTTTGATATAGAAAAGTTCTCTTGTGGAAATTCTTGTGGTCTCCGTTGCATATGGTGTTCTTAGATGTTGATTGCATAGTCTATTGCATCCTAGCATTTGTGGTAAATTTGGTAAGATTTATCTTTTGGAAATCATTGTCTTGTCTATAGGAGGGCGACTTCAACCTTGGGCGTTTTTGTAGGGCTTCCTCAACTCGCTTGGATTGGCATTCGTTTGTAACAGGGGGTTATCATTAGTATCATTATGATCTATGCTATCTTTATTTTATTTCTCTTGTAGCATTTGTCTTTATCTCTTGATGCAATAAATCTGATATTGTTGACGTTTATTATGCAGGAGGAAGGGCGCATTGGTCTCCTTGGGCAAATCGCACTTCATAGAGGTCTTCTCCAAATTGCTTCAAATTGATCGGGTTTGCATAGATCATCATCATCAAGGGATCTACAAGGTTATCTAGGTAAGATCCACAGGTGAGTTCTTCTCTTCTTGATTCCAATCCATTGGCACAACACATAATTGAAAACCTAATTAATTAAAACCCTCATTGTTACATTTTCTCAGATCTACTAAGATCTAGTGGGTTGTTGGGTGTAATATTGAAAACCCACCTCTATAGTATCCACGACATCCCGGATCTATAGTTTGGTGAGGATTGGCCTCCATTTAACCCTCTTCCCAAGCCAATTTAGCTTCTCCAAGCAAGGGCGCACTTCTTGGTGAGGGTGAGTTGACCTAGATCTAGTTGATGGGTAGTTGAAATTTCAATTGATTTGTGATCTACACATCCCAAAACCTACCTCTTGACTGTCACTTTGGAATTTTCCACCTTGTGGTCCCTATTCCACATTTTAAGGGATTTAATCCCCATTTTGGACAACTTGGTATCTTTAAACTCAGATCTAGTAAGATCTAACCATTGGATTGCCCTAAAACTGTAGATCCATACTCTCACTTGACTAACCTACTTGGATCTAAAGTTTGGATGCCATTGGACTTGTCTTGATCCATTTATCCCACATTTTACCCTCCTTGGGCAAAGTCGCACTTCCTTGGGAGACTGAGTTGGTCCACTTCTAGGACGTGGGTACATGATATTTGAGTAGATTTGGAACGAGCATAATTCAAAACCTAGGTCTAGTTGGTCACTTCATCAAATCCTGCCTTGGGGATAGCATTCCTTATTTTAAGGGATTGTGGTCCACTTAGGTCAAACCTTGAATCTCTAGATCTAGACCTATTCATCCAGCAAACTTTTAATTGCCCACTTGTCTCATGCAATAGGAGTCATCAACCACAAGTTAATTTCATTTGACTCCATTTTCCCAATTCCCAAGGCACTGATCTCTCTCCAAGTCAATTCGACTTTCCTAGACTGTTGGATTAACTTGCGGTTTGATTCTTGTTTGGTGGACTAAACCCTTTGATGTCATCATATATCATGATCAAGCTTGTCACTTGTACTAGTTAGCCCCAATTCAACCCCTAAACTACCTTGCATTGGACACGGTTCCCAAGGCAGTGGATTTTCTCACATTGAACTAGTACTTTAATCCTAGATCTCATTTCAAATATCATAAGTCACTCTCACATCAACAATGAACCAAAGCTATACTCATTGAACCCCTCACTTGTCTTGTGACTTCATCCTTAGGTCTAGGATATATCATACACCTTACTTCACTTAGTATTAACTTGATTTGGTGTCTTGGTTTGATCTCTCCTGTCGGGAGTAGATCGGGTCTCCCCCTTTGTTGTCTGGGCTAGATAACATAAAGTGAAGGTTGCCTCGACTGGCGTGACAACCATCTATTGGAGGTCGAGGTGATCGTGGTTGCACCTTTTGAGTTGCCCTTCCCTATTGCCATCCATTTATGGATACATCCACAGGGGTAACTACAGTTTAGGTGATAACACAGTCATCTAAAGATATTTGGATGTCCGGTGTTCATCCACATTCCAAAGGAGAAGAGATCGGAACTAGAGCCTTTAGGAAAGAAGGGAATATTTGTGGGTTATAGTGAGCAATCTAAGGTTTACCGCATATACATCCCAAGATTCCGTCAGATCGAGATTAGTCGGGATGTCACATTTGATGAAGATTAAGCTTTCAACAAATCTAAGAAGACTCATGAGGATGAAGAGGAGCAAGAGGCTCCCAGAGTTGCAGAATCAACCAAAGATCTAATTCCAGATGTTGAGGGTGATCCTATTCCAGAGGATCATGATATGGCAGAACCTCAGAGACTTGAGGAGATACCTCATGTGGATATCTCTCGAAAGAGAAGACCGGCTTGGGCACGTGAGTTAATCCAAGATGTAGGAAAGTATGGTGCCCCAGAAGGATCTAGTAGAGAGATCAAGAGACCAAGGCCATACTCCAGCTATGTAGCCTTGATGTGCAATCTTGTTGAAGAAGAACCAGTTTGTTTTGAAGAAGCAGTAAAGAAGAAGGAATGGCTAGATGCCATGAATGAAGAATATCAATCCATCATCAAGAATGATGTTTGGGATGTGGTACCAAGACCGAAGGACAAATCGGTTGTTTCATCAAAATGGATCTTTAAAACAAAACATTCAGCAGACGGAAGCATTGAAAAGTACAAGGCAAGATTTGTAGCTCGGGGATTCTCGCAAAAGGAAGGAATTGACTATGAGGAGACTTTTGCCCCGGTAGCCAGATATACTTCGATTAGAACCATTCTTGCCTTGGCAGCCAAGATGAAATGGAATCTACATCAGATGGATATGAAGACTGCTTTCTTGAATGGAAACATAGAAGAGGAAGTATATATCGAGCAACCAAAAGGATTTGAAGTAGAAGATAATGAGTCACTTGTATGCAGGTTGAAGAAAGCACTGTATGGGTTGAAGCAAGCTCCTAGAGCATGGTATGGAAGAATTGATAGCTTCCTGATGAGCTTGGGCTTTACCAAGAGTAAAGCAGATTCTAATCTTTACTACAAGATTATGAACGATGAACCCATGATACTATTATTGTATGTGGATGACTTATTTCTAACTAGAGAAGACAAGCCTATTGTTGAATGTAAGAAGAGGCTTGCAGTAGAATTTGAGATGAAAGACCTTGGAAAGATGCACTATTTTCCAGGTCTTGAGGTATGGCAGTTTCGAGACGAGATTTTTCTAAGTCAAGGAAAATACACAGTAGAGATCCTAAAGAGATTTGGGATGCTGGATTGCAAGGCCATGACCACTCCGATGGTGACAAATTTGAAGCTTCTGAGTGATGCTTCTTCAGAGAAAGTGGATGTCACCATGTATAGACAAATTATTGGGTCAATTATGTATTTGATCAATACTCGTCCAGATATATGTTTTGCGGTAAACACATTCAGTCAGTATATGGTGGAACCCAGGAATGTTCACCAAATTGCAACAAAACATGTGATGAGATATTTGAAGGGTACATTGGATTATGGACTTAGATATGCCTCAAATAGTGAGTTTAGACTGTATGGGTACGTAGACTCAGATTGGGCTGGAAGTGCTGAAGACAGAAAAAGCACTTCAAGTTGTTACTTTAGTTTGGGATCAGGTGTGATCTCATGGCTCAGTAGAAAGCAACCCTGTGTTGCACTCAATACAGCGGAAGCTGAATATGTTGTAGCTTGTTCAGCTTGTGGTGAAGCAGTGTGGCTTCGCAAGATGTTGACATGATTGTTCAATGTAGAGATTGATGCTATTGAGATACTCTGTGACAACCAGAGTTGCATCAAGTTGACAGAAAATCCCGTGTTTCATGATAGATCGAAGCACATCGAGATTAAGTTCCACTATATCCGGGATATGGTGCAGAGGGGAGCTGTGAAGCTCGAGTATGTTCCTACAGAGGAACAAGTTGCTGATGTGTTGACTAAGCCTCTGGTTCGTGTGAAGTTTGAGTACTTTCGAGACAAGCTTGATGTGGTCCAGAGGGACCTCTCTAGGAAGAGAGATTGATGATGTCTATCTGAAAGGATAGATGCCTATCCAAGAGGGACGGAAGATCAGTACCTGCTGACTGATAGAGTTCCTATCCGAAAGGATAGATGCCTGTCCAGGAGGGACGGAAGATCAGTACCTGCTGACTGATAGAGTTCCTATCCGAAAGGATACATGCCTGTCTGTAGGGATGGATGCTTCTTCAAGGGTGAGGGAAGATCAGTACTGGCTGACTGATGGTTCCAGCTCTCACGAGCTGATGCCTGTCCGGAGGGATGGATGCCTCCCTAAGGGCAAGGGAAGACCAGTACTGGCTGACTGATGGTTCCAGCTCTCACGAGCTGATGCCTGTCCGGAGGGATGGATGCCTCCCCAAGGGTGAGGGAAGATCAGTACTGGCTGACTGATGGTTCCAGCTCTCATGGGTTGATGCCTGTCTAGAGGGATGGATGCCTCTCCAAGGGTGAGGGAAGATCAGTACTGGCTGACTGATAGTTCCAGCTCTCACGAGCTGATGCCTCTCCAAGGGTGAGGGAAGATCAGTACTGGATGACTAATAGTTCCAGCTCTCACGAGCTGATGCCTCTCCAAGGGTGAGGGAAGATCAGTACTGGCTGACTGATAGTTCCAGCTCTCACAAGCTGATGCCTCTCCAGGGGTGAGGGAAGGTCAGTACTGGCTGACTGATCGTATCAATTCTTAGTTACTGATTGTTATTGCAGGTGTTCCAGTTGATGGTGCTGCTGATAAGGATGTTCCAACAGATGGTGTTCCAGCTGACGATGATCTTGTTCCAGTTGATGGTGTTGATGATGAGGATGTTCCAGCAGATAGCGTTCCAGCTGATGAGGTTGTTGACAGTAGAAGATGTTCCAACTGATAAGGTTGCTGATGAGGATGCTCTAGCAGAAGATGTTCTAGTTGGCGAGGATATTGTTCCAGTAGATGATGTTCTAGCAAAAGGATGATTGCTGATGATGATCATACTTCAGCAAATGATGATGTTGCTACTCCGCTGATGTTTCCCTAAGACAGATGATGATCCAAAGCCTTCATATGACATATAGAAGTTCACTAGTTAGTTGTGCAGTTGTTGTTACCCGCATAATACTTTCCTAGTTAAGAGGGAGTGTTAAAATAATGTAACTGCCGAAGATATTCTCTTCATATTATTGTATTCCTCCTACGGGAGTTGATGGTCATGTAATTAATAATGTAAAGGTCATTGAAAGAATCAATGTAAACCCTAGGACACATGTCGGCTCAAAAAAGCCCATAAAAGATTATTATATTATGTAATTGACCAGTCAAGTAGAGAAGTCGGCCCTGTTGGGGAAATTGTCACCCCAATAGAAGAATATAAATAGAAGTGCTCTCTCTCACTTTTAATCACTCATTCACTTAAGCAAGTTCGCATAGGTGAAGAAGATGTTAAGATTTAATATGCTAAGACAAAATATATCAGCATTACATTTCATTTCAACAACAATAGCATATACAGGATCACTGAAAGAACAACAAGCATAGCATAAACACAAGAGACGGAGATTTATCCTGGGAAACCCTCATGGGGTAGAAAACCCAGCAAAGCTTCCTCAATATAGATGACCAGCAAATACAAAGATGTAAACCCTAGACATGAGCTCCTTCTCCTCCATAACAGATCTCTCCCTCACCTATGCGCCAATCACAAGTGAGTGTAATGTGTGTTAAATGAGGAACACACCTCCTCTATTTATACACAACTCCGACTTGACTTTTACACTAACTAGGTCGGTCCCAACTTTAACCACTGGGTTAAACACCCCATTACAACTGACTCTGGGCCGACCCTACTTGGGAAGTCTAATGACCCAAGTTACCACATTCCGACGGAGGAATAAACATCTCCGGATATACAATAAGGTCTTCACGGAGGAATGAAACATCTCCAGAACAATAAAGTACAAATATAATATTCTTAGAAGTTACAATATTTTAACACTCCCCCTTAACGAGAAGGATATTATAACAACATCTGTAGGAGCAAGGAGTCATCAAATACATCATACATGATACATCTATAGATCATTGGAAGCTTTCTCAACATCATCAGTAACTCAACCAGTTACTGGAATATCTTCAAGATCTTCAATACTAGAACATCAACATCTTCAGTATTGAATCTTCATCTTCTGCAGCACTCGAACAACTACAGTAACATCATCATCCGGATCACTCGATCAACAGCCTCATCGTCTGGATCAACCGATCAACATCATCATCTGGATCTCTCGATGAACAACCTCATCGTCTGGATCTACTGATCATCATCATAACAGCATCAACTGGATCCTCTCAATAAACAACATCACATCATCAACTGGATCCTCTCGATCAACAACATCATCTGGATCATCTCGATCTACAGCATTTGGATCATCTCGATCTACAACATCGTCATAGTAGCATACTCTGCAATACACAAGATCCTATTACGGGATGATCAATCCCTCTCACTTTAGGACATAGGTCCATGGACGATACAATCCATATCAAATTCCAGGATGAACAATCCTTATCAATTTTAGACAAGTCTCATGTCTATGGATGATGCAATCCAGATCTACTTCCAGGATGATCAATCCTTATCAATTTTAGACAAATCTCATGTCTATGGACGATGCAATTCAGATCTACTTCCAGGATGATCAATCCTTATCACATTAGGACATGAGTCCAAGGACGATGCAATCCTATCACGTACATTTTGAATGAAATGTCCAGGGACGATGCAGTCCTATCATCAATTCTCAGAGACAGATGTCTACGGATCAATTCTGGGACCGAAGTCCGGGGATGATACAATCCCCACATTCTCGGAGACATCTGTCTACGGATCAATTATGGGACTTGTTATCACATATATAGTAGCCGGGCTACCATACATTATTTTTCTCATTCCAGTACATTATTCAGCCAGTTTCCTTGCATTTTGAGAGGCCGAGATGAGCATCTTTATTGGATTACTATCAGATTGTGGACAGCAGTTGTATTCCCCATGCCACGACTGAGTTTCAGGACACTCAGAGAGATGACCGATGTAGCCATTATATCATTGGTACAGAGCAGACAGTAGTGCCCAGAGTTACAGCAGCAGTCTCAGAGGACAGATGATGGTACAGGTGGATGAGCTTTCAGGTATATGACTCAGCAGGTATATCATGGTATTATGGTTAGATTGCTTTTATACTTATTTTTATAGCATGTCTTAGCACTTAGTGTCATGATCTGGCGATCATATAGATATTTGGACCTGGTTGACCTATTATATATATATTACTGTCCCTACTCAGACTTAGAAGTTCACTATTCATACTCATTGGTACATACCCTCCTTAGGGAGAATAGAGGTGATCATTCAACCATACCTTGGCTTGCTAGTGTTGGCTTCATCTTTTCATTTGTCTTCATCCATCCATGGCCTACCTTTTAGATTATCACCCTGACTTACTACTTGACTAGTGGCATGGAGGACCTTTCCCCACTGTAGCCTCTGTATTGGATGAGCTTCCCTGTTTATTGTGTCTCGGCTCTGAGTTGGTGACAAAACTTACCTATGGTGAGTTGGAGTTCCTTGTGAATTCCCCCTAGTCATTAAAGTTGTGTTGGCTAAACCTGAAACTTTTAGTGCTGCCATGAATACAAAATCTGGAAAAATGAAATGCTATATCTTGTGTGTGAAAGAAATGCCAATTGAAAATGGCCATGAAAAATAAAATGTTATATCTTTTGGAAAAATAAATACCTAGGTAAACAAGTTGTCCATGACACACCTAGAAGTGCTCAGGTAAACAAGTGCCTTAAAAACACACCTGCAGCAGAAAGCCTAAAAATAAATGTAAATCTATGCAATGTGTTTGTAAACACACATAGATCAAGGCTATGGAAACTTCAGGCCCAAAAAGCAATGGAACTTAAATGTTATATCTAAATAATTGCTGGCCTTGTTTGTATTATGGATTGTGCGCATCTGTGAAGGTGAATAAACCATCTTTAAACAACTCATCCATTTGTGAGACACCGCCATTCCCTGTGTTATTGCTCATTCAGTATATACTATGGTGTGTATTCCCTTTCCCTTGCCAAAGTGTCACAAAGTCAAGTCAGTCAAGTCATCCCTTGGCCTAGCCAGTTAATTTAAGCCTTCACCCTTCACTAGCAAATTGATCACAACTATGAAGTGAGTATGGTCCTGAAAGTCTAGTCTGAGTAATAATAATAATTAACGACACTATATATGTGGATTTAGATCGCCAGTCATGATCACTCTGTGTTATAATTGTTATTCGAATAAGTTGTAGAGCATGTATTAACCTTGACACCTTGCAGCAGCTATGGATGATGGTCTGAGTTGTATTTGGTCTTGGTTAGACCTAGTTTGACCATGGAGGACCATGGGACATGAGATGTTAGACCTTATGATGATATGGATAGATGATATATGGTCTATGTACACATACAGGATGATTCTATGCAGCAGCTACAGGGTTATGATGATGATTCTTGGGATACAGCAGTGTTTGGTCATTTACAGATCATTATTATTGGCCTTGTTCCGGTACATTGGATATTTATTTTGATCATGCAGAGATTCATATGGTGTATGAGTACACATCTTGGATGGATTTGGACCTTCTGAGTCCAATGGAACAGTTTGTTTTCAGTTCCGGGCACTTACAGTGATGATTTAGCCTCAGTAGGCTGTCCTAGTGCAGTTTTGGTCTATTGGAGGCCCTGTCGGAGCAGAGATGACTTTTATCCGGTTGACCTAGGGCGCTGATGATGGAGGGGGTGGTCCAGCCACTTGTTTTTACCATATTACCCCCCTCCCGGACACATTGGTGCCCTCACCTTGACAGTGCCATCACTCCAGGAGGCTGTTTGGGCAGTTTCACGCTTCTCGAGGCATTTCAGGATTGGTAGAAATGGCTATTGAGGAAATCGATTTGGGCTACTGAGGCAAAGTTATGGCATGGGATGATCAGTGATGATAGATCGGGGTCTTCCACACCTTCTCCAGCAGTTTCAGCTTCATCGGGGCCCGCATCCATCACTTATGGCACTTTCTGTGGATTTTTGAGGTCTTTTGAGGACCACGACTTCACTAGGGAGGCACGATTTGGTACTTTCATGATTATTTATTGGTTATTGTGCCATGGGGATTGACCAAGGAGGGATAAAATTACCCCTTGGACCCACCATGAGCCTCTTATGATATTTTGTCATCATGATTTGGTGGGATTCCCCTCTCCTAGGGCGACTTTGTCCACTTATGTTATATTTTATGTGTGATCCATGTATTATGTTGTTGAGCTCATCTCAACCATTGATTAGACATTTGTATCTTTTAATCTTAGCCACTCATTCAAAAAGTGGTTAGGGTTTTGGTGCCTCTCCTTCCTATTTAAAGGAGAGAGCCTCTCATTTTAAAGGGTCTTTGGCTCTTGGATTATTGGTATAGAAAAATATTCTTGTGGAAATTCTTGTGGTCTCCTTTGCATCTGGTGTTCTTAGATGGTGATTGGAAAGTCTATTGCAACCTAGCATTTGGAAATTGTGGTAAGATCTATCTTTTTTTGGAAATCATTGTTTGTCTACAGGAGGGCGACTTCAACAAGGGCGATTTTGCAAGGCTTCTTCAAATCGACTTTCTTGGCATTCGCTTGTATCAGGGGGTTATCATTAGTATCATTGTGATCTATGCTATCTTTCTGTTACTTCTTTTGTGGCATTAGCCTTATCTCTTGATGCATCAAATCTGATATTGTTGACGTTTGTTGTGCAGGAGAGAGGGCGCATTGGCTTCTTGGACTAAATCGATTTGCATAGAAACTACCTCAAAGCTTCCAAATTGATCGGGATTGCATAGATCATCATCATCAAGGCATCTACAAGGTTATCCAGGTAAGATCCACAGGTTTGTTTCTCTTTCCTTTATCCAATCCATTGACATAACTCATAAATTGTTAAAACCCTAAATACTTCAAAATCCCTATTTTACATTTTCTCAGATCTACTTAGATCTAGTGGGTTGTTGGGCATGATATTGAAAACCCACCTCTATAGCATCCACGACATCCCGGATCTATAGTTTGGTGAGGATTGGCTTCCGTTTGACCCCTCTCCCAAACCAACTTAGCTTCTCTTAAGGAAGGCGCACTTCACCATTTGAGCAAGTTGACCTAGATCTAGTTGATGGGTGTTTGAGATTCCACTTGATTTGACATCTACACATCAAATAACATACACCCAGGTTGTCCCTTTCTTGAAATTCACCTTGTGGGCCCCATTCCACATTTTAAGGGATTTAATCCCCATTTTGGACCACTTGGAACACTTAAACTCAGATCTACTAAGATCTAACCGGTGGATTGCCACGAAATTATAGATCCATATTCCTACCTGACCGATCTACTAGGATCTAAAGTTTGGATGCCATCCGACATGATTTGACCCACCTAAACCCCAATTGAAGCCTCCTTGGGTAAAGTCGCACCACCTTGGAGAAGTGAGTTCACTCACTTCTAGGAACTGGGTACTTGAGATTATTGCAGATCTTAAACCGGAATAATTCAAAACCTAGGTCTAGACTGTCACTTTGTCAAATCTTGCCTTGGGGACTGCATTCCTTGTTTTAAGGGATTGTGGTCCACTTGGGTTAAACCTAGATCTAGACGCATTTAACCATCAAGACCTATACTGTCCACTTATCTCATGTTGTAGGAGTCCTAAACCATAAGTCAACCCCACTTTGACTCCACTTCCCAATTCCCAAGGCACTGGTTTCTCTACAAGGTAATTCAACTTTCCTAGACTGTTGGATTGACTTGTGGTTTGACTTAAGCATGGTAAACTATACCTTCGAAAACATCATGAACCATGGTCAAACTTGTCACATGTACTAGTTAGCCCCAATACAACCCTTAACTATCCTGCTTTGGACACGGTTCCCAAGGCAGTGGATCTTTTGACATTGAACTAGTACCCTAGCCCTAGATCTCACTACAAAGATTATAAGTCACTCATACATTCAACTATGAACTAAAGCTATACCTATTAAACCCCTCACTTGGCTTGTGACTTCATCCTTAGGTCTAGGATAAACCATACACCTAACTTCACCTAGAAATACCCTGATTTGGTGTCTTGGTTTTGATCTCTCCTGTCGGGAGTAGATCGGGTCTCCCCCTTTGTTGTCTGGGCTAGATAACATAAAGCGAGGGTTGCCTCGACTGGCGTGACAACCATACATATTGGAGGTCGAGGTGATCGTGGTTGCACCTTTGAGTTGCCCTTCCCTATTGCTATCCATGACTGGATCCATCCATAGGGGTAACTACATCTTAGGTGATAACAGGACCGTCGTCCGGGGATGATACAATCCCCACATTCTCGGAGACATCTGTTTACGGATCAATTCTGGGACCGTCGTCCGGGGATGATACAATCCCCACATTCTCGGAGACATCTGTCTACGGATCAATTCTAGGACCGAAGTCCGGGGAAGATACAATCCCCACATTCTCGGAGACATCTGTCTACGGATCAATTCTGGGACCGAAGTCTGGGGAAGATACAATCCCCACATTCTTGGAGACATCTGTTTATGGATCAATTCTGGGACTGAAGTTCGGGGATGATACAATCTCCACATTCTCGGAGACATCTGTCTACGAATCAATTTTGGGATCGAAGTCCGGGGATGATACAATCCCCACATTCTCGGAGACATCTGTCTACGAATCAATTCTGGGACCGAAGTTCGGGGATGATACAATCCCCTCTCGTCCACTAGGGACCAATTCTCGAAGACAACTGTCTACGGATCTGTTCAGGGACCTGTTATCACCTAAACTGTAGTTACCCCTATGGATGTATCCAGTCATGGATGGCAATAGGGAAGGGCAACTCAAAAGGTGCAACCACGATCACCTCGACTTCCAATATATGGTTGTCACGCCAGTCGAGGCAACCTTCACTTTATGTTATTTAGCCCAGACAACAAAGGGGGAGACCCGATCTACTCCCGACAGGAGAGATCAAAACCAAGACACCAAATCAAGTTGTTTCTAAACGAAGTAAGGTGTATGGTTTATCCTAGACCTTAGGATGAAGTCACAAGCCAAGTGATGGGTTCAATGAGTATGGCTTTGGTTCATGGTTGATGTGAAAGTGACTTAAGATGTCTGAAGTGAGATCTAGGGTTAGAGTACTAGTTCAATGTTGGATGATACACTGCCTTGGGACCCGTGTCCAATGCAAGGTGGTTTTTAAGGGTTAAATTGGAGCTAACTAGTACATATGACAAGGTTGACCATGGTACATGATGGCTTCAAAGGTTTAGTTCACCATGCATAGGTCAAACCACAAGTCAATCCAACAATCTAGGAAAGTCGAATTAACTTGTAGAGAAACCAGTGCCTTGGGAATTGGGAAGTAGAGTCAAAGTAGGGTTGACTTGTGGTTTAGGACTCCTAGTACATGGGACAAGTGGGCAATAGAGGTCTTGATGGATGAATGTGTCTAGATCTAGGTTTGACCCAAGTGGACCACAATCCCTTAAAACAAGGAATGCTATCCCCAAGGCGAGATTTGACAAAGTGATACTCTAGACCTGGGTTTCGAATTATTCTGGTTCCAAAACTCCAAAAATATCAAGTACCCACGTCCTAGAAGTGAGTCAACTCACTTCTCCAAGGTGGTTCGACTTTGCCCAAGGAGGCCAAAAATGAGGGTTAGGTAGGTCAAGACAAGTCGGATGGCATCCAAACTTTGGATCCGGGTAGGTTAGTCAAGTAGGAGTGTGGATCTATAATTTTACGGCAATCCGATGGCTAGATCTTATTAGATCTAAGTTTGAAAGCACCAAGTGGTCCAAAAAGGGGATTAAATCCCTTAAAATGTGGAATAAGGCCCACAAGGTGAAAATCAGAAAAGTGATGATCTGGGGGTAGGTTATTGGATGTGTAGATGACGAATCAAGTGGAATCTCAACCACCCATGTACTAGATCTAGGTCAACTTGCTCAAACTAGGAAGTGCACCTTGCTTGGGAGAAGCTAAGTTGGCTTGGGAGAGGGGTCAAACGGAAGCCAATCCTCACCAAACTATAGATCCGGGATGCCGTGGATGCTATAGAGTTGGGTTTTCAATATTATGCCCAACAACCCACTAGATCTAAGTAGATCTGAGAAAATGTAAAATGGCGTTTTGAAATATTTAGGGTTTTAAATATTTTAGACAATTGGATAAATTATGGAGATAGAACTTACCTTGAGATCATACCTGAGTGATGTGAATGAGATGTCTTGATGTTGAGGAAGATTCCCGCAGAGATCAAATGAGAAATTGTTGATTTGCTTGCCAATTTGATGCCCTAGCCCACAAGTGCGACCTCCTCTACCTGTCAAACCAAGGAATAACGATTCAATCAGTAAGATCAAGTATGGAAGAAATACAAGAGAAATGCAATAGTAACATGAAATAGAAGGTCCTAGGACAGTAATACTCCCTGTTACCAACGAAGAGCTTCAAAGAAGTAGGGAGAGTCTTCCCCTACCAATACCTCCTCCTCAAAACAAATCGGCCTCCACCTGTAGATTCAAAATCGTGGTACAAAAGATATGGCAAACAAGATCTCCAATAACTCAGTGCAAAGGAAGAACCAACGAACGAACACCCAAAACATTCACCACAACACTGGAGATAGATGCAATAATAATTTTCTATTCCAATAATCCAGAGCCAAAAGTCCCCTTTACAATGAGAGGCTCTCTCCTTTAAATAGGAAGGAGAGGCACCAAAACCCTAACCACTTTTTGAATGAGTGGCTAAGATTAGAAGATACAAGTGTCTAATCAATGGTTGAGATGAGCTCAACAATAAAATACATGGATCACTAATAAAATATTATGTAAGTGGACAAAATCGCCCTATAAGAGGGGAATCCCACCAAATCATGATGACAAAATATCATAAGAGGCTTATGGTGGGTCCAAGGGGTAATTTTATCCCTCCTTGGTCAATCCCCATAGCACAATAATCAATAAATAATCATCAATGTACCAAATCGTGCCACCATAGTCAAATCGTAGGCCTAAAAAAGACCTCAGAAATCCACAGAAAATGCCATAAGTGATGGATGCGGGCCCCGATGAAGCTGAAACTGCTGGAGAAGGTGTGGAGGACCCCGATCTATCATCACTGATCATCCCATGCCATAACTTTGCCTCAGTAGCCCAAATCGATTTCCTCAATAGCCATTTCTACCAATCCTGAAATGCCTCGGGAAGCGTGAAACTGCCGCAAACAGCCTCCTGGAGTGCCTGCGCTGTCAAGGTGAGGGCACCAGTGTGTCCGGGAGGGGGGGTAATATGGTAAAAACAAGTGGCTGGACCACCCCCTCCATCATCAGCGCCCTAGGTCAACCGGATAAAAATCACATCTGCTCTGACTAGGCCTCCGACAGACCAAAACTGCACTGGGACAGCCTACTGAGGCTCCATCATCACTGTAAGTGCCCGGAACTGAAAACAAACTATCCCATTGGACTCAGAAGGTCCAAATCCATCCAAGATGTGTACTCATACACCATATGAGTCTCTGCATGATCAAAATAAATATCCAATATACCGGAACAAGGCCAATAATAATGATCTGTAAATGACCAAACACTGCTGTAACCCAAGAATCATCATCATAACCCTGTAGCTGCTGCATAGAATCATCATGTATGTATACATAGACCATATATCATCTATCATAAGGTCTAACATCTCATGTCCCATGGTCCTCCATGGTCAAACTGGGTCTAACCAAGACCAAATATAACTCAAACCATCATCCAAAGCTGCTGCAAAGTGTCAAGGTTAATACATGCTCTACAACTTATTCAAATAACAATTATAACACAGAGTAATCATAACTGGCGATCTAAATCCAAATATAGTGTCGTTAATTATTATTATTATTACTCAGACTAGACTTTCAGGATCATACTCACTTCATAGCTGTGATCAATTTGCTAGTGAAGGGTGAAGGCTGAAATAATTGGCTAGGCTAAGGGATGACATGACTGACTTAACTTTGTGACACTTTGGCAAGGGAAAGGGAATACACACCATAGTATATACTGAATGAGCAACAACACAGGGAATGGCGGTGTCTCACAAATGGATGAATTGTTCAAAGAGGGTTTATTCACCTTCACAGATGCGCACAATCCATAATACAAATAAGGCCAGCAATTGTTTAGATCTAGCATTTAAGTTCCATTTCTTTTTGGGCCTGAAGCTTCCATAGCCTTGATCTATGTGTGTTTATAAACACATTGCATAGATTTACATTTATTTTAGGCTTTCTGCTGCAGGTGTGTTTTTTAAGGCACTTGTTTATCCGAGCACTTCTAGGTGTGTCATGGACAGCTTGTTTACCTAGGTATTTATTTTCCAAAAGATATAACATTTTATTTTCATAGCCATTTTCATTTGGCATGCCTTTCATTCATGTGTGTTTAGAAACACATTGCATGAATGGGCTTTTCATACAAGATATAACATTTCATTTTTCCAGATTTTGTATTCATGGCAGCACCAAAAGTTTCAGGTTTAGCCAACACAACTTTAGTGACTAGGGGGAATTCACAAGGAACTCCAACTCACCATAGGTAAGTTTTGTCACCAACTCAGAGCCGAGACACAATAAACAGGGAAGCTCATCCAATACAGAGGCTACAGTGGGGGAAAGTCCTCCATGCCACTAGTCAAGTAGTAAGTCAGGGTGATAATCTAAAAGGTAGGCCATGGATGGATGAAGACAATGAATAATGCAACCAACACTAGCAAGCCAAGGTATGGTGGAATGATCACCTCCATTCTCCCTAAGGAGGGTACATACCAATGAGTATGAATAGCGAACTGCTAAGTCTGAGTAGGGACAATATAATATATATAATAGATCAACCAGGTCCACATATCTATATGATCGCCAGATCATGACACTAAGTGCTAAGACATGCTATAAGAATAAGTATAAAAGCAATCTAACCATAACACCATGATATACCTGCTGAGTCCTATACCTGAATGCTCATCAACCTGTACCATCATCTGTCCTCTGAAACTGGTGCTGCAACTTTGGGCACTACTGACTGCTCTGTACCAATGGTATAATAGCTACATCGGTCATCTCTCTTAGTGTCCTGAGACTCAGTCATGGCATGGGGAACACAACTGCTGTCCACAATCTGATAGTGATCCAATATAGATGCTCATCTCAGCATCTCAAATGTAAGGGAACTGGCTGAATAGTGTACTGGAATGAGAAAAATAATGTATGGTAGCCCGACTACTATATATGTGATAACATCTGGCTCCGGCTGGGACAAGTGCTCTGCTGAAATGAGCGCTTGAGAACCTCATAATCTCTGGTCCTCGAACTCTGCTACTCGCATCCGCGATCCAGCACTCTACCGTTTTGCTTCTAGTTTTTATTGTTGCAACCTATTCCTGCATTCACAGACATCAAATTCTATTGTACCCTTTAGGTACCTCATCACATGCTTTGCAGCTAACAGGTGAACATGCCTAGGTTCACTAGATACTGACTCAAGGTGTTCACAGCAAAGCATATATCAGGCATGGTATTCGTCAGATACATCAATGACCCAATAATCTGTCTGTACAGAGTCACATCCACTAACTCTGATGGGTCATCCGCTAACAGCTTCAAGTTGGAATCCATGAGAGTGGCCATGGTTGTACATTCCAACATATCAAATCTTCTCAAGATTTTCACAGCATACTTTCCCTGGTTGAGAAAGATTCCTTCTGAGCCTTGCCATACTTCCAGACCTCAGGAAGTAATGCATCAATCCGAGATCTTTCATCTCAAATTCTATAACTAGCTTCTTCTTGCTTTACATGATCTTTTTCTCATTCCCCGTCAGAAAAAGATCATCCACATACAATAATAGTATCATCCATAACGTTAAGGTAAAGGTTAGGAACAACTTTACTTCTGGTAAAGCCCAAGCTTGTCAAGAAACTGTCAATTCTCCCTCTGTGAATGAACATCATTCACACTCTGCATTGAGTGATCTTCTGCATATCTATCTGTGCCATCTCTCGTCAGATGGGTCTACTGATATGATCCTCAAGATCATTCGAACTCTGTGGTGAGTTCCTTCTTGCATCCATCTAAGAGAAGAATGTCATCTGTATATAGACACCATCTTCAACCTTGTAGCAAAGGTTGAAATCCGCATCACCCTTGGTGATCATTAAGCTCATTAAATGACTATCGATCCTGGGTACCCATACAGAGCCTGAGAATCTTGGAGCAAACATCTCGTCATGATCCTATTCCTCTTTCTAAGAGAATCTTCTAGCCACGAGCCTTCTATAGTATGTTTGATTTGTAAGTCTTCTTGTAGAACAACCATCACTTGTTCGGTGTTCATCATTCTTCATGATCTTTCCTACAAATCAAATTTACTTACATGATTAGTAATACTTCATAATCATCAAATCATGTTGACATGATAACCTATTATGCATACATATATGCTTCACATAGTTATGCAACTATCTTGAACAATACTTTGGCACAACACTTTTCCATATCCTGTATGCATATAGTGGCTATCTAGATGCCTTCCATCTCTACCAGAACATACTATCAAGAGCGTGCACAACTCTTAGCATGTCAACAAAGAGGTTTCATTCTAGATAAACAACAATGGAAAGTTTGTCCAACTTACCTATCATATGCATATTAGTAGTATACTGTTCAATGCCATATGAATGCTTACACTCAGCATGATATATTCTAGGAATGCATACAACTACTATGAGCAATATCATTTACTATTCATAGATTCAAGAAGTAATTCAAATGACAACTTAAACACTTATCTTTTATGTTTGTGTGGTTGCCTCCCGCTTGATCTCTATTTTGAACTTCTAACCATCCTGGACCACTATGCATGCTTAAGTGTGCACTAGTGTCATCATCATGATCTCATACATAATCATACATTCATTAGTATAGTCTTAATACTATCAAAACATTATGATTCTAAATAATCTTTAGTATGTATGGTCATGATCATTTCATACATAGGTATACTTACCTAAGATACTAACAAAGTAGGATTCTAACTTGATATAGGAAAACATACTTGGATTATCAAGCTTGGTTATGTCTTAACATACCCAAACAATATCTTCTTTGTTCTCTTAGAACCTGCATATCTCATGGGTTAAGCATAGTAGAACAAGGTCATACATACCTCGTAGCTAGATCTTCTATGTGGTCAAAGACAATGGATGAGTCTTTATCTCTATGTCATCATGGTCATAGAACTTGATTTGTCTTTCTTGATGTACCTATATCTTGGTAGCAGACAACATCATCCTCATACAACACCACAAGTGCATTAGTACAATCATAAGTGTCATAACCTTAATCAATGAATGCCTTCTATCGTTCACATGCATTCATTATCAAACAATCATAATTGTACTAATCTCAATAACATGAAGACAAACATATCATAAACTTAACCATGAACAGATTTCAACACATACCTGTATCTCCTCAAGTCATACCTGTTAGGATTGCTTTTAACCCAATCCACTTTGATTTGCTGAAACTGGATCTGGAGCTGGATTAGGATTTGTGAGAGAGCCCTAAAAATTCAAACTTTGAATTTCAAACGCCTGAATAGATGGAAAGATGTGCCTTGATGAGCTGATCAAGCTAGCATACTTCAATTTTGAAATCTCCAAAAT
Source organism: Larix kaempferi (assembly GCA_027924585.1). Lineage (NCBI taxonomy): Eukaryota > Viridiplantae > Streptophyta > Pinopsida > Pinales > Pinaceae > Larix > Larix kaempferi. The sequence continues at coordinate 2,585,987 of BSBM01000147.1, forward strand.
TTGACCCCTCAAAATTGCCTTTGAAACTTCTGGATCTTCTGGACAAGATCCCAAACTAGGGTTTGGTGAAGCCCACCCTTCTGCCCAATCAAAAGGTTCGATCCAAAGCTCTAAACTTGATTTGTCTTTCTTGATGTACCTGTATCTTGGTAGCAGACAACATCATCCTCATACAACACCACAAGTGCATTAGTACAATCATAAGTGTCATAACCTTAATCAATGAATGCATTCTATCGTTCACATGCATTCATTATCAAACAATCATAATTGTACTAATCTCAATAACATGAAGACAAACATATCATAAACTTAACCATGAACAGATTTCAACACATACCTGTATCTCCTCAAGTCATACCTGTTAGGATTGCTTTTAACCCAATCCACTTTGATTTGCTGAAACTGGATCTGGAGCTGGATTAGGATTTGTGAGAGAGCCCTAAAAATTCAAACTTTAAATTTCAAACTCCTGAATGGATGGAAAGATTTGCCTTGATGAACTGATCAAGCTAGCATACTTCAATTTTGAAATCTCCAAAATTTGACTCCTCAAAATTGCCTTTGAAACTTCTGGATCTTCTGGACAAGATCCCAAACTAGGGTTTGGTGAAGCCCACCCTTCTACCCAATCAAAAGCTTCGATCCAAAGCTCTAAACTTCGATTTTTTTGAGGAGCTTCCTGCCGTGGTCACAGACTTGAAAAATTCCAACTTTTGCAGAAGCCCTAATTTTCCACCTTTTTGATCAAAATCCTGAAGTAGGGTTTTATCAAGCCCAGCCTTCTGACCAACCAAAAATTTTGATCTTTGTCTCTAAATTTCGATTTTGATGAGGAGCATTCAGCCGTGGACTCCGATTCCAAAAATTCCAACTTTCTTCGAAGCCCTAAATTCCTGCAACAGTGATAAGCCAAAAATGAAGGTGCTCAGAAAACAATTATGTTTTCATAGAGATATGCACCTGATTGTTTCTGGTTCATCTCTGAAATTACGAATTCATAGGGTCTAAAATCTTGGCCTGTGATAGCTTGACCTGTTAGCTTTCCAATCCCACAGGTCTGACCTCAATTGGATTTTCTAAGAGAGAGTTATGTCAAGTGTCGCAACGTGACCTGTTTATGGGATAAAACAGGAGAGAGAACTTGTACAGCGTGCCACGTGTCACTGATTCAACTTCGACCTCTGAAAACCTTATTTGAGAAACTACAGCCCGTGCTCTACCTGTCACTTTTTACGAAATTTCATTTGGAGCTTCCTAGCCCAAGTTGTGACCTTTTTGCCTAGGTCACATGTTTATGACTGAGATCTGGAAGATGCAGAAACCCTAACTTGTACTGATCATAAATCACAAATTACAACGAATTAGAGGTTGTCCTTTGGACACAAGGTATAGGGGGATGTTATCTACGACCTTAATGGTTTCAGATCCTGAACCTTCGCCAAAATGGATTTATAGCGAAAGTTCCACGATGATTGGTTTTTGCTATACAAAGCCCTAACCTTCAAATTGTCGCAAGTGAAGCAAGTGTCATAAGTGCCATACATTGCCTTCCTTCAGGTTAGCTCTAATACCATGTTAAGATTTAATATGCTAAGATAGAATATATCAGCATTACATTTCATTTCAACAACAATAGCATATACAGGATCACTGAAAGAACAAGCATAGCATAAACACAAGAGACACAGATTTATCCTGGGAAATCCTCATGGGGTAGAAAACCCAGCAAAGCTTCCTCAATATAGATGACCAGCAAATACAAAGATGTAAACCCTAGACATGAACTCCTTCTCCTCCATAGCAAATCTCTCCCTCACCTATGCGTCAATCACAAGTGAGCGTAATGTGTGTTAAATGAGGAACACACCTCCTCTATTTATACACAACTCTAACTTGACTTTTACACTAACTAGGTCGGCCCCAACTTTAACCACTGGGTTAAAAACCCTATTACAACTGACTCTGGGCCGACCCTACTTGGGAAGTCTAATAACCCAAGTTACCACATTCCGACAGAGGAATAGACATCTCCAGATATACAATAAGGTCTTCACGGAGGAATGAAACATCTCCGGAATAATAGAGTACAAATATAATATTCTTAGAAGTTACAATATTTCAACAGAAGAGAGGTGCGCACAAGTGGAGGAGTAGTTGTTTTGTATTGGGTTTATCTTGTACTTTGTGATTTCTATATTGAGGAAGGCTTTGTTGGGTTTTCTACCCCAAGAGGGTTTCCCAGGATAAATTGTGTCTCTTGTCTTTTATGCTGTGCTTGTTTATCTTTCAATAATTGTTTATATGCTATATGTTGCTCAAGTAAAAACTAACATTAGCTTCTGTACAAACTAGATCAATATCCATTTTGTTTGGCACCACCATCACTTGTCCTCTTATCCAATTGATTGTTCGGTACTGCAAACTTCAACCCTTTGATTTGGATAAGACCTCTATGCTTGAAGAATTTCCCCCACTGTGACCTCTTTGCTTGGATAGACCCCATGTTTTTCTTGTGTCTCGGATCTGGAGTGTGTGGCTATACTTTTTGTTGGTCATTGTGTTACCAACTGAGTTCCACACATTTGGACTTCAAGTGAGCCGCCAAAATTTGCACAAATACTTGTCCATTTTTAGTGTTCGGAAGTTCAAATCAGGCCTTTTAGGGCCCCCTTTTAAAATTTTTTTCATATGTTCATGCCCCATGGGGTTTGTAATAAAGTGTACTAGCATGATGGTTTATGTAAAGAACTTGGTGTTGGACACACCGAGCACACTGAGAGGGGGGGGGGGGGTGAACAGTGTGTATAGCTTTTTATTACTTTTTCAACTTTAACAATCATCAACTGCTTCTTCAATACATCATTCATTAATGTATTACCACATTATCATTATATCATCAGCATTATTAACTATTACAGCTCATCATCACCTATCATCATATCATTGTTGATTTTTTCTGAGCAGCATCGAGTGCCATTCTCTGGGAGAATGGAGGCACCTGGTCAGTTACCAGGATATTGACCCAGTCTGGGACTGGGAACTCAGCCTGGGGCTGAGAGCCATTCTCTGGGAGAATGGAGGCACCTGGTCAGTTACCAGGATATTGACCCAGTCTGGGACTGGGAACTCAGCCTGGGGCTGAGTGCCATTCTCTGGGAGAATGGAGGCACCTGGTCAGTTACCAGGATATTAATCCAGTCTGGGACTGGAAGCTCAGCCTGGGGCTGAGAGCCATTCTCTGGGAGAATGGAGGCACCTGGTCAGTTACCAGGATTTCACTGTAAGCCCCAGACCGGGTCTGGGCAAGTGGTGTACTTCTCCACTTGGACTTGTTGACCACAGATGGGTGAAGTAAAGCAATTAAATATCTTCCTATGATGATATACTTGGAGTGGACATGAAGACCCTGAAGAACACCTGGATGATTTATTATAGAACCCAAGCACCACTTGGCTTGGTCCATGAACCCACCAGCTAGAAGAAGGAGAAGGAAAAATAAATATGTATTTATTTATGTATTTTTGGGTCAACTTATTATTGGAGGAAAGGCAAATTAAAATGGTGAATGATATGAAGAAATAAATATATATGTTATACATATATTTATTGGAAGGTTGGCCTCAATGGTTAAAACAAAATTTAATGGCAAATGAAGCAAGTCGGCCTCATTGATTAACTTGGATTTAATGCCCATTTATTGGAAGGTCGGCCTCATTCTTTTTTTTAAGAGAAAAGAAAAAATAAATAATAAAAATATATATATATATATAAATAAGGACAGGTCGGCCCCAAATAAAAAGTGGAATTTATTCCACTATAAATACAAAAGTAAACTCATCATTATATCAAAAAAAAAAAAATCGTATGCTTTAAAAGACAGCTCTGAGAACAGTTCGGTGGCACCAATAAGACAGTCTGGTGGTGTTAAAAAGACAGTACAGTGGTGTCATTTGATGTCTGGGTTCTCTTCATTGAATGCTGGGTTGAATATACTTCCTGCTGTGCATTCAGGGTGATCTGATTACTGCTGGTTTATCACCATATTACTATTTACTGCTGGTGTATTCTCTCTGCTGGTTACTGCTGGGTTTACTGCTGGTGTATTCTCTCTGCTGGTTACTGCTGGGTTCTTTCACACTACAGTTCCTGCTGGTTTTTTTTTGGTTCATAGTTCATTACAGCTGTGGGTCTGTCCCTAATCTTTTTGGCAGCCATTACAACATAATCTACAAGTCACTACAGCCTTGAAAAGACTACAGCAGACATCAGTGAACAGTGACAGGTGCAGGTTTGGTCAAACAAGGTTGAAACTGCTTCAGCTACAGTTTCAACAGGGTTCTTCTTTGTAAATGAAACAATTCTAAATTGTTGAAAAGGCTTATTTAGCCTGCTGTTGTAAAACTCAGACATCTCATAAGGAAGATATTTTTGCTGGGGTTTTTATACCTTAAAAGGTTTTCCCCAGGGTAAACAGTTGTGTTCTTGTGATTGCATATTTTATCTACAGTTAGCTATCTCTGCAATTTTTTTTTATTTTACAGTCTGCTACTGCTATCAGTTTTTGAATTTTTAACAATCATCATCACATAGGAAGCATAGCAAAACACAGTACACAAGATTTTTACGTGGAAACCCCAAGTCCTGGGGAAAAAACCACGGAAGCCTTTATAATAATAATTTTCCAGCAACAACTGGAAGGAGGCAACAACCCCCTTTGTTACAAAGACTTCAATTCTCCAGTTACAACTGGAAGGAGGCTACAACCCCCTGGTTTACAGGCTACAACCTGAAGGAAGCCTTAGCTCCCTATATTTCCTTGCCCCGTCCTGCCGCCCTGATATGAAGATAGTAACTGAAACTACTGAACCACAAACTTCACTGATCCTGCGGACCTGCTATCCAACACTTGTACCCAATCTGTACCACACTGCACAACCACTGTCACTGCTCATCAACTGACCACTGCTCATCCACTGTTCACTGCTCATCAATTGACCACTGCTCATCAACTGTTCACTGCTCATTAACTGACCATTGCTCATCACAACTGTGCCACACCGTTCATCATCCTGTACAATCAATCTGTGCAATCTAGCTGTACCAATCAATCTGTCTGATCTAGCTGTAGCAATCAATCTGTCTACATAAATCAATTTGCTATTCACATCATTCGAGTTAGTCAATCTGAGTTTAACCAACCGTACACGAGACTCAGTCCACCTGAGTCAAACCAACTGCTCATACAACTCAGCCAATATGAGTCAGACCAAATGCACATGTAGTAGCCTGTGCTAATGCTGCTCAACTGAACCAATGTACTCACTCCTAATTACCACTATTCATCATTGTACTATTGTCTTCATTGCATCATTTATAATTTCATATCATCAAGGTGTGCAATATGTATAGCATGCATAGAGCAAGGTACCTGTTATCACGCAACTTGTAGTTGCCCCTAGAGGTATCCCATCCGGGACGGTAGAGGAGACAGGCAACTAAAGAGGTGACCCAAGAGATGCCACGGTTCCCAAGGCAAGGTGGGAGTCACGTCAACCGCGGCACTCTTCGCTTTAGGTTAGGGTGTAACTAGACCAAGGGGGAGACCCTATACCCAATCACAGTTGATTGGACCTACACAAAGGTTTCTAAAGGTAAGTAAATGATGAGTTACGAAAACCAATGCAAGGCTAAGTGGACCTAGAAGTTGAGGTATGGTTGAAAGGTGGTGTGAGAGATTGTTGGTGTTTCAACCTACGTATGGTTTAGGCCACATTGTTTAGTATGTTGTCAAGGTGTGGTACCATGTGTTTACACAAGTGGGTCTTATTTTTTTGGGAAGTGTGAAATGGTTCTAGGTAGGCCCACAAGGTGAAGTTATGTGTGAAGTTGGTACTATAGGTTGGATAAAGGCTAGATCTATGACTCTAGGTTGATTCTAGGAGTACCTATGTACTAGATCTAAGGTTTGACACAATTCCCAAGGAGTGCGACTTGTATAGAGAAGGACTAGTGCCTTGTTGGATGGGCTAATGGGGTCAAAAGGTATGTCAAAGTGTAGATCGAGACACTTAGAAGCCAAATCAAGTGGGTTAAATGAGATCTAATGGTTGGATCTCACTAGATCTAGGTTTTTCAAGTAATGACCCTAAGTGGACCACAATCCCTTGAAACAAGGAATGCTACCCCCAAGGCGGATCGTGAGAAAATGACAGTCTAGACCTAGGTTTCAAGGTATGGGCATTCCAAATCCACGAAAATCTCAAACACCCACCTCCTGGAAGTGGACAAACTCACTTTTTCAAGGGAGTGCGACTTGCTCAAGGAAGGCTAAAAAGTGGGTTTGGTGGACCAAATCAAGTCCAATGGCCACCAAACTGTAGATCCAAGATGCTAATACCCCGATCTATGCATGCCCAAAAAATCAAGTCAATCCAAGGGCTAGATCTTAGTAGATCTGTGTTTTGAGGTGCCAAGAGATTCAAAAGGGGGTTTTAACCCCTTAAAACATGGAGAGATGTCCACAAGGTAGATTTCACCAAAGTAAGAATCTGGGGGTAGGTTATCAAGTGTCTAGATTGCAAATCATGTGGGATCTCACCTACCCATGTGCTAGATCTAACCAAACAAGCCTCTCACTAGGAAGTGCGATTTGGGTCAAGGAGGGCTTTTTGTCTTGAAAAGTGGGTCAATTTTTAGCCAATCACCACCAAACTGTAGATCCAACTAGGGGTGGATGCTATAGAGGTGGGTTTTCAATATCTCTTCAAAAGCAAGGCTAGATCTAAGTAGATCTAATAAAATACCAAAAACAAGGGTTTTAATTGATTAGGGTTTTTATGATCTAGAAATCATGGAAGATTCAAGGAAGTAGAAGATCATACCTCTTGGAACATACCTGGATGAAGAGATGAATGCTAGTTGAGACGAGGATTACTTTTCCAAAGATCAAATGGAGAATTGTTGAAGCCCTCTTACCAAATCGATTTTCCCAAGCCACATGTGATTCCTTCTAACCTGTCAAAACCAAGGAGCAAAGCATCAATTAGTTTAACAAATTGAAGGTAGATACAAGCAAGAGAGAGAGAGAAACATAGAATAGTTGACACAAAGGCAAAACCACTCCCTGTTACACCAAAACGATTTCTTCCAAGATTGAAGGGCAAGCCTCCCCACCAATTCGCCCTTGTCCAAAATCGCCCTCTTAACCTGTAAATGAAATATGGCAAATATGCAAGATAACTACAATAGATCCTCCAGTGCAATGGACAATAGCATTTACAATCGAAACAACCAACATCCACTCCAATCCAAGCATGTACTCCAAAAGATAGAAATTTTATTCCAAGAGTCAAGAGCCAAAAATCTCTAGATGAATCTTACAATGAGAGGCTCCCTCCTTAAATAGGATGGGGAGAGAGTACAATCCTAACCACTTTTTACATGAGTGGCTAAGATTAAAAGATCTCAAGATCTAATCAATGGCTAACAATAAATCATAACAATACATCACATGGATCACCCAATATCATGATAGCGCCCCCACTAAGTGGTACAATAAGAGGGTGACGTCATCCACTAGAGAAACATAAGCACCAAAATCCACCTCATGGTGACTAGGACATGACAATATAAGCTCATGGTGGGGCTAGGAGGCATCAATGCTTACTAGCTCATCCCCAAGGCACAATAAAATAATAAAATATGTCCAATGTAATGTAAATGATCAAAACTGTCCTCAGAATCCATGACAGTCAAGCAGTAAATGTCCTCCTGTGATCAATTTGGGCATACCCACATGGTGAAAACTGACTGGAAGGTAGTGATGCCACCCTGGAAGACCTCTGTGAAGACCAAATGCCAAAACCTTTCCTTAATTGCCCAAATCGATTTCCTCAGTGATCACTTTATCCCATTTTTTAACTGCCTTGGGAACTGTGAAAGTGCCAAAACTGCCTCCTAGGGTGCTAGCGCTGTCCATCTGAGCCCACCAGGCTCTCCAGAAGGGGGGGTAAATGGTAAAAACAAGTGGCTGGACCACCCCCTTCATCATCAGCGCCCTAGGTGAACTGGCCAATCATGGCCCCTGCTGCCTAGGCTGGGAAATCAGCCCCAAATCTGGTCATCAAGTGTAAAACTGCATCAATCACTGTTAGAAGTGCCCGGAACTGAAAGATAAGTGTCTCAATGGATCCAGAAGACCCAAATCCACTAGGAATGTGTACTCATACACCCTGGGTTGCCCTAATGGGCCAGCTGTAGGGTCCACCATATATGGACAATGTATAATCCGCTGATCTGAAGTAGTAATAAACCTGCTGAACTGGATCAAACATCATCTGCATCATATGTCCATCATATGATATCATCATCAAACATGTGGGCCCATAAATCATCATCAATAATCATCCATACATGGTCCTCATCATCACGGATCCCAAGAATATACAACCAAGGATAAATCACATTAGTAGACTAAGACACTGCTTCTCTAATCATTCTCACAGCTAAGCTCAAAGTATAACATCCATTCAGTGGCATGAATTAAGTTAGCATATTTCGTTGTTATATAAAATTACTTGCACAATAGTTCAAATGACAAACTCACCCATTGGACATGGTCAAATTGCTAGCGAAGGATGAAGACTAGGAGCAAAGTTGGGCCAAGGGGTTGACTTGTCTAACTTAACTCAAAAAATACTTTGGACTGGGAAAAGGGGGAAGCTACAAACTCTGTGCTGGACAAAAGAACACGGGGAATGGCTGTGCCTCACAAATGGATAAGTTGTTTAGAGAGTGCTTATTCAACTTAGGCATCATGTCTACATCAAGTTGATCCAGGTTCATTAGGATCATTCAATTTTATTCCATGGCCTTTTTGGCCTACATAACCCTTCGGATTTCAGATGTGCTGAGAAGCACAACTAGTTGCAGCTTGCATCCAGGGCATGTTTCTTCAAATATTTATAAGGTCAACAATTGTTTAGATATAACTTTTAAGAACCATTGCTTTTTGGACCTTTCTTATACCCTTCGAGGAGTATTTTTTTATAGCTTTTCATCGCTCTTGCCCTTTTTTTTGTTTCCATGGGCAAATTTATTAAGTTTCCATAGGTAGAACATGAGCTTTCAGTTTTAGCCAACAACATCTCAAATGACTAGGGGGAGTTCGAGCCAATGCCAAACATCGGGACAACCGACCAGAATGATTTAGGCCTACAATCCAACTCACCAAAGGCAAGTTTTGTCACCAACTCAGAGCCGAGACACTGAATAAACAGGGATGCGGTCCAAACACAGAGGTAGAAAAATGGGGAAGTCCTCGGTATCAGAAAGTCAAATGAGACAAGTCAGGGTTTAAAGTCAAACAGGAAGGTCACGTATGGATGGAGACAAGTGAATATGGAGCCTACACTAGCAGACAACTGGTGTTGGGAAAGACCATATCTATGTAAGGTGAAAAACCAGTGAGTTTTGTTAAATGACCTAAATGTGCAAGCAATTGTCCATTTTAAGATTTACAGTTCATTTTAAATAGTTTGCCACATCAGGAATAATATACCAAGCACATGCTATGATCATGACTAAATCAACAAGATAATAATCCACAGTCAGTGATAACATATCCATAGATCATACAACATCATCAAAATAATAATCATCATGCACCATCTGAAACACTGCTGCAATACATCTCTAGGCACTGAACTGAAACTGTATGGGATAAAGGGTCACATCGGTTATCAAATCTGAACTCTCAAGGCTGAGCCTTGACACAAGGTCAAACATACATCTGAATAATATATTGCTCTGATCATGAGTGATCCAAAATATATAGCCAAGCTCTGGAATAATGGAAGCTCTGGAATGTGCAGATATCTGCTGTACAAGAATAGTAGCCCTGCTACTATGGTGTGATAACAGTACCATTAATCTCATGTATGCACCATCATCATATAGTATCTTATCATAGTGTTCATCATCACCAAACATCATTCAATTATCATCATCATATCTAGGAGTATTGTTAACATAGGGTATGCATAGCATCATAGTGCATGCATCACTGCTCTATCTTTCACAGTTTATATACCATCATCATTTTACACTTACCTCAATCTCTGCTGCTGCTGAGTAGTGTGAAAAGGTCTTCAACACTTCATCATTGTCCTCAGACTGTGGAGGTTATCTTCTTATGCTGTGCATGCATTTGTGTCACCTCAACCAATCAGGACTTCAAGCTCATCACAGGATTTTGCTCATGCCCATGTCATAGGTCTGATCTTGTCAAATGTGTCACCAATCACAGTCAACTATCCAAGTCAATTAATCATCACTGCCAAGAACATCTCTGTATATATATCACTGAAGTAATTCTGCTCATGTAGCCTAAATCAATGTACTCACAGCTCTTTACCACTATTCATCATTTCATCATTGTTTCTAAATATCACTACATACACCATTGAGCATATATAATCCTGTGTACCATCACATATTACTCATAATGCCTTTGGATGTTTGAAATGAGACCTTTCTACTGAGTCAATTACCTTTAGATACTTCAGATGACTTGAGAATAATGTTTAAGCTTGACTTTCTCTAAGTCTCAGATCTTAACATATGTAGTAGAATTTCTGTTTAATGAGAGAGTACACAAATATCACTTCCAGGCATGCCTGCTTCTATCACTGTGCTGTTGTTCGGATGTCTCCCCTGTGGCTGCCTCAGTCACTGTGCAATCAGAAAGAGATATAATTTACTGCTCCAGCTGCCCGAAAAACAGAGATGTATCCTCCACTACTGCAGCTGCCTTCTGTTCACTCCTTACACCATGTCCGAAATTTCAGAGCTACAAACCAGCTGACTGCTAATCTGAAGTTCAGATTTGTGGCTGCCCTTAAGCTGTCTCTGTCATCACCGAAAATCAGAGGATACACACCCAACAAATGAAAATCAGACTTCAAACATTAGCAGCTGCTGCTACCATTGAGAGTTGACTGCTCCTGTAAACCCAAAAAGACAGCTCCAGTCTTCTCCAAATCCACGTATTGGTTGCCCAGATGATGCTGCAAAATTCGGGTCTCAGCTGAGCAAATTCGGGGCTGATTACATGCTGCAAATTTTGGTTTAAAGACTGTGGACAAGCCTCCAAAACAGTCAAAGAATTAAACCCCAAATTCAGACCACATGCTCTTCAAAAATGCACAGTAAAATGCTCTTCTTCAAAAACATGTCACTGTATCATGTTATAGCTGCTGCTATAGTCAATACATGCACCCTAAAATCAGATATATTATGTTCAGAATTTGCCCTTTTACTGAGGCTGCCTGGAGATGCAAGAAAAATATTTCACTTCAAATTTACTGTGGCTGCTACAGTATACCCGAAAATTTCAGAGCTGGATTATCACATGCTTTTTTGCACAAATGAAGGGCTAGGTGTCCAGGTATTTATACACAAACTTGTGAACAAACTCCAAGCTGGCCGACTTCACAAAGATAAAAAAAATTAATTAATATTTTTTTATTAGGCTGGCCGACCTTAGAATAAGGGTAACATTGCCACACAACTTCAAAAATCAATATCTCTCCAACCGTGAGGAGTTAGAGGGAAATCTACATATCAACGGAAAGGGCTTGACGAGGACAATCTTCCTATGAGGGTTTTGCTTGCATTGGTAGAGTCTATCAACTTTGTTTTTTTCAATTTTTGCAGGACATTAGAAATTGATTTGATAAATGTTTGAATGTTTATTCAAGCACTTATAAGAGCTTTAGGCCATGCACAAGTGTTTCATTACCATATGACTTCATCATTATTGAGCAAGAGGGCTTCTTTGAAGGCTATGTGGGTTCTATCATCCAATATCCAAAGACAAGGGCTTCAAAGCCATCTTCAAAGTATGTGTAGGTTCAAGACTTTCTTCAATGTTACAAGGTCATCATGTGGGCTTAAAGACCACCAAATGAGGGCTTCAAGGACTAATATTTTAAGGAGTCAAGGGTATACATGAAGGCTTCAACACATCAAGAGTGAGGGCTTAAGTGCATCAACTTCAAGAACCTCTTCAAGTGCAATGGGCTCCATAATCGAGGATTTCTTGTCAAGGGCTTCATCATAGCAACAAGGGATTATTCTACACTCTTGTGGGCTTAAGGACCAACAATCAAAAGGACTCCAAGTGTGTGGGTTCCATGACAATGTTAGGGGTTTCAAAACCATCTATATTAGGGCACCATCATCATACAAACAAGACAAATGCTTCAAGGTTTACTTGGTGCAAGGTGAGGGCTCCAATGCCTAGGTATGTGGGCTTAAGGACAAAGCTTCCAGGTGTAAGGGCACAAGTCAACTGTGTATGGGTTCCAAGGATTATGCTATTGCATCATCCAACAAACAAGAAGACCACTACAAGTATAGATACCTTCAATCAAAAGACAATCGAGAGCAAGGATACAACAATGGACTCAATGGGACCAAGATACAACTTAGGGGTACTCAACCAAGTTAATGGGTATCCAAGGCTTTTGGCATTGTCCCAAGGCCTCCAAGGGCTTCAAGCTTGGGCTTGGACAAAGTCAAAAGGTCTCCTCTGACACAGACAACCACTAATCAAATACTAACCCCCAGGGGCTCCACAAGGGGCACCAAGACTTAATTGTTGGCATCAATGACCAAACATTGTTGGCATCAATGACAACCTAATCAACACTTGGCTTCCTAAGACTTAGCAATCAATTCGGGTATTCCAAGGAGTTTTTTCCCTTGTTGATTATGCTTTGCGTCTTTGTATAGTATAATTTTCTATTTTTTTCCTGCTCCTCCAAAGTTGGAGTGTTTGTCTTGAGGGTGTTATCACACAACTTGTAGTTGCCCCTATCAAAGATGGTAGAGGAGCTAGGCAACTAAAGAGGTGACCTAAGAGGGCCTTGTTCCCCAGATAGATTGGTTGTCACGCCAACCAAGGCACTCTTCACTTTATGCTACCAAATCCCTAGTTAGCAAAGGGGGAGACCCTGATCTACTCTCGGGGGCAACCAACCAGAGAGGTCAAGGCTTTAGACTCCCAACTCACCTAGGCTCAGGACCCAACACCGACGAGTTCTCTCGGCCTAGAAGGGTCAAGGCTTCGGCAAGTTTTGTCGCACAACTCAGAGCCAAGACACAAAACAACATGGAGTCTATCATATACAAAGGTCAAAGTGGGGGAAAGCTCCTCAATCTCACAAGTCAAAGTCTAAAGTTAGGGATAGAACCAAAAGATGGGAGATACTGGATGGACGAAGACAGTGAAAAGGTGATGCCATACATAGCAAAGGCAATGCTAAGTCTGCATAAGGTAGGCAATACTAGTGAGCATATAAAAAAATCTTAACATTCAGGATCATACATTCACTCTCAACAAGCTCATAATAGCAACACATACTATAATCACCACTACCAGTCACCATGTTAAGTTAAAGCTAATAATATCAATAAGAGAGACAAATAATAATACCCAAATGCAACCTGTATACCTGCTCAGTCATATACCTGTCTCTAAATATAAGTATGATGACCAACTCTCATTGCTCATGGGCAAGGGAAAATACCAGCTAGCGGCTCTGTTGCTCTCTCATAAGTGAATCATAGTCTAGCAAATATCCCTCCACAATCATGAAGAGGGTTCATAAATGACAAGGATGTACTGATAACACTGCTCCACATAGGCTATAACACTGCCTAGGGTTATAAAATGAAATTATAGAGAAAAATGGGAGATACCAATCTCCATTAACGTGAGCAACGACTCACTCAGACACCTCTCCGATTGGGACATCAATCCCACTGGCAAGCACCAACTTGCAGATTGCAAACTTCAACCAATGAGGACACCAATCCTCTGCGCAAGCACCAACTTACTAAATCAGGCTCCAACTTGTGAGGATGCCAATCCTTTGTGCATGCACCAACTCGCAGTGTTCAAGCACCAACCTGAGTGGAGACTCCAATCTCCTTTCCTTGTCCATCCAACCACCTTGAGATATAGATATTGCTGTATGCTGACTTCAGATCTGCGCGCACTAAGATTTGTGCTCTACTTCATATACTGCTATACTTACTTCTGATGTATTCTATTTCAAATCTAGTCACCGATTCTCTTATACTATATTCTGCTACAGTTCCATTCTACAATACAGATTCTGCGCACATATACATTCACATGTTTCTTGCGCCTTTAAATGCTCCTTCTGTCTACACAACTGCTCCTTGTTCCTCTACATTTCTTATCATTTTATGAAGACTTGTTTTCTTCCTGAAATTTGTTCATAACACAATGGTAGAGATGCAAAGAGAGATTTATTTGGTTATTTTCTTCTCGAAAAAGGATAAACCTGTGTCAGGAAAGTTCAATGGAACATTTGATGAATCTAGACTTATGGAGCATTGTTAGTGGGTTGGAGAAACCCCTTACAACATGATGAATTAGTTGAATGGACTAAAAAGGATGATAAATCTGAGTCTATCATTAGACTGGGAACATCTGAATGCATTACATCATCTGGACTTGGATACAAGTTGCGAAGAAATTTTGGAAGAATTAAATCAGCTATTTGGGTGAAAAGCCTAGGATGCGATCATTAAGTGAAACCATGGGGAAACCATGTCTAGCGATGTAATCAACTCAAAAGCACTATTGCAATAGGTTGCTGAAGTAGGCATCAAGGGTGAGGAGGTGCCAAATTAGTGTTATTAAATAGTTTGCCCCTAAATTATAACAACATAATGTTCACTCTTAGTTAAATTCCCTCGCGATCATTAAGTGACCATGATCTTAGAAGCTGCTATCTTCTGAGATATAAATGATTGTGAAGGAGGGTGTATACCGTGAACGAAAGAGCAGTCCTCATGGCCAAAGAAAAATACAGCTAGATGAAGAGGACATGAAGAAATGTTTTTTTATATGATTAAAATCAACAGCACTAAGGATGGTAGTGGCAAAGGTGAAAGCAACAACACTAAGAAAGGCATAAATGTGTCTACAGTTGGAAGTTAGGCATGGAGGTGGGGACTGAAATCTGAGCAATTGATGCACTCAAAGATAAAGTCAAAAAGAAGGAAAGTTGCAACATGATTCAAGATTCAGGGGATGAGCACTCAAATGACAAAGAGGATGATGTTGAATCTGATTAAGACTTCTTGTTCTGATCAACAACTTAGCAACTTAGCTTTCAAACAAAGGGTATTGAAGAAGGGATACCCAATTGATTGGCTACTAGAGTCCAACATAACTCTATCTTTAAAATAAGAGAGTGATGGCAATCTGATAGAGCTGAGAGATTTTCTAGGGGAGTCTAGTGGAGATCTACCTTTAGAACGATGGTTATGCTAGTCAGTTGGAGTACCATGAAAAATACAGAGGGTTATGCTAGTCATTTCGAGCACCATTAAAAGTCTCAGAATTGGAGCAGCATTGCACTGTCGAGGACATAACATGAACATTATACAATTTTTTATTGTCTTTCTTTAGTTGCTAAATCTAGTTGTTTGAAATGTGCTGTTATGAATTTTGTATTCAGGGGGGCTAACAAAAATAAAACAGGTATTTCATGAAGTGGAGGTGTATACTGTAATGTTGTTTTTATTGTCTATATATCATAGTTACTACAATTACTACGAAAATTTCTTGTGCCCTGGTATATATCCAGAAACTTATTGGAACAATCTAGAAATTGTGAATTTATCACAACAATTTGAATTCGTTGCAATAAATTCAAATTTATCATGATGAATCCTGTTTTATGTCAATAAACTCAAAATTGTTACCACAAATTTGAATTTATATTTAAAAATTGTGAAAAAATGAATACATCGCAGCAAATTTGAAATAGATATATTATTATATTTTGGATTTTTAAGCATCCCAATATTTGCCAATAATATGTATATATTTTGCTGATATTTACAATAACACGTGTTTATGACGCCCACCTATAAATTACTGATATTGATATTTGCAACACTTGTATACTCTGACTTCTTGATTCAATAAAAATATATTCTCCATGTCTTTCTCTCATGTTACGCTGGCATGCCTTGAAATACCAACATTTACAATGTTTCTTTTTTCTACTATCAGGTGTAAAGTCTGAGTAATAATATTTTATTTAATGGTTGAATGTACATCTGCAAATAAAGGCTGTTTAAAGAGTTTTTGTAAGCAGTTGAAGGTTTCTTTTGGTTTATAGTAGTTGGTGTTTCTTCAGTTGTGACGACAATGTTAGCATTGCATGGCATAAATCTTCATTATATTTTCATAGAGATATTTAGACAAATTATGTGTATGAGCTTGTCCTTTCTGATATTATTGCTTGCAGATAATGGATATGGGCATATTCTGTAGAAATTGGATGTAAATATAAGCAATATAGGGAGTATAAATGGTGACGATTACACTGCATTAGAAAGTAGTATGTGAAAAGCAGTTGGCTCTAAATAGATGTTCTTTTTATCGTATATATTTATTTGCAGCGACGATGGCTGGCAGCAAGTAATCCTGGTTTACGGGATGTTATCACAAAGTGGCTTGGTACAGAGGCATGGATTAAAGACTTGGACCTTTTATCAGGCTTACGCGACCATGCAAACAATCCACAACTGCAAAATGAATGGAGACAGGTCTGATTCTCAAGGTTACATTCCTGTTTCAACTTTCAAGTCTCTCCCATACCTGTCATCTTTAGGTTAATGCTAAATTGAATGAAACTGTGAAATGGTAATATGTGTGTGTGTATCATATGAGCACAGTGTAACGAGATTCAAGTGCCAAATGCATGACTATAATGCCCCTTGAGGTTCATAGAATGATGTTACCCATTGAGGATAGTTAAGAATGGTTGGCTGACAGATTTGCTATGGTACCAAGGAACAGATCCTTATATGTCATGGTAAAGAGAAGTGTAGTAAGGTATATTTGTGCTGTGCCTCTTAGTAACATCTGCAATATATAATAGCCTTTCCATACATGATTACTGTAGATTTTCTGCCTTCACTGCCTGCTGGTTTAATGCTGGTTTAAGGTGGTTTTCATTCCCAGTCGGTTATGCATAGACTGGGAACTACTTATTGCCAAAATTAAATGAACAGTAAACACACACTGAAAGCAATTTAACAGGCTGCAACTTAATTCACAAACATTCACACATAAATTTGACACAGTAGTTTTTGGCCAAATCGAGCCCTGGAAAAACCCCCACGGGGAAAACCAGTTGAGTGAGAGAGAGATTTATTTCATCAGCAAATTAATCATCACAGCATTACAATGAAGAATTTAACTTATCTTCACCACTCAGCAGGATTCTTCTAGAAAGATGTGCACCAAACAGAACCTCGATGTGTGTGCCCACAGCCTCGAATTCTGTGCAAGAATTTACTCATAAACTGTGCTGGAAAATACACAGTCTGTATCCCTGAGTTCTCCTTGAGATCTGAGCCAAGTGCCTCGAATTCTGGGTAAAGAACACTGACAGAAATCACCCTGGATTTCTGTGCTGATAGCTCCTTGAACTCTGTGCTGATATCCTTCAGAAATATAGTGCTAATACTGTGAAACCCGTGCCCCTGACCTTTACCACAATCTGGGCAAACTAGCCTAGGAAATGGTGCCCAGATTCACTGTCTTGAACCCGAGCCTGTCAAGGGAATGGAGCCCGTGAACTAGCTGGAAACTAGAGCTGGTATTCACTGTTGAATGTGCCAGGAAATACCTTGATCCCAGTGCTGCTGTTCTCAGACTGCGAGCTGCTGCTGTACAGGAGGTACCACGGATTTGATGCTGGAGATGACTGCTGAAATCACGGTTCACATGCTGATGACTAAACTGTCAGTACAGATGCCTTGAATCTGAGCTAAACCTGGAACCTGGTGCCTAGAAACTTGTGCTAGTGGAGTCACAAGTTTGGAAGCTGCGCCCTAGCTCTGTCTTCTTCAAGCTCTCGTGCTATCTCTCCTCTTCTCATCCACAATCACAATAATGAATAGGTATTCTGCCTCCCTCCCTTTTATCCATCCCTAAAGGAATCTTTAAATCAATGGTGTAGATTAGATCTAATCAAGGGCTGAGATTAGAAGTGAGTACAATCTTATTAATTAAATCACTCAATTAATAAATACTCACTCACCTTTTTTTGACTTAGGACAAAAGTGACTTTAGTCTCATTAATTAATTAATTAATGTGAGGGTCCCACCACCCCATTCTTAGTGATTTAGGCTAAATCACTAGGGGAACTCGACCAAGGTACAAAACTAACACTCCCTCTTACCGAGGAAGGAGTTCCGCACCACTCCCAACTTATCTCTGAAGAAGACAAACTTCCCCCTCCCCAAAGATTTCGTTAGGACATCTGCAACCTGCTGATCAGTGGATATATACTGAAGCTCAACTGCTCCTCTCTGCACGTAGTCCCGGATGAAGTGATATCTGATCTCAATATGCTTTGACCTGTCATGAAAAACTGGATTCTCAGAGAGCTGAATGCAACTCTGATTGTCGCAGTAAATCACCATAGGCCTCAGCTGCTGATCAAATAAATCTACCAATAACTTACGAAGCCACAGTGCTTCGCAAGTCGCCTGACTGGCTGCCATATACTCAGCCTCAGCAGAACTCAATGCAACGGACTTCTGTTTCCTGCTGAACCACGACACTGCTGCCGAGCCCAAACTGAAACAGCAACCGGAAGTGCTCTTCCGGTCCCTCACACAGCCTGCCCAGTCTGAATCTGTGAACCCAATCAAAGTAACTCCACCTGAACTCCTGTAGTCCAGACCATAATCCACCGTCCCTGCAAGGTATCTCAAGATGTGCTTTGCAGCACTCCAATGTACACTCCTAGGCTGCACCATGAACTGGCTAAGAGTGTTGACTGCAAAGCACAAGTCTGGCCTGGTGTTGACCAGATACATCAACGATCCGATGAGCCGACGATATAATGTGGGATCCACCAACTTACCATCTGAAGCATGAAGTTGCTTCAAGTTGGTGATCATGGGTGTAGACATGGGCCTACAGTCGTCCATCCGAAAAGTCTTCAGGATCTCTGCAGCATACTTCCCCTGTCCTAGGAAAATATGCCCTGGCTCCTGCCATACCTCCATCCCCAAATAGTAATGCATCAACCCAATATCTGTCATCTCATACTCAGCTGCAAGATCTCTCTTGCACAGAGCAATAAGACGCTCATCTCCAGTGATAAATAAATCATCAACATATAGCAGAAGAATGAGCGGATCTCCACCAACCACAATGTAGTATAGGTTGGGATCAGCCTCACTCTGCTGGAATCCCATCGACATCAGATACGCATCTATCCTGGAGTACCAAGCTCTGGGAGCTTGTTTCAGACCGTACAAGGCTTTCCTAAGCCTGCAAACATGTGAATCTCTCCCATGTGTCTCAAATCCCTGTGGCTGCTCCAAGTACGCCTCCTCCTGCAGAAGACCATTGAGAAATGCGGTCTTCACATCCATCTGGTGGATCCTCCAACCCATCTCTGCTGCAATCGATATCACTGCCCTGATGGAGGAATACCGAGCCACTGGAGCAAAAGTCTCATCATAGTCGACTCCCTCAACCTGTGAGAACCCTCGAGCCACAAACCGAGCCTTGAACTTCTCTACACTGCCATCAGCTGCATGCTTGACCTTGTAGAGCCACTTGGAAGTCACAACTGACTTCCCCTCAGGCCTCGGTACAATCTCCCAAGCATCATTCTTCATGATGGAATGGTACTCTTCCATCATGGCATCTCTCCACACCTGATGCTGAGAAGCCTCCTCAAAAGTAGAAGGCGCTGAGTCACGAAGACTCGCAACAAGGGCTGACCCATATCTATCTGGCTCAAAAATAGTCCTGATCTGCTCCTGAGGTCTACCAAATGCTTCTGCTTCCTTCAAGGTGTCCTGAAGCCACTTGGGCTTCTTCTTCCTTGAAGGCTCCTCTGAACCTGGTGTACCCTCCTCTGAGGGCGTGTCAGAAGCATGAGGTCTACCACCCCTAGGACCTATAGCTGATGAACTAGTCCCAGAAGACCCTGCAATCTGTGAGCCAGAAACCGGTGATCCTGAACCTGTGGCAGTCCCTGTACCTGTAATCTGAACCACTGACCCTGTAGAACCTGTGCCTGTACCAAGTGATCCAGTCACCCCAGAAACCTGTGGACCTGTAACCTGTATCGAAGAAGCCTGTGCCAACTGAGGTGTGGGAGCTGGTGTCTCCCCCTGCTCTAACTCTCTGGACTTCCTGAAGGCCCTCTCCTCCTCAAACTTTACTTCCCGCCTAACTACAACTCGCCTCTGGCCAGGAATGTAAAGCCGATATGCCTTCGAAGTCTCGTCGTAACCCACAAAGATGCCTCTCTCTGCGGTGGGCTCGAACTTCGTCCTCCTCTCTGAGGGGACGTGAGAGTAAGTCAGAGAGCCAAATATGCGAAAGTGGCTCACCTCAGGCTTCTTGCCTGAATACATCTCCTCTGGAGTCATCCTCCCCACGGCACGGTGGGGACTCCTGTTCTGCAGGTACACTGCAGTGTTGCAGGCCTCAGCCCACAGAAAGAACGGTAATCCCTGATCATGAAGCATGGCCCTCGCTGCTCCAAGGATCGACCTGTTCTTCCTCTCTGCTACTCCATTCTGCTTAGGAGTGTAGGGAACTGTCAACTGACGCTGTATGCCCTCCTGTCTGCAGAATGCACTGAACTCCTTGGAGGTATACTCACCCCCGTTGTCTGAACTCAACATCCTGATCTTCCTCCCCGTCTGCTTCTCCACAAGGGCTTTGAACCCTTGGAAGACACTCAATACAAGTGGGGACTTCTTGCCCCGCAAGAAGTAGATCCAGGTCTTCCTGGAGTAGTCATCAATAAAGCTGATATAGTACTCATGGCCACTCAAGGATACTGAGGACATATGACCACATATGTCGGTATGAATCAGATCGAGCACACCTGCTGCTCTCGTGTCACTGCTAGGAAACACGGTCTTGGTGTACTTTCCCAAAGCACACCTTCTGCATACATCACTCTGCTCAGAGTCAAAATCAGGTAAACCTGTGACCATGCTCCGCAACACTCCCAGAGCGGGGTGATGTAAATGGGCCATCTTCCTGTGCCATAACTCACACAGCTCACTGCTGCTGCTGCTGCTGTGTGCTAGAGCATGCTGCGGCTGAAACAAGAGCTTGTATAGTCGTCCACATCTAACTCCAATATCCATGGGAGTAGGTACTCCTGTGGTCTTGGGATATATCTGCACTCTCCCATCTGAGAAGCACACCCCAAGACCCCTGTCCTCAATTGTGGAAACTGAAACAAGGTTCTTCTTCAGCCCAGGGACGTACAACACATCCCTCAAAGTCATGGGACTCATGGACTCCCTCTCAAATATAACTGTCCCCTGACCCACTGCTCTAACAATGGTGTTGTCTCCAAGCACAACCTCCACCTCTCTCTCTGTCCGTGATAACTCGGAGAAGAACTCCCGAGTACCTGTCATGTGCCTCGAAGCTCCGCTGTCAATATACCACGTACCAGTGGTGGAAGGACCTGTCTGATGCCCTGTCAACAATGAGTGCTCAATATCCGAATCCATGTCAATGCTGGTGGCTAAAGAAACTCTCTCTCTCTCACTCTGACCAGCATATAGGGAAAACTCCCTCTGAAACCTGTCACCAAACTCATCTATCTCTGCTGAGGCTGCTATCTGCTGACCTGGTCCCTTCTTCCTCTTCTTGTTTGGACACCGAGATGCATAGTGCCCAAACGCCTGACAACAGTAGCACTTGATTTTACTCAAGTCCTTCTTCTGCCCACCCTGTGTATGATGCTGCTGCTGTCCCTTGGCCCCATGCTTCTTGGGACCCTTCTTCTTCTTCCCTTTGGCTGTGAGAGCCACGTTCTCCTCATCTGCTATACCACCTGATGTACTGCCCTGTACGAGACCCCTCCTGGTCTCCTCCTATACAAAGTCATCCCACAACCTCTCCCATGATGGAAGGTTCTCCCTGCCCACAATGGCCTGCACAAATGCACTCCAGGGCCTTGAAGCCCCATTGACTGCTGTGCGAACTAACTCTGTAGGGGATACCACCTCACCAACTGCTGCTAGTTCATCACGAACTGCTGAGATCCTGGTGAGATAAGCTGTGACTCCCTCTCCTCCGGTCATCCTGATACTCTTGAGATTCTCCTTGAGAACCATCTTCCTGTTCTCGTTGGAGCTCTCATACAAGCTGATCAAGGCACTCCACATCTCGTGTGCCTTGGTCTTCCCCGAAATGTGAGGGATGATGTGGTCCTTCACTGCATCTAAAATGATTCTCCTAGCCTTACAGTCTTTCTTGTTGAAGACTGAAAGAGCGGTCACATCTGAGCCATCTGGAATAGTAATGGGGTATGTGGTGGTGTTCCTCACCACCTCTTCCCATAACTCGTTCTCCTCTAACAGCAATAGAATTCTGGCCTTCCAAGGCAGAAAATTCTCCGTCCCACTCAATCTATCCTCTATCCTCAACCCTGTAGCCATCTGGAAATCAGTCCAAAAGAACGCTGCCCAATAACAAAAGGTAAGAACACTTAGTTTTCTGAGATCTGCAAATTTTGAGTGTGTTTGCAAATCAGTTTGTATTCTGCCCCCTGCGCTCTGATACCATGTAGATTTTTTGCCTTCACTGCCTGTTGGTTTAATGCTGGTTTAAGGTGGTTTTCATTCCCAGTCGGTTATGCATAGACTGGGAACTACTTATTGCCAAAATTAAATGAACAGTAAACACACACTGAAAGCAATTTAACAGGCTGCAACTTAATTCACAAACATTCACACATAAATTTGACACAGTAGTTTTTGACCAAATCGAGCCCTGGAAAAACCCCCACGGGGAAAACCAGTTGAGTGAGAGAGAGATTTATTTCATCAGCAAATTAATCATCACAGCATTACAATGAAGAATTTAACTTATCTTCACCACTTAGCAGGATTCTTCTAGAAAGATGTGCACCAAATAGAACCTCGATGTGTTTGCCCACAGCCTCGAATTCTGTGCAAGAATTTACTCATAAACTGTGCTAGAAAATACACAGTCTGTATCCCTGAGTTCTCCTTGAGATCTGAGCCAAGTGCCTCGAATTCTGGGTAAAGAACACTGACAGAAATCACCCTGGATTTCTGTGCTGATAGCTCCTTGAACTCTGTGCTGATATCCTTCAGAAATACAGTGCTAATACTGTGAAACCCGTGCCCCTGACCTTTACCACAATCTGGGCAAACTAGCCTAGGAAATGGTGCCCAGATTCACTGTCTTGAACCCGAGCCTGTCAAGGGAATGGAGCCCGTGAACTAGCTGGCAACTAGAGCTGGTATTCACTGTTGAATGTGCCAGGAAATACCTTGATCCCAGTGCTGCTGTTCTCAGACTGCGAGATGCTGCTGTACAGGAGGTACCACGGATTTGATGCTGGAGATGACTGCTGAAATCACGGTTCACATGCTGATGACTAAACTGTCAGTACAGATGCCTTGAATCTGAGCTAAACCTGGAACCTGGTGCCTAGAAACTCGTGCTAGTGGAGTCACAAGTTTGGAAGCTGTGCCCTAGCTCTGTCTTCTTCAAGCTCTCGTGCTATCTCTCCTCTTCTCATTCACAATCACAATAATGAATAGGTATTCTGCCTCCCTCCCTTTTATCCATCCCTAAAGGAATCTTTAAATCAATGGTGTAGATTAGATCTAATCAAGGGCTGAGATTAGAAGTGAGTACAATCTTATTAATTAAATCATTCAATTAATAAATACTCACTCACCTTTTTTTGACTTAGGACAAAAGTGACTTTAGTCTCATTAATTAATTAATTAATGTGAGGGTCCCACCACCCCATTCTTAGTGATTTAGGCTAAATCACTAGGGGAACTCGACCAAGGTACAAAACTAACAATTACAAAAATAGTTCGTAGAGAGTATGACATGATGAGTCTGTCTTTTCTCCTATATAGTTCAAGCTTCATATTAACACTATGCAACAAGAATTGAATATAAAATATCAAATGTTTTCCTTTTATTTATTCCTTTTATGATTTTTTACCTTTCTGTACTACAAATATCATTTTTTAGTCACAGCAGACTCATATATCAATGCGCTAATTGTTCAAAGTCCACAAATAACATGTCAGATTCCCAATAATAGCCAATAACAGTTTCCAGAATCCAGAAGCTAAAAGTGGTTGAAGAAATGTTTCCGAAGGTTTCCTGCTACTTGGTTTAATGGTTTGAGATATGATACTCAAAGTCTCTTTAGACCTAAGTTGCAGGAAACGGGCTATCCCCCCACGTCTCCTGTCCGGAAACGACGAAACGCGTACGGAACGGGTCTGAAACTCGTTTCAAAAAAACGGAAACCCATTTCAAAATCGGAAACCCGTTTCAGAAAATCAGAAACCCGTTTCAAAATCATTTTTCAAAATTTTGCCAAGTTTCCGTCTCTGTTAAGCGAAAATTTTAAATTTTTAATGAATTTTTCAGATGAGTTTTTCTGAAAACTCTGTCGATTAATTTTATTCGGGTCAATCTCTTTATTGGGAATCGATTTATTTCAAAAGTAACCTGATGCTCTGCTCACAGGGTATTGGTAGCTAAAACCAAATGTTGCTCTGCAACTATAAAATAAAAATAATAGAAACCGAATGAAAATACAATTTAATGAGATTACATAACAGCTTGTGTGCGTTACTGCGTGTTTTAATTGGTCAATTGTGCGAACATGACAAAACAACCCTATCCTTGGATTAGACCCAAGAAATAAGCTACAATTCTCCCGAAGGTGCAAAGGCACACCGTACCCTCTATCAATAAGCACCCTATGCATTAATTAATTTTTGCTGTTGGAGGATATTGACTGTTGGATATTGTTGTTGCTTCAGGGATATCGACCTTGGATCAGATGTACATCAATATTAATTAATGCAGTGTTGTTTCGTTAATGTTAAAATATATTTTATATTTTGATCATGATGGTAAAGAAAAGAAGTATGTAAGTATGAAAGAATACCATAGTTGATTGGATTTAGTTTTATTGAAAATGATAGTGTTATTTTTTCTATTCAAATTTTATTTCGATTATACAAAATATGTTGAAATTATAATGAATATATTGATATATTTATTTTAAAATAAAATTAAATAAACAAATACTTAAAATTTATATATATGAAATAGTTAATTTTTAAAGATGAAAGTATATAGACATTTAAAAAAAAAAAACTCATCCATTCTAGATAGGTTCATTGTTGTCTTGAAATAAAATTAAAAAAAAATACTTAAAATTCATATATATATGAAATAGTTAATTTTAAAGATGAAAGTATATAGGCATTTTTAAAAAAGAAAAGAAAACTCATCCATTCTACATAGGCTAGTACAATATAATATATATATATCGCGTTTCCCCGTTTCCTAAATTTTGGGGGGTCACGTTTCCTACGCGTCCCCGTTTCGGAAACTCGTTCCCGTTTCCCCGTTTCGTGCAACTTAGCTTTAGACTTATATGGATTCTATAAATTCTATGTAAAGGAAAATAAGCACAATCACAAATTGGTTGGAATGGGAGAGTAGTCTGTCCATGAAATGTTAATGCTGATAATGTATATATGTTATATGACAGGTTCATCGAATGAACAAGAGTAGACTAGCTCAATATATAGAAGGAATAAGTGGCTTGAAGGTACTCCATAGGGCAGCGATTTTTTTTTCTACATGATATCAGGAGTCAGGACATCTTTCTTTATTTTTCTTCGTTGTAGAAAAGCTCATATAATTTGTCAAATGAAACTGTTGCGTACTGAAAATTTGGCATGTTGTTTCCATCAATTGTGCATTGCAGGTTAGCATTGATGCAATGTTCGATGTGCAAGTCAAGCGTATCCATGAGTACAAAAGACAATATCTCAATGTATTGAGCATTATCCACCGGTATGACTGTATAAAGGTATGAAACATGATTCTGGCATCTTCCTACAAACTTGAAAATTATTCAAGTGAAATATGAGGTACAAAATTAGAGGAGGCAATGCCTCAAAGGTGTGTAAGATGAATCTGATAATTATACATAAATAGACATCTACAAACTCTTGTGATTGCAAGCATGCTAGCACCAATATGAAAAAATGCTTACATGTCTCCCTTGTAGAAATGGTAAAGGCAAGTGGTTAAACTTGCATATATGATGCTGAACTGACATCTTCCTTGCATACTTTTTCAAAACTAACTGAAACTACTTTGCTGGTTAGGCAGTAAATAAAAAAATGCTATAAAGAAGGCTAGTCTATATAAGTAACAAAACCCTAATTGTCGAGACACTTATCTGTGCAATGGAGACCAATCCTTTTCACAGTTTTATAGGCCATGAGTAACACAAAGAAGGCAGATATAGAATGGGAAGAACAATGGAGGACAAACAAAAGAAACTGGTGATCAGTAGAAGGGCATCCTGCATGAAACTGTGGGGTAGACAGGATGAATGACAGAGACAGGGACACTCTCATCAGATAAATCGGCAAACACCTGAAATATTTGTGCATGAAGGATTATTGCAGAATGTCAGAAAGAGAGAAATTCATATTTGTCTTATAACATATTTTACTGGTAGAGATGGTAGTAAACTTTAAAGACAGTTGAGGCAAGTTTGCTAGTAACATCAGTGCCAAAATAAAAGCATGGTAGCAGTTTTTGAATTTTTTGTATCTGTGGAACTATCAAAATCAGGTTTATTCAACAGATATATGTCAAATAATAGAAATGTTTGTGATTCACTGGATGTGAAACTTAAACTATTCGTTAAAGTAAGGACCTTCATATTCTACTGCTAGGGACTTCAACTGGCCCTTGATGTCAAGGAGACTGATCTTCGAAGGACACAAACCATTTCGTGAAACTATACTCTTTTCTATCAGAAGAAACGACTATTTTGTTTGCCTTTAAGCTATATGTTTTTGGGGAGAAAAATGTTCTCTTGGGGTTTTGTTATTCTCTGCCTGTATTTGAAAAAAATTGAATATTTCCATCATTTAGAGGAATGAGAACATATTTATATGAACTCATGTCCAGCACAACCTGTATTGCTCTAAAAAACGGTATGCTTTTATTGTAACAAAACAACAATGCTGGTATTTTAAAAAAAGTGATTATATACCTATGCTGCAGAATATGACCAGTGACGAGAGGAAGAAAGTTGTGCCACGGGTATGTCTTATTGGAGGAAAGGCAGCCCCAGGATACGAGATTGCAAAAAAAATAATAAAACTCATTCATGCAGTTGGTGGAAAGATTAACAATGATCCAGACATTGGGAACCTTCTGAAATTGGTAAGTGCTCAACAGCTGTGGTATGAACAGTCATCTTTAAAATTTGTGAGATGGTCCTGGAAATTACTTTT
Organism: Larix kaempferi; assembly: GCA_027924585.1. NCBI lineage: Eukaryota > Viridiplantae > Streptophyta > Pinopsida > Pinales > Pinaceae > Larix > Larix kaempferi. The sequence continues at coordinate 2,613,450 of BSBM01000147.1, forward strand.
TCTTGGCATTTACCTTTGGATGATTGGTATGGTTTTAATGCACGTATAATGGAAACAACATTACAGACTGCATTTCTGATTGGAAGAAAAATATACCATTTTCTCTTAACTTTCATCCTTAGATTTAAATGTTATTTTTTATATGTAAAGGGATCTTATGTGCTTTTCTATTCTCATACACTTCCATGCATTTGAAATATTGTGTATCAAGTTCACAGTGATCTCAAATGCAAACTACTTTATTATGATGGGATTTCTTGCTGTATAAAAGTAAAGATTGCTACATTCAATTTTCCACTTGGGTGTTCAATCAATAAACCTGTGGCATAGCATGTTCATTGATGGGATGACAAAGAATACCTTTTTGAACGCCCTCCCAATAGGCCTTTCTAATTAAAAAATAAAAAACAATAGGCCTTTCTAATTAAAAAATAAAAAACAATTTTCACTAGATATACTAGGAGTAGATATCCATTTTTCATACACCTTTTTTGTTTCTACTCCTAGTATGTTGGTCCCAATATATTATCGGCAAACCCTCGGGCTTCAAAACCCTACACTTCCTTCTATCTTCAGAGCTGCTTTGCATTCAAACCCCTTGCCTTCTTTTTCTTTCACCCCCTTGAGCTTCAAGCCCCCATGCTTCCATCTTCCTTCCAACCCCCTAGTTATTTATGCCTTCACATCCCCAATGCTTCCTCTACCTTCATACTCTCAAGCTTCAAACACCCACATGTATACGCAACAAAGATGTATTATGATCCTCCACCCATGGAACCCCCCAATACCATTTCAATCCCTTGACTCCCAATACTTATATATTTATATAATTTAAAATATTCTCTTGACCCCTCTATACTACCACTATATTGATTTGATTTTTGATAATTTAAAACCCCCCTTACCCCTTAACACTAACTATTACCACACTAATTAGCACCTTTCCGATAGGTCACAAAGGCCCGTGCTAAGATGGGAAACTTCTCAAGAGATGCACCCACTATCACCAAAATGCACTCCCCTTACGCTTTAGGTCAACTCCTAGAGGCTAAGGGGGAGTCCCTAATATTGGTGAAATAGACCTGCAAAACCAGAATAATTCGAGCAACCTCTTCACAACGATCACTTCCTTGTGGAGTCAAAGCAATGAATACAAGCACGTTTACCAAGTACTTCAAGAGGATAGGAGTTAGAATGAATAAATGCTCACGATTAGGGCAAATGATTAAAAGCCTTGTTGCTGTTATAAGTGGACAGCCAACAAATATGTGCTCAAATATAGATGGAAACAACTTAGAATAGTGCTAACTTACCAAGGATGGTATCCCTAACAGAGAGGGATAGGAATCACACCTTTGGGGCAGCCAATAAATAAGTTCAAGAGGATAGGAGTTAGAATGAATAAATGCTCACAATTAGGGCAAATGATTAAAAGCCTTGTTGCTGTTATAAGTGGACAGCCAACAAATATGTGCTCAAATATAGATGGAAACAACTTAGAATAGTGCTAACTTACCAAGGATGGTATCCCTAACAGAGAGGGATAGGAATCACACCTTTGGGGCAGCCAATAAATAAGTAAGACAAATCTGGAAATGACTTATCAGATCTTATTTATGCTCTATCCATCCCCCAGAAATCACAGGAAGATCAACTTGAACCACTAAATGGATGCCCAAGTGAGGAGGGTTGATAATAGTCTAATAGACCTTATCTTCAGTTTGTAAGACCCTCCAAAGATGGATTTAGATGGTTGTACCTGTCAAATCAGATCTGAAAAAACATACATAGCACTTGCACATAACCGTTAATCTCTCAAATGCCCTTGAGGATCTACCATAAAATCAAGGAGGGCGCACTCTGACGGATTAGATTCTTCAATACTGCAATATTTTTTTATTTTTAGTGTTTTTTCATATATTTGATTTTTTTGTACTTTTAAATATATAAAATATAGAATTTGGAAATTTGAAGAAGAAAATATTATGGAAATAGACCTATGTCTTATTCTTCAGGGAAATGAGAAAAATCGGGGCTAGCGTCGCCGTCTTCTCCCAAGTATTAGCAATTCAATATTTGAATGAATTAGGACAAGGCTAAGAAACCCTAGGCCATGTTAGTACTTGACCTAATTAGGACAAACAAGATGCCAAGACCCAAAACAAGAGGGACTCCTCACCAGAGATGTTTCGCCAATCAAGACTAAGGTAACATGCATAAAACCCTAAATTGCTCTTACCTTGATACCTTCAGTAATGCAAGACGAGAGTTTCAAGGTCTTACCACAATTGAGACAGAAAAGAGAAAGAGACCCAAGAATCCTTTCACCTTAGAATAGCCTTGAGAGATTGCAAAGAAGCCTCACACATCAAAGTATTATCCTTGAAAACCCTAAAACTTGCCAAGAAAGGAGGTGTGCACCACATCAAAGTCTCATATACAAAAGCAGGAATAAAATTTTAGTCATATTTGATTCCATGATCTTTCTTAATGATTACAAATGAGAGGAGGGCGTTATATTTATAGGGAAAAAGTGCTAGCTTTTCCCTCCTCTAGGTTGACGTATCTAATTATAAGTTTAAACTGATTTTTAGGGTTTGTCACCCACAATCCAGGGGCTAAACCTCATAAAACATAAAATGATGACAAAATATGACAATAGCTTCAACACGATGAAAAGTTGAGCTTGGAAGGAAAACTCCATGCCCCATCTAACCCCAACAAGTGTCTTTTGCCCACAACGCCTTCCTTTAGATGGTACGGCCTTCAAAAGCTTTCCTTTAAGGTGGACGATTTGCATTTCTTCATTTGGATGACCAAGAGGGAGGGGTAGTACAATAAAATAATGTCCAAGTGGGTATAAATGGGGTGTGCTAGAGCAAATATGACAATCCTTACAAGGGCAATCACCTCTACAAAGCATAAAATCATGAGTGTGTATAGGGGCTCCTAAGCCGTGTGTCTTTATGGACTCATCCCAAGATGCAACAATACCTACCTAGGGCATAAATGCCCGACATGATGAGGAGTTACCACCCATCATGGGGTAGTTAGCAGGGCCACAAGATCAACACGACTTGAAATGAGGACCAAGAGGACCTGCCATGACCGACCAAGGGGTCTGGAACCCACCAACAATTTTAAATAAAGAAGCCCCAACTTGGCCTTTTACAATGGCAAAAAAAAAACCCTCTTTGGCACATCTGGTAGAGGTGCGCTGCAGAGAATCTAGGGTGTAGGATTTCTTAACTATTGAACCCCTCAATATGAATGGGCATGATATAGGATTTCTTAACTATTGAACCCCGTGGATTTTTCATGTCTGCTTCATTTGGTATCCTATCTCCATATATACTTCTCTATGAAACATTGAAAATGTCTTGTGTGATTGTTTCTATGCATCATATGTACTTTTTGAATGCTGTTTGTTTATGCATCCTTCAGCTGCCTCATTTTCATTTCAATAGTTGCTGACCTACAAATATTTTATCACCCTGTACTGTGATCCTGATAGCTTTGGTTGTTGCAGAATCCAGCATTTCCATGTAAGAATTTCTCAATCCATTGGTTGTGTAATCTGTGAGGTTTGGTTTAAAAGAAAAAAAGGGAATCTTATTTTGATCCCAGGGACAAGTGTTATCTGTCAATTATGTATATACTCATTCTTTGAGGAGCATGTTTAAGATTTTGTTTAGTGATCATCTAAGCAAGCTATCTCAGGAAATCAATTTCCTGGGATGGTGGTCATCATGTTATCTTATTTCTGTTGATGTTATGATAGGTATTTGTTCCAGATTACAATGTGTCTGTAGCTGAACTGATAATACCTGCAAGTGATGTATCTCAACACATCAGGTTTGAGACCACTTCTAACTCATTTTTCCTCAAGGAAAAATAATTATTTATAAGTGTGAGCTGAATGTTGCCCTACGGATTTGATATCTATATGTACTCGCAAATACTATGCATTTAAGAGCCTGAAATACATTTAAGGGCCTAATGCACATGCTTAGTTCACATGAAATATGCATCACTAATGAAAGTTAATGGAGTATAATCAAATAGTGGTAAAGGCCACAAAGTACATAGTATGTTAAGTAAAGAATGCATTTTCTGTGTCTTTTCCAGTATGATCATTAATGCATGTGTCACAAAACAATAGATATAATTATAGTTTTAAGAAGGCTCCTTGGCAACCATTGAGGCAATTGATGTCATTGTAGCACGGCTGGACATGAAGCATCAGGAACAAGCAGCATGAAATTTCTAATGAATGGCTGTCTTATTCTTGGGACCCTGGATGGAGCAGCTGTTGAAATAGCAGAAGAAATAGGAGAGCAGAATATGGTAAATATTTTCTTAAACTCATTAATCTTCTATATTTGTCAATGCAGTGTTTTTTTTTCTTATAAAGGGTTTGATGGTATCACGTACATAATCAGATTATGAACAAAAGGTGAGTTTAAACAAAGAAAATAAATGCTGGTTACAGTTATTTGTTATCTTCCTAGTTTCCTCATTTCATTTTAGTAAGTGATTGGTACTGTTGACATCCTTTCTGAAGCTCTTTGAAAGCACACTCTAATATCCTCAATCGGATACATCAACATATTAAATAGAAATTAATATCATTCTTTATAAATATATTAATATGTTAGGGTCATGACTCTTTATGTTGAACTGTTTTGATCATGCCACATTGCATATGAGAACCATTGATACTGCTAACTTCGTGTTGTGTTGTGATGTGTGAGGATGACCAAGCACATGAAGAACTCTGGATCTTCATTGTGACCACTCATCTTCAAGCCTTAATATATATAATATTATAAAACCAAACCATTCACTCATTGTAATCATCACTTTCATATCAATTATAATACTTTATCAGTCATGGATTACTTGAGTTTGTCCCTTTTATTATAATTTAACATTACCTCATGACTATTGCAAGGTACATCACAAGTGGTATCAGAGCAGGTTTCATTCCCTACCAACAGGGTGCCAAATCTTTTGCCAGGAGGCCACCGACTTCGACTCATTGGCTTCTTGCTAATTCTGTTTACCATATGAACAAAAAAATAAAAAGACAACTACACCACTGCACCTTGTCCATTTCTGCACACACTTCAGTGCCATTTACCATTTTAAAAAACACAGCAAAAGAAAAGAAAAAGAGAGCAGAACTACCATTCACAGACTATTTAAAAAAATAAAAATTATTAAATAATCTGAGCTGCGAGAGGTTGCGCTGTAGAGAAGAACAGAGTCACCATTTAGAGCACTTATAGTGTACTGTTTTATGGGAACTGCAACTGGAGTAACTCTGAAAAACTGTCAACACTACTTCCAGGCACAAGACAAGTCATCAAGCTGTCTGGAACTTGCTACTTCCAAATTATCCAGTCTACTCAAGCTGTTCCTTATTTCGTCCTTCCAGATCAGTATTTACAAAATAAAAAGAAAGACATATTCAGCATGAATATCAGTACATGAATAAAATCATGTGCCTAATTCTGTATGAGACTGTACCATGCTATTAAAAGCACCACCCAGGGCCTATGTGTGGGCTGCAGATCAAGAAATCGCCCTTCATTAAACCCCTGTCTGGAACGTAGGTACATCCCGGGTTGTTCTTCATGCTGGCAGAGCAATTTCTTTGGGAAGAGGAAACATGAAAGGGTGGTGTGCATTGAGTGGTGTCGGCATAAAGGTGAGTATTCAGTTATTAATCGATTATGTGTGGGAAAGGGCACATCTTGACCATCCACCTACATAATACATTTCATGATATTGTGAATGGATGTAAAATATAACTTCGACGTTATAAAGCTAACTTTGATACCACCAGCATAGATCCATATTAACTCTAGATCTATCAAGCATTGAGAGGGATCAAATCTCTCTGAGACTAGCAGATTCAACAGTGCAAAACTTTGAGCAGGTTTGAATCTAGAAGGATTTGATCTTTCAACGGTCCTTGATAGATTCGAAGTTGAGATGGATCTACATTGGTTTACATATGTGTGTGTGTAATTTTCTCTTATTATTTTGTTTTTTTGCTTTTAATTAAACTTAAATTGATGTGGGAAAAAAATCTTGGCCATGTAAGCATTATAGATTAGACGAATAGGGTGGACATTACAATATCTTCAATATTGGGCTGTGTCGCCGCCAATGTTACAAAAACTGGACTGGTTCTGGCAAAACCGGCCGGTTCGACTGGTTCAGAGGCCTCACCGGTTCAAACTGGTGTCTCAAACTGGAAATGACCGGTTCCGTACGGAACCGGCCGGTTCTGACCGGTTCCGGTCGGTTTTCCTGGTTTCGGTTCCAGTTTTGACCGGTTCAGTACAAAACTATACAATGATACTTAAGAGGCCATTTTTAAATTTTTTTTTTAAAATAAAAATGTTGGTTGAGTGGGGAAGGTTCTAGATAACCCTAAACTCCTAAGAAAGCTATAAAAGCAACCCTAACCACTCTATTTCTCTCACACTATTCACTCGAGTGTTTTGAGTTAAGAATCATTCTTGACATTCCTGGGAAGTGTAGCATCCTTGAAAGAGTATGCTAATGTAATGTCCCTTATTAGAAATTTTATTAAAATGACAATTTTTCACTTTTTTCCCTAGTTAGACCTTTGACTAGTTTTGATCTCTAGGTCCCAAATTTGCTCCAAATGCCTTCAAATCTTCTGAGAAGGTATATGAATGAGATTATAACATAAATATGTGTTTTAAGGATGCCTATGGACCTTTAAAATACTTCTGCAAATACTCTTTCAATTCTGGCCAATGTAGGGAACTTTACTAGTAATTTGCCTTTGACTAGTATTGGTCTCTATGTCTCGAATTGACTCCAAATGCCTTCAAATCTTCAAGGAAGGTGTATGAATGATATTAAGACTTGAATATGATGTTCAGGGATGATATATGGCCACCAAAATACCTCTGCAAACTCTCTTAAGATTCTGGACCAAGTATGCAATTTTACTAGTAATTTGGGGTTCAAATCCCCCTGGGGTAAGTATTGAAAATGGCTTCCCAAATGCCTCCAAAGCCACTCAAATTTCTGAACAAAGGTAGGGAATGTATTAAGGATGTTATTAAGGTCTCATGTGCACCATTAATTGATTATTATATCTGTTCCAACCCTCTCCCATTCAACTGCAAAAATCACCAATTCGACCCTTGGGGAAATGGCACTATTTCTTCTCCCAGTGCAATTAAACTAAGTAAAAATACTTCAAATGCTCAAGTACAGTACATGAAACTTGTAGAAGAAATCCATGGAATTATATTGACCACAAATATATCAGAGAATCATCCATCCATTCGAAATCATCATCAATACATTGGCTCACAACAAGGTAGTGGGGAAATGGCATTGTTCTTCCATTAAAAATGAGATTTATACATTTCTACTTGGAATTTCGACCTGAAACTTTTTGTAGATGAAGAACAGAGTATTTATTTCATATTACAAAAGAAATGAGGCATTAAAAGCTTCCCCAAAGAGTACAATAGCTCACCAAAAACGCCCTCCCTCAAGGATCAAGAATATGCCATCAAAACCGGAAATGGTTGAAGGAGTGAGCTGCAATAGAAGAAACCATGAGCTGCCCTGTAGCTTACACCTGCAAATAAAGACTCCATTAAAGCTCCAAATGAAAGGTCTGAATGGCCTTTCCAATTACCAACTTGGATGGGAATCTTTCACCCTCGAAATTGGCTAAGGCAAGAAACTAGTCATCCACTAGCTCTCCCTCTTCACAAATGCAATTGCAAATTCTACAAATGATCAAAAGCTGGTTTCATTCTTTGTTATTGACATTTATAAAGTTCTAATGGCCTCCATGGGTCGAATTCCTTCCAAGAGACTCATGCCAACTCAAGTTGGGAAGAGATTCCAAAGAACGCCACTTGTACAACAATTCCTAGTCTCCCACTTCCACCAAATCACATGTGGAAGCATCTTAGCTGCCCTAACACCCTTGAGCGCCCTCTTGGAGTCTATTTTTAGCCCTGACATGTCATATATGTCATATGTCAGCCTTCAGGTCTGATTTGTGTCATAGGTGTCATAGCATCTTCATCATTGTTGTCATAGAGCTAGGGAATCTAGCCCAAGTGTCTCACTAGCTCCAAATTGCCTCTTCCTCTTCCATGGGAGTTACTCTTCCTCTATATTTCGACCTTGGATGAGTTATGCCATGAATAATACCTTTTGGACTTCCCCAAGTATGTTACCATTCACCTTGAATTCGAATTGGTGAGAGAATGATGCCAAATGTAGTGGGGAAATCTAGCCATATGTGGGTCCCACTTCCTCCATGTGTCTTCATGATGAAATGCCACTTTGATTTTCACTTGTATATATTTATTTAGCTCCTTTATTAAATATTTATGCCATTCTAATGTTCAAACATCATTTATTATCCCCATTATTCCAAATCCCAAAGCTTCCACCCCAAACCTAGGAAACTAGTAATTTTCCTCCTTGGCAATTATTTGACCCTTAACATCAACTTTGCAAACTCTAATGAATATGGCTAATGTGATTAGGCCATTGTGACCCAATTCCAAATTTGGGACATGACAGCTAAATACCTACAACAGTTCTGGTTATATCATCATAAATAAAATACACCTAATAGTAGTTACCTACAGCGGTAAAGAGGCGTTGAGTAGCCCTAACAACAGCTCTGAGCTAACTATGTAGTTCAAAGAAACTTTTGTGGGCATATTCCAAGGTGACAGTCTGTTATAACAGCCTTTTCAACAACAACAGTTTCCTCAACATGTTAGACATATGATTCAAGTGAAATATGATCAGTATGGCACCTAGCAAAATACATACAGGAGCCATTTTTGCAAATTTGTGTATAATGGTTTGAATTCACATGGATGCACATGAATATATATATAATTTTTCAAAATTTGAATATTTAATGTAGTTTTAGTGGACCGGTTTTGGTCCAGTTCCGGTTCACAGGGTCGGCCAGTTCGACCACCGGTTCGGTTTTTGTAACATTGGTTGCCGCTTGATACACACCTGGGGTTAACGCAACAAAAATCTTCAAGCTGCTTGTTGCATCCTTGGGGGCAAGCCTCGAATCAAGTGCTATCACCTGATCTTGACTCCTCTATTTAGGCAAACTCCTAACGAAACCAAGGGGAGTAGTCCCTAAAACTTACTAAGACTTTAGGTTCTTAGTTAATGAGTGTAAGAGTCATTTAGGATTTTTTTGAAATGACTACTAAAACATGACTTTGCAAGATGAAATTAAATCAACGGCGTGTAACACATTAAACCATCCACATAAGATTCACTTTAAGCAAAATGATTGTATGATGTACCAGTGTGAAATGAAGTCTGAAAATTGGAGTGCTTTTGTGACGAATGTTTTGCAAATGTTCTTGGTCAGTTTTAGTTATTAAAAGATGAGTTGATTAAAAGGGAGGGGGAATTCCCAATATACTAATAAGGTACGAGGAATGTGTCTAGACTCACCAAGTGTGGATCTACACGAGAAAATGTGGGCTAGATCGGAGTCGTGAGGGTGTGTCCAACACAACACTTAATGAGGGTGTAGCCTGATGGGGCCCTGCGGTCGCTATCTAATTGTTCCCACTTTATCTATAAAATTTGCCCACACAAGGTAAAAAGGGAGATGCTGGATTTCCGTTTTTCAGGCAGGTTAATTACAAAAGACGTGAGACTATTTACTAAAGGTAAGGAGACTCTTTTCTGATCATCCAATCACATAATCAAGTGAGCCATTTATGTGATGGTGAGAGCATACTTGGGGAGAGCAATGTTGGGTTCGTTACTAAAAAATGTGAGCTAATTACTACACTACGAATATCTTTTCCCTTTTGGTACTTCGGTAGTGTAGTGGGTTAGTGTTCTTTACTTTGCAAGAGAAAGAAAAAGAAATTGAAAATAAAACTAACCGAAGGAAAAGTATACTGCCTGCCAAAAACAATTAGTTCCTATGTCCTGGGTGAGTTTGAAGATGGATATTTGGATCAAAGACTTCAAATGTTAAATTTTAGCCCATTTTAATTTATTAAACAGAAAAAGAAATAAAACTGGAAAGAAAATCAACCAAACCACAACACGGTGCCAAACCCCCCAGACGGGTTGGGGTGTGGGCACTGTGTAGCCCACTTGCTTTTCTTTTTTTATTAAGGAGATTACAATGCTTTAAAGAAGTCCTCTTTATCCTTATAAGTTTGGATGAAAGAGGTTACAATAATGTCAAGAAGATAGAAGAAGTTCTATGGAGCCTTGGATTGCTCGGATTTGTCAAAATTTTGCCATAACATCTCTCTACCTGTTCATCAAAACACAAAAAACAACAAACTAATTTAGTAGCAAAGTGCCCAAAAACACTTTGAAAGTGTTTTGGGCAAAGTTAGCAAAATAAACCAAAATTATTCTAAGTTAAAGCTAAGTCTAAGAAAACAAGTAACTAAGAAGCATGGGCTTGTGAGACCCACTTTTCTTAGGATCTTGACCTGCCTTTAAGGGCAGCCAAAAAAACACTAATAATGCTAGATTTAAACTTTAAAGTACTAAAAGAAAGCCTCTTCAAACAAGCTTTATAGATCTACTTTTAAATGACTTATCACAAAGAAAGCTTTCTTGAAGCTAGATCTAGTCAAAGCAACTGATTTGAATCCTTTTGAAACAATCTAGATCTAAGCAAATAAGACTTATAAATCGGATCTGAAAATGATATAAACTTTATTAGAAATCAGATCTAAGACATAAGCATAAGTAACCAGTAAAATTTTTAGTTTGGAAAGAAGAAGGTGGAAAGAAATGCCCTTGGAACTTGGGCAATGAGGCCACCACGGTGTAGTTGAAATGGACTATGTCTCCTTTAAGAAAGATTTGGAGAATAAGAGAATCAAACGAGATCTCCTATCAATCCAAATGAAGCACCTGAAAAGACCCTTACACTTGCCAGAAAACTTGTCAAGTCATTAGTAAATATCCATATTGAAGACAAGAAGAGCATACATAAAATCTCATAAGCATGCAACTTCTTATTCTTAAATATAAACCATTTAAATGAGCAAAGAAACTACCTCACTCACTCCTTCCAATTAGTACTAATCCTTCAAAAGGCTAATGATTGACAAGAAGAAAGCAACATGCAAAGAAATTCTACAATTACCTCAATAAACACATGAAACAATGCTTATCCACCTTGAGCCAAAGACACCATATAAGACCTCCAAATCCTTTTATTCACAAGAAGTAATCAACAAAAAATATTACAAATGAGAGTAGAGGTTCCACATTCCATCCTCAAAGATGAGAATGAGCCTCGCTTAAATATAAAAGGAGAGCCTTGGGGGGGCGCATGAGAGACTGTCAGTGGGAGGGCGCATCATAGGAGAGGATCAAGGGATTGATTGAGATTTGATTTGGAGTTGATCTCAAGAGGTGGGCACCACCTCAACAAGAAATGCGCCCCCTCTCCTTGGTCTCTTCACCCATCAAATAAGAGGCAACCACATCATGAGATGCGCCCCTCTTATGAGGGAGGGCACAATCTCTTTGGAGACAAGTTCGCCCTCACTTGGATTTGGCTTGAATTTGATTGGTTTTATCTCCAATCAGCTTCGATTTGATGCCAGGTTAACTATGTCACCTCTTAAACATGTCCCTGACAAGATTCCTTTGATTTAGGAATTTTATTTTCTCTCATGTCTTTTATTTTTTATTTTTTGAGAGAATTTTTATTTAAGTGATAAATAATCATCAAATACTTAGGAAAGTGGGTTTAGGGGAAATATGGGTGCTCCAGGTTAGAAAACGAGCACCCCCACGGTGGATTTCACCTCCTAACAACTTTTTTATGAGGTTTTTTATTTTTACATTAAAAACATTAAAAAATAGTCCCGTTTGTGTCTAAAAACAAAAATAAAACCTCGGGGGACCTAGTACATATCCATGTGACTCATTATTGATGGCCAGCATGTTAAAATACATAGACACCTAGACTTTAATAACCTCCCAAGGTTTTGCCACCAAGGCGGATACTCCAACTTTGGAGGTGTTACGATGGTACCAGTACTAGCGCACCTGCAAAGGTGCCCCGGGGAAAGTGGTCATTTTTCTCTCTAGGAGGGGTGTTTAGCCTGCTTTTTCTGGGTAGGAGTTATGGCCAGACCCTCTGGTTTCTCCCTTGGAAGTACTATGTCTTAGTGGCATTGCTGACTACCTCATGAAAGGGATTGAAGCCCTGAGGTTGGTGTTCGGGGCTTCCATGGTTGGATCACTGGGTCACATAACCCCAACCCTAATTTAGCACTCCAGTGACAGATATTTCAAAACTGAGGCATCTTTTTTTCCTCCAGGTCACCACCAACACCCTCCTGGCCCTCTAATTCACCAGCGCCCTCTCTCTGGGCCCTCCTTCAGATGATGACATCAGCCTTCTTGGCAGATTGTCATGCTTGATAAGGGGGGGGGGGCGTTGAGGGATATTCACTTCTGTTGGGGCATGACAACCCGCCCTCTGCAGTCTGGCCTTCAGAATGACCGATATGCTCATTTTTAATCATTTTGCTCAAGTATGGGTCAAATCTGGGGAAAACATCCCAATTTACCCACTACTTCGATTATTTTATATTATTTTTGTTTTAATTTTAAGTTGACATTTTAAAAAGGCATGTCGTCCTGGATTTTATTTTATTTTTTGTAAAGTGAGTGTGAAAAGTTATAAATAACTTTTCCTCACTTCATTTTTACACATCAACTTTATGGGATTACACTAAATTTTCTGATTTTTACCCTTCTTGGGCTCAATGGAGTGATGCGCACCTCTTGAGGATGGATAAGTTTGCTAGTTTGGGGACAAATCTTTGAAGTCTTTGTTCTTGTTTCTTTGCTAAGGTGTGATGCTAAGAGTTGTTTGCGTAACACATGCACAAGGAGGTATCCAAGTTTCTTATCTTGATATTTCTTTGTTAAATGTTGGAGTTGTCTTGTCTAAGGTTGAATGGTGGCCATTGATGTTGCATTTTGCCCTAGCATAAGTCATATTCAGCCTTTAGTTATCCTAGCATTGTCAACTTAATTTTTAGGTCTCCAAAGTTTGTCTTAGCTAGGGCATCATCAACCAACTCTTGAAGTTGTTGAAGAAGCCATAGTTTTCCAAGCTTGGCAACTGCCATCTCAAGGGGAGGCTATCCTCCATTTATGCCTAGGGTTAGGGTGAATTTCTCATGCAATCCCTAGGTAACCTAATTTCTAAGTTTTTATTTTTGTAAATATTATTGCTAGGTTAAACTTGCATTTTCATATGTAATTTTGCATTTTCATGGTAGAATTAGGGTTAGAATTAGGTCTGCAATTTTACGACAAAAACCCTAAAAATTAAAAAATTATTTTTTTGCATTTTTTGGCCTCCCTAAAATTTCGGCCCTTCCTCTTATAATTTCGGCCTGCCCTATTTGTCCCTAAAAACCCTAGGGCGAAATTTTAGGAGCCTTAAAAATCTCAAAATTATCAAAATCTCCCTAAAAAAACCTAATTTCTGAGTTTTGTTTACATTGTATATATCATGTTAGATTAGGTCTTTGGTTAAGGTAGTCTTATTTTAGTATGTTATAAGCCGTTTTATGTTTTTTTTAAAACCTAAAAATCTATTTTCTTTAATTTGTAAAACCCTAAAAAAGCCCTAAATTCTGTGTTTTCTGTCAAACCCTAACTGCAGATCCAAAGAGTCCTAGCGGCCCCTTCCACCTTGCCCTTTGACCTTCGTCCTCCTTTCCTATCTCCTCGCCTTCTCCCTATCTCCCTCTTCACACCCTCGCTCTTCCTTTATCTTGGTTCATTGCCCCCTTTCATTTTTCACCTACATCTCTTTTCTGTCACCTTCCGAGCCCTTTTCCTACCTTATCACAGGTCTGCAAAATTGCAGACCTTGTGTGTCATTACTTCTCTGCCCTAATCCTTGCAATCACCCACAAAAGAAACGTAAGGAGGAGGTTAATTTTCTGTGTTAATATATGATGTTTGCAAGCTAATCTATAACCTAAAGCAAGCCTAAAAGGAGGTCTGAATTAATCTTTTACAGTCTGATTTATTTACTTACCAAAGGTCTGATTTCTTACTGCCACTATTGGTTCAAAGGTTCAAGTGGTTATGATAGTGAATGGTGGAGAATTCTTGCGACAAAACTAAATTGTTAATGCCATTATATGAACTCTGCTGCACTGCGTATTTACATACAGATATGACAGTGGTACTTGGGTCAAATTAAATTGACATTCGTTTGATCTTTTATGGTTGGTATTTACTATTGATTATTGGTGAAAGGGGCATATTTGAGTATTATTTGAATCTACCTTAATTCAGAAATAGTATTTGGTTTTGCTTTAAACTCCGTGGATGATAGCTATTTACATATTTTACATGTATTGCCTTTGGACTTATTTGCAATTAATACATTAAATTCGTTATTGGTTACACATTGCCATAATACATGCTTATGATCATTACATATTTACTTGCTATATCTATTTACATGTGGTGAATGATATATGATGTCCTTATATTGATTTTATACTTCATTGGATGACCTAAGCGGTAATGGTGTTTTGTTTGGCTACCTATTGGTTAATGCTGATTGTTGGTGAATGAGGTGTATTATGTGCTAGAACTTTGCTATTGAACTGGTGATTGGTCTTAGATTACCTTCGGTGAAGATCTCTATTTTTCATGTGATTAACCTTACACTTTCATTGAATAATATTTGTTGATTAACAATCCTTGGTGAATGCTAGCACAACTTGGTGACATTTTGATAACAAACTTTGCCTAATTTACTGACATTGGTTAATTAATTGTTAACTTATCTTCATATTGACTCCATCTAGGCATTGGTCTAATCATTGATTGCATAGAGAACATAGTCTTTGGTTTTATCAACGTTCTACATGGTTCATAAGGATACTTCTCCTTGGAGGTTACGACGCTCCAAAGAAGTTAGAATTGTGATCAGGGAACCCTTGGATCACTTTTCTTATTTTTGTTTATCGGGAACTAACCCTACTAGTTTTCCTGATAACAAGAGGTGTGAGTGAAAAACTCAGAAATTATGCTTCGTTGAAAAGTAAGGCATAATTACTAAGGAAAAAACACTCTAGAATACCGCATTGATGTATAAACCTTAGACGAGCCAATTTTGTTACAAAAGACACCATGCTAGACCAACTTATTACAATTCCCCACATGGCATGGACATGCAATTTTATTGAAAAAAGGGCCCAGGTAGCCTGCTAGGATTTTTTTTCTTCTGAACTTGAACGAGTGAACTTGTTCCATCTTCGTAGGCTCACTTGAAATCAACTAAGTACAACTTAGTCGGTAACAAGTTGTATAAAATATTTCACGATATACTAACATATATTATATAGACAATTATGTAATATATTATATTATCAAGTGAAGATTTTATTTTAAATAAAGGTTTTATTAAGAATCTCAAGTAAAAAGGTCTCAAATATATTTGTGTAGCATAAGTCTGACAAAGTTCATTATCCTTTCAAGGAAGGGATACCATACCAGAGTTGTAACAAATGCTTTGTCCAAGTGAGCGAGAATGGACCCTTTTGATGGTAGTAAACAAATTGAATTTAGTAACGAGGATGAACTTGCGCAGAAGGTATTTGAATTTGGGAGGTGACTCAAACACCTGCATCAGTCCAAGGGTGAACTAGCTAATGCTTCAGAGCAAGTGGTGAACTATTAATCTATGATGGAACAATCATCCTCTAAGATAATGCAAGACATGTTATTTCCATCGTTGAATGCATTGGTATTATCGATATACTAATCAATGCAATACAAATGTGAAGGTGTTGTTTTATGCCTGCAATGTCCTTCCAAATCTACAACTTAATTGATAGAATAATAGAAAACAAGTGCATAAATAAAATGACAAATAAAAAAAAGGTAGAACCTCCTCACATTGCTTATTCCTAAGTGAATATTGGGTTCGTTATTAAGTCATCATGTAAGTGTGATAACAAGAAGATTCTACAACATATAAACAACAATTGAAGAGCACAACAAGTCCATACAACAAAGTGGATCAATACCTCAATGCTTCATTAATCTTCACAACTAATATACAATAGAGCTCTACATCCATCATCTCCAAGCTTTACAACCTTTGTTCTCAAAATCCTACTCCAAATCACCTCTCACCCAATTAACAATGAAAATGGAGAGAAAGCTCCTTTTTATAGAGTGAGCTAAGTCTCTCTTACAATAAAATACATTATTTTCTAACTAACTTCATGACAAGTCAAAGAAATGATAAAAAATGTGCTACATAAGGCTCCATAAGGGTGCACATCACTAAAATAAGCGTAGTTGACAAGTCAATGTGCTAAAATGTCCATAACAAGTGTGCCCTTCTAGATGCATGCATGTAAAATACAATAAAATACTCCTTGACATAGGAGAGTGTGCTCAAAGGTTCACATTGAAAACTCCTCCAAGGTGCACCCTCAAAGATGCATGAGTGAAGAAATAATAAGTATTCTCCCTTGGGAGAGCGCTTCATATCCACCATCTCAAAATAGTATTTGGTCCACAAGGTGCATGAGCAAGTGTATAGCAACTCACACGTGTGAATCTCATTGTCAGGCGCTCCAACCAACTCCATGGATAAGTGTGCAAGATGCCAACTAGATGGAGCACTCCATAAGAAAGGCTTGGTCAAACCTCCCATTATAGTAAATGTCCTCATGGGCTTTCTCCATTGTGCAACTAGCTAAATAAATAAATAAGCTCCAAGGTAGTTACAACTCCTTAAAATACAACAATAAAATATTCAATTCTCAACCAATTCCACGAGTGTGCCCTCGGGAAGTGTGCCAGCCTCCTCACATGTGAACAAGAAAAGGGTGCTCCATAAGGAAAAGAAATGGTTAACCATATGTCAAAGATATTAAAATTAGTGCAGCTGCAAGACCCATTCTCAGAGAGGATGGTGCCCTAGTCAGTTAACTAGGGTTCCTGGTCAAGTTAACCAGGCAGAGTAAAAAGTAAGACCCTAGAAGGTACCCTAGGGTCCCCAATTGTCTCCTGGGGTTCTTGGTCGGGGACCAAGTAGGTTGATGCCATGGCAAAGTCCCTAGCATGTGGCTAGGGTCCCTATTTGTCTCTAGGGTATTCTGGTTTAGGACCAGACAGTTTCTTGGTCACGAGGACCAAGCAGGTCCTGTAGGTTGAGACAGAGACCTCCTAGTCTGGAACCAGGCAGATTCTTGGCCACGAGGACCAAGTAGTTCCTGCAACGACATACCTAGTCAGTTAACCATGTGGATCTTGGTCAGTGGACCAAGATGATGATGTGTGATGTCCTCCTCTCCTAGGTCTTCGAGATGGTTGAGCTAGATGGTCTTCTTAAGGGACTGGCCACCCCTTGATGGAGCTACTAGCATTTGACCTATGGAGCAGTCTGGAGGACCACATGATCACATCATCCAGTGTGGACCTTCCTTATGCTGTGATGATGAACTTTCAGGATGTATGGAACACTTGTACATTTGAGAGAGATGATTGGTTGTACCTCCCCACCTTGGTTGATTCATTTTTGGTCTTTACACCTTGTTGTTCTTGGTCTTGTGGTACTTTGTGTTGTTTACCCACTATGAGTTGTTTTGATGTTTTAGTCTTATGGGTATTAGGGTTGTGTGCCCACCTTTGTGGTACACCCCTTGGTCCTAGGGTTATGGGTCATGTACCCATTCTTGTTTTTATGATTTTGAATTGTACCATATTATTGGTCTTTGTATCCTTAACCTTGACCTTGTACCCACCTAAAGACACCTCAACTATATTTTATATTATTAAGTGATTTTTATTAATTGGTGTCTTAACCCTTATCATTGGTACTTGTCCTAATTTTATGGAACCCTAAATTAAGTAAAGAATTATCTTATGATTCGTCTAGAAGTCTTTAATGTTCTATATAATGAAGTCTTTCCTCCTCTTTTGTCATGTTCAAGACATTACATCTCAGATTTGATTGATCCCTGCTTGACGTCATGGGTTTTGTGGTTACATGCTGATTGCTAGTTCACTTGTTGAGGCCGCCCACCTGCTATAGATTACTACTAGTCCCATATCTGATATTAGGATTAATGTGAAGGCTTTATTGTGTTGTTGCTGCCCTAGTCGTGACCGGTTAAAGGAGGGTCGTGAGCTCAGTTGAACCCTGTTCTAATTCGCATTGCTCAGATCTATATGTTGAGAGGTTCGATCTACCTACTAGAGTTCTGGTTGAGTCTCGATCTGCTTCTTGTGGTTAGCCTATGACCCGATTTGTTGTGTATGGTCTGCTTGAGGTCCAATCTGATTGATGAGGAGTCTGATATGCCTGTGTATGAGTCTGATCTGCTCGATAAAGGTTTGATCTGCCTCTTGCATGATTGAGTGAAGTTGTGTTGATTTCAGATCTACTCATTGAGCTGCTATTGAATTCCAATATGTTATATACTTATCTGTTGAGGAGACCGAGACTCTAAAACCAATCGTGAGCCTCATTTGATCTTCGACCTGCCTACTAGTTAATTATTTGAGGAGGCTATGAGGTCTACATGTCTGATTTAGACTTGTTATCACACAACTTGTAGTTGCCCCTAGTGGTATCCCATCCGGGACGGTAGAGGAGATAGGCAACTAAAGAGGTGACCCAAGAGATGCCACGGTTCCCAATGCAAGGTGGGAGTCACGTCAACCGAGGCACTCTTCGCTTTAGGTCAAGGTGTAGCAAGACCTAGGGGGAGACCCTATAACCAATCACAGTTGATTGGATCCAAACAAAGGTTTCTAAGGGTAGGTAAATGATGAGTTACGGAAACCAATGCAAGGCTAAATGGACCTAAAAGTTGAGGTATGGTTGAAGGTGGTGTAATAGATTATTAGTGTTTCAACCTATGTATGGTTTAGGCCACATGATGGGGTATGATGATTAGGTATAGTACCATGTGTTTACACAAGTGGGTCTTGTTTTCTTGGGAAATGTGAAATGGTTCTAGGTAGGCCCACAAGGTGAAGTTATGTGTGAAGTTGGTACTATAGGTTGGATAAAGGCTAGATCTATGACTCTAGGTTGATTCTAGGAGTACCCATGTACTAGATCTAGGGTTTGACACAATTCCCAAGGAGTGCGACTTGCTTAGAGAAGGACTAGTGCCTTGTTGGATGGGCTAATGGGGTCAAAAGGTATGTCAAAGTGTAGATCGGGACACCTAGAAGCCAAATCAAGTGGGTTAAGTGAGATCCAATGGTTGGATCTTACTAGATCTAGGTTTTTCAAGTAATGACCTTAAGTGGACCACAATCCCTTGAAACAAGGAATGCTACCCCCAAGGCGGATCGTGACAAAAAGACAGTCTAGACCTAGGTTTCAAGGTATGGGCATTCCAAATCCACGAAAATCTCAAACACCCACCTCCCGGAAGTGGACAAACTCACTTTTTCAAGGGAGTGCGACTTGCTCAAGGAAGGCTAAAAAGTGGGTTTGGTGGACCAAATCAAGTTCAATGGCCACCAAACTATAGATCCAAGATGCTAGTACCCCGATCTATGCATGCCCAAAAAATCAAGTCAATCCAAGGGCTAGATCTTAGTAGATTTGAGTTTTGAGGTGCCAAGAGATTCAAAAGGGGGTTTTAACCCCTTAAAACATGGAAAGATGTCCACAAGGTAGATTTCACCAAAGTAAGAATCTGGGGGTAGGTTATCAAGTGTCTAGATTGCAAATCAAGTGGGATCTCACCTACCCATGTGCTAGATCTAACCAAACAAGCCTCTTACTAGGAAGTGCGATTTGAGTTCAAGAGGGCTTTTTGCCTTGAAAAGTGTGTTAATTTTAAGCCAATCACCACCAAACTATAGATCCAACTAGGGGTGGATGCTATAGAGGTGGGTTTTCAAAATCTTCTCAAGAGCAAGGCTAGATCTAAGTAGATCTAAGAAATACCAAAATTGGGGTTTTAATGAATTAGGGTTTTATGACCAATGAAGATAGAATGGATGAAAGAGGCACATACCTTGTAGATCTTACCTCAATTGCTTGTGGCCACCTTGCAAATTGATAGCAATCTCCTATGTGTATATTCAAGAGTGAGATCCAAGAGCTCCAACCAAAACGTCCTTCTCCAAGATAGCCAAATCGTTCTCCTCCTACAAGACAAGATCAAAGAAACAAGTCAAGCAAGATGATTATGAAAATGGTAGAAAAATGTAATAGAAAGCATCAACTATGTCACAAAGATACAATAATGATACTCCCTGTCACAAGATCAACCCAAGAGAGACTATGTGGATCCCTCCAACAATAACCCTCATGAAGTCGCCCTCCTCTCCACCAATTCGACTTTCCTGTAAAAAGATTAGTAGAAGCACCAGAATCCACAATGATACATAGAAGAGATACTGTATATTCAATATGCAAGAGAATCCACAATGCAAGAGAGATGTGCTCCACAAAAAATCTTCTATTCCAATATTCCAGAGCTCCAAAGGTGAGCTTTACAATGGGGGGTCTCCTCCTTATATAGGATAATAAAGACCAAAACCCTATACCACTCTACAATACTACATCAAATGAGTGGTTGAGATTAAAAGATCTCATCATACAATCAATGGCTAAGATGACCCATAACAATATATCACATGGATCACTCAATATAACAATAGCGCCCCCACTAAATGGTACAAAAAGGGGGGTGACGTCATCCACTAGAGAAGAATAGGTGCCAAAATCCACCTCATGATGACTAGGACATGATAATATAAGCACATGGTGGGGCTAGGAGGCATCAATCCTTACTAGCTCATCCCCAAGGCACAATAAAATAATAAAATATGTCCAAGATAATATAAATGATCAAAACTGTCCTCAGAATCCATGACAGTTAAGCAGTAAATGTCCTCCTGTGATCAATCTGGGAATACCCACATGGTGAAAACTGACTGGAAGGTAGTGATGCCACCTTGGAAGACCTCTGTGAAGACCAAATGCCAAAACCTTGCCTCAATTGCCCAAATCGATTTCCTCAGTGACCACTTTATCCCATTTTTAAATTGCCTCGGGAACTGTGAAAGTGCCAAAACTGCCTCCTAGGGTTCTAGCGCTGTCCATCTGAGCCCACCAGGCTCTCCAGAAGGGGGGGTAAATGGTAAAAACAAGTGGCTGGACCACCCCCTCCATCATCAGCGCCCTAGGTGAACTGGCCTCTCGGGGCCCCTGCTGCTCAGGCTGGGAAATCAGCCCCAAATCTGGTCAACAAGTGTAAAAATGCATTAATCACTGTCAGAAGTGCCCGGAACTGAAAGATAAGTGTCTCATTGGATCTAGAAGACCCAAATCCACTAGAAATGTGTACTCATACACCATGGGTTGCCCTAATGGGCCAGCTGTAGGGTCCACCATATATGGATAATGTATAATCTGCTGATCTGAAGTAGTAATAAACCTGCTGAACTGGATCAAACATCATCTGAATCATATGTCCATCATATGATATCATCATCAAACATGTGGGACCATCAATCATCATCAGTAATCATCCATACATGGTCCACATCATCACGGATCCCAAGAATATACAACCAAGGATAAATCACATCAGTAGACTAAGACAATGCCTCTCTAATCATTCTCACAGCTAAGCTCAAAGTATAACATCCATTTAGTGGCATTAATTGAGTTAGCACATTCCGTTGTTACATAAAATTACTTGCACAATAGTTCAAATGACAAACTCACCCATTGGACATGGTCAAACTGCTAGCGAAGGATGAAGGCTAGGAGCAAGGTTGGGCCAAGGGGTTGACTCGTCTAACTTAACTCAAAAAATACTTTGGACTGGGAAAAGGGGGAAGCTACAAACTCTGTGCTGGACAAAAGAACACGGGGAATGGCTGTGCCTCAGAAATGGATAAGTTGTTTAGAGAGTGCTTATTCAACTTAGGCATCATGTCTACATCAAGTTGATCCAGGTTCATTAGGATCATTCAATTTTATTCCATGGCCTTTTTGGCCTACATAACCCTTCGGATTTCAGATGTGCTGAGAAGCACAACTAGTTGCAGCTTGCATCCAGGGCATGTTTTTCAAATATTTATAAGGTCAGCAATTGTTTAGATATAGCTTTTAAGAACCATTGTTTTTTGGACCTTTCTTATACTCTTCGAGGAGTATATTTAGCTGTTCATCGCTCTTGCCCTTTTTTTGTTTCCATGTGCGAATTTAAGTTTCCATAGGTAGAACATGAGCTTTCAGTTTTAGCCAACATCATCTCAAGTGACTAGGGGGAGTTCGAGCCAATGCCAAACATCGGGACAACCGACCAGAATGATTTAGGCCTACAATCCAACTCACCAAAGGCAAGTTTTGTCACCAACTCAGAGCCGAGACACTGAATAAACAGGGATGCAGTCCAAGCACAGAGGTAGAAAAATGGGGAAGTCCTTGGTATCAGAAAGTCAAATGAGATAAGTCAGGGTTTAAAGTCAAACAGGAAGGTCATGTATGGATGGAGTCAAGTGAATATGGAGCCTACACTAGCAGACAACTGGTGTCGGGAAAGACCATATCTATGTAAGGTGAAAAACCAGTGAGTTTTGTTAAATGACCTAAATGTGCAAGCAATTGTCCATTTTATGATTTACAGTTCATTTTAAATAGTCTGCCACATCAGGAATAATATACCAAGCACATGCTATGATCATGACTAAATCAACAAGATAATAATCCACAGTCAATGAGAACATATCCATAGATCATACAACATCATCATAATACTAATCATCATGCATTATCTGAAACACTGCTGAAATACATCTCTAGGCACTGAACTGAAACTGTATGGGATAAGTGGTCACATCAGTCATCAAATCTGAACTCTCAAGGCTCAGCCTTGACACAAGGTAATACATAAATCTGAATAATATACTGCTCTGATCATGAGTGATCCAAAATATATAGCCATGCTCTGGAATAATGGAAGCTCTGGAATGTGCAGATATCTGCTGTACAAGAATAGTAGCCCTGCTACTATAGTGTGATAACAAGACTATTGAAGTAAATTTGTGGAGGTCGTAAGGGGTTTGTCCTACTCTGCTACTTACATGTCTGATGTGAGTGGCCAAATGTAAAGTGATCATATCTTGTTTAATATGCTGGGCTCTGTTTTTTTATATTGTTTTTACTGAGACTTGATCTAATCTATGTGCTAACCCTTTGTGTCTATTTAAGGTCATTTTTTGTTAGGGTTCAGATCTCTTGTGATTATATTTTTGGACGTCTATCTTACTATGACTTGATTGAGAGTGTCACTGTGTTTCTTGACTATCATTGACCATCCTTGTTTGACTGTACTACACCTATCATCTCTCTCTCTCTGGTTTGTACTTACCCTCTAGCAGGGTCAGCTGGTTCCTAGTGTTGACTGGCCTTTGAGAGGCTCAACTCATTCTGAAAGAAAATTTTCTAAGTATAAAATAGGAAGGGTCCCACACTCCAGGTAAGTACGCTAACTTGCTCTTAATTAGACTTGTTACTATTAGTTTTATACTGTTGGTTACATGTTACTCAAGATTACGTTAACACAAGGATCCCTTGGTAGTTTTAAAGTTGAAAAGTTGAAAGAGATGAAAATTATGTTTTGAAATATCTTGTTTATGTTACTGTTGTACTATTCTGCTTTAGTATAAATTTGTTATTCTAAATTTTGCATTAAAGTATTTAAGATTTGATTTTTTTGCATCAAACCCTAACCCTAACTAAAATTTAACAAAAGATAACTACTAGGGCAAGGGCACCCTCATAACTACCTCCTAGCATGACTTACAATGTATTACAACCCTCCAAAAATACTATCCACCATGCCATAAATCCATGTGCAGCCCAACAAACTCCAATACCAAGGGGATAACCCCTCCATCAATCAAAATAATATAAAATATTGACAATCTATGTGATGTCCCCTTCCGTTTGATCATGACAAGGGTATGACTTAGTAGCCTATATGACTCCCATAGGCTAGGAGTCAGGGAGGAATTATTGATGTCACTTTTGCAGCCAACATGGTTTGGATGTTTATGCAAAAGCCTCATGAAAGTCATTGAAAAAGCAAAGAGAATTCTCAGATATCTATAGGGGTCCACAATGCATTATGGTGTTTTCTATTTTAGCAAGGCTACAATTTCACTTCTTGGTTATACAAATTCTGGTTGGGCAGGAGATGCTTCAGATAGAAGGTCTACTGCACGGTATATCTCTCAGCTTGGTTCAAGTCCGATTTCATGGTCCAATAAGAAGTTCAAAACTCTTGCTCTTTCTTCTTGTGAAGCAGAGTATAGGGCAACTAAGGAAGCAACTAAAGAAGCAGTATGGATCCGACATGTTCGTACAGAGCTTGGATTGGTTCAGAAGACTCCTATCGAATTAAGATATGACAATCGAAGTGCAATTCAACTTGTGTACAATTCAGTGTATCACTTCAAGACTAAGTACATTGACTTGGAAACTCATTACATTCAAGATCATGTTGCAGATGGTGTTATTTGTTTGGAGTATTGTCCCACAGAAAAACAAGGAGCGAGTATCTTCACTAAAGCCACAACATAAGCGAAGTTTGTGTATCTTCGAAATTTGTCGAGAATGTAGGAAGTTGTCATCAAGGGGGGGATGCTAATGTAATGCCATCTTCCTCCATTTATATGCTTTTCTCCCTAGTCAGCATTAAGGGGGAGTGTTGGAATTTAATAATTTATAATTTTAATATTACATGTGTAATGATCTCTAGTATGATATCATAAGATGTCTTATCTAGTACTGGAAGGCATAAATAACTCTAATCTTGTGTAAAAGGATTTTTCCCACATGCATCATGGAGTAATATTCTCCTATTACCATTCATTATATAAGGAGGTGGAAAATCATCTATGCCACATGCATTTTTGGATGTTATTTTTTCATACTTCTAGCTATATACTAGAGGTGAATGAGAGCCTTTGGGTATATGTTATGTATTGCATTGTAATGCTATTGTAAAGTTGTGAGAGCATATGTGGAGTGGAGCTCAAGTGTATGATTGGAAATTTCTAAAGAATAAGAAGACAATACTTTCCCGTGGATGTTTCCCCATTTGGGGTTTTACCATATGTTACCAACTAATTTGTACATTAGTTGGATTTCTTGTGAGCCGCTAGAGTTGTGAACATTTACAATGTTCATCATCAGTGTTCAGAAGTCCATAAGTCTTTTTTAGGGCCAATTTTGGCCCCTTTGTAATAATTTGCATGCTTCATACCCCTTGGGAATATTGTAAAAATGTACTAGCAAGATTGTCTTATGTAAAGAACTTGGCTTCCTAGGACTTAGCCACCAAAGGTGATCATTCCATGGTGTTTTTTCCTTGTCAATAATGGAATGTTGATTAAGCATTGTATAATCGACGAGTTTTTCATCGCTCCTCCAAAGCTAGAATGGTCGTCCTGGGGGTTAGGCCTTAGGAGGTTATTAAAGTTCATGTGTCAGTGTCTATGAGTTTGCTAGACGTAGAATTGAGTCATTATGAACATGCACTAGGTCCCCTAGGATTTTGAGTCAGTTCGGGCAAAATTATTTTTTCCCGTTTTACGGGCTTTATTAATGATTTTAATTAAAAAAAAATGATAAAAGTGTGGTCTAGGGGTTGTTTTTTCCATGGGGGTGCTCATTTTCTAACCCGAAGCACCCATAAAACTCCAAAACCCACTTTTCCTAAGTTCTAAGTAATTATTTATCACTTTAATAAAAATTCTCTCCAAAATAATAAAAGAGAATTATTTAATTAAAAATAATGAGATATGGAGAAAATCAATTTCTCTAAAAAAGAGGAAAAAGAGTCAAATAAAGTGCCAGTACAGTTGGCAATCTGCATTGAAGGTGATTTCAATCAAGAGTCCGAGCTTTCAGTCAAGGATTGATCCACTGCAAGTGTATCTCTATGAGAGAATTCGCCCTCCTTTGTTTGAGCGACTTTGCTTATTTGGAATGTGTTCATTGGTTGGGAGTTGATTACAAGGTTGAGGGGCACCCTCTCTTGAGGTGGTAGCCACCTCATCTCTTCACACCAACCAATTGCTAGTTAGAGTTTAGTTCAAGGCTCTCTCATCCCTCATTCAATGGGATGCGCCCTCTTTCCCTAGATGCCTTCTAGAACTCCCCCTCTCTTGGTTCTTTCTCTATTTAAGTAGGCTCTTGCTCCCTCATTCCAAAGGGAATGAAAGGAACCTCTACTCAATTGTTATGCTCTGCAATTTGTTTATCATTGTTGAATAAAGTTGAGACTTTGGAGGTCCATGTGGTGCAAGAATTCTTATGGTGTGAATGCATGATTTAATATTTGAGGTGATATCTTTCTAGTCTCTTTTCTTCTTATGCAAGTGTATTGATTTGTTATCTAGCTTAGAAGATTATCGTTCTAGTCCATAGAGTAAGCATTTGAAGGCTTCAATTTGTTTGCTTGTGTTAAATTTTCCAATATTTGAAAGTAACAAGCTGTAGTTAGTTATACGAATGTTCTTTCAATCTGTGTTTATGTAGCACACTAGACTTGATCTCTCTTGCTTCGAATTTTTGTAGATTGGTAGGTTCACCAAGTTTGAAGGCAAGCTTGAGCTCAGTTGCATTTTGTTCATCTTCAACAAAATATTTTGGGTCTAATTCTTCTTGTCTTGTAGGATCTTCAAACATTTCATCGATATTCAAGCTTGAGCTTGAACCCTTCTTCCTTCCTTCAAAAATTTCAATCAACCTCTTTCTTTCCCTTTTTATTTAAGAAAAGCAAGTAAATCTGATTTCAAAAGTTTTATTTTAAAATTCTATTTGCTTCATTCATAGATCTAGAAAGCTTCAAGATTATCATAGATCTAGATCCATTTCATGCTAAGTACTTGTGTAGTAAATTTATCGAGTATTTTCCAAGTACTAGATTGTAAAAATTTTATGTATTTATGTGCTAATCCACTAACAAATTTTATTGAGTTTGTTGGTTGTTTACTTTTTGTCATAGGAAAGCAAAGGAATTTGAAACATTTTGGGAGTTTGAACCATCAAAAATCCCTCCTTTAAATTCTTTGCAATTTTTTAGTCTTTTAAGGCTCCCTAAAGCTAAGTTACCGGAAACGGCCCTCCCACACTGCTGAAACGCCGTTCACCGCTTCAGAAACGGAAACGGATACGATACTGCTTCGAAACGGCGGCGGTACGGATCAAGAAATTTTGAAACGTTTCAGAACTGTACGGTTACGTTTCAGAGTTGGAGGAAAAGGATCTGATGGAAGATGATGCGTATAAAAAAAATCGGGATACGTTTCAAGTTAAAAAAATACAAGTTTCAACCATTTTTAAAATTCGATTTTACAATTTATAATTTTATTTCATTCTAATCCCTAAACCGAACCCACTTTTGTCTTTACCGGAAAGATTTGTCTCGACTCTCAGCCATCCGGTGGTCCGTGGTCACTTGGCATTATCACGCTTTAGTTATTCAGCAGTCACTTGGCATTATCACGCTTCAGCGATTGCTCCGAGATCGATTCAGCACTAGCATTGGTCCGATTTCGTCTCACAGAGGTCCGACTTGGTTGCTGGAGCGAAGGTTCGATTTAGTTCATTTTTAAAAATTTTCTGTTTTTAGGGCCAAATCGGGATACCCTCGGGCCTCCTGTACTAACCCGATTCTACTTGAAAGTTCCATGGCCAAGCACAGCAAAGTGTCATTAATATCGATTCCCGCAGAAATGATAAGTTCGGTGAACGGGCATGTCATGTGGTTAATCAATAAGTTAATAATAATAATATTAAGTGCTATACTATATAACAATATATAAGTTAATAACTTTCCAGGGAAAAATATATAAGTTAATAACTTAAGTCCTAAACTATATATAAGTTAAAAATTTATAACTTATATATTATTAATTTAACTTAACTTGTAAATTTATTAACCTAACTTATTTATTTAATTTAATTTTTTTTTATTGTTACAAGTGTATACTATATAGTGTGTGCACGGTATATTACTATATAATATATAATATTTTAAATTTATTACATTAAAAAAACTTTAAAATATATATATATATATATATATATATATATATATATATATATATATATACGTCGTTTCCATGCCGTATCGTATCCAGATTTTTTGAAAATTTGCCGTATCCGTGTCCCTCCCTGTTTCCGTATCCGTTTCAGTGCAACTTAGCCCTAAAGTCTCTTGAATCTTGTTTGTATAGATTAAGAGTGCTCTCTATCAGAGAGTTTAATATTGTAATAACTTAATAAAAGAGCAAGTGGGATTACGGCTCCCACACCCTTCTTCCCCCATTTGGGGGAAGCTTGTATCTGTTCCATCTATTCATTTGCTTTATACCTGCATTGCATTAGAGTAGTTTTTTTGTTAAGTTAGTTTCAATTTTTTTGCAATTTAAGTTAGATTAAATTTCAATCAAATTTTTTACTTAAGTTTATTTTGGAAAAGGTTGATTTACTAACCCCCTTGCTCTCCCGAGTACGGTCTCACTCCTAAAAGAGATTCTTGGGTAGATAGTTAGACCAGTTTCTTTTCATGTTAGATTTGTTTTGTTTTGTTTTGTTTTCATGTTAAAAAACTTGTAAAATTTGGACTCCTTTCTGTATGCTCTGCACCCCTGTGGTTCGTCCGAATAGTAAGGTGCATCAAAAGGAATTGGAAGTGGCTATTAATTAGTTTAACAACATTTAATTAAAATTCCGTAACAAAAATCCAGTGTTACCTTCACTAGATCAAAAGTGGGCAAATTTTGCAAAGGAAGCGGGAACCATTGGAAAGCGACCTCAAGGCATCGTTAAACTACATCCTTGTTGGTGTAGTGTTGAACACGCTCTCGAGACTCTGTTCCAGCCAGTGAAGCATGACCCGGCTGAGACTCGCGGGTACTCGCGAGTCTCAACGAGTCAACCCTAGCCTCGAGTAATCGCTTCGTACTCACCCACAAAATCGACAAATAGTTGAAACTCTCCGCCACTCGCAAAACCGACGCACTCGGGTCAAACTCTGGCCATACTCGGTCGGACTCGCCATGACAACAAAGAAAAAAACCCACCAAATTTCCCAGACGCGAAGTGATTATGCTCACTGGTTGAGCTTTGGAGCCCATGAACAGATATTTTGGAGGGAAATGAGCTCGCGGGGAGGGTCCGTCCCTCTCATTCATCCGTCAAGCACATAGTCGTGGTCGTGGTGAAGGCTGTGTTAAGTGTTTATTATTGATCCGCTAAACCTGGGTGCAGGTGATCTGCTAAACCTACATGTGTGTTAAGTGTTAAGTGTTAAATCCCTCTGCATTTGTGTTAAGTGTTTATTATTGATCCACTAAACCTGGCTGGAAGTGAAGGCTGTGGCCCTGGGCAAGCAGGATAATGTTAACGCTGGCCCTTTACTAGATTAGAGTTAATGCATTTTTTAAATTTTTATTAATGCATTTTTAAAAAATTTAATACATACTGTATTACAAATTTTAATGCATTTTTTTTTTTATTATAAATGAATAAAATTTAAACTTTAAAGTTTAAGGTTTTAAACTATAGCATTTTTTAAATATTTTTTATAAATTATTAAAATTTAAAGTTTAAGGTTTTAAACTATAGCATTTTGTTAAAAAAAATTAAATTTTTTGGTTATAGTTTTTAAATTACTCGAGTCATATAATTGTAATTTGTAACTGTTTTTAAATTTTTAATATAGTAACTATAAAATGCAAATTTTTCTTTTTCATTATAAATTAAATTTTAATATAGTAAATTTAGAATGCAATATATTTTTTGGGGGATTATAAATGATTAAATTATAGTTTTTTTAATTTTGTTTTGGTTATAATTAATAAAATTTACAATATTTTTTTCCTATTTGCCGAGTCTTGCCGAATCTGTCCCGAGTCTTTCCTGAGTCTACCAGTCATATGCCAGCCGAGTCTTTGCCAAGTCCTAGTTGTGTAACATTGGTTCCATCCCACATGTTCTTGTGTGAAGCCACTTAGATCAAAATCCGGACATATTCCCCGTACCGCAAGGTATATCAGGAATCCCCTTTTTCCCCTTAATCAACTCATCTTTTTCATTTAACTTAAAATAAACCAAGTACACTTGCAAAACATTTTACATTTTACAATAGCACTGTTTACAATTGCACGACTCTATTTGGCACTGGTTAATTATTTCAGCATTTGCTTTTAAATATTTACAATTATGGATGCCATGTATCTCATTTATGCTGTTGATGTTTAAAGAATAAACAATTTTTGCAATTACTTGTTTTAAATCGCAATTTCACCTAAAAACTCCTAATAAACACTCATCCCATCTATAACAATTAACACAATCTAAGATCCTTTAGAAACTCTTTTATAGGGTTTACTCCCCTTGGCTTCGGTTAAGAGTTTTCTTAAACGGAGGATTCATGATCAGGTGACAACACCTGACTCGAGACTTTCCCCCAGTGATACACCTAACAGCTTCGAAAGATTTCTGCTATGTTTCCCCCCAGGTGTGCTTTTTGGTGGCAACACCATGTATATCCGATGTATCATTTCTTTTCTCTTTTCTCTTCTTTCTTACTTTGATTATTGTTGTTTGTATGGATAGTGTTACCCTTCAAACTAGCAGTCTTAAATTAGCAGCACTATGTGATTGATATACTAATGATTGGTAAGCATGTGGGAGAAGTCTAGGCCCAAATGTCACCCCATCCTAGCCCCTCAACTTCTTTGGGTAACTCCTAAACCTAGGGGAGAGCCCTTTAAGATACTTTCAAACACTAAAACATGCAAATACCTTTTTACAACCTTGTAACCAGATCAGTGCCTTATATGGAGTCAAACAATGTATAAAAAAGACAACTAGATCTAATTGAGGAGTTAGTTCAATAGCTATTCATTAATATCATCAATCACTTTTCCAATTTAAAATATTTCACATATTCCAACGCAACTTCACATATACCAAGGCACCTTCACCTATCCCAAGGCAACCTCTCAAAAGATGTGCCTTGAGGAAAAGAGGGAGGAGGTTAGGGCACATTTGATGATCTAGTCAGAATTGTCAAAAACCCCGCAGAAACCCTAATCTTGGCAATTTCATGTTTCCCAATGCACCAAGGAAAATGGGGATGCCCTCAGAAATCTATGGATAAATCCAACAAACTCACGGCTATTTTTGGAGTTATGAATTTATTTAGATTTTTAGGGTTTTTCCAATAATCAAATGAGGATGCCCTCAGAGATCTGTGGATAAATCCACTAGGGCAAATTTCCAAAATTATCAAATTGCAAATATTTTTGGTTTTATGAAATTATTTGAATTCTTAGGGCTTTTTACAATATCTAATTTTTAGGGCTTTTTACCATAAAAAATGCAGCAAATAAAAGACAAGTAAATTGATGAAAAGAAGAGTGATTTTAGTGACAAGCAAAGGGATATGATTTTTGTCTCAATCCATATGGCATTGAGAGATCAATGATCAACGTCCCTCTCTTGAGATGTCTTTCAACACTTGCAAGCTAGGGCATCACCTAACAACCTCTAGGGTTCGGTAGGAGAGCCTAACTAGGGAAAATGAAGAAGTCCAAGGCCCTAACAAGCAATAGAGAACTCCTTGGGAGGACGTTCTCTTCATCCAAAAGTTGACAAAACGTTGACAAAAATCCCTAACAATCAACGAAATGCACCATAAAAGCACCATTTTACGTATCTACGAGCATAAATTACCAACATTCAACAAGAAGTGAGCAAGTAAAGACCTTAGGTCACACTTGTGCATGAGTTCTTCCAACTAGTCTAGCATCAACCTTTACAATGTGCGAAAATTAATCCCTAGAATATTCCATCATCCACCTTCAAGCAAGAATGAGCATCCCCAAAGAAGTGTGCATCACATCAATAACTCATAGAGTAGGAGAAAAAGAGAAAATAGCATATTTGAACCTTTGTCTTATGATTTACAATGACGTGAAGTGATCTATTTATATGATTTCATCCTCAACCTTTTTAATTTTTGAACCTACAAGTCAACATTAAATTAGAATATTTTTAAGGTAAATCCCCCACAAGTTAGGGAATAAGCCCTAAAATAGACGTAAAATAGCATATAAGACTAAACTAAGGCTTCACTTGATGAAATAGTGAGCCAAAGGGGGATGTTATGCTCCAACAAACCCCAAAAGGTTGTTTATCCCTCAACGCCTCCCTTTCCAAGCTTGTAGGATCAACTATGGAAGGATGACGTCATTGGCCAAAGAGCTAGAAGATGGGTTTCTCTGTGTTGGAATGAGGTCCAAGTGGGTGAAGGAGGTGTGCTAAATAGGGAACAACAACCCTTTACAAGACGCAATCACCTCTGCATAACAAAAACAAGGTGGCCATGTACCCCAATGGGAGACCCCTAGAAGCCCCGAACACCAACCCACAGGCTTAAAGCCTTGCATGGTGGGGACATCAACACACCAAAGGAGCTATCAGCTGTGCCACAAAGCCAAGTACTTCTAAGAGTGAAACCAAGGGATCCTGCCATGACCAAACCAGGGGGACAACAACTCCTAATCCAAATATTCATACAATATAACCCACTTTGGCCTTTACAATAAAAAATTTAGACCCCTTGCTCTAGGTTTGGCCCTGTTGGAACACTACTGCAGCTCTGAGGCATACCAAACAGAAGGCTAGACTAGTAGATTCTTGCTTTGCATGTTAGCAAATATATTGTTGTATGTTCAAACTTCAAGCATATTCCCAATATTCTAACAATAGTAATCATCGGTAATATTAAATTCTTAAAGTAGAATGCTAGGGTGAATCCATAAAGATGGGTAACACTTTTTGGCCATACTGATGGTGAAAATTTGACATTTTACTCATTTATTTAATCAAATCCCTATAAACTCATCTATGCCTTGTGAATTTCGACATGCAGTAAAAAAACAAATTGTAGGGAATCATGTTGTCTTTCCAATGACATTTAAAAAAAATACTAATTGTTGAAGCACGATTACCGTTAGAGCAAACCCACAGGCATTAATATCCAAT
Organism: Larix kaempferi; assembly: GCA_027924585.1. Classification (NCBI taxonomy): domain Eukaryota; kingdom Viridiplantae; phylum Streptophyta; class Pinopsida; order Pinales; family Pinaceae; genus Larix; species Larix kaempferi. The sequence continues at coordinate 2,646,622 of BSBM01000147.1, forward strand.
ACAATCACCAAAGTTAGGATCCATGAGAGGGCGTTAACCCATGTTGCGAAACCCACAAGGAGCGTTGGATGCAAATGCCAACAATCTCCCCCCTCAGTGTTACCCGGGTGAGTTTCGAACTTGTGACCTACTGCTTTGATACCATTTGTTGGAGCACAATTGTCGTTAAACCAAAACTTGCAGGCGTTAATCTCCGATACAATCGCCAAAGTTAGGATCCCCGAGAGAGGCTTAACCGATGTCACAAAACTCATGGGGAGCACTGGATGCAAATGCCAACACTAATATCATTTAATGTGTCAAAATTAAATTTAATCAAATGTTTGTCCTTGCAAATTTCAGGAAAAGTTAACAAGTGGCTTGTGTGCACATAAAATAATTTATTGCTAAATGTATAACTTAAAATATATGTATATGAACATGATCTCCACAGAATGCACTGGGGCGTACATACATTTTTTTTAATTTATTCTGGAAAATTATATATTTTTATTTATTTTTGAAACTGACCATCGAATATTTAAATCGCATTTTGTACACATTTGTGTGCACACAATTTTTTTTTTACTGCTGACATAAATTGAAGAGGCCAATATATATGGAACCAAGGGATAGGTTGTGATCCATGCAATACCTTGGAGACCCTGCCAAATAGAGACATGTATATAAAGCAAGAACTACCTCTAGATGAAATTCCATGCAATTATCCAACTCACCATTCTCATTGATAGATCAGAAGTGTAATACAGAGCCTAGAGCTAGTCAGTCAGTCAATATCAATCATAAAATTCCATAAGTAACACCCTCTAAGGCATGCATCTGATACAAAGCTGAACTGAAGAAGGAACATCGTAGGAACATATCAAACAGTGACAACCAATATCCATGATCATACATCTCAAGAGATAGCAGCACATGTACATGGGTATAAAAAACATATAGCAGGGTCTCACAGAAGTGGCTCAGCAATAACATGGGCAGCTGCTTTGAGGCTCTGCCCAACAAAACTGCTCCAGCTCTGCTCATATAATGATCTCAACCATCAAAGGAACATGAAAAATCTCTGTGCACAATATAAAGGACGGATCAAGATTCAAAACCCTCGTCTGCTCTAGCGAAAATGAGAAGTAACACCCCATACAAATGGTGGTACAACAGAACACACCCCGGAGATGTATCACAGATCTGAATATTGAGAATTACTGTAATAAGCATGATAGTCCCATTCATTAACACTTTGCACTGAATTGGCCATAAAACGCCACCACGGGTAAATAAATACAGTTCAAGTCAGCTCAAAACTCCAATCACACCTCGGCCTCCCTCAAAAGGCTGCCAGGAACATCTTTTCTTCAAGACTTTTCCTCCAGAAATGTGCTAGAAACTTTACATGGAATGTTCCTAAGGGTGGGTGCTAGCTTCATTAGGTACCAAGGCAACAAAAAATGCTCCTGCAGATTACCTTTACTGTTGATGTATGTTGTTCCAAAGCGCTGTTTGCCACAGGCTTGGAGTAAGCTTCAAAATCTGCTGTACACTTTTCTTTGCTGAGATTTATCTCAAAAGCACTTCATCGAACCCTATCAGTATAATATCTCTGTTTATGTGTCATATGCCATCCTCTGCATACAGCAAGAACAGGATTTTAATTGCAGAACTTAATCTCATAGTGCCACATGACTCTGGTGTTAGACATCCTGGATGATGAGAGCTGAGACCCTGCTAAATTATATCGTCCCCATGAGCTTGAATTTCTCTGATCATCCACTGAGAATGTGGCAAAAACCATAAGTGAACACCCATGCATATGGGGGATAATTTTATTAATATGCCTAAGTCTATCGTCTAGATGACTTTTATATTCTAACAAAGCAAGCTGTCTTTTACAAAGTGTTCCAACCTACCTGATCAGACCATTAGGGGTGATAGTTGGCTACATTGACCAACATAAACTTTTGCTTGAAATTGACATTTTAGGTCTAGATAGTCTGAATTCAGTATCACCTCCTCTGACAATCATGAAGAATTCTGGAGTCTGGAATATCTTTACTGCCTCTTTAGCTGATTGCATTTTCCACTGTAATGGCTATGAAGCACCTGGGAACCCACCTGTAACATTTCAATATCATACACATAGATGAATATGAAACAATTCAAAATGGGAATTTAATTGGTATGTTGGCGGTTGTTTCATGAGGTTAAGAAATGTAGGAAATAGTGTCAGATTCTCCTTGTTTCCTAGTCTAGACTTTATCCAACAATAAAACCATTTTTGGAGAGTCTAGTCTTGAAGAAAGTCACCTATCCTAGGAATACATTAGATACAAAGAATTTAGAAAGATACACTTCTAAAGATATACATGTCCAAATAAGGTAGTACAATGATCAATATTTTCACCAACATTAGTCCCAAAAGATACGATCTCTTTGCTTGAACAAGCCAGCTTTGCAACATTAAAGAAACGCTACCCTCTTTCTATTCAAGCTATTACCTTTTACATCTTTTGTTTTTAGCAAAGGAAATTATAACATGCAAATTTCATTATTTAGCTCAAAATCTTTCTTTTATTTTTAGCCTTACTCCTCCATATAGAATTATAAATTTTCAATCATTTTAACTTGTTGGCCAGGTGTACCAGTCACTTAGGTGTTAGTCATGACCATTTCTATACTACATATGGAGACAAGATCCGAGCTTTATTACTAATTATTTTCAGTTTGAGTATTATTCCATTGGAAATAATATGCAATATCTTCAGTGTGGAAATCACAAAAGCAATTTAGGTCATTGCTGTAAAGTTTCTGATTGGATAAATTCTAATTCGAAACTATGATACATGTGGAAAGATGAATCTCTTCATCTGCTGACAAATTTGGAATAACTTGCAGTTCATATTTGGTGCTAAAGTACATGAAGTTCCTAAGCTTCGAGCTCAAAGGCATGATTTTCAACCACCCCGTGAGTTTACCCGTGTCATTAGGTAAGTAGTCAAAATACAAATTATTTATGCATTCAATCATGAAATCAGATTAATTCTCTTTGAATATGCTTTACTCCTACTCCTAGATATATGAAAGTTTAGTGTTTTCAGCCCCATAAAAATCATTTTTATTAAATATCTTTCCCAATCAGGAGTTAAGAATCCCAGTGCTTTGCAATTCCTGAAGATAGTTTAAAAGCTAAAATGAAAAAAGGTTACTTATTTGTACATTTATAATTTTATTATGTTCCTATTAGTGGTCTGTACATTTGATTTCCACCATATGGATTTCAATTTATATATACTTGATTGAACTACTAATTTTGATGTGATTGTAATAAGGAGATTTATCTTTAGAGTTTCACTCAAGTGAAAAGGTCCAATAATAAATGCAGAAAGGGATAGAACATATACTTGGATGTTCAGTTATTGCAATACACAAAGGTGTACATTGTCATATTTATGAGGTGAGAGACATAACTTGAGTACATTATGTAACTCCCAAATCACATAATGACTTTATTATTTAAGTCATAACTCAACATTAAAATGGTAACATGATTACATGACCAAAAAAACCCAAGTAATAAATATGATCACTATAATATTTATCTAACACCCTCCCATATGTAAATATTTGATCCAAAGATCACTACTCTCTCTGGATCGCCCTGAGATCTCAAGCAGTATGAGTCTCAATATCAATATATACTCATAAAAATATAGACTCAAACAACTAGATCTGCATTTACCAACTGAAATATAAATACAATCAAACACATAAACAACAGATATACCCTGGAACCCTTTCAGAAAAAACCAGCTAACTATGGGGCTATCTTCTCTCTCGAGCACAGAGCATATAGATATAAATGAGACAATACAATACAGGATTACCTCAGCAGGTAACTCAACCGGTCCAAAATTGTACAGACTCTACTTTGCATGCATCCAGCTGATGCATGCACTAGATGAGTAAGCCCCAACTGTCAAACTGGATCTGAGTAATCTAAAGATGCCTCTGACTTATTTGCCCTCTCTGTGTCTCACTTCTCTGATCTACTCTGAAACTGAAGAATCCCTCTGATGAACTCGACCTACTCTACATACACAAGTGCGCCCTCCCTCCAGATGTCAAATGCTCGTACCGGACCGGATCTCAGCAGATCTGATCTCTGACCGTCCCTAACCTTCCTCCAATGCTGAGGCAAGGCTATCCTGGAAGTCTCAAACTCTGAATCGGTCAATCCAACTCCAAACGAGCTTCTCCCTCCTTGGGAAATGCGCCCTCCTCCAAGAGAACTCGGCCTCCTCCAATCTAATCAGAAATCACACTGTTGAGCTCTCCCAGCTCACAGTACTAGGTGTCTAGCCTCTCTAGAACTGAAGGTCACTGATCTAGCTCAGATCTAACCTTCCTAGCTCCTACAGCAACTCTTCTCTCTCTCAGAAAGTCGCCCCACATGTGCAGCTACGCCCTCCTCACTCTAGCAGTATCTCTCTCCGACAATGCAACTGAGTAACCTCATCTGGGGACCCCCTGCCTCTATAAATAATCTCACCGATGAATTAGGTTTTCCAAAACCCTAATTCCCGGTGCATGCAAAAGGTCAATTTTGCATGCAGTCACTGAACGCTGACAGGTCATGCAAAACTCATGCATGTTGTTGTCCGCCGAGATGCACACCAACAGCAGAAATCTTTCAAAAGTTGTTCCCTCACTACAAGTGGGGAAGGTGTGGCCTTGGGGGCAAGCAATGAGCCAGGTACTGTCACCTGAATTCCAGCTCCTCCGTTTAGGCAAACTCCTAACGAAGCCAAGGGGGGTAGACCCTACAAAGAGTTTTCTATGGATCTGAGTTTTAAGTGTTTTTATGGTGTATGGATGCGGATGGGTGTTGTTTAGGAATTTTTTAAGATGATCAAAGATTTACAATGATGAGACTTAGATAAGCAAAGATACAAATTGCAAGATAATTGAATACACAACCACTTGATAGAATTAAGACAACCACAAGATAATACAAAATAGATGCTTCAGATAACAAGTAAATGATAAGAAGACTAGTGCCTTATGGAGTCATGTAACTGAATGCTTGGGTTGCTTGATACAAGTGCTCAGTATTTGTGAAATGTTTTGCAATTGTTCTTGGTTTATTTTATTGTAAATTTTTATGATGATCTTGTTTTAGGTAAGGGATATTTCCAACCGGAACACGATGTCCTGGAAATCTAATCGGAACAAGTACTCTAGGTGGCCCCATTCAAGGACATGATGGACCGGCTTGGGTCACAGCGAGGTGTTCAAGGAACTTAACCAGCCACTATGTCCGAGGTTGGGTTGCTCGGCACCCCCACTAGTGTACCATGTACCATGGACATCCGACTCCATTTGGCCCATTTTCCAAGGCACTGATCCTTCTCCAAGCCCTCATGACTTTCCTGGGTTGTTGAGTTTGCTTGTGGTTTGATCTTTGTCTGACTGCTTGAACACCTATACATTGTCATATCCCTTCATCAAGCATAGCTAGAAAGCCCTAACTGTCAGATCTCTGATTTGGGACACTTTCCTTGTTTTAAGGGTCACGTTTCCCAATGAAGTTGATTTTGAGCATTTGAAACTAGATCTGAATCCTGGAATCATTCTCAAACCTTGAATCACTGTGTGTCATCTTTCACTATCAAAGCATACCTTTCCTAAGCCTCCACAGTGGTCCTAACTCCTCACTTCTAGGATTCCATACCTGTCACCCTACGTACCTGATTATATTGATTTGATCCGGTGATTGGGTTGATCTCTCCTATCGGGAGTAGATCTAGGTCTCCCCCTTGCTATCTTGGCTTTGATAGCTAAAGCGAAGAGTGCCTTGGTTGGCGTGAGAACCATCCATTTGGGAACTAGGGCTCTTTTGGTTCACCACTTTAATTGTATGTCCCCTCTACCATCCACCTTGGATCCACCTGTAGGGGCAACTACCAGATTGGTGATAACACGTACTATGGTTTTTGTTAAATTAATGTAACTTCAAAGAATATTCTACTTGTATTTTATTATTGTAACTCCGTCAGAGATGTTTTACGTCTGTTTGGGGATGTCATTATTACATTTGGTCATGAGGTTAAACCTCCATTGTAAGTTGGTTCGTTAGCACCCAAAAGAATATAATATAAATATTATATTGAGTCTTCCTAGAGAGGTCATCCCAATTAGGTTATTGCGGCCGACCTAGTTGGATTAAAAGTTAAGTGAAAAGTAAAGTATAAATAGAGAGTGAGTTCCTCTCATTTATACATTCACTCACTTGTGCAATTCGCATTAGAGGAGAAAGAGAGAGATCTGCGAAGGAGAAGGAGTGGCTTGAGTCTAGAGTTTGGTCTTTTTGTCTCTCTTATTTGTGAGACATGTTTTTGGGGCATTGTACTTGATCATCTATATTGAGGAAGTTCTCGTTGGGTTTTCTTCCCCTTGCGGGTTTCCTAGAATAAATTGTTTGTGCTTTGTGATTGTGCATCTTTTAGAGATCCTTATTATGCTGCTATTGTGAATAATGTATTGAATGCTAATGAATTTGCAATCTAGTCTATGGTAGCATATAATTTTAACAGTTGTGTTATCACACAAAGTGTAGTTGCCAACTAAAATATCCTATCCAGGATGGTAGAGGAGGACAACTAACCGGTGACACCTAAGAGGTCCCCAATTCCCAAGATGGATTGGTTGTCACGCCAATCGAGGCACTCTTCGCTTCTTGCTATCCAAGCCACATATAACAAATGAGGAGACCTTGATCTACTCTTAAAGAGAGATCTAACCCAAACACCAAATCAGGCAAATCAAACGATGTATGTAGAGTGAAGGGTGTAGAACCCTAGATTTAAGGAATGGAGCTACTGTAGAGGCTTAGGGAAGATAAGATATGAAAGTTGATTAATTCATTTACAATAACTTAGAATTAAGGGTAAATCTAGGATATAGGTGCTAGGGTAAATGATCAAAAGCAACCGCCTTGGGAAACATGTACTTAAAATAGGGAAAATGATCCCAAGGAGTAGATTTGACAAGTTTAAGGCTTCCTAGCACAACTTGACCACAGATCTAACAATATCAAAGGTCACAAGCTCAGAGAAAAAGGTTTTGATCATCTGGAAGTCAAACAAACAAGGAGGGCGCAAGAATGGAGAGATCAATGCCTAGGGAAATGGGTAGAAGGAGTCCAAAGAGCAAGATGCCCTTGAGGACCCACCTGGGGTTAGGCCTAAAGATGAAACCCACAATTTGTTCTTCGGAAAACCAAATAATAAAGCCTAGAGAATTTTTATAAATTTTTTTAGTTAGGGTTTGAGCAGAAAATTCACATGGCCAATGGTTTAGAACTTCAAACAAGAGATCAAGTGTAGATATTACCCAAAAAATCTTGTAATTTCCTTGAAAGTGATGATTTACCTCTACCCGATCAATTTGAGACAATTTGACAGTGTCTCCAAGTGAAATCGATTTTCCCAAGGAAGCCAATGCGACCCTCTCCTACACAAGCAAACTACGGAAGTAAGATTTGATGTTCAGCAGAAAAAGACTATAACAACAAGAGAAATATCAAGAAGCATATCAATGATCACAGATACAAATGAAAACCCCCTGATACAAAGCCACTTCAAAGTGGAGCGAGTTGAGGAGCCCCTGCAAAAATGCCCAAGTTGAAATCGCCCTCCTGCAGTAAAACAATGTTTCCACGAAAATATTTTGGATCCACAGAAATATCTCAAATGCTAGGAAAGATAAAATTTACAATCTCTATTCAAGAACAATCCACAAAGAAAATCCAAGAGTCTCTGTAAAATTTCTCTTTATTCTGAAAATTCCGAGAGCCCAAAGGTGCCTCTCCAAATAGGGGGGTCTCTTAAATAGGAATGAGAGAGACCAAAACACTAACCACTTTTTGGATGAGTGGTGGAGATCAAAAGATATAACAATAATAATCAACGGCTAAGATGAGCCGGAAATACAATACACGGATCAACTCACAAATAGAGGGGGGCGCACTCACTAAGTCGCCCAAGGGGGACGTACCACATGACAAGTGACTAAGACACGTGATAAAACCAATGTTGCACGACTCGGACTCGGCAAAGACTCGGCTGGCATATGACTCGTCGACTCGGGAAAGACTCGGGAAAGACCTGGGACAGACTCGGCAAGACTCGGCAAATAGAAAAAACATTAAAATATGGTAAATTTTGGGCACAAAAAGAGGTTAATGACATTTCCAATCCATATAAGTTCTAAAACTACCATCTACGCAATAATTCATAAAATTATCCCATAAACTTTGATAATACAACATAACACAATCCATTTTGTATGCAAAAATTGAAATAATGATCATAATTTTTTTTTTGGGTTTTTTATGATAGAATTTTTTTATAAATAAACTTTTAAATGATAATTATAAAATTTGTTGTTTATTAGATTAAAAAATTCTTTAATAAAATAATCTTTCTATTAAATATCAAAATATTCGTATTTATTTAGTAATATAATTATTATAATAATTTATCTAAAATATAAACTTAAAGACTATTTTTTAATTTAAATAAATAAATTTCTAAAATCTATATAATATTATAAAATAATAAAAGAAGCTTTTCAAAATCAAAGTCATATATATATAGTTTGGTTGATGCTCTTGTAATCTAATATATATATTACAACATATCTTCTTAATAAAAATCGTTTCTGACATAAAACCAAATTACTCTAAATTCATGGACAGATCAAAACGTTTTGGTGAAAGGATGGCACTTTATAAATTTAATTTATAAACGTAAAAAATAATTTAGCAGATTTTGTAGTAGTTTACTATTATTACGAGGATAATATTTGTATATAAATTTTATAATTAAATATAAAAAAGTATTTTACAATTTATTATCATCAATTTTATCTTTTAATTATGATTATAGAAAAATATTTGAAAATATTTTTTATAATTAATGAAAATATAGAGAAATATATTACAAATAAATAAATAATTGTAATTATAAGCTTAAAGTTATATCAAACTTTTTATATATATAATAATATTTTTATTAAAAAAATTAAATATACAAATCATTTAAATTACATTTAAAATAAAATTCAAAATCATATAAAATGTGTAATAAAAAATAAAAAATAAGTTCAGTGAACAATTAGTGTTTAAGATTTGAAGTGCTCTCAACGTTGTGGATTTTTTCATTTATTTCAAATTGGAATAACTTTATTAATATTTTAATGCTGACATTTCGAGCTTGATCTTAGTGGTATTTATGTATCTTTTGAAATAAAATAAAAAGGTTTGCTACACCATTAGTGTTTAAGATTTGCATTGCTTTCATTTGAAGTGCTGTCAACGTTGTGGTTTAGCTAGTGGATTTTTTTCATTTATTTCAAATTGAAATAATTACATTAATGCCCGTGGATTCCATGGATTCGGTGGAGGCCATTCATGCCCGTGGATTCGGTGGAAGACCAAATTCACCGAGAAGCACATGCCTGTGGATTCGGTGGAGGCCATTCATGCCCGTGGATTCGGTAGAAACTCACTGGGATTCAATTTTGGGTATCCCGTATACGGAACATACCTTTTAATTAACGGAAAATACGGAGCAGCTGCGGGTGTGGCTAAATTAAAAACTTCTCGCCAAATTCACCGAGAAGCCCGCTTTCACTTCCGGGGGGGCCATTTTCTGTGCTTCCCGAGTTGACCCGAGTCCGTGCGAGTCCGTGAGAGTCTGTGCCGAGTAACCCGAGTATGTTGTGTGCCGAGTCTTGGGACGAGTCTTCAACGATTGCTCGGTTCAGAGGTTGACTCGCCCAGACTCGCGAGTACTCGCGAGTCTTGGGCGAGTGGTGCTTCACTGGATAAAACCACATGGTGGGGCTAGGAGGTGATCATATCCTTCACTAGCATGGCCCCATGGCACAATAATAAATAATATGACCATATAACATCATAAAGTAACCAAAAGACCAAATCGTGGCCCCCTAAAAAACACAATAAAATATCCAAATAATAGTCCAGAGTGTGTGTGGACCCCACTGAATGCGGCAAACTGTGTTGAAAGGTGTAGGAATCAGGATGCATCACAAAAATCCTCCGAGCAAACCTCTTGCCAATTCCTTCCCTCAATTTCCCAAATCGATTTCCTCGGTGACCATTTATTCCATTTTTATCCTCAAGGAATCACCTGTAAAATAATAAAATGCATGTACCTCTCTGCCTGGTGCCCCGGGCACAAGTCTGACTGCATCAAAATGTCTATGGGCATGGTAATATGGTAATAACAAGTGGTTGGCTACCATACTCCCTCTGCAGCGCCCTAAGTGAACCAAAATAATCTTAAAATGTGCTGACAAGCCGTTTTATACAGCAAATATGCAATAAAGTGATAATCTGACCTTGAACTCATCTGAAAGTGCCTGAAACTGATATCTAAGTGAGCCAATGGACTCAGAAGGTCCAAAGGTAGTAGAGATGAGTACTCATACATCATGTGACCACCTGGATAATCATTTGTAAGCTCAAACATGCCCAAACAATAAAAATTATGGTCTGTAAATAATAATAATAATAATAATCCATCAAACCATCACATAAAACCTGTGTCTGATGCATGGAGCCATCAAATGGGCACCATAGGACCATAAATAATCAATCTCGAACATCATCGGTCCAACTCATCTCGGATCCTGCGGTTGGCTTTGTCAAACTGAGTTGACCAGGTCAAAACTGATCAAAATAGTGACCCAGGGTCAAACTGACTAATGTTGCAAGTGCAGATGGATAAGATATGCTTCTTTAATTATTTCAATAGCAAGACTAAAGTATAAAGTAGCATTTCACTTGCGTTTAAGCAGTAATACATCAAATATAAGTTTAGATTAAAGCAATCAATTACTAAAAGAAAGACCCGCAAGTGTATACTCAGTTTATGGACGTGATCATTTTGCTAGAAATGGGTGAAGGTGGAAAAGACAAAGCTAGGCTAAGGGAATGACTTTACAATCTTCAACACTGCGACACTTTGGATAAGGGAAAAAGGGAAAATCACCTAAGCATATGTTGGACAGAAAACACACAAGGAATGTCAGTGTCTCGCATTCAAGCTGAAACCAGCTCTGTGAGGATCTTTTCTAGAACCACTGTGACTAGGCCCACAGCTAACCGTAACTTGAGGTTCTAGGGGACACTTAGAATTAGTTGTCCCTTACTCCATCTCACATCCCAACCCGTAGGCTCCATGAGGAATTAATCATTCATATTTATTATGGCCAACAATCTTTAAATTTAGCATACATTTAACCACTGCTTTTTAGGCCTTATGACCCTTTGGATTTTGCATGTGCTTAGAACAGTTGCAGCTTTTTATCCAAGGTGCTTTACATTTTATTTCATAGCCCTCTTTCATTGTGCTTAGAAGCACAGTTTCAATTTATAAGCATGGCCTTACATATAAGATATAACAATGAATCACATATGCATGTAATGATGGTAGTACAATTTGCTTCAAGTCTACCTGACACAACTGAGGAAACTAGGGGGATCATCCACAATCAGGACCAAACATCAGGGGAAACCGACCAAAGAGGTCAAGGCTTCAAATCCAACTCACCTAAGCTTACGAACCAACACTAGCGGATTCTCCTGGCACAGAAGGATCAAGGCCTCTGTAAGTTCTGTTGCACAACTTAGAGCCAAGACACAAAACAACAGGGAGTCTATCCAACATAGAGGCATAAGTGGGGAAGTCCTCCATATCACAGGTTGAAGTGTAAGTCAGGGTAAAACCAAATACGAAAGAGAATGGATGGATGGGGAAAAGTGACAGGTGATGCCATAACTAGGAAGCCATAAATGGTGGGAATGACCAAGTCCATACTACTTAAGAGGGTGAGACCAACGAGTATACGCAAGAAATTCTGATTGCAAGTAATTAGACCACTTTAGTTCCAAACAGTCAACCAATAACCATATCTATATATATAATATCGCCAGATCGTGACTACTAGATACCTAGTGAAGCTGCTAAGATAAGTAAAAGAGCACAATAAAAGTATCCAATGCACAACCATATACATGTTGGGTCATATACTTGTATCTATCATCTGGTCCATCAATCGTCACTGGAACTGTTATCACACCATAGTAGCAGGGCTACTATTCTTGTACAGCAGATATCTGCACATTCCAGAGCTTACATTATTCCAGAGCATGGCTATATATTTTGGATCACTCATGATCAGAGCAGTACATTATTCAGATTTGTATATGACCTTGTGTCAAGGCTGAGCCTTGAGAGTTCAGATTTGATGACTGATGTGACTACTTATCCCATACAGTTTCAATTTAGTGCCTAGAGATGTATTACAGCAGTGTTTCAGATGATACTGGATGATTATTATTATGATGATGTTGTATGATCTATCGATATGTTCTCACTGACTGTGGATTATTATCTTGTTGATTTAGTCGTGATCATAGCATGTGCTTGGTATATTATTCCTAATGTGGCAAACTATTTAAAATGAACTGTAAATCTTAAAATGGACAATTGCTTGCACATTTAGGTCATTTAACAAAACTCACTGGTTTTTCACCTTACATAGATATGGTCTTTCCCGACACCAGTTGTCTGCTAGTGTAGGCTCCATATTCACTTGTCTCCATCCATACGTGACCTTCCTGTTTGACTTTAAACCCTGATTTGTCTCATTTGACTTTCTGATACCGAGGACTTCCCCATTTTTCTACCTCTGTGTCTGGACTGCATCCCTGTTTATTCAGTGTCTCGGCTCTGAGTTGGTGACAAAACTTGCCTTTGGTGAGTTGGATTGTAGGCCTAAATCATTCTGGTCGGTTGTCCCGATGTTTGGCATTGGCTCGAACTCCCCCTAGTCACTTGAGATGTTGTTGGCTAAAACTGAAAGCTCATGTTCTACCTATGGAAACTTAATAAATTTGCCCATGGAAACAAAAAAAAGGGCAAGAGCGATGAAAAGCTAATAAAAAATACTCCTCGAAGAGTATAAGAAAGGTCCAAAAAGCAATGGTTCTTAAAAGTTATATCTAAACAATTGCTGACCTTATAAATATTTGAAAAACATGCCCTGGATGCAAGCTGCAACTAGTTGTGCTTCTCAGCACATCTGAAATCCGAAGGGTTATGTAGGCCAAAAAGGCCATGGAATAAAATTGAATGATCCTAATGAACCTGGATCAACTTGATGTAGACATGATGCCTAAGTTGAATAAGCACTCTCTAAACAACTTATCCATTTGTGAGGCACAGCCATTCCCCGTGTTCTTTTGTCCAGCACAGAGTTTGTAGCTTCCCCCTTTTCCCAGTCCAAAGTATTTTTGAGTTAAGTTAGACGAGTCAACCGCTTGGCCCAACCTTGCTCCTAGCCTTCATCCTTCGCTAGCAGTTTGACCATGTCCAATGGGTGAGTTTGTCATTTGAACTATTGTGCAAGTAATTTTGTATAACAACGGAATATGCTAACTTAATTCATGCCACTGAATGGATGTTATACTTTGAGCTTAGCTGTGAGAATGATTAGAGAAGCAGTGTCTTAGTCTACCGATGTGATTTATCCTTGGTTGTATATTCTTGGGATCCGTGATGATGTGGACCATGTATGGATGATTATTGATGATGATTGATGGGCCCACATGTTTGATGATGATATCATATGATGGACATATGATGCAGATGATGTTTGATCCAGTTCAGCAGGTTTATTACTACTTCAGATCATCAGATTATACATTGTCCATATATGGTGGACCCTACAGTTGGCCCATTAGGGCAACCCATGGTGTATGAGTACACATTTCTGGTGGATTTGGGTCTTCTGGATCCAATGAGACACTTATCTTTCAGTTCCAGGCACTTCTGACAGTGATTGATGCAGTTTTACACTTGTTGACCAGATTTGGGGCTAATTTCCCAGCCTGAGCAGCAGGGGCCCCGAGAGGCCAGTTCACCTAGGGAGCTGATGATGGAGGGGGTGGTCCAGCCACTTGTTTTTACCATTTACCCCCCCTTCTGGAGAGCCTGGTGGGCTCAGATGGACAGCGCTAGCACCCTAGGAGGCAGTTTTGGCACTTTCACAGTTCCCGAGGCAGTTTAAAAATGGGATAAAGTGGTCACTGAGGAAATCGATTTGGGCAATTGAGGCAAGGTTTTGGCATTTGGTCTTCACAGAGGTCTTCCAGGGTGGCATCACTACCTTCCAGTCAGTTTTCACCATGTGGGTATTCCCAGATTGATCATAGGAGGACATTTACTGCTTAACTGTCATGGATTCTGAGGACAGTTTTGATCATTTATATTATCTTGGACATATTTTATTATTTTATTGTGCCTTGGGGATGAGCTAGTAAGGATTGATGCCTCCTAGCCCCACCATGTGCTTATATTATCATGTCCTAGTCATCATGAGGTGGATTTTGGCACCTATTCTTCTCTAGTGGATGACGTCACCCCCTTTTTGTACCATTTAGTGGGGGCGCTATTGTTATATTGAGTGATCCATGTGATATATTGTTATGGGTCATCTTAGCCATTGATTGTATAATGAGATCTTTTAATCTCAACCACTCATTTGATGTAGTATTGTAGAGTGGTATAGGGTTTTGGTCTTTATTATCCTATATAAGGAGGAGACCCCCCATTGTAAAGCTCACCTTTGGAGCTCTGGAATATTGGAATAGAAGATTTTTTGTGGAGCACATCTCTCTTGCATTGTGGATTCTCTTGCATATTGAATATACAGTATCTCTTCTATGTATCATTGTGGATTTTGGTGTTTCTTCTAATCTTTTGACAGGAAAGTCGAATTGGTGGGGAGGAGGGCGACTTCATGAGGGTTATTGTTGGAGGGATCCACATAGTCTCTCTTGGGTTGATCTTGTGACAGGGAGTATCATTATTGTATCTTTGTGACATAGTTGATGCTTTCTATTACATCTTTCTACCATTTTCATAATCATCTTGCTTGACTTGTTTCTTTGATCTTGTCTTGTAGGAGGAGGATGATTTGGCTATCTTGGAGAAGGACGTTTTGGTTGGAGCTCTTGGATCTCACTCTTGAATATACACATAGGAGAATGCTATCAATTTGCAAGGTGGCCACAAGCAATTGAGGTAAGATCTACAAGGTATGTGCCTCTTTCATCCATTCTATCTTCATTGGTCATAAAACCCTAATTCATTAAAACCCCAATTTTGTATTTCTTAGATCTACTTAGATCTAGCCTTGCTCTTGAGAAGATATTGAAAACCCACCTCTATAGCATCCACCCCTAGTTGGATCTATAGTTTGGTGGTGATTGGCTAAGAATTGACACACTTTTCAAGGCAAAAAGCCCTCTTGAACCCAAATCGCACTTCCTAGTGAGAGGCTTGTTTGGTTAGATCTAGCACATGGGTAGGTGAGATCCCACTTGATTTGCAATCTAGACACTTGATAGCCTACCCCAGATTCTTACTTTGGTGAAATCTACCTTGTGGACATCTCTCCATGTTTTAAGGGGTTAAAACCCCCTTTTGAATTTCTTGGCACCTCAAAACTCAGATCTACTAAGATCTAGCCCTTGGATCGACTTGATTTTTGGGACATGCATAGATCGGGGTACTAGCCACTTGGATCTATAGTTTGGTGGCCATTGGACTTGATTTGGTCCACCAAACCCACCTTTTAACCCTCCTTGAGCAAAGTCGCACCACCTAGGGAAGGAGAGTTTGTCCACTTTGAGGAAGTGGGTGTTTGAGATTCTTGTGGATTTGAAACGGCCATACCTTGAAACCTGGGTCTAGAGTATCTCTTTGTCACGATCCACCTTGGGGGTAGCATTCCTTTTTTTAAGGGATTGTGGTCCACTTAAGGTCATTACTTGAAAACCTAGATCTAGCAAGATCCAACCATTAGATCTCATTTAGCCCACTTGACTTGGCTTCTAGGTGTCCCGATCTACACTTTGACATACTTTTTTGACTCCATTAGCCCACTTAACAAGGAACTAGTCCTCCTCAAAGCAAGTCGCACTCCTTGGGAATTGTGTCAAACCCTAGATCTAGTACATGGGTACTCCTAGAATCAACCTAGAGTCATAGATCTAGCCTTTATCCAACCTATAGTACCAACTTCACACATAACTTCACCTTGTGGGCCTACCTAGAACCATTTCACATTTCCCAAGAAAACAAGACCCACTTGTGTGAACACATGGTACTATACCTAGTCATCATACCCCATCATGTGGCCTAAACCATACATAGGTTGAAACACTAACAATCTATTACACCACCTTCAACCATACCTCAACTTCTAGGTCCACTTAGCCTTGCATTGGTTTCCGTAACTCTTCATTTGCTTACTCTTAGAAACCTTTGTTTGGGTCCAATCAACTGTGATTGGTTATAGGGTCTCCCCCTAGGTCTTGTTACACCTTGACCTAAAGCGAAGAGTGCCTCGGTTGCCGTGACTCCCACCTTGCATTGGGAACCGTGGCATCTCTTGGGTCACCTCTTTAGTTGCCTATCTCCTCTACCCTCCCGGATGGGATACCACTAGAGGCAACTACAAGTTGTGTGATAACAGGAACATTATTGATGTATAACTCTGGGCACTATCACACTGCTCTATATGGAAGAAAAATGGTCACCTCAGTCATCAAACCTAAGGTCATGAGGCTCAATCATGGCACAAGTTTGTCACGTCTGCTCTGGGGCTACTCAAAACATGAGTGATCATCAAAAGTATTGCTCATCATAAGCTGATCTCATCAAAAATGTGTAAAGGACTGGCTCAAAAATATACAGGAAACTGCTCTGCAATCATGGTAGCCCGGCTACTATGGATGTAATAACAAGTTGATTGCCCACCTTTGTGGTACACCCTTTGGTCCTAGGGGTTGTGGGTCATGTACCCATCCTTGTTTTATGTTCTAACTTGTACCTTTTGTTGGTCCTTGTACCCTCACCTAATTAATTATATGTGGTAACATGACCCTAGTACCCACCTAAGTCACCCTAATCACATTTTATGTTATTTATTGTTTTGACCCTTATGTGTTGGTACCCACATAAGACACATTAATTATATTTTTTATATTTGGTAAGCATTGGTACCCTCCTATTTTAATGGAACCCTAAAGATCTAATTTAATGATCCTTCTAGAAATTCTTTAAGAACCTATATATTGAGATCTAATGATCGTCATTTGATATCATCATCTTAACACCTTATCTTAGCTCTGTTTTGTTTGCTGCCTGACATCAAGTATTTTTGGGGATTCTTGTTGTTGATTTCTCACTTGTTGAGGATGCCCACCTGCTGAAGTTCACCTTACACATCATATCTGATTTAGCTGACTGCCAGGGCTGACGTCAAGGTCTCTAGGTTGTTGTTACTTGTTATCTACTGAACCGTGGGCTTGTTAAGGGCTTATTAAGCCCAGATCTACTACTCATGACCTTTTGAAGGACCTGTTATCACACAACTTGTAGGTGTCCCAAAAGGTTATCCTATCCAGGATGGTAGAGGCGTTGGACAATTAAAGAGGTGACCTAAGAGATGCCACAGTTCCCAATGTAATTGGTTGTCACGCTAACCAAGGCACTCTTCACTTTAGATCTAGCCTAAGCAAGACCAAGGGGGAGACCCTAGCCGACCTATGAAGGTTAGCGAACCTACTCAAGACCTCCTAGGGAAATGTGAAAATGAAATAGGAAGAGATCAAGAGTTAATGGATCTAGATCTAGGAAAGATAAGTGGACCCAAATAGTTAGGGCTTGGTTGAAGAGGCTTATAGGATGGATAAATGTTCAACCAAGGAAAGATTAAGCCACTTATGAGTTAAAAATAGTAGATCTAGATAGATCTAATGCCAATTAGAAAGATCCAAGTGGGACCCACCCTTAACATATGGAAAATGGTCAAAATGGGATCCACAAGGTGAAAATCAAGATGAGATGGCACTAGAAAGGTTTCTACTCAATGGATCTATGGATTTGATGAGGAACTAGCAATAGCCACATTATAGATCTGGAAAAATCCCACCTACCCACAAGTGCAACCTCCCTTGAAGAGGCCCAATGCCTTAGATCAGGGGGTAAATGGAGTCGGATGCTCACCAAATTTGGTCTCCAAGGTTCATTAATTATTATTGAGGTGGGTTTTAATTATTAAGCCCATGCAATCACCAGATCTTATCAGATCTAAAATCTAGGGTTTTAATTTTAAGGGTTTGAAGTGACCAATGGGTGAAACACATGAAAATGGATACGTACCTTGTAGATCTTACCTCAAATGCTTGCGGTTTCCTTATACATTGATGATCCTTGCATTTAGTTACAATTCCAAGCTACATCCAAGTGACTCCAAGCAAATCATCCTAGTCCAAGGAGGAAAAACATCCTACTTCACCTGCAAAACAAACTACATAACGTGAGATTTGATCCACAGATAAATAAGATCTATGTATGGCATATCAAAAGAAGTAAATCAATGGACAAAGCACAATTGAAAAACTCTCTTCAAGATGAAAACGTCATGCCCGAGGCGGATGTGAGAAACCCCTACAATCTTCCCTCCAAGCAATTCGCACCCCTCCAACAGTTGAATTCAGCCTCCCTTTGTAGTTGTTGAAATCACCTGTAAATAACTCGGATGTCTAAAGCAAAAGATGTATAATCATGTACAAGAACATTCATCAAAGCATGAGAAGCAGATCTGCAAAAATAGTATTTTATTCCAGTATTTCCAGAGCCCAAAAGGTGCCTTTACAATAGGGGGGCCTCTTCCTTAAATAGGAGGAGATAGACCAAAACCCTAACCACTTTACAAACAAATGGTGGAGATCAAAAGATAAATACAATACAATCAACGGCTAAGATGAGCTGGAACAATATAACATGGATCAACTCACTAGAGGGGGTGCACACTCACTAAAAGAAGCCCTGGGGGGGTGCGCACCACATAAAGATGACTAAAACAAGTGTATGCCACATAATATGACTAGGACAAGTGACTAGGAGCACATGGTGGGGCTAGGAGGTCTTATTATCCTTCACTAGCATCACCCCATGGCACAATGATATAAACTATGACTCAATTACATGTCCAAGTGACTAAATGATCAAATCGTGGCCGCCCTCAATGAGAGAATAATACATCAAATCACAACCCGGAGAGTGTGTGGACCCCACTGGATGTTGCAAGATGATTTGGAAGGAGTGGGATACATCACAGATGACCTCTGAACAAACCTCATGCCAAAACCTTGCCTCAGTAGCCCAAATCGATTTCCGCAATGACCTTTTTATCCCATTTTTATTCCACCTGAAAAACCATCAAACTGCCTGTAGCTCACTGTCTAGTTCCTGGGCACAAAATCTAACTGCACCAACATGTTCGGAGATGGGGCAATATGGTAATAACAAGTGGTTGGACACCCCTCTCCTCTGTAGCGCCCTAGGTATCTCCTCTGTAGCGCCCTAGGTAAACGTGCTATCTCAATGCTACTACTGGACAGGCCATTTCTGCATGGCAACACTAGAAAAAGGTGGAAATATGACTATATCATCACTGAGAGTGCCTGAAACTGATAACAGAGTGTCTCAATGGACTTAGAAGGTCCAAATCTACTAGAGATGAGTACCCATACATCCTGTGGCAACCTGTAAGATCATTTGTAGCCTCAGCCATACCCGGACAATAATAATATAATGGTCTGGACATAATAATAACCAATAAAAAAGTGCATCAACCATCATCTGAAACCTGTGTCCACTATATGGAACCATCAAAGGTGTATCAAAGGACCATAGATCATCATCATACAATATCACTGGTCCAACTCATCACGAATCCCAGGGTTGACTTGGTCAAAGTAGGTTTGACGAGGTCAAAATTGATCAAAATATGACCCAGGCTAGAAAAGCCTATTGCTGCAAGTGCAAATGGTTAAGACATGCTCTTTTAATCATTCTCATAGCAAGACTTAAAGTATTAAGCATCATTTCACTGGCAGTTAATAGATAATTATATCAAGCATAATTTTAAATAATTATTTACTTACAAAAGAACCTGAAGGATATACTCATTTTGTAGACATGATCATTTTGCTAGCTAAGGGTGAGGGTGAAGAATACAAGGCTAGGACAAAGGGGATGACTTAACTGACTCAACATTGTGATACTTTGGCTAGGGAAAAGGGAATACACACTTAAGCATATGTCGGATAATAAACACACAGGGAATGGTAGTGTATCACAAATGGAATAAGTTGTTTAGAGAGGTGCTTATTCAACCTTGGCAAATGTCTACAACTCACATCATGAGGATCTTTTCTAGAACTGCCATGGACTAGGTGCTCGGCTAACCGTAACTCGAGGTTCTAGGGAACACTTAGAATTAGTTGTCTCTTACTCCATCTCACATCATAACCTGTGGACTCCGTGAAGAATTAATCATTACATTTCATTTCCTTGGCCAACTGTATTTGGATATAGCATTCATTTAACCACTGCTTTCTTTAGGCCTATATAACCCTTTTGGGGATTTTGCATGTGCTCAGAAGCACAACTACTAAAGCTCTCATCTAGGGTGCTTTTAGTTTCCAATTCATTTCATTTTACAACCCTTTTGGGGATTTTGCATGTGCTTAGAAGCACAACTACTCAAGCTTTCATCCAGGGTGTTTTTCATTTAACTTTCCATTTAATTTCACAACCCTCTTTCATTGTGCTAAGAAGCACAGGTTTTAAAGTATTTTCATGGGCTTTCATAAAAGATATAACAATAATTTCCGTATGTAATGATGGTAGTACAATTTGCTTCAGGTTTTAGCCAACACAACTCAAAGAACTATGGGGACTTTCCACAATCAAGACCAAACATCGGGGCAACCGACTAGAGTGATCAAGTTATCAAATCCAACTCACCAAAGGTAAGTTTTGTTGCCAACTCAGAGCTGAGACACAAACTAACAGGGATGCTATACAACATAGAGGCAAAAGTGGGGAGGTCTTCCATATTTCAGGCTGAGGTGTAAGTCATGGTAAAAACCAATAAAGGGAGAGTTAACGGATGGATGAGGAAGGTGTAGGTGATGCCTAAGCTAACAAGCCATAAAGGTGGGAATGATCATGTCCACACTCCTAGGAGGGTAAAACCAATGTTGAAAAAGTCGGCATCGGCAAAAAGTCGACAAGGGTCCCGAAAACAATTTCTCGGCAACATTGGTGAAAAAATTGGGAAAAATCGGAAAAAATCAGCAAACATTAAAAAATACAAAATACATTCATTTTTTTCAAAATTTTAAACATATAAAGCAACAATAACATCAGATAAACACATTGGAACATAAATATGTAGAAAGCACTGATATATATCATCATCATGTAGTCATGTCAAATATAAAATGATACATCAAAATCGATACTGAATCCTGAAAGTCTGAAACACCATAGTTGTCCAATCAAGGACTCAAAAGTAGATAACCAATACAAAATGACATCACATATATAAATGTATCTCAGGAAAACTAGTAGCTATCTATCTAATATCAATGCCCTCTTTCCCTTTTACGGGAAAAGGTCATGGGCTGTTTGTCAGGCCTGCCCCTAGCACTAGAAGTAGCAGCAGAAGACCCTCCCCCTGCATCTAACATCGGACGATGAGTGATGGATGAAGGACTAGCTGTATCAATCGATGTAGGAGGTGGTGGCGATGCTAGCACATCACCCTCCATGGTGGTTGTGACCTCCTCCTCCTCTTCCACCTCCTCCTCCTCCTCCTCCACCTCCTCCTTCACCTGCCCTTCCTCTGCCTCTAGCCATGTAGGTTTCTTCTCCATGATAGGAGTCTCAATCTCTACCCTCCACTCAAACAATATATCAATATTGTCTAAGGCGATGGCATCAGCATCTGGTACTTTCTCTATCTGTCTCATCCATAAGAGAAGATTGTAATGGACGTAGACCAAGTCATTGAGACGTGTGAACTCCAACCTGTAAGAGGAAAATAATTTTTTTGTATGAGTCTAGAGGTTCAAGTTTCAAAAATTAATGAAATATAATTATAATATGTGAGGATGATAGATTCACAAATTATATTAAATGAAATTGATTTGTTGAAAATTTAAAGTCTAACCTTCTGTGTCTCTTTGCATGTACTTTTTCAAACACATTCCATTTCCACCCACATCCTGAAGCGATACATGTTTGGCTAAGAATCTTGATGGCAAATTTCCGTAAATTTGGTGTCCTTACACCATAGGTTCACCACCAAGTAGCTACAACAAATAAGAAAGAAAGAGAATTAAATTGCATTGCATTGCATTGGAAAACTGAAATAGGAAATAAATAAATCATAATTCAAAATTTCAAATTTCAACTTGCAAATAAAAGTTAAACACTTTAATAACTTGGCATGAAATTGGTCCTCTCACGAATAGCATCAGCAAAGCTAAATACTCCTGTACCATCCTAATACACCTCTAACTCGCGATTGATTGCATTACGAGTCTCATAATCAGGTACCATCCTCTGAATACAAGTGAGGAGCCCCTCCAACACCTCGCCATCAAAATCAAATTTGCATTTGTAGGAAAATGCAGGGTTGAGGAAGAGTGTTGTTGCATGAATGGGTCTATGAAGCATCCCAGTCCATCCACTATCAATGAACTCCCATAACAACATGTGCATATTGTACCCCGGGGTACCCTTTCCCACATAATAATTCCGGATGGTCTCTTTGGCCCTATCCATGGCTTCATACAAATAGCCCCTTGCAGGCTTATCACCATCAACAAGTCTCATAACCCTTACCAAAGGTTCACTTACCGAGCACACTTCTCCCACTCCTTCCCAGAAGGAGTCAGTGTACACCAACTTGGCAATGGTTCTCCCATCCTCTTTCCTGCTATAAGCACAATCACGCCACTCATCACAAACAAACATTTGCTTCAACTCAAACTGACATTGAAGCAAGGACTGAAGAGTAATGAAGGTGGTGTCAAAGCGTGCAATTGCGGGACGCTTCAACTCTCTGTTTTTGGCGTGCCTCCACATGAGGCTGAGAACAAAAGTATCGTTGTAAATGAACTTGGGGATGCTCTTAGCTTGATCAATCACCACCCTGATAAAGGGAATTTTCCCCATATCCTCCAACATCAAATCAATACAATGAGCAGTGCATGGAGTCCAAAACAAAGTGGGGTGCCTCTCCATAAGCATCCTGCCAGTAGCCACATAATTAGCTACATTATCCGTAATAACTTTCACAACATTGTGCACCCCAATATCCTGTAGGAACCCATCTAACAACTCACATAAGAGCATTGCATCTTTTACATATGCCGATGCATCGACTAATTTCACAAACAAGGTACTTCTAGGACAATGTACCAAAATGTTGATAAGGGATCTACCCTTACCATCTGACCAACCATCTGACATGACTGTGCATCCAGTGCTCTCCCATGACTGCTTGAGCTCCTCCAACCTAGCACCGATGTCCTTTTCTGCTTGAAGGATTGGAACCCGCAACTCCTCAAAGGTGGCACTTTTATACCCCGAGCCAAATGTTGCAATGGCATCACACATCGGCTGCCAAAATGGATTGTCTTTTACGATGCTGAGAGATATGTGACTCCAGTAAAGACATCTCCCCATCACCCTGTCCACTTCTACCTTGTCATTTTTCTTTATCAATGCCTTGATAAAAGGTTGTGATCCACCTCCTGTTCGTGGACCAAAATAGTATGAGGCCCCCACCGTGGCTGTGGAACCCCTCGCACTACCCTC
The DNA here is from genome assembly GCA_027924585.1 of Larix kaempferi. Lineage (NCBI taxonomy): Eukaryota > Viridiplantae > Streptophyta > Pinopsida > Pinales > Pinaceae > Larix > Larix kaempferi. Next base: position 2,670,459 of record BSBM01000147.1, read on the forward strand.
ACCGAAAGTGGCAGATCCTGTTGCCCCCACACTTCTTGCTAGGCCAAAAGCTGCAATCTCAGCTCTGTTTGCGGCGATCTCATCCTTCTTTTTATTCTTTTCATGGATTGCGTCATGGGCAGATCTCATAATCTCTGGGGTCACTGCAGTACAAACACCAACATCATGCCCAGCGAGTTTAGCTAGATGGTATTTCAACCTGTTAACCCCTCCCGACATGTGATGCCCACACAATTTGCAACTCAAATTTTGCCTGTTTGTTACATCCTCGGGCTCACCATACTGCCAATGTTGATGTATATGTAACTTCGGAATGTATTTCACCTATGTATATTGTACTTCTATAGAGATGTTATTATTCCTCTATACGGAAGTGTCGTCATTTGTATTGACAAGTGTCACAAGTGTCATAACTTGTTGTGATGGGTTATTAGACCACCATGTGTGGACTCGGCCCTGATTAGTATAACCATGGGTTATTAGACTGAGTTAGACAAGTCGGCCCTGTTAGGTTATTAGGCAGGTTAGGTCATGTATGAATAGAGTGCAGGAGGCACTCTATTTGATCATCTCATCATTCACTTCTACACTACTCGGAAAGTGATGCACTAGTGGAGGACTATCTTTGTGTACTTTGATTGTATCATTGCTCTTTCTATCTCTAAGGAAGTTGTGGGGTTTATCACCTTTATGGTTTTCCCCAGTGAAACTCTGTGTCTATTGTCTCATGTGATTGCTTGGTGTGATTGATATGCATTGTTATACTTAATATGTTGTACATGTTATTCTCTCAGTAAAGATCTTAGAGTATGTTGAATTAATACTCAAAAATTAACATGGTATCAGAGCTAACCTGAGAAGAAGACACTGTGCAGTTGCGGAAACTAGGGTTTCATGTTTATTGGGTTTCTCTCCACAGATCTTGAAAGGCAGTAGGGTATTTTGACTCTCCTCAGCAAGGCGCATCTTTCTGTCCAATCAGAATTCAATTCTAGGCACTTTCATTTTTGGCCCTAAAAATTACGGTTTCCACAAAAATAGGAATTTCTTAAATCTGAGAACATAGCAGGAAGCTCCTTGGAAAAATCGAAGTTTAGAGCTTTGGATCGAGACTTTTGGTTGGGTGAAGCTCCGGGAAACTCAAACCCTAATTCAGGGTCCTCCCTAGTGAATCCGGGAGATTGAAAAGCATTTATGAAGGGTGAAACTTTGCAGTTTTCAATTTCTGAGTATACCAGGCTGATCAGCTCATCAAGGCGCATCTTTCTATCCTTTCAGAAAGTTGAAATTCACATTTTGAATTTTTAGGGTTTCTCTAACAAACTCTAATCCAGCACCAGATCCAAATTTATGCAAATCAAGTGGTAAGACCTAAATCTTTTCTATTTCCATTTGAAGTACTATTTAAGATGTCTCACCACCACACCAAGCTTGACAATAAGCTTGAAGGGGCTGATAACTTCCGAGCATGGAAGTATAGGATTGGGTTAATCCTGGAAGAAAATGAATTGGACACCTACATAAGTTCTGAGGTCCCTGTCCCAAAGGAAGAAGAGGCTAAGGCCTTACATAAGAAGAATTTGGTCAAGGCAAAGAGGATCATTGTTGATTCTATCAAAGACCATCTCATACCACGTGTCATCTCTAAAGACACCCAAGGATATGTTTGATTCCCTAACCAAGCTCTTTAAAGGGAAGAACATAAATCGGAAGATGACTCTGCGGAACCAATTAAAAGGGGTAAAGCTTCAGAATGGAAAGACCATTCAATCCTATTTCTCTAAGGTCTCTCAGATCAAGGAACAACTTGAAGCTGTGGATGAAATAGTAGATAATGGTGAAGTTGTCATGACCACATTGAATGGCCTACCTAAGTCATGGGACTCCTTCATCCAAGGAATCTGTGCAAGAAGAAAGTTGATCTCTTTCAGTAGACTATGGGAGGAATGCTCACAAGAAGAAGCAAAGCTTGTGGCTTGAGATGAAAAGATGGGAAATGAAGATCAAACTCTCACAGCACACACCAAGAAAGGAAGGTCAAAGAGGGAGCATTCTCATACCAAGAAATCTTCACACCACCATCAACATAAAGATAAGAAAGATCTCAGATGCTTCACATGTAATGAGAAGGGACACTTTGCTTCAGATTGTCCTAAGAACAAAAAGAACAACAACAACAACTTCAACAAAAGAAAGAAGAACAACAAGAAGAGATATCATGCTCATGCTGCCAAGGATGATGAACCCCCCAAGAAGAAGGCTAGAGCAGAAAGTGATGACTCATCTAGTGAAGATGAATATATTCTAATATCTGCTCTCACAGGTACTATCTCTCATGGTTGTAATGATTGGATTATTGATAGTGGGGCTTCCAAACACATGACTGGGTTTAAAGAATCTTTTGCAAATCTATCTGAACATGAGTCACCCCATAAGGTGAAACTTGGGGATGACTATCAATACCCCATTAAGGGAAGTGGTGAAGCCTCCTACAATTTAGACTCTGGGAAGTCTTTGAAGATGAAAGATGTTCTATATGTACCTAGGCTCAAGAAAAACTTACTCTCCATATCTGCATTGGATGCAAAAGGTATGAGGGTTGCATTTGTAGATGGCCAAGTACTAATGTGGCCAAAGGGTAAAATTATAGATGATGCAGTAGTGATTGGAGAACAAGAGGGAGGATTGTACAAACTAAAGGGACAACCTGAACATGCCATGGTACATGAATCCATGGAGCCAAGTGAACTTTGGCATAAAAGGATTGCTCATGTACACTATAGGGCACTACCTATTGCAAACAAAGCTGTAGAGGGTCTTTCTAAAATCAAGACAAAGCATGAAGGGGTTTGCAAAGGATGTGCAAAAGGAAAGAATATTAAGAAGGCATTTCCAAACAATGAAAACAAAGCTAAAGGAATCTTGGAAATTATCCACTCCGATGTATGCGGTCCGATGTCATCCAGTTCTCTGAGTGGGTATGTATACTATGTCTCTTTCATTGATGATTTCTCTAGGAAGACTTGGGTTTACTTCTTGAAGAATAAAGATGAAGTGTTTGATAAGTTCAAGGAATTCAAAACCGTGATGGAAAATCAAACTGATAAGAAGATCAAGACATTCAGATCCGACAATGGCGGAGAATTCACTTCAGGTGATTTCAAAAAACTATGCAGTGATTCAGGGATTAAGAGGGAGTTGACTGCTCCCTACAATCCACAAAAGAATGCGGTTGCAGAAAGAAAGAATAGAACAATCATGGAAGCAGCACCGGCAATGCTGCATGACCAGGATCTACCTATGCATCTATGGGTAGAAGCAGCTAGGACAGTTGTATATGTGCAGAACATAACACTTCACAAGATATTGGACAACAAGACACCAGAAGAGGTATTCTCTGGTAAGAAACCTGAAGTCAGCCATCTCAAAATATTTGGTTGTCCAGTATACACTCATGTTCCAAAGGAAAAGAGGACAAAGCTAGATCCTTCAAGAAATGAGGGCATTTTTGTGGGGTACAGTGAAAGCTCAAAAGCTAACAGAATATACTTTCCAGGGTTCAAGAAGATTGATGTCAGCAGGGACGTAACATTTGATGAAGACTCAGCTTTCATCAAGTCAAGGAAGGCACCTGTTGAAGATCATGAAGAACCAAAGGAAACCAGATTTCAAGACACCACCATGAATGAAGCAATTCCAGAAGCAGATCGTGAAGTTGAAGATCCACAAGTACCTGTAGATCTACCTCGTGAGAAGAACTCTCACAAGAGGAAACCTGCATGGGCTAGAGAGCTCATTCAAGATGCAGAAAGGTATGGTATTCCAGAAGAAGAACACAGAGCAAAGAAGAGGACTAGATCACATACCAGCTATGTGGCCTTACTCTGTGACATTATGAACAAAGAACCTTCCAGTTATGAAGAAGTAGCGGAAAAGAAAGAATGGAAGGATGCCATGGTCAAGGAATACCAGTCGATCATGAAGAATGATGTTTGGGATGTGATCCCAAGACCTGAAGGGAAGTCTGTTGTGACTTCCAAGTGGATCTACAAGATCAAGCATGCTACAGATGGCAGTATAGAAAAATACAAAGCAATATTTGTAGCTCATGGCTTCTCCTAGAAAGAGGGAATAGACTATGAAGAAAATTTTGCCTCTGTAGCTAGGTACACTTCCATCAGATCAGTACTTGCCCTGGCTGCAGTGATGAAATGGAAGATACACCAGATGGATGTCAAGACAGCTTTCTTGAATGGTGTAGTCAAGGAGGAAGTGTATGTGGAGCAGCCACTTGGTTTTGAGACACATGACAGGGAGTCACATGTATGCAGGTTGAAGAAAGCCTTGTATGGCTTGAAGCAAGCTCCTAGGACTTGGTATGGTAGGATAGACAGCTTTCTATCCAGTTTGGGCTTTACTAAGATTAAAGCAGATTCCAACCTTTATTACAAGGTTGAGGAAGGCAATCCTGTGATACTACTTATGTATGTGGATGACCTGTTTGTTACAAGTGAGGATGGATTGATTGTCGATACCAAGAGGAAGCTTACTATCGAGTTTGAGATGAAGGACTTGGGGATGATGCACTATTTTCTAGGCATGGAGGTGTGGCAGAGTGTAGATTGAATCTTCCTTGGACAAGGGAAGTATGCAATAGAGATCTTGAAGAGGTTCGGGATGATGGACTGCAAGGCCATGGCCACACCTATGGTATCGAACCTGAAGCTTCTGTGTGATGCTTCATCTGAGCCGGTTGATGTCACGGTGTATCGTCAGATGATTGGGTCCTTGATGTACCTGACGAACACGAGACCAGATATTTGCTTTGCGGTGAACACGTTGAGCCAATTCCTGTTGGATGCCAGAGGTGTTCACCTGGTTGCTGTAAAGCATATTCTGAGGTACCTGAAGGGTACAATTGATTATGGACTCAAGTATGATGCGAATCAAAAGTTTAACCTGCAAGGTTATGTTGATTCAAACTGGGCAGGCAGTGCTGTAGATAGGAAGAGCACTTCTGGGTGCTGCTTCAGTATGGGATCAGGTGTGATCTCTTGGTTTAGAAGGAAGCAATCCTACGTAGCACTAAGTACAGCCGAAGCAGAGTATGTTGCAGCTTGTTCGGCTAGTAGTGAGGCAGTATGGCTCAGGAAGCTACTATCTGAGTTATTTGATCTGCCGTTGGAGGCTACTGGTATCTTTTGTGACAACCAGAGTTGTGTGAAGCTGTCTGAGAACCTGGTGTTCCACGACAAGTCGAAGCACATTGAGATCAAATATCACTATATCAGGGATATGGTGCAGAGAGGAGCAGTGAAGCTCCTGTATGTTGCGACGGATGAGCAAATTGCAGATGTGTTGACGAAACCACTAGCCAGAGTGAAGTTTGAATACATCAAAGAGAGGCTTGTTGTTCTTCAGATTGACGACACTTCGAGGAAGAAGTGATGAACACATTTGCAGGAGCCATTCCAAGCATGGTGAGAGGAGGATCCTTCCCATGGTTGTGGATGTAAGTGTTGTATGCTGAGGAGCATCAGGACGATGCTCCAGTTACTACTCCGTATATGCATCATGTTGGATGCTAGATATGATCAGTCGGATCATGTATATGTATATGCATCATGTTGGATGCTTGATATGATCAGTTGGATCATGTATTTGTATATTTATCAGATGAATACATTGTATGATCAGGTAGATCATGTATGTTGATATGTATCAGGTGGATACATTGTATGATCAGGTAGATCATGTATGATGCTATGTATCAGGTGGATACATGGTATGCATCAGGTGGATGCATTGATGATCAGGATGATCATGCTATGATGACATGCATCAGGTAGATGCTTTAACATGTGTTGTCCGCCAATATGCACACCAGCAGCGGAAATCTTTCGAAAGCTGTCTCTTCACTACAAGTGAGAGAGGTGTGGCCTTGGGGGCAAGCAATGAGCCAGGTACTGTCACCTGAATCCCAGCTCCTCCGTTTAGGCAAAACTCCTAACGAAGCCAAGGGGGGTAGTCCCTAAAAAGAGTTGTCTAAGGCTCTTTGTATTTAAGTGTTTTTGATGTAGTGATGCGGATGGGTGTTGTTTAGGAGTTTTTTGTGAAATGAGAGACAATATAAAGCTTGAAAAATAAAACACACGATAAGATGCAATCCACGTTGCGAAACAGTATATAAAGACTTAAGATAATTAAGAAACATCCACAGATAGAATTTAAATGACAAAAGGACCAGTGCCTTATCCAATGGATAATGGAGTCAAAATAACAAATGTAGTGTTGGGGGATGCTGAAGAGTAAGTCTTGATAGTAACTGTTCGTGAGATCGTTGTGCAAATTATCTTGGTAAATTTCAAAGTTTTAGTTGTCTTGATTATTAGGGCTAAGACCAAAGGTATCAAAAGATGGTAGAACCCTACCCAAGAAAGATACTGGCAACCCTAAGTGACCTATCGGAAGCACCCAGATTCAATAAGGATTGGTGTCCAATGTTTGAACCGCCCCTGAGTCTGACAGTGATTTCCCGGCGTCACCTCTCGTGGGAAGAACAGTATTTTGCCTTGGTTGAGGTTTTGGGTAAAAATTTTAATTAAGTTTATCGATCGTAATTATCAAGTCTTCCACCTTTCTGAGTACTAGCCCAACCGTTTCCGGTTGGCAGAGCATACGGGTGTAGGACAAACCAAGATAAATTAATTAGGGGTGTGTGAGTGGAAAATTTTTATTATTAGAAAGCCTTGTTCAACTCTCCGACAGAGAGCGCTCTTGACTTGGTCTTATGACCACAGTTCAAGAGACTTGCTAGATTAACAATGCCTAATGCAGGGAAATGCAAGAAACTAATATGCCCTCCGATAGAGGGTGCTCTTGACTTGGATTTGGCCAAGTTCAAAAGACTTTGCTTTATTTTATGAAGTGGAAAGAAAGTAGTAGCAGTATATCTCAGATTGAAACAGATTTTAAACAATGAGATTAATCAACAAGATATGAATACTACTAACAATACTACTTGCAAAATAAAATGAAACTGAATAAATCTAGTGTTCTACCACACAACTTCTAATCTAATAGGTGGGATCGATCTCCGAACAAGATCAACCACTAGAAGCCACCAGTCTTGGAAACCTTCCAGCTAGCTGGATGTCCACAAGACGCTGATGGGGGAACGAGAAGCTACCACAAAGCTATGTGGCCTTTGGGATGCAATCCCAAAGTTAGCTATTCTCTGGTCAAGGATTGGAAGAGAAGATAAGATAACTAAACGGAAAATAAAACTAAACTACCCAAGAGTCTCTTTCAGGTTCAAGACCCTACTCGGGAAAGCATGGGGGTAAGTGAAAATGAAAGATAAATAACCAAAATACTTAGTGAAATAGAAACTAGTCTAAGAGCATGGAAACATAAACTAAGTCAAACCAAACACAAGACCCAACACTCTTCCCCAAATGGGGAAGAAGACCCAAAGGTGGAGGACCCCTCCACTTGAAACTTTTTATTAAACTGTTACAGATGCCTTGGGTTTAAAACCTTGCAAGGTCTTTGAGAAAGATGATACTTGGAAAGATTTAAGAAAGAAGCAATCTTTTGCTTGCTTTTACAAAGGATAAGTATGTCAAATTTTGCTCATTTTCATGGTTTCTTCTCTTTGGTCCTTTGCTTGGATCTTACTTCTTCAAAGCTTTTCAAATTTCCTTCTTTCAAAGCACCTACACAAGCTTGAAAAATATACTCAACATGCACCCATTAAACGTCAGAAATCAAAATGAAATTCGAATCTACCAAGTCCAAACTTGAAAAATAAAGTCTAAAAAATAAAAAAACATGAGAATTTTGTTCGAAAAAATTTGTATGGAAAAACGGACCAGCGAACAAAAGTTGCCTAAAACTCACTAAAAATGAGATCTAAACGATAAAAATTTAAAATATTTTTTGGAGCAAAATTTCTATGTTTCAAATGAGGAAAGGAAACTTAAGTAAGTGTAAGCTACATGCAATATTTTATTACCCTATATGCTCAATCAACCTTTCAATATGCAAGATCTAAACTTTTGGTATGAGATCTAACTATTATGGAATGCAAATAAAAGATCTAAGCTAGAACTTTGAAACTTTTTATGAGATTTTTAAAATATTTCAAGAAAACTAAATGCAATCTATAAGAAACAAATTAACACTAACTCTAACTTGTTTGTTTTGTTGTTTTGATGTGATTTAGGGCCTAAAAGGGAGTGGACGAGGAGAGAAGGTGAAGGGATCTAAGGAATAGGGCAAAAAGAGAGTGAAGAATGGGGACTAGGGGTTGGACTAGGAGTGAAACTAAAACTAGATGGAGATAGATGGGACGAATGGGAGAAAGGATGGAAACCAAAAAGGAGAGGAGGAATGCACTAGATAGCTAAGACGAGAGGCAGAAAGTGGCTTTTATGATGGACGAGAGGGCAAAAGGAGGCAAAACGAATGGGGGAGGAGACCAATGAGGAAAACTTAAAGGAGCTAGGGCGAATGGAGAGGAGGGCTAAACAAGAGTGGAAAGAAGGAAAAGAAGCTTGGATGATATGGATGAAGGGAGAAAATGAATGGGAGGAAAGCCAAAGGATGAAAGATCTAAGGCCTAACTCTAGCAACCAATTTTGAAAGTGAAGATTTTTCTTGATGGATATAAGCAAGAGAACCCCTGGTTTCCTCTTATGACAAAGACAACAAGCTTTGTAGATCTAGATCCTGCAATCACAAAATGTTAAACCCAAACAAAAGTTGATTTGAAGCTTGGGATAGATGTAACCGAACTCATTCCCTTCTTCAAATTTGTGAAACCTGATCAAGCACGACAAACTCAATACCAAAGTGAGATCAAAACAACTAGTATGCTAAGAGAATCAAAGCTCTATCAATATTGGTATAACCAACTACGTCCTACTCATATCACTTTGATAATCGTTGCATAATAAATCAAATTGACAATACAAATGACAAATCTTATGTTCTAGAAATAGACCTCTAAAGCTAGCATTTGATCACCACATATAAGTATTGAAAAAAGAAGTACTTAGAAAGAGATCACCTCAACCATGACGAATTCATCATAATGAACAAGAATCCATGGACCTCCAAAGTCGAAATATTTTATTCATAAGTTCAAAACAAAAGCTTGATACAATTTTCTCAGAGTAACTTTGCACAAATTCTCCATGAGATAATAACCCCAAAGGGCCTCTCTTTATACTAAATCTAAATGCCAAAACCCTAGGTCGAATTGGTGGTGAGCATGAGGTCGAATTCCAATCAACAAATGCTGGAGCAATGGAGTCGAGTTTGAGGTAGGTGTGAATGGCACTAGGTGGCAAAACTCGATCTTGAGGTAGGTTGGGAGTGAAGACATTAACCAATGGACAATGTACAACAAGGAAAGGCGAGTTAAGATAGCAAAGGCGTGAGCTTATGTGGAGGGCGAGCCAGGGAGTGGTAGGCACTAACTCGAGTTTATATGAGAGCCAAGCCCACGTGTTACTTCATTTAACCAATGCCTAAACTCCAACAAGGGTCTAACACGAGCTCAAAGGAGATTGACGTGAGGATCTATGGGTTTGACGTGAGGATTCAAAGGGATTGCGAGTTGGTTGTGAGGGAGACACGTGGGGAATGGTAGGTGTAGACTCGAGTTATGAAGAGAGCCAAGCCTTGGTGGAATGGTGAGTCAATAGGGCGCCTATCTCAAGCTTAAATGCAAGCCACCAACCCAATCACTAAATGACACATCACTAAATCGAACTTCTCATGAAGGAGGGCGAATTTGCTCAAGAAGATTCTTTGCTGGTGACTGGATGGATGACTGGGTGGGCTTGGAGTTGATTGGAATCTTCCTAAATGCTCACCACCATGTCATTTAGCCTTTTATTTTAATCAAATTGATTAATTTTGGAGAGATTTGGATTATCTCCAAAATAATCAATTTTATTATTTTAATTAATAATTTCTCTGTAAATGACTTTTCAGAGAAAATATTAATTACGGGGCGGAATTGACATCCGAAAGTTGGGTTTAGCTGCTCCATGGGTCATGTGTGATTTTTGGCTTATGAAACGAACCATCAAACACTGAAAACGGACCCCGGATGACTGACATATTATAGACTCAAATTTCTCTATTTAAACTATAGAGAAATTTAATTAAAATTTAAAAATAATTAAAAACCCCAATTTCGACGCGTCCGGTAAAAATTTTTCGAAATTTTTTCTGGGGGTCCTAGAGACCTAGGACATGACCAAAACCTATTCTAATAGTGTCTAGTAGGTTTATACATTATAGTTGGACCCTAATAACCCCCCATGGCCAAATTTCCAAAATCGGGCATTCCAGCTTTGGAGGAAGCGGGAGAAAAACCAAGAGATTATATTTCGCCTGAAGCAAAGTATAATCTGACGGTGAAAAAAACTCCCTGGAATACCTTAGTTGTTTAATCCAGTCATGGGAAACCGAGCCACTCAGACCCTACTAGCACACTTTGATACAAACCCCCATGGGGCCATGGTCATGTCGACTCAAAAACAAAACTGGCTAGACCCAAATACAATGAAACCCAGATACTCTGGAAGTGAACACTGATGTGTTCCAACACTGGCGGCTCAATAAGGTTTCAACTATTTGTACAAATCAGTTGATAACATCTGGCTCCAACTGCGGGACGGACACTTGCTTGATCTAGGAGTCAAAGAAGGTGTTCGAGAATCCCAGAATATCATTTTCCTGCACAGAAAGAGAAGTGTCTTAGTTTCCCATGTATATGATAAATAATGCCAAAATGAAATATCAACTATGAAACTATTTTTTGCTTTTTCTTTTCAAATTTAAAGTACAGAAATAGAAATCTTTTCTTTTTCAGCATATATATGAACTATAGTACAAAAATACACTATGATACAGAAATAATGATACATAAAGTACAAAGATAAGAGTTTAGGGAGATCCTGAGATGGCCTCTTGGTCATCTTGTATGTTGTTCCGATAAAAGGGCTTCAAATGTTGCCCATTTATAGGAAGAGGCAGTATTTCTCCTTCCATAGTGTTGAGGCCGAAAGAATTATCTCCAACTGTGCAGCGTATAATAAAGGGGCCTTTCCAAAGGCTGTCGAATTTTCCATGTTTCCCAGGTTTCTCCCTTCTTTTGTCCCATAATAGAACAGTGTCCCCTTCTTGAAAGGCTCTTGGCTTGGCTGATTTATCAAATGTGGCTTTCATACTCTCTTTTTGTCTCAACATTTTGTCCAAGGAATTTCTTCTGTTTTCATCAAGCTCGATGATTTGGTTGGCCCTATCTTCCAACTCTAACTTCTCAGAGTCATAATCAGTTAGCATTCTGAAGATAGGGATCTGCATGCTAAGAGGTAATGTAGCTGTGATGCCATAGACAAGTTCAAAGGGGGACTTTCCAGTGGAGTTTTTCTTTGTAATTCTGTCCGCCCAAAGGGCATATTTGATCTTGCTATCCCAGGATCTTTTGTTGTCACCAACAGTTTTCTTAAGGATAGTCATCAGGTTCTTGTTTGAGGATTCAGCAAGGCCATTACCTTGTGGATAATAGTCGGAAGAGTGAGATAGAACAATGCCATATTTGAAACAGAAATCATTCATTTCTGTTGAACTGAAAGCCTTGGCATTATCGGTGGTTATCTTCAAAGGGGTACCAAATCTAGTGATGATTTTATCTTCAATAAAATTCATAACAACCTTTTCAGTAGCTGTCTTGGTAGGAATAGCCTCCACCCACTTGGTGAAGTAATCAGTTGCTGTTAGAATCCAGCAAAATCCATTGCTAGAATTATCTTTAAATTTGCCAATAAAATCAAGGCCCCATTGCTGGAAAGGGGCAATGACAACAACCGGATTGAGGGGTAAGGCGGCCAATTTAGGCTTTCCTGTGAATAGCTGACATTCCTGGCAAAACTTGACATGTTTGTACACATCGGAAAATATGGTTGGCCAATAATAACCGACTCTAAGAATTTTGTGGGCAGTTGTATTTGCTGCATAGTGTCCCCCACAAAATCCTGAGTGAAGGTCAATCAAGATCTTTTTAGAATCTTGTTCATGGACACATCTAAGGATAACCCCATCAGGGCTTCTCCAACCCAAGCCTTCTTGAGTAAGGCAATATCTAGCGGCTTTCAATCTTAGTGCCCTTCGCTTGTGTCCTTTAAGGTGGTCAGGGCAAGTCATATGTAAGAGGAAATATATAACATCAGAATACCAATGGATATCTAACTCCCGCAAGGCAGGTGTCATACGCGGACAATCAGGTTGATCTGTGCAGTTTATGTCGATGGCTTCCTCATTTTTCTGGGTTAACATCTTGGCTAGGCCTTGTCCTTTGATAAGTTTGGTAGGTTTTATTTCCAAGTCATATTCCTGGATCTTGGAGACCCATGTGCCTCTTGTTCCTAAGCAATCCTGTTGGGATAGGATGTCTTTTACTGCAGCATGGGGGACATAACCTATAACTTTATTGTAGCCAATGTATGTTCTGAAATGTTTCAAAGATTTGACCAAAGCATAAGCCTGTTTTTCCATTATTGTGTACTTTAATTCTGAATTTTGCAAAGCCCTGCTCATGAATGCAATTGGTTGCTCGAACCCTTCGAAGTTCTTTTGGAGCAAAACCCCAGCTATAGTATCCTCAGAAGCAAAAGAGAAAATCATGAAATCTTTGGTATAATCCGGACTAACCAACACAGGTGACCTAGTAATGGCATCTTTAATAGTGTTGAAGGCTTCCCTCCCATCGTCAGTCCACACAAACTTAGCATCTTTTTTAAGCAACCGCTGCATGGGTTTCATCAACTCTGCAAGGTTTGGAATAAATCTTCTGATAAAGTTTATGTGCCCATTGAAAGATTGAAGGCCTTTCACATTTTTGGGAAGAGGTATCTTCTTGATGGCTTCTACTCTCTCAGGGTCAATCTTGACCCCATCCTTGTTTATAATATGCCCTAAGAGTTTTCCTTCTTCAATGTCTAAGACAGACTTTGCCGGATTTAGGGAAATACCATATTCTCTACATCGTTCAAAAACTTTTCTCAAGTGATCAACATGGCTTGATCTTTCCTTTGAAAAGACAGTTAAATCATCTTGGTATATCTCGATGATTTTTCCTATTAATTCCTTGAAAGCATAATCCATGGCCCTTTGGAAAGTGGCTCCTGCATTTGTAAGGCCAAAGGGCATTCTCAGATACTCAAAGGTTCCCCAAGGAGTTGTAAAAGCAGTTTTATGTTTATCCTCTGGGTTGATGACAACCTGGTTGTATCCTGAAAATCCATCAAGCATGGACATCATATTAGATCCAGTGACCCGTTGGAGGAGGGTCTCCATGTTGGGAAGTGGATAATTGTCTTTCTGGCACACCATGTTTAGGTTTCTGAAGTCTATGCATATTCTGATACTTCCATTCTTCTTTCTTACGACAACTAGGTTGGAGCACCATGAAGTGTGTCGGGTAGGAGCTATAATGCCTGCTGCTAACATCTTTTCTAGCTCTCTTTTGATAATAGGAGCCAACTTAGGATTTATTTGCCTTAATTTCTGACGAAAAGGCTTGGCATTTTGCATTTCCGGTTTAAGGGGAATGGTATGTTGGAATACATCTTCCCTATAGGCCTTCAACTCGTCATAAGTAAAGGCAAATATATCTCTAAACTCTCTGACAAGGTTTATTAGTGCATTTCTTTCTTTTTTTGATGTTCCTTTTCCAATTTTTATGATTTTTGGATCTGTTTCTGTTCCAATGTTAACCTCAATGTAATCCCCTGGCTTCATCTGGTCAATGCTGTTCTTTTTTCCGTCATGCCTATCAAAGATGTTCTCCAATTTAGTGAAACCACGTGAAATTGGGTTCATGGGTTGGCTTTCACCTTTATACTGCTTGCCGTCTTCCTGTTCATTAACGTTGAAATTGGCAAACTCATCTAAGTTATTTATGAATCTTAGAATTTGTTCATCATCTTTGAAAACCTGCCAATGGTTCATGTTGTCTGGGACAGATGGCCTATAGTTAATCTCAAGGGTACACTCTCCTTTCAACATTTCCTCTGATGGCTGGAGTGTAGATGCTGCAACAGCTAACCTATCTGCCATACTGTTTTCTTCTCTATGGACTGCTTGTATATTTAGAGCATCAAAGTATTCCATGGTGTCCCACACTGCATTTCTATATCTCTTAAGCCTTTTGCAATGGCATGCAAATTTACCCTTGATCTGTTGTACCACTAAATCAGAATCTCCCTTAATACTAAGCATTTTGATCTTCATATCTTTAGCAATTTCTATGCCTAGTAAGAGTGCTTCATACTCCGCAACATTGTTGGTGGCTTCAAACTCAAGTCTAAATGCAAAATTGAAGATTTTACCCTCAGGTGACATTAAGACTATACCGGCACCCTTGCCAGCTTTAGAAAAAGCTCCATCAAATTCCATTTTCCACAGCCAATCAATTTTCTTGTCTTTCATTTCCCTATGAACTGGATCTAAGAAAGTGGAATTGATCTGGTGGGTTCCCATGTCATCTGAATTGTAAATGTACTCATTTGAAGGTTTGTGGGGATTTTCAACATGGTACCTCCTTTCCTTTTCTGAATGTAGTTTAACCTGAGTGTCTTCTGAAGCAGGAACAGTTGCGTAGGATAGATCTAATTGTAATGAACCACCCAAGGAAGCACCCCACTTTCTAGATAAAAGCATACCCCACTTATCAGGCACATCTATGACTAGGATGTCCATGGTGACATGGATGTCTGGGTACTTGGCTAATCTGACGGTTTGATTCTGAATCATCCCCTCAACTTCGACAGGTCTAGAGTCCATAGCACAAACATTCCCATATGGTCTGGTGGTCTTTAAGTTCAGTTGCTGCATGACTTTCTTGGTCATAAGGCTGGCACCAGATCCTGAGTCCAACATACAGTTATGTAGAAGAAGGTCACCTATCATCAGTGATATGTAGAAAGGTGGGTGAGCTTCTTTTCTTGTTTCCCTGGTATGTAGGACTATAGGGGGATCTCCATAATCATTTATACAACTTGTTGAAGGTTGTTCTTTAGTTTCTACGAAAGCTACCTTTTTAGGGGTAGGGTACTTTGCAGGTGGAGGTTGCTTTTCAGATGCAATGGGATGAGGAACAACAAGGGGCTTTTCAGAATTTATAGGTTTAGGAGTATGAGGGGGAGTATTAATAACATGAGGCTCTAACAGTTTTAACAGTTTCTCTCTCTGACCAGGAAGTTTGCATAGTTCAAGTACTGGGACTGGAACTTTGGTGTTTGACAACCAATTACTTAAATCAAAATTTAAATCAATAGGTGGTCCCTTTTCAATGTATATTCTTGGAGCAATGTGAGGAACTGTTACCTTAGGAGTGTTTTGATTAGAAGGTCCCTCCCTCGGTTTCTTTTGATAAGTGTTTCCCTTGAATCTCTGGCTGTTGTTGATACTAGGTGGCATCTCTCCATACAGTTGAGTCATATAGTCGATCTGCTGATAACCCTGGTCAGCTTGAGTCATATCAAGGTTCTCATATTCATTTTCCACATGGTTGATAAAAACAGGCTCGTCTGATGAAGTACTAGGCTCACATCCCTCAGGATATCCATGCTCTTGAACAAAGCAAGCATAATGGCAACCAGATTCCTCATGGAAATCCTTGCATGCTCTACAAAATGGCTTGACATGCTCAACCATGTTGGCAGCCTCTAGTTGATGAGGAGGCCTCTGTTCATGGTTAGGAGGTCTTCTTTGCCAAGTAGGTTTGGCAGGAAAATTTCTAGGAGCTGGTTGTGTATGTTGAACCTGTTGAACCTGTGCTCTTTCCATGTTGATGATCTTGTTTTGCAATTCTTTAATCTGACTTACATGTTTCTGTTCTGCTTTTTCCATTCTCTCACATATCTCTATCATTCTTTTTTCGTAAGAGTCCTTCATAGGTTCTTTGTCTTTATGCTCGGTTGGTTTTGAAAGCAGTTGAGATCTAGAGTACCCCTGGATATTCGATTCTCCGGAAGACTTCATGTTTTTATCAATTTTGATGGCCAAAGCTTGAGCTTCAAGCAAGGTAGCTGGTTTTTTATCCCTGATCTGATATTGGACTTTGCCACTTAATGCTTCTATGTAGTAGTCTAACAAAGAGGCCGCAGGAGGCGCATAGGTGTCAGGGATGGAATTGGACAACTCCATGAATTTTGTGTTAAATTCATCCATGGTTTCGTTCTCAGTCTTCTTCATACTAGTTAGAGATGCAACTAAATGTCTAGGTTCTTTTCTGCAACCAAACTTGTTGAGGAAGGCCGTCTTGAAGGCCGCTATGGTGGCAAAAGAATTGTCTGGCAGATTGTCGTACCAATTCCCTGCCTTACCCTCCAAGGATAGGGAAAAAAGAGTCATGTAAACGTCTTCATGTTTATCAGCTCCCCTGACATGAGCACTACACAATTTGGTGAAGTTTCTAATATGTTGTTCAGCAGATAACGAGGCATCAGTGCCATTGAAATTTGTGATCTTATCAATAGCCTTCTCGGGAATATCGTGAGGTTGACCTGGTATCTGAGCAAAGTTGAGTTGAGTAAAGAACTCACCCATTGTGGAAAGGAAACAGTTATTATTTTCAGAATTTGTTTGATTTTCTAGATTTTCTTGAAACAAAGAGTGGATGTCTAAAATAGATTCGGATCTAAGATTTTCAAGAATTCTACGAGAAGCAAGCTTGTTTAGTCTCCTCCTATAAACCTTTTCAGGCTCAGGGATAAAACTAAGCAAGCCTTCAGAGTTTCTTCTAGTTGAATACCTTGATGTGTTAACTGACAGTGGAGTCGCCAGGTGAATCCAAGTCTAATTTCAGAGAGTGATTAAACTAAAAATCTACCAAAGTAAAAAGGTGAAGTGGAGTCGCCAGATAGATATGAGAATCTATCAAAAAGGTAAAACAAACTAGAAAAACTAAGGTCGTCCAGGAACAAAAAGATTTGTCCCCGGCAACGGCGCCAAAGATGTTGTCCGCCAATATGCACACCAGCAGCGGAAATCTTTCGAAAGCTGTCTCTTCACTACAAGTGAGAGAGGTGTGGCCTTGGGGGCAAGCAATGAGCCAGGTACTGTCACCTGAATCCCAGCTCCTCCGTTTAGGCAAAACTCCTAACGAAGCCAAGGGGGGTAGTCCCTAAAAAGAGTTGTCTAAGGCTCTTTGTATTTAAGTGTTTTTGATGTAGTGATGCGGATGGGTGTTGTTTAGGAGTTTTTTGTGAAATGAGAGACAATATAAAGCTTGAAAAATAAAACACACGATAAGATGCAATCCACATTGCGAAACAGTATATAAAGACTTAAGATAATTAAGAAACATCCACAGATAGAATTTAAATGACAAAAGGACCAGTGCCTTATCCAATGGATAATGAAGTCAAAATAACAAATGTAGTGTTGGGGGATGCTGAAGAGTAAGTCTTGATAGTAACTGTTCGTGAGATCGTTGTGCAAATTATCTTGGTAAATTTCAAAGTTTTAGTTGTCTTGATTATTAGGGCTAAGACCAAAGGTATCAAAAGATGGTAGAACCCTACCCAAGAAAGATACTGGCAACCCTAAGTGACCTGTCGGAAGCACCCAGATTCAATAAGGATTGGTGTCCAATGTTTGAACCGCCCCTGAGTCTGACAGTGATTTCCCGGCGTCACCTCTCGTGGGAAGAACAGTATTTTGCCTTGGTTGAGGTTTTGGGTAAAAATTTTAATTAAGTTTATCGATCGTAATTATCAAGTCTTCCACCTTTCTGAGTACTAGCCCAACCGTTTCCGGTTGGCAGAGCATACGGGTGTAGGACAAACCAAGATAAATTAATTAGGGGTGTGTGAGTGGAAAATTTTTATTATTAGAAAGCCTTGTTCAACTCTCCGACAGAGAGCGCTCTTGACTTGGTCTTATGACCACAGTTCAAGAGACTTGCTAGATTAACAATGCCTAATGCAGGGAAATGCAAGAAACTAATATGCCCTCCGATAGAGGGTGCTCTTGACTTGGATTTGGCCAAGTTCAAGAGACTTTGGTTTATTTTATGAAGTGGAAAGAAAGTAGTAGCAGTATATCTCAGATTGAAACAGATTTTAAACAATGAGATTAATCAACAAGATATGAATACTACTAACAATACTACTTGCAAAATAAAATGAAACTGAATAAATCTAGTGTTCTACCACACAACTTCTAATCTAATAGGTGGGATCGATCTCCGAACAAGATCAACCACTAGAAGCTACCAGTCTTGGAAACCTTCCAGCTAGCTGGATGTTCACAAGAAGCTGATGGGGGAACGAGAAGCTACCACAAAGCTATGTGGCCTTTGGGATGCAATCCCAAAGTTAGCTATTCTCTGGTCAAGGATTGGAAGAGAAGATAAGATAACTAAACGGAAAATAAAACTAAACTACCCAAGAGTCTCTTTCAGGTTCAAGACCCTACTCGGGAAAGCATGGGGGTAAGTGAAAATGAAAGATAAATAACCAAAATACTTAGTGAAATAGAAACTAGTTTAAGAGCATGGAAACATAAACTAAGTCAAACCAAACACAAGACCCAACACTCTTCCCCAAATGGGGAAGAAGACCCAAAGGTGGAGGACCCCTCCACTTGAAACTTTTTATTAAACTGTTACAGATGCCTTGGGTTTAAAACCTTGCAAGGTCTTTGAGAAAGATGATACTTGGAAAGATTTAAGAAAGAAGCAATCTTTTGCTTGCTTTTACAAAGGATAAGTATGTCAAATTTTGCTCATTTTCATGGTTTCTTTTCTTTGGTCCTTTGCTTGGATCTTACTTCTTCAAAGCTTTTCAAATTTCCTTCTTTCAAAGCACCTACACAAGCTTGAAAAATATACTCAACATGCACCCATTAAACGTCAGAAATCAAAATGAAATTCGAATCTACCAAGTCCAAACTTGAAAAATAAAGTCTAAAAAATAAAAAAACATGAGAATTTTGTTCGAAAAAATTTGTATGGAAAAACGGACCAGCGAACAAAAGTTGCCTAAAACTCACTAAAAATGAGATCTAAACGATAAAAATTTAAAATATTTTTTGGAGCAAAATTTCTATGTTTCAAATGAGGAAAGGAAACTTAAGTAAGTGTAAGCTACATGCAATATTTTATTACCCTATATGCTCAATCAACCTTTCAATATGCAAGATCTAAACTTTTGGTATGAGATCTAACTATTATGGAATGCAAATAAAAGATCTAAGCTAGAACTTTGAAACTTTTTATGAGATTTTTAAAATATTTCAAGAAAACTAAATGCAATCTATAAGAAACAAATTAACACTAACTCTAACTTGTTTGTTTTGTTGTTTTGATGTGATTTAGGGCCTAAAAGGGAGTGGACGAGGAGAGAAGGTGAAGGGATCTAAGGAATAGGGCAAAAAGAGAGTGAAGAATGGGGACTAGGGGTTGGACTAGGAGTGAAACTAAAACTAGATGGAGATAGATGGGACAAATGGGAGAAAGGATGGAAACCAAAAAGGAGAGGAGGAATGCACTAGATAGCTAAGACGAGAGGAAGAAAGTGGCTTTTATGATGGACGAGAGGGCAAAAGGAGGCAAAACGAATGGGGGAGGAGACCAATGAGGAAAACTTAAAGGAGCTAGGGCGAATGGAGAGGAGGGCTAAACAAGAGTGGAAAGAAGGAAAAGAAGCTTGGATGATATGGATGAAGGGAGAAAATGAATGGGAGGAAAGCCAAAGGATGAAAGATCTAAGGCCTAACTCTAGTAACCAATTTTGAAAGTGAAGATTTTTGTTGATGGATATAAGCAAGAGAACCCCTGGTTTTCCTCTTATGACAAAGACAACAAGCTTTGTAGATCTAGATCCTGCAATCACAAAATGTTAAACCCAAACAAAAGTTGATTTGAAGCTTGGGATGGATGTAACCGAACTCATTCCCTTCTTCAAATTTGTGAAACCTGATCAAGCACGACAAACTCAATACCAAAGTGAGATCAAAACAACTAGTATGCTAAGAGAATCAAAGCTCTATCAATATTGGTATAACCAACTACGTCCTACTCATATCACTTTGATAATCGTTGCATAATAAATCAAATTGACAATACAAATGACAAATCTTATGTTCTAGAAATAGACCTCTAAAGCTAGCATTTGATCACCACATATAAGTATTGAAAAAAGAAGTACTTAGAAAGAGATCACCTCAACCATGACGAATTCATCATAATGAACAAGAATCCATGGACCTCCAAAGTCGAAATATTTTATTCATAAGTTCAAAACAAAAGCTTGATACAATTTTCTCAGAGTAACTTTGCACAAATTCTCCATGAGATAATAACCCCAAAGGGCCTCTCTTTATACTAAATCTAAATGCCAAAACCCTAGGTCGAATTGGTGGTGAGCATGAGGTCGAATTCCAATCAACAAAGGCTTGGAGCAATGGAGTCGAGTTTGAGGTAGGTGTGAATGGCACTAGGTGGCAAAACTCGGTCTTGAGGTAGGTTGGGAGTGAAGACATTAACCAATGGACAATGTACAACAAGGAAAGGCGAGTTAAGATAGCAAAGGCGTGAGCTTATGTGGAGGGCGAGCCAGGGAGTGGTAGGCACTAACTCGAGTTTATATGAGAGCCAAGCCCACGTGTTACTTCATTTAACCAATGCCTAAACTCCAACAAGGGTCTAACACGAGCTCAAAGGAGATTGACGTGAGGATCTATGGGTTTGACGTGAGGATTCAAAGGGATTGCGAGTTGGTTGTGAGGGAGACACGTGGGGAATGGTAGGTGTAGACTCGAGTTATGAAGAGAGCCAAGCCTTGGTGGAATGGTGAGTCAATAGGGCGCCTATCTCAAGCTTAAATGCAAGCCACCAACCCAATCACTAAATGACACATCACTAAATCGAACTTCTCATGAAGGAGGGCGAATTTGCTCAAGAAGATTCTTTGCTGGTGACTGGATGGATGACTGGGTGGGCTTGGAGTTGATTGGAATCTTCCTAAATGCTCACCGCCATGTCATTTAGCCTTTTATTTTAATCAAATTGATTAATTTTGGAGAGATTTGGATTATCTCCAAAATAATCAATTTTATTATTTTAATTAATAATTTCTCTGTAAATGACTTTTCAGAGAAAATATTAATTACGGGGCGGAATTGACATCCGAAAGTTGGGTTTAGCTGCTCCATGGGTCATGTGTGATTTTTGGCTTATGAAACGAGCCATCAAACACTGAAAACGGACCCCGGATGACTGACATATTACAGACTCAAATTTCTCTATTTAAACTATAGAGAAATTTAATTAAAATTTAAAAATAATTAAAAAATTAAAAACCCCAATTTCGACGCGTCTGGTAAAAAATTTTCGAAATTTTTTCTGGGGGTCCTAGAGACCTAGGACATGACCAAAACCTATTCTAATAGTGTCCAGTAGGTTTATACATTATAGTTGGACCCTAATAACCCCCCATGGCCAAATTTCCAAAATCGGGCATTCCAGCTTTGGAGGAAGCGGGAGAAAAACCAAGAGATTATATTTCGCCTGAAACAAAGTATAATCTGACGGTGAAAAAAACTCCCTGGAATACCTTAGTTGTTTAATCCAGTCATGGGAAACCGAACCACTCAGACCCTACTAGCACACTTTGATACAAACCCCCATGGGGCCATGGTCATGTCGACTCAAAAACAAAACTGGCTAGACCCAAATACAATGAAACCCAGATACTCTGGAAGTGAACACTGATGTGTTCCAACACTGGCGGCTCAATAAGGTTTCAACTATTTGTACAAATCAGTTGATAACAACATGCTCAGGTGAATCATGTGTGATGAGTCCGAAGACACAGATGCACAGAGCCTTTTCGACATGGTGGTAGATGTGTTCTCCCATGTGCGTTGATGTAAGTGCAGAGCCTTTCCGACATGGTGGTAGATGTGTTCTCCCATGTGCGTTGATGTAAGTGCAGAGCCTTTCTGACATGGTGATAGATGTGTTCTCCCATGTGCGTTGATGTAAGTGCAGAGCCTTTCCGACATGGTGGTAGATGTGTTCTCCCATGTGCGTTGATGTGAGTGTTGAGCCCTTCCCAGATGGTTGAAGTGTGTCTTCCCATGCCGGTGAGTGTAAGTGTTGTATTGTGTGCATCTGGACTGTGCTTCATAGACGATGTTATGATCAGTATGATCATGAGTATCAGGAGGATACTATGTGGCCGTGGACAGGTTGTGCAGTGGCATGTAAAAGGTCCTAGGAGATCCGATAGGTTGAGCTGTGTGCTCGTAAAAGTCCTGGGATGCTCTTTCGAGGTTTTGTTGACTCACGTAATAAGTCCTGGAGATTCCACAGTATGGCCAATGATGATGAAGACCTACAGGTGGTGGGCCTACATCCAGTATGAAAAAGGACTGGCTCTGTAGAACTTCCTATGACGAGTAGATCGAAGATTGATTGAGATAGCAGCAGCAGTGACGATGACGATGATTCGATGACGATGATCCAGTGACGATGATCCAGAGAAGAAGACTTGTGCTAGCAGATCTGTGTTGAGAAATACCTTCTTAGTTAAGAGGGAGTGTTGATGTATATGTAACTTCGGAATGTATTTCACCTATGTATATTGTACTCCTATTGAGATGTTATTATTCCTCTATACGGAAGTAGCATCATTTGTATTGACAAGTGTCACAAGTGTCGTAACTTGTTGTGATGGGTTATTAGACCACCATGTGTGGAGTCGGCCCTAATTAGTATAACCATGGTTTATTAGACTGAGTTAGACAAGTCGGCCCTGCTAGGTTATTAGGCAAGTCAGGTCATGTATAAATAGAGTGCGGGAGGCACTCTATTTGATCATCTCATTATTCACTTCTACACTACTCGGAAAGTGGCGCACTAGTGGAAGAGGAGGTTCAACTGCTAGGAGGACTATCTCTATGTACTTTGGTTGTATCATTACTCTTTCTATCTCTGAGGAAGTTGTGGGGTTTTTCACCTTTATGGTTTTCCCCAGTGAACTTTGTGTGTCTATTGTCTCATGTGATTGCTTGGTGTGATTGATATGCATTGTTATACTTGATATGTTGTACATGTTATTCTCTCAGTAAAGATCCTAGAGTATGTTGAATTAATACTAAAAAATTAACAGTCAAAATGGGTCCAATGGCTTTGGCATCTTGGAAAATGGAATGGCAGCCTCAAAATGCAAACCTAGGGCACAAAAATACAAAAACAATAAATTAAACCCCATTTGAAAAAATTGCAACAATTTGGCTTAAAAAATCAGACCTCTAAATTTATATTTTTGGCCATGAAAAATGATAGCACGAGGGTGGCTAAAGATCTAAGAAAGAAAACATGCTATTCCATTCTAAAACCCCCTTACATTTTGACTCTTTTTTATATCTATAGACATGGAAATCATTGGAAAAATGGCAAAAAAAATAAAAGAATATAGGCAAGCAAACATGCAAAAAAATCATAAAAAGATACAAGAAAATGAATCACTACATACCTGTGACGAATTGGTTGATTGGCAAAGTTTTGACTCTTGAAGTTGAACCCTTTCTCTACAAAAATTCACAATGGTGTGCTTAGATGTTGTTTGGAGTCTTCGATGCCTCCAAAGTCGTTGATGGTGCCCTCTTGCCCTTCACACTCCTTCTCCAACAGCCAAATGAAACAAATGACCAAAAAAAAATCGCTTTTGACCCTTTAAATCGCGGACGTGGCGGCCTGGGCGATTTTTTCCATCGACCCGCGATTTTTTCGAAAGAAGCGCCGATTTTTTGAAAAAGTCGGAAGTCGCCGATGTTTTAAAAAATTGCGATTTTTAAGAGCCGATTTTTCAGTAGGGGTAAAACCTCGCGACTTTTTCAAAAAGTCGCGATTTTTCGGCGATTTTTGCAAGACTGGGTAAAACCAATGAGTATAAAACAAGAGCTTCTAAATGTAAGTAATAAAACCATTTAGATAATCAATAACAACCATTCATTTCACATATATATACTGCCAAATCATGATCACCAGATACTGAGTCAAGCTATCAAAATGACCAAAAGAGCAAGATAATAAAACCAATGCACATCATATACATGCTGGCCCATATACCTGTACTTGCTACCCAGATCATCTGTAACCACTGAAACACTGCTGCTGAAACTCTGGGCATTGCACCACTCTGTATGGGATAAAAAGTCATCTCGGTCGTCAAATCTAAGGTCAAGAGGCTCAGTCTTGGCAAAAAGGTCTGCTGCATGTCTGATATGGGGCTACTCTGATATGTGAGTGATCAAAAATACTACTCATCATAGGCTGATCTCATGTAAAGGCTTGGCTCAGAAAAATAAAATGAACTACTCTGCAATCATGGTAGCCCGACTACTATGGATGTGATAACAGGACCATTCTACCACTTGTAAGCCTGTCTGCTATCCGATCTACTTGTGTTATATCTGATGAGTTCCGATCTATCTTGCTGAGGTCTAACTAAAGTGCGAACTGTCGGATTGTGATGGTGATGAGATCTGATCTACTATTTAATTGTTGGTTAAGGAGTTCATGACCCTGGGTTGTTAGTCGTGAGTCCTTTTGGCTCTAATTCTTTATGTTGTTTGCATCTTTGTGGAGGTCATAAGGCCTAGGGGTCCGATCTAGTCTACTTTGTGGAGGTTGTGAGGACTAAGGATCAGACCTGCCTATTTTGGTGACCGATTTGGATTGATTTGAGGAGGTCGTGACCCTTATAGACCTGATCCCATTTGGTAAGATCTGTTGTTCTGTCTCTTTAATGTGGTCGCATCCCTTTTGTTGACTATTTTATATCAGATCTATGCTAGACCTTTACTACTGAGACTTGATCTATATTGTTGAGACCTTGATAAGGCCTAATCCACAGTGTTGAGACTTGATTAAGAGCAGATCTACTATGATCTAACTTTGTTGAGTCTGATCTATGTATCCAGACTTTGTTTGTATTGTACTGCGACCTTGTTGGGGTTAGAATTTTGTGTTGAGTCTTGTTTGGGACAGTTACTGTGTTTTCCACTGTCATCGACCATCCTTGTTTGACTATACTACAATCCTATCATCTCTCTCTCTCAGGTTTGTACTTACCCTCTAACAAGGGTTAGCTTGTTCCAAGTGTTTGACTGTCCTCTGAGCGGCACAGTGTTTACTGAAAGTAAATTCTTCTGAGTATAAAGATAGGAAGGGTCCCACACTCCAAGTAAGTGCCCTAACTTGATCTTCTTATTAGATGTGTTATTGTTAATTACATGTTACTGAAGATTACTTTAACACGAGGACCTCTTGGTAGTGTTAAAGGTGAAAGAGATGAAAATTATGTTTTAAATTTATACTATCTGATTACTGTGTTTAGCTACTGTTGTACTATTCTGCTTCAGTATTAATTTGTTTTTGCATTAAAGTATATAAATTTTGATTTTTCTGCATCAAACCCTAACCCTAACCAAAATTTAACATGGTTTCAGAACTTAGGTCTTGTAGCTAACTTTGTTTTGCAGGCTAACAGAATCTACATAGATCCTAAGGTAAGGGTTTGTGCCTTAAACAACTTGACTACAGGTTTACAAGTGTACTTGGCAAGTTGGTTGTAAGGGTTTGCGATGGCTTCTAACTCAGTGAAGGCGGAAAATAGGCTTGAAGGAGCGTCAAACTTTAATGCATGGAAGGCTAGGGTCTTGAATATTCTGGAGGAGAATGACTTAGATGATTTGGTTACTAGGGTTGTGGAAGAACCCACAACAACTCAAGGAAGAGCAGCATTTAAGAAAAAACAAGCCAAGGCAAAGAGGGTCATCTTTGACTTAGTTAAAGACAATTTGATGCCTGTGATAGCTCCTCTAAGGACAGCTAAGGAATGCTTTGATGCCCTAGCAAATCTCTATGAGAAAAAGGCACCTACTCAGAAGGGTTTTGAAGAAGCAACTTCGTTCATTGAAGATGGAGGAGAAGGAGTCAGTTGCCTCTTTCTTCTCAAAGATTGCTCAAACAAGAGATCAACTCATGGTAATTGGAGTTGAAGTAGACGATGATGACCTTGTGCAAACAGCAGTAGATGGCCTTCCTACATCTTGGGAGACATTTCTTGCAGCAGTGAATGGAAGAGGAATACAAACAATCTTTGATAGGTTGTGGCATGATTGTCTATAAGAAGAAAGAAGACTCCAGAATAGATTTGGGCCTCCCAATGAAAAGAATCATGCTCTTGCTACCAAGACAAAGAAAGGAAGAAGCTTCCCTCAACACCATAACAAAGGTAAGGGACCTCAAGGTAAGCTCTTTCATAAGTCAAAAATAAGATGTTATAACTGTAGCAAGCTTGGTCATTATGCAAAAGACTGTAAGAATCCTCCCAACAAGAAATGGCATAGGGGGAAGTATCATGCTTCAGCTGCTACAGAAGAAGAAGAGCTTCAACAAAAGAAATCTAAGGTTGAGACCAAAGGAAAAGATCAAAGAGAATACATGTTGGTTTAAGCACTTTCAGGTTCCATCTCCAACTCATCAGACTCCTGATGGATTGATAGTGTGGCCACCAAACATATGATTGGATTTAAAAGGGCTCTTGTAGGTTACAAGGCCAAGAAGTTCAATGTGAAAGTGGAGCTGGGAGATGGAAGTACCTATGCAATAAAAGCAGTTGGTTCAACTGCCTTAAAGCTTGATTTAGGTACATTAATTTATGTTGAAGAAATTTTTTATGTTCCTGGTTTAAAGAGGAATATTCTTTCAGTGGCAATTTTAGAAGACAAAGGGTTCTCTGTAGCCTTCTCAGAAGGAAAGGCACTAGTGTGGCCTAAGGGTGGAAATATGAGCTCAACCATTGAGATTGGTGTCCGTGAGGGTGACCTTTATAAGGTCTCAGGAAATGTGGTTAAAGCTCTAGTAAATAACCCCTGTCAAGTTTCAGAGATCAAGAGGGAGACAACTATGCTCCTCAATCCCTAGCAGAGTGGGATTGCAGAAAAGAAAAGTGGAGATGTGATCTTCCATCACTCGAAGGAGTCTTCCAGTGACTCAAATATGGAAGCCTATGAGACATCTCGTTCAGAGAAGCAGAGGAAGAAGTCCAAGAAGCCTTCAGTTGATCTCATTTTGGGAGCCTATTGAGAGGCTCCAAGGGTGTTCCAGTGAGAGCCATGTCACTGATTCAGGATCATCCACTCATGTGTAGGCAGCCAAGCATCAGCCATAACATCCACTTGGAAAGATGTTATGATAGAGGATATCTAGTTCATAATGGATAATGATATGTGGAAAGTGATTCTCAGACAACAAAGGAAGTTAGTTGTAATTTCCAAGTGGATATATAAGATCAAGGTTCTTGCTGACATTCAGAGCTCTTTGAAGCTCTCAGAAAATCATGTATTCTATGACAGGTCGAGTCATATCAAGAGAAAGTATCACCATGACAAGGACATGGTGCAGTTGTCAGCAGAACAGTTTACTGATGTGTTGACTAAGCCTCTGTTTTCGACAAGCTTAGTGTTGATGAGAGTGCCTCTCTTGCTGAGAGGGAGTGTTAAAGTTAGTGCAGTTGCGAGACCCATTCTCAGAGAGGATGGTACCCTTGTTAGTTAACTAGGGTTCTTGGTTAGTTAACTAGGCAGAGTAAAGAGTGAGTCCCTAGAAGGTACCCTAGGGCCCCCAACTATCTCTTGGGGTTCTTGGTCGAGGACCAAGCAGGTTGATGCCATGGCAAAGTCCCTAGCATGTGGATAGGGCCCCTATTTGTCTCTAGGGTATTTTGGTCGGGGACCAGACAGTTTCTTGGTCATGAGGACCAAGCAAGTCCTGTAGGTTGAGACAGAGACCTCCTAGTTTGGGACCAGGCAGGTTCTTGGTCACGAGGACCAAGTAGTTCCTGCAGGTACATACCTGGTCAGTTAACTAGGTGGATCTTGGTCAGTGGGCCAAGATGATGATGTGTGATGTCCTCCTCTCCTAGGTCTTCGAGATGGTTGAGCTAGATGGTCTTTTCAAGTGACTGGCCACTCCTTGATGGAGCCACTAGCAATTGACCTAAGGAGCAGTCTGGAGGACCATAGGATCACATCATCTAGTGTGGACCTTCCTTATACAATGATGATGGACTTTCAAGTAGTGTATGGAACACTTCTACATTTGAGAGAGATGATTGGTTGTACCCCACCTTGGTTGCTCACCCTTGGTCTTTACACCTTGGTCTTGTGGTTAGAAGGGTCTTCTACCCACCTTGAGTTGTCTTGTTTTGTACCACCTTGATGTTTTGGTCTTATGGGTACATGGTTGATTGCCCACCTTTGTGGTACACCCTTTGGTCCTAGGGGTTGTGAGTCATGTACCCATCCTTGTTTTATGTTATGACTTGTACCTTGTGTTGGTCCTTGTATCTTCACCTAATTAATTATGTGTGGTTACATGACCCTAGTACCCACCTAAGTTACCCTAATCACATTTTAAGTTATTTATTGTTTTGACTTTTATGTGTTGGTACCCACCTAAGACACATTAATTATATTTTTGATATTTGGTAAGTGTTGGTACCCTCCTATTTTAATGGAACCCTAAAGATCTAATTTAATGATCCTTCTAGAAAGTCTTTAAGAACCTATATATTGAGATCTAATGATCCTCATTTGATATAATCATCTTAACACGTTATCTTAGCTCTGTTTTGTCTGCTGCCTGACATCAAGGATTTTTGGGAATTCTTGCTACTGATTTCTCACTTATTGTGGCCGCCCACCTGCTGAAGTTCACCTTACACATCATATTTAATTTACTGCTGAAGTTCACCTTACACATCATATTTGATTTAGCTGACTGCCAGGGCTGAGGTCAAGGTCTCTAGGTTTCCTGCTGAAGTTCACCTTACACATCATATTTGATTTAGCTGACTGCCAGGGCTGAGGTCAAGGTCTCTAGGTTTCAATTACTTGTTATCTGTTAAACAGTGGGCTTGTTAAGGGATTATTAAGCCCATATCTGCTACTCATGACCTTTTGAAGGACCATTCTACCACTTGTAAACCTGTCTGCTATCCGATTTGCTTGTGTTAGGTCTGATGAGTTCCGATCTATCTTGCTGAGGTCTAACTAAAGTCCGAAGTGCCTGATTGTAATGGTGATGAGATCTGATTTGCTATTTGACTGCTGGTTAAGGAGGCCATGACCCTGGGTTGTTAGCCGTGAGTCCTTTTGGCCCTCATTCTTTCTGCTGGTTGCATGTTTGTGGGGGCCATAATGCCTGGGGGTCTGATCTAGTCTACTTTGTGGAGGCCGTGAAGACTAAGGATCAGACCTGCCTATTATGGTGATCGATTTGGATTGATTTGAGGAGGTCGTGACCCTTATAGACCTGATCCCATTTGTTAAGATTTGTTGTTCTGTCAATTTAATGTGGTCGCACCCCTTTTGTTGACTGTTTTATATCAGATCTATGCTAGACCTTTACTGCTGAGACTTGATCTATATTGTTGAGACCTTGCTAAGGCCTATTCCACAGTACTGAGACTTAATTAAGAGCAGATCTACTATGATCTGACTTTGTTGAGTCCGATCTATGTATCCAGACTTTGTTTGTATTGTGCTGTGACCTTGTTGGGGTTAGACTTTTGTGCTGAGTCTTATTTGGGACTGTTACTGTGTTTTTGACTGACATTGACCATCCATGTTTGACTGTACTACAGCCCTATCATCTCTCTCTCTCTCAGGTTTGTACTTACCCTCTAACAAGGGTCAGCTTGTTCCAAGTGTTTGACTGACCTCTGAGAGGCAGTCTTTACTGAAAGTAAATTCTTCTAAGTATAAAAATAGGAAGGGTCCCACACTCCAGGTAAGTGCCCTAACTTGATCTTCTTATTAGATGTGTTATTGTTAATTACATGCTACTGAAGATTACTTCAACACGAGGACCTCTTGGTAGTGTTAAAGGTGAAAGAGATAAAAATTATGTTTTAAATTTATACTATTTGATTACTATGTTTAGCTACTGCTATACTAGTCTGCTTCAGTATTAATTTGTTTTTGCATTAAAGTATATAAATTTTGATTTTCTGCATCAAACCTTAACCCTAACAAAAATTTAACACGAAGCTCATGTGAATTTGTTCTTATTTTTGCAATATTTATTTTCTTCTTAAAGCTAGTAACAATAAAGAGATGGTTTCGATCTTCTAACTTGGGTTAATGGCCTCTTTTTAGTAAACCGTTTTTTTCTTATTTTAAATCTCATTGTGCCACCATAGCTTTTATTCAGAGTTACTTAAGACAATACCTTTAATGGCGTTGATATTTTGAAGGGCATCCTCTTACTAAAACCCAATACTAGAGCAATGAAGTAGCATCTCAAGTACACCCTCTCTTTAGCCTTGAGTTATTTTTAGTAGTGTTCGAAGCTATTATATGAAGCTTCTATTTCTTCATGTTAGCCAACTTATGCATGTAAAATAAATACATTATCATGGCTGTACTCTCCACTAATGGAAGACCAGCTTCTAAAAGAAGGATAGGGTAGGGCATGTTGCTTTTAAATCTAACAATGTGTATTATAAAACGCTTTTGTATTTGCTCAATTTTCCTCTAAATTTCCCTAGAAATACTACAACCCTGGACTTTGCAACCATACAAAATCACTAGGATAACAAGTGTGTCAAAAAGAAACATTTGTTCTCATAACCAAAATAAAGCGTCTCTATAATTAATTTCAAGACCATCATAGAAGTTTTCCAGGCTATGGTAGTCTTTTTTTCAACACTATAGTTTCAATTTAGCTTATGACGGATGTCCAATAAATTATCTTCCAGCCTTGTTTTTCATAACGTAGCTCCCCAATCTTTTATGTAGCTTTCTAGCCAAGGTCTTGGTGATGATGTTATTGTCCATTGAGACCAACATTGGTCAATCCGAAATAAAGAAAAAATAATTATTTTGTTTTATTATGTTGTTTATTCTAAACCCTCTCCTCTCCTTCAAGCTTCAACAATAAACCTAGATATTGAGATACCAACCCCCTTCGAATTCTCCATCAATGACCCCCTTAAGAGGGATCTTAATAGAGATATCAAAGCAGAGATCTATGAAGCCAACTCGAAAGCCACCCAGATGGAACGAAAAGATCCCCAACTCCAAAACTTCATCACAACTTCCACACCTGTTGATTTGTGTACCTAGGAAGTGTTTCCCTAGTGACTTTTTGCCTAAGTCACTTAAAGGGGGAAATAATGTGACCTTTGCATTAAATGACCTGTGAAAAGCATTTAATGTGACTTTATAACTTAAAGTCACTTTTGCGTAAAAATTTAAGTGAGGTGAGTGAAACAATATTAAATGGGATTTAATGAACAATTATTCTCATCCATAGATCTCATCCAATCTCAGCCATTGGATTGAGTGTCCATTCACTCACCCTAGGGTTTCACCCAAAAAGGAAAGGGAGGCAAATGAGGATTCACTTTTGCTGAAGAAAGTGAAGAGAAGAGAGACTAGAGAGAGCACAGAAATCGAGGAGGTTCAAGGAGTTGATTTTTTGGGCAGCACACATTTCGAGGAAGAGTTTTCAGTTGGGCACATTTCCCGAGGCACCGTACAGCAACATTCTGGGCACATATTTTGAGGACTGTCCGGGGCACACATCCCAATAACAGCAACACAGAAATCGAGGAATTCTGGGCACATATCCTGAGATTTGCAGCAAGTTTTTCGAGGGAGTTCAGGGCACATTTCCCGAGACAGAGGCACAGATTTCGAGGCAGGAAATCTGGGCACATTTCCTGAGGCATCATTTAATGTTGTTGTACTGTGGCACAAAACCCGAGGCAGCAATCCGTACAACACAGAAATCGGTGCAGATTTGGCACAGATTTCGAGGCAGGGTACAAAGTTTTCTAGGTTGATTTGGCATGGATTTCGAGGCAAAGTACAGCACTGAAATCAAAGCTGATTTGGCACAGAAATCGAGGCAGCTTTCTAGGTGACTGTGGTTGGTTGAGATAAGTACATTTTGATTGTAAAATTTCCTGTACTGAAGATTACTGAAGAAATAATAAAAATCTCTCTGACTGGTTTTTCCCGTGGGGGCTTTTCCAGGGCCATTGGCTAAATTTCTGAGTCTGATATATTTTTATGGCGTGTATGTGTATTTAATTTTCTGCCTGTTAAAGTGTTTTTCAGCGTATTTTAATTGTCTGAAATTTTGATAATTATTTCCAGCCTTTGAAAAACTGAGTTGGGCATAAAACTATGAAAAATGACATAAAACCAGCAAGCTGATTTAAACACAGAAAACTTTCAACACCTAGATCATGTGACTTGAGGGACAACCTCATATGTGCTCCACGTATATCCAATTCTAGTTACCTTGTATCTTGAGAATCCTTTTAACCTTGCTTAGTGTTTATGTTGAATTTTATACCTAGGAAGTGTTCCCCTAATGATTTTGTGACAAGTCACTAAAAGGGGACAAGTTGCATGACCCTTGCATTAATTGCTTGAGATAAGTAATTAATGTCACTTTAGAGTTATAAAGTGACTTTTCAATAAATTTAAGTGGGAGTTGAAAATAAATTATTTAATGGAGAGATAAGTGATTTTTCTCTTCCACTGATGTGAGACCCACTAGATTCAATGTGGGCCCTTGATCTAGTGACCATTCAACTACCCCAAGAGAGTAAATGAAAAGACAAGGGAAAATGATAAAAAGGCATTTCATTCTTCATTTTCAATCACCAAGAGATTTGGAGAGAGGTCGAATTCCTTGAGAGGAGCAAGAGGACGCAGGTAGAGAGAAAAGAAGGTGGGCACGCATTTCAATGCTACCTACAATATAGTTCAGTAGCACGAAAAATGAGGCAGTAGTAGGCACACAATACGAGGAGGGTTTAGCTCAGTACCTGAGGTGAATGGCACATTTTTCGAGGGAGTAATTATCAGCATTTACAAAGATCACACAATTAATATCTGAAGTAATCCATCCAGTGAGCAGTCTATACATTGGCTCGAATTTCGAGGCTATGATTGGCACTGAGTTTGAGGACAAAATTAAACTAAGAAGTGGCATGAATTTCTAGACTATAATTTGCACAGAAATCGAGGCAATTTATACCAATTTTGCACAGAATTTGAGGAGGCCATACAGTACAGTTCTAGGCAGTGGCTTGAATTCCTATGTAGAAGATGGCACTAGTTACGAGATAAGTCTGTAATTTAATGGTTATAAAGAAGACTCCTGTAACTTTTATTTTGAAGAAGAAATAAAATCATCTCTCTCTCAACAGGTTTTCCCCCTTGGGGGTTTTCCCTGGGCTATTGGCCAAAAATACCAAGTCTGCCAATTTCCTGTGTATGAGTGAGTTTTAATTCTGCTCATTAAGTTTTATAAATTTTCCGAAGTGTTTCTAGTTCTGTGTGGTTTATCACAAACAATTCATTTGCATTAATTATGATGACTGGGTTGTGTATTAAACCATGAGCAGCAAGACTTGATATCAGTGTGGGCAAACTCTTTTTTTTACATGGTATCAGAGCTTGGTCAAAGTAAAGAGGGGGAGAATTAACAGGCTGTGAATTTTTCAGACTTGAGAAGAGGCTGATTTCTGAGCAACTGTAAGTGCATGTGTTTTGCAAAGTGTGACAGTTGAGTTGCAGTCTGACACAGTGGGCAAAGATTGCCTTATCTAGCAGATTTGAGTTGATGTGTTGTTGGTTTGTCTGTGAAGATGTCATTAATGCTTGGCTTGAGATTTGAGGAAAGACTTGTGGGGGCTGAAAATTTTATTCCATGGAAGGAGAGGGTCACCTTGTTGTTGGAGGAGCTTGGGTTATGGGAGATAACCAAGGAAGTGTACACAGTACCTTCTGATCCTATCCTTTTGGATGAGTACAACCGGAAGAATGTAAAGGCAAGGCAAATTCTTCTTGGTGCAATAAAATACCACCTCATGCCTCATGTGATCGGGAAGAAGAATGCCTATGAGATGCAGGCTGCCCTGCTGGAGTTGTTTTAGGATGATAATCAAACCAGAAAATAGTTTTGAGGCAAAAGCGGAGGGACATTAAAATGACTAAGACAGACAACGTTGCATCATACCTGACCCACATCAAACATGAACGTGATGAGTTGGGGGTTGTTGGTGAGGTCGTGGATGAGGCTGAGTTGGTGAGAGTAGCCTTGAATGCCTTCTCACAGTCATGGCATGACTTTGTACGAGCAGTAGTTTCCAAAGAGAACTTGCCATCTTGGTCCAGACTTTGGGACAACTTCACACAGGAGGAATTGAGATCTAGCTCCACAGGCCAACAAAAAGGGGATGAGGAGGAGAATGTTGCCTTATTAGCTAAAGGCAAGAAGTCCAAGAAGGGCCCTATGGGAGGGGCTAAGCAGCAGAGAAGTAAGCAAAAGAAGGACCTGAGCAGAGTCAGGTGTTATGCAGGCAATGACTTTGGCCATTATGTTGGTCAATGCCCTAAGAAGAAGAGGGGCAAGCAGGAGAAGGAGAAGCAAGTTGTAGCTACAGCTGAGATAGAGAATTATGCTGCAAAGTTCGAGAAAGAATTCTTTCTTGTCACAGTTGTTTCGAGTTGCGGCAATAGTGGACCAATGGATGCTAGGATGTGGATAGTTGATAGTGCGTATTGTAGTCATATGATTGGGAGGCGAGATGCCTTCCTCACTATTGAGACAGTTCCAGACCAGCTCGTACAAGATAGAGATGGCACAATGCATCCAGTCAGAGGAGTGGGATGAGTACAGTTCCAACTAGAGTTTGGAGAGCTTTTGGAGGTATCAGGAGTACTCTATGTTCCAAGGCTGTGTTATCACATATATAGTAGCCGGGCTACCATACATTATTTTTCTGATGCCAGTACACTATTCAACCAGTTCCCTTACATTTGAGATGCTGAGATGAGCATCTATATTGGATCACTATCAGATTGTGGACAGCAGTATATATTCTCCATGCCATGACTGAGTCTCAGGACACTCAGAGAGATGACCGATGTAGCCATTATACCATTGGTACAGAGCAGTCAGTAGTGCCCAGATTTACAGCAGTAGTTTCAAAGGACAGATGATGGTACAGGTTGATGAGCATTCAGGTATATGACTCAGTAGGTATATCATTGTGTTATGGTTATATTGCTTTTATACTTATTCTTATAGCATGTCTTAGCACTTAGTGTCATGATCTGGTGATCATATAGATATGTGTGCCTGGTTGATCTTATTATATATATTATATTGTCCCTACTCAGACTTAGAAGTTCACTATTCATACTCATTGGTTTTACCCTCCTTAGGGAGAATAGAGGTGATCATTCCACCATACCTTGGCTTGCTAGTGTCGGCTCCATTATTCATTGTCTTCATCCATCCATTGCCTACCTTTTAGTTTATCACCCTGACTTACTACTTGACTAGTGACATGGAGGATCTTTTCCCCACTGTGGCCTCTGTATTGGATGAGCTTCCCTGTTTATTGTGTCTCGGCTCTGAGTTGGTGACAAAACTTGCCTATGGTGAGTTGGAGTTCCTTGTGAATTCCCCCTAGTCACTAAAGTTGTGTTGGCTAAACCTGAAACTTTTAGTGCTGCCATGAATACAAAGTCTGGAAAAAATGAAATGCTAATCTTGTATGAAAAGCCCATTCATGCAATGTGTTTCTAAACACACATGAATGAAAGGCATGCCAAATGAAAATGGCCATGAAAATAAAATGCTATATCTTTTGGAAATGTAAATACCTAGGTAAACAAGCTGTCTGTGACACACCTAGAAGTGCTTAGGTAAACAAGTGCCTTAAAAACACACCTGCAGCAGAAAGCCTAAAATAAATGTAAATCTATGCAATGTGTTTATAAACACACATAGACCAAGGTTATGGAAACTTCAGGCCCAAAAAGCAATGGAACTTAAATGCTATATCAAAACAATTGCTGGCCTTATTTGTATTATGGATTGTGCGCATCTGTTAAAGGTGAATAAACCCTCTTTGAACAACTCATCCATTTGTGAGACACCGCCATTCCCTGTGTTGTTGCTCATTCAGTATATACTATGGTGTGTATTCCCTTTCCCTTTGCCAAAGTGTCACAAAGTTAAGTCAGTCAAGTCATCCCTTAGCCTAGCCAATTATTTTAGCCTTCACCCTTCACTAGCAAATTGATCACAGCTATGAAGTGAGTATGATCTTGAAAGTCTAGTCTGAGTAATAATAATAATTAATGACATTATATGTTTGGATTTAGATCGCCAGTAATGATTACTTTGTGTTATAATTGTTATTTGAATAAGTTGTAGAGCATGCATTAACCTTTGACACTTTGCAGCAGCTTCTGATGATGGTCTGAGTTATATTTGGTCATGTTGACTTGGTTAGACCTAGTTTGACCAAGGTCAACCTTAGGACATGAGATGGTTGGACCTTATGATGATATGGATAGATGATATATGGTCTATGTACATGTATATGATGATTCTATGCAGCAGCTACAGGGTTATGATGATGATTCATGGTTTACAGCAGTATTTGATCATTTACAGATTATTATTATTTGCCCTGTTCCGGTATATTGGATATATATATTGATCATGCAGAGACTCATATGGTGTATGAGTACACATCTTGGATGGATTTGGACCTTCTGAGTCCAATGAGACAGTTTGTTTTCAGTTCCGGGCACTTACAGTGATGATTGAGCCTCAGTAGGCTATCCCAGTGCAGTTTTGGTCTGTCGGAGGCCCTGTCAAAGCAGATGTGATTTTTATTCGGTTGACCTAGGGCGCTGTGCTTGGAGGGGGTGGTCCAGCCACTTGTTTTTACCATATTACCCCCCTCCCGGACACACTGGTGCCCTCACCTTGACAGCATGGGCACTCTAGGAGGCAGTTTGGGGCAGTTTCACACTTCCCGAGGCATTTCAGGATTGGTAGAAATGGCTATTGAGGAAATCGATTTGGGCTACTGAGGCAATGTTTTGGCATGGGATGATCAATGATGATGGATTGATGTCTTCCACACCTCCTCCAACAGTTTCAGCTTCATCGGGGCCCGCATCCATCACTTATGGCACTTTCTGATGATTTCTGAGGTCTTTTGAGGCCTACGATTTGACCATAGAGGCATGATTTGGTACATTGATGACTACTTTATTATTATTGTGCTATGGGGATTGACCAAGGGTGGCTAAAAATTAAAATTACCCCTTGGACCCACCATAAGCTTCTTATTATATTTTGTCATCGTGATTTGGTGGGATTCCCCTCTTCTAGGGCGATTTTGTCCACTCATATTTTATTTTATTAGTGATCCATGTATTTTATTGTTGAGCTCATCTCAACCATTGATTAGACATTTGTATCTTTAATCTTAGCCACTCATTCAAAAAGTGGTTAGGATTTTGATGCCTCTCCTTCCTATTTAAAGGAGAGAGCTTCTCATTGTAAGGGGTCTTTGGCTCTTGGATTATTGGTATAGAAAAACTTTCTTGTGGAAATTCTTGTGGTCTCCTTTGCATCTGGTGTTCTTAGATGGTGATTGGAAAGTCTATTGCAACCTAGCGTTTGGAATTTGTGGTAAGATCTATCTATTTTGGAAATCATTGTCTTGTCTACAGGAGGGCGACTTCAACAAGGGCGATTTTGCAAGGCTTCTTCAAATCAACTTTCTTGGCATTTGCTTGTATCAGGGGGTTATCATTAGTATCATTGTGATCTATGCTATCTTTCTGTTACTTCTCTTGTGGCATTAGTCTTATCTCTTGATTGCATCAAATCTGATATTGTTGACGTTTGTTGTGCAGGAGAGAGGGCGCATTGACTTCTTGGACTAAATCGATTGCATAGAAAACTACCTCAAAGCTTATCAAATTGATCAGGTTTGCATAGATCATCATCATCAAGGCATCTACAAGGTTACCCAGGTAAGATCCACAGGTTTGTTTCTCTTATCTTGATCCAATCCATTGACATAGCTCATAAATTGATAAAACCCTTATTTCTTCAAACCCTCATTGTTACATTTTCTCAGATCTACTTAGATCTAGTGGCTTGTTGGGTATAATATTGAAAACCCACCTCTATAGCATCCACGGCATCCCGGATCTATAGTTTGGTGAGGATTGGCTTCCATTTGACCCTCTTCCCAAGCCAACCTAGCTTCTCCAAGCAAGGGCGCACTTCTTGGTGAGGGTGAGTTGACCTAAATTTAGTTGATGGGTAGTTGAGATCCCGCTTGTTTCATGATCTACACATCCAATAACCTACCCCCAGATTGTCACTTTTCTGATTTCTACCTTGTGGGCCCTTCCACATTTTAAGGGATTTAATCCCCATTTTGGACCACTTGGTATCTTTAAAATCAGATCCAGTAAGATCTAGCCGTCGGATTGCCTTGAAATTGTAGATCCACACTCCTACTTGATTAACCTACCCGGATCTAAAGTTTGGATGCCATCGGACTTGTTTTGACCCACTTAACCCACATTTTAGCCTCCTTGGGTAAAGTCGCACCACCTTGGAGAAGGGAGTTGTCCCACTTCTAGGACGTGGGTACTTGAGATTTCAGTGGATTTGGAACGGGAATAATTCAAAACCTAGGTCTAGTAGGTCTTCTTGTCAAATCTTGCCTTGGGGATAGCATTCCTTGTTTTAAGGGATTGTGGTCCACTTAGGTCAAACCTAGATCTAGACGTATTCATCCATCAAGACTTTAATTGCCCACTTGTCTCATGCAATAGGAGTCCTTAACCACAAGTTGACTTTACTTTGACTCCATTATCCCAATTCCCAAGGCACTGGTCTCTCTCCAAGTCAATTCGACTTTCCTAGATTGTTGGATTAACTTGTGGTTTGACCCTTGATTGGTGAGCTAAACCCTTTGATGCCATCATACTTCATGATCAAGCTTGTTACTTGTACTAGTTAGCC
This sequence comes from Larix kaempferi, assembly GCA_027924585.1. NCBI lineage: Eukaryota > Viridiplantae > Streptophyta > Pinopsida > Pinales > Pinaceae > Larix > Larix kaempferi. The sequence continues at coordinate 2,709,445 of BSBM01000147.1, forward strand.
CCAATTCAACCTTAAACTACCCTGCATTGGACACGGTTCCCAAGGCAGTGGATTTTCTCACATTGAACTAGTACTTTAATCCTGGATCCTATTTCACAAATCATAAGTCACTCTCATATCAATAATGAACCAAAGCTATACTCATTGAACCCCCCACTTGTCTTGTGACTTCATCCTAAGGTCTAGGATAAACCATACACCTTACTTCACTTAGAATTAACTTGATTTGGTGTCTTGGTTTTGATCTCTCCTGTCGGGAGTAGATCGGGTCTCCCCCTTTGTTGTCTGGGCTAGATAACATAAAGTGAAGGTTGCCTCGACTGGCGTGACAACCATTTTTGGAGGTCGAGGTGATCGTGGTTGCACCTTTTGAGTTTCCCTTCCCTATTGACATCCATGAGTGGATACATCCATAGGGGTAACTACAATTTGGGTGATAACAGGCTGCAGGATAGAAGACTGTCAATTCCAGCCTTGGAAGGTGCAGGGTATGCGGTTTTGTTCAAGAGTGAACACATATTTATCTATGTATTGGGAGTGGATCTGGTTGATCCTGTGTTGATAGGTCATCGGAGAGATTGTGAGTATATAGTGCATGGACAGCCTACAGCAGGAGGATCTGGGTGGATAACATGGTCTGATTCTAAGACATACCGAGAGCAAGATGCTCCAAGGATTTATGTGGTGCTGAGTAGTCAATCTGCAGTTAAAAGGGGAGTTGAGATGCTTCGGAGATTGATGTGGTACCAAGTATTCAATATTTGATTCAAGGGAGAAAGCGAGAGGCTACTTCTTCCAGTGTTGGCAAGAGAGTCAACCAGTATGACATGTTATTGATGGATGAGCAAGATGAGATGTCTCGACATGAGGCACCAGTGCAGAGTGAAGGATTTGTAGAGGGACGGATTCCAGAGACAAAGGGGGTTTCTACAGCATACAGTGTGAGACTGGAGTGTGATTTTGGCGGAGGACATGCCAGAAGATCTTCCTGCGCGAAATGGAAGCACTAAGCGTTGAAACTCATAATGTCCTTCATGTGATGATGCCTAACATGAAGGGGCATTAAATTTGACCTTTCTAGACCGAAGTTTAGAAAGGGTGGGCATTTCTTATATTGTGTGAGAAGCAGATGAGTAGATTACCAGCTTTGGTGAGGAAGCAGTTTATTTTCTTCAGGGACAACTTGGGAGTGAGGAAGAACACTTTCCTTGGTAAGAGGGACTGTTGAATTTTATACCTAGGAAGTGTTCCCCTAGTGACTTTGTGCATAAGTCACTAAAAGGTGACACATTACATGACCCTTGCATTAATTGCTTGAAATAAGTAATTAATGTCACTTTAGAGCTATAAAGTGACTTTTCAATACATTTAAGTGGGAGTTGAAAATAAATTATTGAATGGAGAGAAAAGTGATTTTTCTCATCCATTGATGTGAGACCGCTAGATTCAAAGTAGGCCCTTGATCTAGTGACCGTTCAACTACCCCAGGAGAGAAATGAAAAGACAAGGGAAAATGATAAAAAGGCATTTCATTCTTCATTTTCGATCACCAAGAGATTTGGAGAGAGGTCAAATTGCTTAAGAGGAGCAAAAGGGCGCAGGCAGAGAGAGAAGGTGGGCATGCATTCCAATGCTACCTACAGTACAATTCAGCAACATGAAAAACGAGGCAGCAGCAGGCACACATTCCAAGGAGTGTTGAGCTCAATACCCAAGGTGACTGCCACATTTTTCGAGTAATTATCATCATTTACAGAGGCCGTACAGTTAATTTCTGAAGCAATCCATACAGTGAGCAGGCTATACATTGGCTCGAATTTCGAGGCTGTGATTGGCACTGAGTTTGAGGACAGAATTAAACTGAGAAGTGGGACAAATTTTCAGACTTTAATTTGCACAGAAACCAAGGCAATTTGTACCAGTCTTGCACATAATTCGAGGAGGAGGCCATACAGTACAGTTCCAGGCAGTGGCTTGAATTCCTATGCAGAAGATGGCACTGGTTACAAGATAAGTCTGTAATTTAATGCTGATAAAGAAGACTGCTGTAACTTTTATTTTGAAGAAGAAATAAAATCATCTCTTTCTCAACAGGTTTCCCCCTCAAGGGTTTTTCCTGGGCTATTGGCCAAAAATACCGAGACTGCTAATTTCCTGTGTATGACTGAGTTTTAATTCTGCTCATTAAGTTTTGTAAATTCTCCTGTGTTTCTAGTTCTGTGTGGTTTATGAGAAACAATCCAGTTGCATTAATTATGATGATTGGGTTCTGTATTAAACCATGAGCAGCAAGACTTGAAACCGGTGTGGGAAAACTCTTTTTTTTTACAGTTTGTTTCCATCAGCTATGCATGGAGAGATCTTCAAAGGGAGCATTGAACCTATAGAATGTGTAAGAAAGAACCTAATTGAGAGGACCATTTATCTTTAGATGCTCTATTTTTTATCAAACCCATGGTCCTTAATGCTGCTTGTTCAGACTCCAGAGATTCTCATGGCTCCTTCAGGATTTTTTACATTACAAGTACTAGAGATGTTTCACTTGCTCTTCATGAGATGTTTCACCTCCGGCAGAGAACTCACAGAGATAAATCTTCCCTCATTTCTTATTCCAGAGTCGTCACCTTTTATTTCCAGACTCCAGATGGTTCCAGTCACAACAGGCATCATGAGCAAATCTCCAATACTAGGTCAGTTAGGCAGTGCAAACTCCAAGACAAAAATCTGGCCAGCAGCAGAAATCTCAACACCAACTTTTTGGCCTTGGATGTTAGGAGAGCTGATGGTTGACAGCACTTGATGCCCTTCGGATGCTCCCCCATTTTGTATTTTGGGATCCTTAGTATTCAGTTGCATCCCTTTTGGCATCTTATATTTCTTTTGCAGTACTTCTGTAGATGTTCTAGCACTCCCAATAATGACCGCTACTGGAAATTAAACCTAAAATAAAATAAGTAGAATTATTACTCAAAGCTTGATTTTCCTCCATCAAAATTGTCATAGAGACGTGTCATTTTCTTCACCAAATCATACTTCCAAGTTCCAATGACTCTTGCAGTGAACCTGGCTCAGATTTGTCTAATCAAAGTGGACTTCACAACAAAAATGAGTCACATAGGTAGTCAAAATAAAACTTCATAGAAAAATGTCATAACAGCTCTCAAGTAAAGAATCAAAAGGGGGAAATTACTTCATGTTTGAATTAAATAACTGTCCGAGTTATGCTTTGGGCATGCTACACAATTGATTTACTAGCATGAATCTGAAAATATGCTTCTCAATATAGCAAGGTCCCAGATATGCAAATATCCAAGTAGCTTCTTGAAAATTACCTGGCAATCATGGCATTGACAAAAACAAACTTTAGGCCTTGAGCCTTTCAGAATATTCGATAATATTTTTACAGTATGTTCCACCCTCCAAGTCTATCTGGGAGGAATCTGTGTTGCGCCTTGCATTTCTAGAATACACAGGGTACAGAAAATTTTGAAATACCTGATGCAAAATGTGAGTGGAGGTTCAAGGGAATTACCAGGAGGAGAATAGAAAGGTAAACCAGGTTTTCTTCTAATGTTTTTACTACAGTGGAGCTTAGATGGTCAACACAGGTAATATTATTGTATTATTGATGTGGAATATCCTTGTTTGAAATAGAATCATCACAAACTCGACTTTCTTGGTTGATCTCATAGTAGATTAAGATAGAGAGCTCCATCAATTGTCTTTTTGAAGCATAATGTTTAAATCCCTTGATGACATTCATTATATAGGCTTTATCCCCTTATGTTCCTGTCATGTTTTATACCATCCAAAAGTGTCCCCACTTTATAGATTCATTCAAGAGATGGCCATTGCAAAAAAAAATAGTTTGTGTCAAAATTGCGGTAGCTTCATGAATTTACATTGCCAGCATGAAGCTAGCATTTCTTTAGGAAGTGTGAAACCCTTGGATACATAAGCAGATCACCAAAGTTTAATTTGGAGCCTTATCAGTGTTATCTTTAAATTGGCCTGCTCAAGTGGAAAACTAATGCATAGACTCTTCTATAAAACATGGCTGATAATGTATTTTTTTATATAGGATGATCCGGGATGGCTATTTTGGCTTCAAAGAGTATTTTAAATCATTATGTGACACAGTTGATGGTGAAGGTGGAGATTTCTATCTGCTGGGAAATGACTTTGCAAGTTATTTGGAAGCGCAGGTAATGACTGACTTTGTTGCCTGAAGTCTATTATGTAAGGCTTTGGCATACCAGCAGCAAGCCTTCTCCACTAAATATTTTCTTGTTCCACCACTAGTATGCCCTTGAACCACTTTCAACTGATGCCTGCTTTAATTCTCCTTTATTGAAGTGCATGCTGATTGAAGGATTTAAATTTTGATAATTTCAGGCAGTAGTAGACAGGACATTTGTTGACAAGGAAAAATGGACACACATGAGTATTCTTGGCACTGCTGGTTCAGGGAAATTCAGCAGCGACCGAGCAATTAGAGAATATGCTGAACAGGCTTGGGGTATTAAGCCTTGCAAGCGGCCAAGTTAGGAAAAATTGGAGTAGATGTCTCTCTCGTATGTTTTAAAGGTCAAATTAGACACCATACAAAGAATCTGATGTTTAACTGTTTAACCTGCCTAAGCATGTAAGACAGTTACTTTCCCAGTTTTGATAATCTTTATACATACTTGATTTTAAACTCGTGATCATTTGGATCATTAGGCTATTTCAACAATGAATATTTATTTTTTGATTTTCCATGGCATTTTTTTGTTTGCCTGCAACATCATGTGTACACCTAAGAGGATATGGTTGTGGCTCACATTAAAACCCAACATCTTGTCTTGTCTTAAGGGTCTCAAATGTATAGCTTAGTGAAGAGGAGTGAGCTAAAGTTGAACCGTGCAGTCATGCAAGAGGATGCCTCATCTAGCTGTAATTTAATTTAGAGCATATATTTTCACTAGTGTGTACTCTGTTTTCTTTGGATTTTTTAGGGGTGTTAATGATATCATTGATTCAAACTGTATGCCGTGGTCAGTGGTTAGGCTCTCTTATATTATCATTGTATGGATTCTAAACTGCAAGAAATGGGAAACTATCATGCCTATCTTTCTTAGAATTTCATTGAGCAGGTCAGATGTTCTGCAAAGAAAAAGCCTCTTGCAAATCATTTACCTGGCCACAACGTGTTGCAAAAAAATTGAAATAAATAAAAAAGGTCATTACCTATGATACCGGACACGTCCATATGGGCCCTCGTGTCTTGTGTCATCGTATCGGACACGAACATGGTGATGACACGTGTTTTGACCATGTCCATTTTCAGGCATAGTTTTAAAAGTCGGTGATCTGTTTCGGAATCAACCGATTGACTGAGTTGAAGGAAAACCGATCTGAATCGGTTGACTGGTTTGGTACCGAACCGGCTGATTCAAACACTGAATGGCCAGTTCGGTACCAAAGCGATCGACATGACCGATTTCCAGACCGATTCGGATCAGTTTGCCTTCAACTCTGTGAATCGGCCAATTCCAAAACCGATTTCACTGATTTTTATAACTATGCCTGAAAATGGACACGGTCAAAACATGTGTTACACATGTCATCGGCGGATTTTTTACTCTCAGTCATGTGGGGTATGCAGACTTGAAAAAACACATAAATTTCATTTTTTGCTTTTTTTTGCTTTTTTTCCTAACCTAACCTAACCTTAGGGCCTAAATCTACTTAATGACCCCCCCCCCCTCTATTTCCCTACATCTATTTCCTATTCTCATTGTGGAGCAGTGTTGCAGCAGTAGCAATTTGCAAACAGAGTGACTGTGTGAGTGAGAGACAGCCATGGGGACAGTGGACTACGTAGTATCTAGTTAATGATTTGTGACAGATGATTATGTAGTATGTAGTTGGCTATGTAGCATGTTGTTTTTTGGACTCTACAGGCCATATAGCCTATAGGCCTCATAGATTATGTATTTTGTTCCAGTCCCAGTCTCCTAGATATGTATTGCACAATACACTTTGTGCAATTTTGATATATTCACTCTTATATTGTATATACATGAGCAGACTTTGGATATGTTGTCTCTAATGCTTTGGAATCATGGATTAAAATCTTGAAAATGTTGTTTTTATTTACAATTTCAATATTTTATGTATTTTTTAGTAAACCGATTTATGATCGATTCATTGGCGATTCCGAGTCCAAGTTGACCCTCGATCGATTCTGAGTCTGATTCTGGTTTTTGAAGCTATGTTTTCAGGACACAGTCAAAACATGTGTTGGACATAGATTTGGCTAGTGTCCCAAAAACAGGACAGGAAAAAGGCGGAAAAGATGCCTGCGACCTCTTAAAAACCAATTTTTGCCTCATTCTTTTTCATTTGCAAGTGTCCTGGACTATGATGCCATGGGTTAGGATCAAGGCATCTCCTTTACATGCGGAGTTACTCTGCCAAGTGTTGATGTTCTCCATGATTCTAGCATTGGGCAAACATTTTGCAGATCATTCTCTTGGATGGGTTCGCAACCCAGAGAGAATGGCCCCATCGTAGCCCTTATTTGTGGCTCGGATGCTTAGCCTTGTTCAATCATGTGGATTGTACTGTAGGAGGCTAGAGGTCACATTGCGTACTCCATGTGGGATTGCTCTGTAGCGGGAACGATCCATTCTCGTAGAGTGAGATGACTTGTCTATGTTACAAGGAGATCTTATCTCCTTGTATACTATACAAAGTCTAATCTAATGTTGAATTTGACAATTTGCTCTAAGAAGTGTCTAAGACTTTTTAGAGTATGGTCAAATCAACATTAGAGCTCTACTAAGGGGAATGTGACTACATGTGAGGAGATATCAACAAGGGAGAACTTTTCTATGATAACTAAATGACCAAGGAGTTAAGAAAATCCATTGAATAAGTCCCAGAGAAAGTGGAAGGCAAGAAAGAGCACAATTGCCCCAGCAAAAGGGGTAAATTGACCCTAGAAAACAAAGTGACAAGTCGGCTTGAAAGATAAATAAAAAATAAAATAAAGGTACAAACCAACCTAATTGTGGAAGTTTCTAGTCAACTGAAGAATATAAATAGACGTGTTCTCACACTTCATTTCACACATTTACATCACATCTTCATCTCTCAAGTGGTGTGCACTTCTCAAGGAGAACTAGCAAAAGTCACATGAAGTAATTTGCGTTTTTTTTCTTATTCTCTTATTCTCTTGGAAGATATCTACCCTTGCTAAGGTTTCTTGTGGAAGAAGGGCACACTCTTGTGCTAAGGCTTAATCTTCATGATTGGTATTGTTCTTGTATTGGATTAGTTTTTCTTCTTAGAAAATTTTGATGGGTTTTAATTTTGATGGGTTTTCTCTCAAGTTCGGCTTTCCCAAGATAAATCTTTGTGTCTCTTGTGCATGGTTATTCTTTCAGTGATCCTTGTTTTATTTTCCGCCGCAAATGAATGATGTTATAATTGTGGGATGAAATGAATTATGAAATTAAAGTTGAAAGAGATGAAAAGTATATTGCTATGTTAAAAATCTAACATGGTATCATAGCAGTTCTGAATAGAAGCCATTGCCAGATATTGTTTCTGCCCTAATCTGGAAACCAAGGCCGCGAAAAAGTAGGGCCGAAAAATCAGTTCCAAAAAAGTAGGCCTGAAAAATCAGTTCCGAAAAAAGATGTCATTTTTGTGAAAATTCAATTTTGACCTAATTCTTGTCGAAACTAGGAAACTAGGGCTTCCAGTTTTGAGCCTTTCTAGCCACAGATCAGACTGAAAAATAGTGTTTTGGAATTCGCCCCATGAGGGCGCATCTATCTATGGAGACAAATTTCAGTTTTGACAAACTTCAGTTTTGACAAACTTCAGTTTTAACCTAGCTCCTGCTAGGTTTTCGGAATTAGATTTTCAAATTTTGTCAAGATGGTGTCCAGAGATGAACACAGGTTGTAGGATGTTGAGATTACAGATGAACTCCAATATTCTTTTGTCTCCATTCTTAATGGCACTATTACATATAATAGTAATACTTGGTCAGTAGACCGCAATCTTATCAAGCAAATGGTAGTTCAAGAACAAAAGAGAAATACAAGTGAAAAATCATCCCTAGAAGAAGGACATCTCAAAGATGAAATGTTACGCTTGTCAGAAATTTGGTCACCTTGCTTATCAATGTACTCAAAGGAAAAGGAAAAGAGAACAACATACATCAACAACTAATGTTGAAGAGCTTCCACCTCAAAAGAAAAGAACACAGATTTGATGAAGATTACAAAGAGTACTCCTAAGTAATCCAGAGCTTTAGCATCAAAGTGTTTTGCAGAAGATGCCAAAGGAATTCTTTCCATAGTAGATCCAAAGGGGATCTTGGACTTAGTACTTTCAGATACGTGTAGGGGCATCCTTGGATGTCTCCTTGTACTATGTGACTGTCATTGATGATCTACTCGATGAAGACCCATGATGAAGACTTCATCAGATACCAATGTTATAGCATCATATACCCAATGTTAATCAAAACTTTTTGTGTCATAGCCTTTTTTCTTTATTAATTTTTTTTCAAATTACATCAATGGAAATAAACTTATTTCCCCAAGAGAAGGATAATTTTGAAGAACTAAATGAATATATTGTTGTATATGCATGGTGATGATAGTTTATAGAAAAGAAATTTGCTAAATGGTTGCAACTTAAAACCCCATGACAATTTTGAAGAACTAAATGAATATATTTCTATATATGCATGGTGATGACAGTTTATAGAAAAGAAATTTGCTAAATGGTTGCAACTTAAAACCCCATGACTTTATCCAATTAAACATGTTCCATGGTGTTTGGTCAACTTTAAATTAATCTAGAATAATGTTGTGGTGGCTTATACAATATGGGACTACCTAAATGCATGTTAATCATTTCCACTCAACAATCTAATTCAATGGAATCCTTATGTACATTCTTCCTGTGTAGTAGATTTATAGTTTTGAAGATTAATTGGTCTTGGCACCTTAGATATTTTTAGGGTGGCTCATACAATATGATAGTTACCTAAGTGAATCTAAACATTTCCATTTGACAATCTGATTCAAAGACATCTTTATGTACATTCTTATTGTATAGTAGATCTATGTCTTTGTAGAAATGGGTCTTGCCTTAGATATTTGTTTAGGGTTCAACTTTCATGCTATCCCAACCACCAAACCAATGCACATGTCTACTAATAATGTTCCTAAAGCAAGAGTGCATCATGTCAAAATTTGGTTGGGAGGTCCTCTTTTTCCATTATTCAATTCCATACAAAACTTCCTATCCTTGATTATGTTATATAACCTATATGAATCCATGGCTTCCATCCCTATAACCTACATAAGAATCCCATAAGTATGAGGTTAGTGAGAGCCTATGGTAAGCTAGGGGATTTGTTGTTGCCAAAATAGAAAATGGTTGGTTCTAAAGGGAAGATGGGTGTAATGTCCACAATGTCTGGAGCAAATTGTAAACCTTCAAGCATATCCTTGTGCTAAGATTATGTTAGACTTTTGGGTTACTATAAAAGTGTTGGTACTTCATGAAATTTGGGGTACATGTGTATGTTCAGCCCCTAGATGGTCCAAGATGGATTATAGCATCAGAGATGGTTCGTGATGGATAAGCACACTTGTGATTAGCTTGCTTAGTGGATGTTAGATCTCAAATGATCACTCCCTTAGTGCTCTTCTCTTGGGTGTTGGGGATCCCTTTTTCTGTGTGATGTGCACCCTACATGATTTCCACATGGAGGATTCACCTAGTGGGATAATGCCTTACAAGATATGAGCATTGTGCATTGTGGAGGGATACAAGCCCTAAACAACATGTGGCAGCTTGGTTTCTTGTTTGGAGGATTGGAGATGGCTCAGGGAGGCTTGGGGATTTGAGAATGTTCTTGCAGGGGGTAGTCGCCCCAATGGAGTACTTTGCTTTGGAGGATGGGTGGAATTCATGGAAACTCGGGGTTGAGTGGTGTGGATTGGCCTTGCATAGCTACATCGCCTTGGGTCACTATTGTACACAACATCATCATTGGAGCTTGACAAATCTAATCTAGGAGTGAAGTGCTTCATTTGTGCGTGACTTACTTATGTTTCATGGGATTTCTTGTAAGTCTTAGGCCAACCTATGTTATATTGTTGGCCTTCCATACCTTTCATATAAATAGAGGAAGGACATAGTCTTTCCAAACAACACATCACATCACACATTTATTTGTATCTCTTCTTTAGAATGTGATTTAATGATGTGCTAGAGTTCATGAGGAAACCCTAGTGTGGCATATGAGGAGAAGGTAGATGATTTCTCTCTCTTGAGATTCTTTTTTGTACATTTGACATCTCTCTCGATTGGGCACTAGGGTTTCTCAATCTCTTGAAGCATCCTGGATTCTAGGAATAGGGTTTGATCCCTTGAAAGCTAGAGATTAAGGTTTGTAAACCCTTGGATGTATTTGAGGAAGAAAAGGCATTAGAGCAAATTTGAGATCTAAAATGGGCCTCCTAAGGAAAAATAATAAAATAATATTTATGAATTCTTGAGGAAAAGATTAAAAAAACCACTTTTTTCTTCGTATTTTCAACATATAAGTAACATGTTTTTTTATGTATTTCTCATTTTTTGTGGGGAGGGTCCCTCAAAAGTATGCAATGTGGGTACTCATTGGATGTGGAATTTAATAGTAGTTTTTTTAATTTCAAATATGCCAACTCAACCATTATGGTTTACTCTTTTTTTGAAATTCTATTGGTTCTTGAATTCAATGGCTCGTTTTCTTATAAAGCCCATTTTAGACCCCAAATTTGCTCTAATGTGAAGGACATCTTGCCTTGAAGATAGTGTTGGAGGGATTCTTGCACTTGGAGTAGCTAGGGTTTGTTGATTAACCTTAGCTAGGGCATCTTGGGTGGTTGGATTTTGTCTTAGCCTTGAGAAAAGGCTATGGTATGTATGTATTTCATTTATTGAGCATCTATATATATATATATATGATATTTCCAGCTATCTACATATGATATTTCCAACTGTCTACATATTGTGTATATTCCATATTTTATTCCAGCGTTTTATCTTCTTGGGATGGTTACTTCCAACTCTTAATCATCTTGTTGATTTGATGCACTTAAGAGAAAATTGTTAAAGGAATTAACACTAAGATTAAAGATAATAGTATAGTTATCTATTGTTGTTGTTTTTTTTCTTATATTTGTTGTATAAGAAGAGTTTTTAGGTATGGCTTATGCATGTCAAGTTGCCCTGGAGGGTTGGAAACTCGTTGGAGTGATAAGTGTCTTTTCTCCTTGAATTGTCGTGAATTTTGGGGACTAGAAGTGAATTATTGTGATTGTTCCATTGTTGTTTTACACGTTAATTTAAAGCAATCCTAAAAGATGAAAATTCTAGGATTAAAATTTGAGGAACCATCTTGGAAGAAGACGAATTTTCATATTTATATTAATTGCCCGATCCAAATGAAATTTCAACATGGTATCAAAGTGGTTGTAGTTGAGATCACTCTTGAGTAAGAGAGATGTATTTCAGTGAGTGATTACCTAGAAAAGGTACTTAACCTAGTTAAGGTCATCATTGGGTGTGAAACCCTGTGTTGCTTGAGATAAGCACCTCCACCCTTGGAAGGATTATTTTGTCTACTTCATATACTACTTATTGTTTATTTATTTAAAATTGTGTCTAGTATTGGTTGGTATGTGGACAATGGAGCTTTGAGACATGGCATTTGATAGATGACAATTCAGTAGGATTCAGGAGCAAGAGGGAGATATGACTATGGAGCTTGGTGATGATGTCACATGCCTTGTGAGAAGAGTTGGCTCCATTTTATCCCAAATGTCATCAAGTGATGTTCTTGAGTTGAGTGATATTTTATTTGTTTTGAGTTCGAGGAAAAAGCTCATTTCAATTTCTTGTATGAGATATATACGTAGGAGAGTTTCTTTTGAGGGACAACAATGCACCATCAGTGATTTTGGCTAGAGGGATGACAAAAGGTGGCCTTTATAAGTTACTTCTCAATCCAATAACACTCACACTTTCCAGGGAGAGGTTGGTAAGGCCTTCTATTTCTCAGAAGGCACATGCAAAGCCAAGTTCTGATCCTTGCACTCTGATTGTGAGATCTTTCAATCCGTAGGGTTCTGCCCTCGTGATCAGGAAGATTATGGAGATTGTTGATCCAATGGCTTAGGAGCATGTAGGGGTGAGTGTACAACCCATAATATATATAGCATTGTTTTCTTCCATCGATGAGACTCCCAATTATATAGAGGGGAAGTGCAATGATGAGATTGACTTCCATGAGCCTTCTAGTTATTTATTGGAGAAGTGTGATGCCTTAATGGAGGATGTTACCAAGACTGAGCTAAAGTTGCAGTTAAGGGGAGTATTATGGAGTACATAGCCAGGGATTCTAGATTCTCTCAAACAGGGGGAGTTTCCCTTGATGATAATCTTACTTCAAGATTCTCTCAAGATGAGGGAGGTGGCCTACTTCATGATAATTTAGTTGTCAAAGGATTTGAGGTGCATGAGAGGGATTCTCATGATGACAAGTTGATGATGGCTTTGCATAGTTCGATGATTATACCCTGAGTTTTGCATCTCGGGATCAATTTGATCTTGCATGGAAATATGATTATCTTTGCATGTTGTCTTGGTTAACTTATGATGTGGTACCTATTATCACATATATAGTAAGCAGGCTACCATACATTTTTTTTTTATTCCAGTACACTATTCAGCCAGTTCCCTTGCATTGAGATGCTAAGATGAGCATCTACTATGGATCATTATCAGATTTTGGACATCAGTCTTATTCCCCATGCCATGATTGAGTTTCAGGACACTTGGAGAGATGACCGATGTAGCTATTTAGCCATTTATACAGAGCAGTCAGTAGTTCCCAGAGTTACAGCAACAGTTTCAAAGGACAGATGATGATTCAGATTGATGAGCATTCAGGTATATGACTCGGCAAGTATATTATGGTGTTGTGGTTATATTGCTTTTATTTCCATTTTCTTAGCATGTCTTAGCACTTAGTATCATGATCTGGCGATCATATAGATATGTGGACCTGGTTGTATTATATATATCGTACTTTTCCCTACTCACTTAGAAGTTCTTGGCCTATACTCATTGGTTTTACCCTCCCTAAGGAGAATAGAGGTGATCATTCCCGCCATACTTTGGGTTGCTAGTGTCAATTTCACTATTCACTGTCTTCATCTATCCATGAATTACCCCATTGATTCATTACCTTGACTTACTACTTGACTAGTGGCATGGAGGACCTTTTCCCCACTGTAGCCTCTATATTGGATAAGCTTCCCTATTTATTGTGTCTCGGCTCTGAGTTGGTGACAAAACTTACCTATGGTGAGTTGGATTTCCTTGTGAATTCCCCCTAGTCACTAAAGATGTTGTTGGCTAAACCTGAAACTTTTAATGCTGCCATTAATGCAAAGTATGGAAATGAAATGTTATATCTTGTATGAAAATCCCATTCATGCAATGTGTTTCTAAACACACATGAATGAAAGGCAAGCCAAATGAAAATGGCTATGAAATATCAAATGTTATATCTTTTGTGAAATGTAAATGCCTAGGTAAACAAGCTGTCTGTGACACACCTAAAAGTGCTCAGGTAAACAAGTGCCTTAAAAACACAGATAGATCAAAGGCTATGGAAACTCTAGGCCCAAAAAGCAATGGAACTTAAATGCTATATCAAAAAGATTGCTGGCCTCATTTGTATTATGGATTGTGCGCATCTGTGTAAGGTGAATAAACACTCTTTGAACAACTTATCCATTTGTGAGACACTGCCATTGCCTGTGTTGTTGCTTGTCCACTATATGCTATGGTGTGTATTCCCTTTTCCATTTCCAAAGTGTCACAGTGTTAAGTCAGTAAGTCATCCTTTGACCTAGCCAACTGTTTCTTAGCCTTCACCCTTCACTAGCAAATTGATCACAACTATGAAGTGAGTATGACCTTGAAAGTCTAGTCTGAGTAATAAATAATAATTATGACTTATTATATTTGGATTTAGATCGCCAGTAATGATTACTTCTTGTTATAATTGCTAATTGAATGGACTGTAAAGCATGTCTTAACCTTGGACACCTTGCAGTAGCTTGATGACAGTTTGAGTTATATTTTGGTCATATTAACTTGGTCAAACCTCAATTTGACCAAAAGTCAACCACAGGACATGAGGTGGCAGACATCAGATGTTACAGATAGATGATATATGGTCTGGTACAGGTCACCATGGTGGGCTTATGCAGTGGTTTCAGGCTTATGATGATGCTTTGTGCTTTTCAGCACTTTTACAGATTATTATTATTTGGTCTGCCGAATATGATGATTATTTATTTTGGACCATGCAAAGGTTTATATGGTGTATGAGTACACATCTTAGATGGATTTGGAACTTCTGAGTCCAATGAGATGGTCTATTTTCAGTTCTGAGTAGTTACAGTGATGATTGAGCCTCAGTTGGCTATCCTAGTGCAGTTTTGGTCTGTCGGAGGCCCTATCAGAGTAGTGATGAGATTTACTTGGTTCACCTAGGGCGTTGTGCATGAAGGGGGTGGTCCAGGCACTTGTTATTACCATATTACCCCCCTCCCAGACTCATTGGTGAGCTCACCTTGACAACGCAAGCACTCCAAAAGGCAGTTTGGGTAGTTTCATGTTTCCCAAGGCAGTCCAGAAATGGTAAAAATGGCTACAAAGGAATTCGATTTGGGCTGTTGAGGCAATGTTATGGCATGGGATGATCAGTGATGATGAGTGGGATGTCTTCCACACCTCCAACAGTTTCAGCTTCATCAGGACCCACATCCATCACTTATGGCATTTTATGATGATTTTTGGAGCCTCCCAAGGCTCACGATTTGTCCATAGAGGCACGATTTGGTACTTTGATGATTATTTTATTGATATTGTGCTATGGGGATTGACCAAGGGTGTCTAAAATTACCCCTTGGACCCACCATAAGTTAGATCTATTATTTTGTCATCATGATTTGGTGGGATCCCCTCTTCTAGGGTGAGTTTGTCCACTTATTGTTATATTTTATTATTGATCCATGTATTGTATTGTTGAGCTCATCTCAACCATTGATTAGATCTTTTAATCTTAGCCACTCATTCAAAAAGTGGTTAGATTGTGGACTCTCTCCCTCCTATTTAAAGAAGAGAGCTTCTCTTTGTAAAGGGGTCTTTGGCTCTTGGAATCTTGATATAGAAAAAATTTCTTGTGGAAATTCTTGTGGTCTCCTTTGCATATGGTGTTCTTAGATGGCGATTGGAAAGTCTATTGCATCCTAGCATTTGGGTATTTGTGGTAACATCTATTTTTTTGGGAAACTTTTGTCTTGTCTACAGAAGGGCGACTTCACTTGGGTGTTTTTGCAAGGCTTCTTCAACTCGCTCCACTTGGCATTCGCCTGTATCAGGGGGTTATCATTAGTATCATTGTGATCTATGCTAT